>JAJTIZ010000009.1:0-600000 GCA_021365335.1 Phaeosphaeriaceae sp. PMI808
AGTAGAAAGCGTAGTAGATAGAATAATTAGAATATTAATAGATAATAATTAAGAGTATTTATAGATAATTAATTAATTATTTACTATATTATTTATTATAGTCTTTTATTATACAACTTGTTCCTATACTGTATACCTATTAAAACCTATCTAAAAATCCAATAATTAAGAGTCTTACTACCTTAACTAAATTAAGCTAAACTAATAACTAAAATAAGTTAAGCTAATTAGTATATGAACCTATAGAAATTAGGTAGACTTAACTTCTATTAATTAGCTAGTTCTAACTAGCGCGCTCTATAATTAGTCCCTAGTACGCCCTACTAAACTTTAAAATCTACTATCTTAACTAAGTTAAGCTAATTACAAATTATAATAATCTATTAAGCGCAACGCGATCCTATAGTAACGCTAAGGAACGACGCTAACTATACAGCCTAGTTAATATAGCTATAATCTAGATGTATAGTGTATAAAATCTAGGATAAGATCAACCTAGTAATAACTACTAAACTTATAGAAGAACTAGAGTTTATTAAACCCCTAGAAATCGCTGAATATACACTAGCCTCTAACGTTTAAGAGCTAGCGCGTTAATCTAAGCTATTAACTATAGGCCTTAAAGCGTTTAAGGAGGATCTTAAATACTATAAAACTCTCTCTAAGTAGTATTAAATTAAATAATACGTATATAATAAGGAGTAGATAAGTTTGTAGTAAATTATAGTCTTTATCTAATTATTAGTTATACTATATCTACTACGTACGTACTATCTACTAGATTAGTTACTACGATAGTAGCTTACTAATCTTAAATAAACTATTAGTATTAATAAGTAGTTAGAGTAAAAGCGAGCTTATAAGCACTATATCTACTTACTTAAACTAATAAGGAGCGTATTAAATTAGGAAACCTAGCTAGCTAAGTATAACTAAGCTACTACTAATATAGAAGCTTACTAAGTAGTAGAGGTATTATAGATTAACGTAGTTATAAAAGACTTTCTCTTAGTAGTTAATAAGATTACTCCTATGTAGTCTATAAACTTTTAAGATTATAGTTAATTTAAAGATTATATAACCTATAAGGAGATAATAAAACGATTCTAAGAATACTTAATAGTAAATTATCCTCTTAAATTAGGGAAAAATAGGGCTACTTTTATAGTTAATAATACCTTATTAGATCTTCCTACTAGTAGTAAGAATACCTAGGGTAGGACTAGGGACGCCTCTCCTATAGAATATAATCTACTACTAAACTAAGGTAGACTTTAATTGAACCTAAACTAGGGTAGACCCTAGTATAAAAATTAACCTAGCTAAAATAGTAATAATATATAATTAACTAGGTAAACTATAGTAGAGGAAAAATACCCTACTTATAGTAAATTCTATAACCTAAGGGAATACTATTATATTAATCTAGATATAGCCCCTCTATATTAGAATCTAAATAAGACTCTATAAGAGCTTATTAACTATAAATATAAAAATAATACTATATTTTAAGGATTAATTAGAGGATAATCTAAAGCTTACTTTAGGCGATTACTAACTCTAATACCTAGAGATTAAGAATAACTATATAGCTGAAGAGTTGCGAGTATTAAAGGGATCTTTACTACTATATCCTTTTAAACTATAATAAATAACTATAATAAATATCTACTATAGGATTCATTTATCCTTAATTTAGGTACAACCTACTATATTACAAATAACCTCAATTATATCTATAACTATTGCCTACTAGCTTAAGAAGACTATATCTAGGCTAGTAATTTAAAGATATAGGTAAAGGGATATAGATCTATTAATCTAACGTTAAAGAATTAATTTAAGGTAAATTATCTAGCTTTATATAACGTAGCTATATACCTAGATATCTACTATAACCTAGTCTTATTCTAATTACTCTAGTAGAGAGGAATATAGTAGAATACCTAATTAGAACTAATAACCCTAAATAAACTAGATAGGTAGATAATTGGAAATCTTACTAAGATCTATAGCTAATAGGTACTCGAGTTTTATCTATTATAAGAAGTAATATATTATACCTATAAACCTAGAACAACTAGAGTAATAGTACTTATATAGTATAAGAGACTTAGCTATCTAGGACTAGTAGTAATTAAGTACCTTATCTAGTAAACTTAAGGGGTGCGCGTAAAAGGAGTAACTACTATTAAATATAACTCCTGCGGTAAAGCTAAGATAAGACGCTAAATTAGCCGCGTACTACGAGTTAGCTATAAAGGACTAGGAGAAAGAATTTCAATTAATTTCTACTTATATAAAGTATAGAGTTTCAATAAAGAAAAGAGCTAGATACTAGTTACTAAGAAGCTCTCTAAACTATAGTAGGACTTCTACTTTATAGATAACTAACTAGTAAAGTTAATTATTAAGATACTAGAAATACTTATTATCTTCTTAAAGAACTAGTATAATATATTAGTTAAAGTAATTGAAGCTAATAACGAGATTATAATAGTTAAACTAGAAGTCTAACGTTAGCTAAGCTTATAAGGTATTATAGTTAAACCCTTAGCTCTAGATACGTAAGCTTAAAATAGAGGAGTAGAGCGTACTAGAGGTATTAATAAGGAGAAATTACGTATAATATAGCTTAACGTAAATCTACCTTAGGAACTCTAGCTAGAGATTACTAGAGCTAGAGTATACCTTTACAACTAAATACTAAGTTACTTAAACAACTAGAAAACGCTATATAAGACCTTCTTTATAGGAATAGCTTATAATTAAGGAATTATAGTATTACTAAGAAAGCCTAATCTAGCTCAGTTAAAAGCCTATAGGTATAAAGCTTTTATAATAACTAATAATACCTACTATAGTAAATTAAGACTCTAGTAGCTAAACCTAAAGGCCTAGATTAGATACCTTACTAGATACTAGTTATTAAATATCTACTAGATATAGGTACTATCTATAGCTAAGGTAATAAGTACTTAAGATATTATTTATAATAAGTATATAATCTTTAATAGTAAAATAGAGGACCTAATAGATAACCTTATACATTAAACGCTAGAAGAGATTACTACTTATATAAGAACTATTAAGCTCCTAACGCTAGTTTATTAGCTAGAAATAGAGTCTTTCTATAAGGATAATACTAATCTAGATACATTAATAAATAAAGTAGACCTACTAGGCTACTATTAAGGAAGAAAGATTAGGGATTATTACCTAACTCTATTACTATCTCTACTACTAGTAGTACTCCTAGCTTAATTAATAGCTAGAGGACTAGTATTATATAAGTTATCTAAAATCAGCTTAGGTAGAGAATAGTTAACTACTATAATAAAAACCTATAATAACTAAGGATTATCTAAAACTATACTATAGGTAGTAGCCTTTATAGTAGGTACCTAGGTAGGAAATATTAGGTAATATAGAGGAGAGTTAATAGATAAAGTAAAGATAAAAAGAATACTTACTAGAGGCTTAAAGCTCTATTACAGTTAACTCCTACCTCTACTAATATACTAAATAAACCTAGATAACTATCTAATAGGCGAGCTATTTAAAGAAGCTAAATATACTTATATAATAAGCTACTAGAAGATAAGATTATAGACTAAGGTACTAGCTAATCCAATTAAATAAATAGGTTAATAGATACTTAACTATATATAGGTTTATACCTATAAATTAGATAAATACTACTAGTTTATTAAATATAAAGCCCGACTGGTAGTACGTAGAGATTAGTAAAGAAACGTTATATTACAAGACACCTATACTATAATACTAGCTAGCCGCTCCTTCTAGATACTTATAGCAATTATAGCTAAATATAATCTTGAACTAAAATAGTATAACGTAATAAACGCCTTTATCTACGCTATAATAGATTAAGAGATCTATATAAAGATGCTAAAGGGATACTAGAAGAAGAGAATAATCCTTTAGGTCTAAAAGGCTCTATATAGACTACGCATTTTACCTCTACTATAGTAGAGAGAGTTTACTTTAATACTAAAATCTCTTGGTTTTTAAGTAGTACCCTATAAGCTATACTATATAGTAAAAGATAGTATTATTATCTTCTTCTACGTAGATAATATTATTATAGCCTATAATAAAAAGAAGACTAAAGAAGTAGAAAAGGTAACTAGTCTCTTAAAAGAGAAGTATACTATTACTAGAGGAGTAGATCTCTAATAGTTCCTTAGTATAGAGATTATCTAAAAAAGAGAGTAATACCTTATCTAGCTTCTATAGACTATATACATTAATAAGATATATTAGCTCGCTAATAAACGAGACGTCCGCTACGATACTCTAATAGCTACTTCTAAGCTCTAGCCTTATACTAGCCTAGTAACGCTATCTAAGATTAATAAGTACTAGCGTAAAATTAGCTTACTCCTATTTACTATAGTAACTACTAGACTAGATATAGTATTCGCAACGTTACAATTAGCTTAATTCCTTATAAACCTAAGTACTATGCACTAAGAAGCTACTAACTAAGTACTTATATATCTATTAAGTATAAGATAGAGAGTACTCTAACTAGGAGGAGGTAATTTACTCTAGATAGCTAGTAATACCTCCTTTACTAATAATACTCTAGATAGAAAGAGCTCCTAAGAATATACTATTAAGCTATTTAACGGCCTTATTATATAGAGAGCTAATAAATAAGATACTATTACTACCTTAATAACTAAAGCTAAATTACTAGCTTTATCCTAAGTAGCTAAAGAAGCTATCTTTACGTTATAATTACTAGATAAGCTAAAGGTTAAACTACTAATAAGCTATATTACTATCTAGTATAATAATACTTAAATAATCTAGCTTATTACTAAAGAACTAGCTAAACTCTAAACTAAACTAAGGCACGTTGATATTTATAACTACTAGCTAAGGTAAGAGGTATTAGCTAGTTGGATTAAAGTAGTATATACTCTATTAATAGAGATAACTACTAATAGGTTTACTAAGGTACTCCTAGAAAATAAGTAGAAGAGTTTCTTAAACTAACTTAGACTAGTAGAAGTATAGGAATACTAGATTATATATAAAGTACCTCTTAATAAAATCTAAGCTTACTTAAACGACCTAATACTTACCTAATAAGTTCTAGCTTACTAAAAGCTTACTAAGCTAAAGGGGTATATTAGATTTATAGGTAATCTAAGGTCGAACTTAGTTATCTACTACTAGATAAAAGTATTATTATAAGACTATCTAAGATTATGTCTAAGATTATAGCTAGTATAGCTAGTAGAGCTGGTATAGCTAATATAGCCAATATAACTAGTAAAGCTAATATCCGATAGCTTATAGCGTTATAGATAAGCTGCGTAGAACTAGTACTATTAAATAACTGCGTTGAGCTAGCTTAACTACATAATAGAGATAAGTGGATCTCTACCCTCTAAACTAAGAGACCTTAATAAGCTCCGTAGATATAGATATATAAACTAGTAGAAAGTATAGTAGATAGAATAATTAGAATATTAATAGATAATAATTAAGAGCGTTTACAGACAATTAATTAATTATTTACTATATTATTTATTATAGTCTTTTATTATACAACTTGTTCCTATACTATACACCTATTAAAACCTATCTAAAAATCCAATACTATATTACTCTTAAAGTAATTAAAGTAGCTATCTATAGTATTAAAATACTAATTAGTCTACCTATAATCCTCCCTATAGTAACGCTTAGACTCCTAGAAAGCTTATATAGTAGCTATAGCTAAATATTAGATATCTAGAGTAGTACTATAATATCCTTAGCTAGAAGTATTTATTAAAGGATTATTAAAGGGTTAGAGCTAATTATCTACCTTACTTCCCTAATTTACTTATATCTTATACTCCTTATAGCTAGAATATACTATATTACTAAAGTAGTTATTATTAGTAGTAGTCTATAAAGTAAACTTATAATTTCTCTATAACTTATAAAACTATAGGGTAAAATAGTAATAGGTACTATATATAGGCTTTAAGTAATTAGTACTATAGGTACCTCTTTTAGTAATATAGGAGTCTCTATTCTAACGCCCTTTAGCGTAGTACTAAACCTAGGCGTAAAGCGTAGTACGTACCTTAGGACTAGTAGTAAAAAGATATAAATTATACTTATAGTATAACTTAGCTTTTATATAAGTAGTATAGCTATTCCTATAACCTAGCTTATAGTTAGCTTTACTAAATATAGTAAGCTAACTAATATACTTATAGTATATCTCTTTAGAAGTTAAAGAAGGTACTAGGCCCTTATTACTAGAGTCTCTCTTAAGTATATATTAACCTATATAATAGGGAGTAGAGTAAGTAGGAGTAGGCTATAACTTAGTTAGGTAGCTATCTAGAAAAGGTAGAAAAGACCTACTAAGGTAGGCTAATCTCTATAGTAACTAGGGAAAAGACCTAGTAGAGGCTAGGGAGGATTACCTCTATTACCCCTACTAGCCTAAGATACTATAGGAGCTAAGCGAAGTAAGCGTATAATATTAGCTATATATTAAGGTAGTATAACCTATTAGATACTAAAATAGTAATAATATAGAGGAAGTATAGTAGGAGAATATATAGATAAAGGGCTAGGGTAAAATAAGTAGTAGGGGGGTATATATACTAAGTAAACCTATATAGTAAAATAAAAGTACTATACTAGCTAATAGTATAGTAGTGTATAAACTCTAAACTAAAAATAATACCTAGTAGTTAGAGGAAGAGTACGTACGCTAAGCGAACCTATATAGTAAATAAAGGTACTATACTAAGGTAGTAGTATAGTAGTATATAAACCCTAGACTAAGACCTAAACTAAGACTAAAATACCTAGAAGAGTAAGTAAAGGAGTATATTATAGTTTTAGCTTTACCTAGACCTTTAAGCTTAGGTAATTAGAGTAGTATATATAGTAGGAAGAGAACGTACTCTCTCTCTTCTCCTTAAGATACTTAATACAACTTATATACCTAATAAAACAAATATCTTAGGGCTAGTTTATAATATTAAGGTCTACTAATATACTAACTATATATTAGTAAAGTAGGGTTTAGTTCTTAAAGATAAAGTAAGGTTAATAGTAGGTTACTTAATAGACTAAGTTAAGTTTAATACAATAAGCTATAGGAGCTTATTATCCTTCTATATATATATACTTAGACTACTTAATCTTAATTACTTATATTTAATTACTTAAATATAATCGCTTAAATATAAGTATTTAAATATAATCGCTTATATTTAATTAGTTACATAATCCTATTACCTTATCCTATACATCCGTCTAATACCTATTCTATATAGAGTCTAGGTTCTTATTCGGGTTATAATAACTAGCTACTTATCTTAGATAGCTATAAGAGCTACCTTAACTAAGATTTTAAAGACTACTACCTTAAAAATATAATCCTAACCCTCTATATACTAGCCTATTTATTATATATCCTCTAGCTACTTAATATAGTATACTTCTCGCTACTAAAGTGTACGTACTCTAAGCGCGTATAAGACTTAGTATAGAAATACGTCTTCTATATTAATAAGGAAGGCTTCCTTCTAGCCTTTAGAGATATATTTTTTAATATATTTATAGAGTAGAACTATAAGAAGGCCTTTAAGGCTTTAGGACTTATCCCTCTAAACGCGTAGGTTATGCTAGATTACCTTAACGTCTGTATTTATACCCTACTAGGACCCCTACTAGAGGAGACGCTATAGTAGTTAAAGACTCTAAGTAATACTTACGAGTTTAGGTCTTAGTTAAAGCTCTTAAGCAACTCTCTCTATTACTTACCTACTACTATATAGGGCTTCCTTCGTTAGCTTATTAAGGGTGCTAAATTAATACTATATAAAAGCGCTCTTTAAGAGGCCCGTACAAAGGAGCTTGAAGCGCAATTAGAGGTAATAACTAAGCGAAAATTACGTAAAAGAAAGCAAATTTAGCACGGCGGGACTATAGAGTATAGAGAGGCGTTAACGTAGGTAGCTGTAGAGGCATTAATAGCTGCGCAGAAGGGTAAAAAGGCTCGTAGTAGGGGTGATTGTGAAAGGGCTCAGCCAGGACAACGACGCTGTGGGAACTGCGGGAAGACTGGGCACAACGCACGAACGTGCCAGGAAGATAAAGAAGAGACTTCTGAATCAGATAATAGCGTTATAGTAGTAGGGAGTACTAAGTAAAGTTTGTTACCTACCCCCAAAGTTGTGGTGTTCGTGATGCCAAGAAAAAGTGGCAAGCTCGGTGGTTTGGCAAGCTCAGTGGTGGAATACGTTAAGTAATATATAGCTAATTATATTTTAGTTAGGTATCTAGTCTATCGCCTATTAAATACTACTCATCTTTTACCGCTATTTACCTCGTATATACCTATTACAACTACTACCCCACTGCTTAATTCAATCCCCTTCCTCTCTAGTATGGTACTACCTCCGCGACCATTCAGGTTTCACCTCCGCTTATCTACGCCTTTCCTAATTAGGAGGAAGTCTTGTGTATACTTTCGTCCGCATTGGATAAAAGAAGTTTTTTAGTACTTTCGTCCGCATTAGATAAAAGAAGTTTTTAAGCAATACTTTCGTCCGCATCGGATATAAGAAGTTTTTAAGTGGTACTTCCGTTCATTGCTAGTAACGTCCAATCGGAGGGTCACAAGCTACGGAACTAGGGGCATGATACGACAATGCGTTGGACAATAGAATTGGTATGGAAGGGACGCTACATGCGGGGAAAATGATTCAAAGGCCCACGTACTGTTTACCTTAACAAGGCGGCAGAGAGTATAAAAAGAGCGCCGACGAACCCATTTTGAGCCGTGATTTTATTTTCAATTTATACTCTTTGGTATTTTCATACGCTTATATATCCGTTGTACGACAGTTCCAAAATTGTCCTTTCGCTCGTGTGATCAGCAAAAGAATCTAGAACCAATAGCACGAATCATGGTTCATAAGAATTTATTTATAAACAATGAAGTAACCATGTTTTCCGCTCTCTTCTGGACAATCAAACACTTGCTAATTCAACAACATAGTGGATTGATGCGACATCCTCGGAAACCTTGACCATTACTTCTCCACACGACGGGTCCCTCGTTGCTTCTGATATCCAAGTTGCGTCGTCTGCAGATATTGACAAAACCGTCGCCGCTGCGCGCGCCGCGTTTAAAGGAGAATGGTCAAAATGGACGCCACAGCAGCGCAGCGCCACGATGTTAAAATTTGCAGACTTGGTCGAAAAACAAGGCGAGGAATTAGGGCTATGGGAGACGAAAGCGATGGGGCAGCCACTAATGATATCTGGTTGGGCGTGGAAAAGTGTTGCAGGGACGTTCAGGTACTATGCTGGTAAGTGTATTGCTTGGGAAACCAAAAAGCTTGTGTTCTGTTGAATTTTTGCTGTGATCGTTATTTTCAGTACTGCCGCTGATGTAGATTGAATAGGCTGGACGGACAAGTTACCTGGTGAATCGTGGCAGACGGATGCTGAGGGGATCTACAAAATTGTGCAATATGAACCTGTAGGAGTGTGTGCCGGGATTGGAGCGTGGAACGGGACGGCCCTTTTTTTTGGGATGAAATGTGCGCCGGCGGTTGCTGCTGGTTGCACGTTTATTTTCAAGGGATCCGAGAAGTCGCCGCTCGGAGTGTTGCAGGTTGGTGACTTGGTAAAAGAGGCTGGATTCCCGCCCGGGGTGATCAATATTGTGACAGGCGATGGCAATGTTGGTGCCATGTTGGCAAGCCATATGGATATCAACAAGGTCAGCTTTACAGGGTCGATGTTTGCAGGTAAGAAGGTACAGGAATTGGCTGCGAAGAGGTGAGTGTTTGCGTTGATACCAAGCGGAAAAGCATCAGGATCTAACCATAGATGGTAGCAACCTCAAACGCGTCACGCTCGAATTAGGAGGCAAATCTCCGTCTCTCATATTTTCGGATGCGAACATGGAGAATGCTCTGAAGCACCACTCGGAATCTTTTCTTCTCAACTCGGGTCAAGTCTGTGCATCCTCCTCTCGGACTTTCGTTCACGAGGACATTGTCGACGATTTCGTCAAGCAGCTCAAACTGCGTTTCGAACAATTCAGTCATGCCATGGGCAATCCCGAGGATTCTAAGACGTTTTTGGGGCCTTTAGCAGACAGCAAGCAATTTGAGCGCGTCATGGCTTTCCTTGACGTCGGTAAGAATGAAGCAGAGCTTGTGACTGGTGGTGTGAGGAAGGGTGAAAATGGATTTTATATTGAGCCAACGATTTTCCTGAACCCCAAAGACGATGCTAGGATCTATCGCGAGGAAATCTTTGGGCCAGTCATTACGATCCGGACGTTCAAGACTGAAGAAGAAGCTATTGCATTGGCAAACGACTCAGTTTACGGTCTCTCGTCGTATGTATTTACGTCATCAATGCCAAGAGCTCTGCGAGTGGCGAGGCAGCTTGAGGCAGGAAACGTCAACATCAACACGTCGCAGACTTTAAACCCCAATGTTCCGTTTGGTGGATCCAAGCAAAGCGGTCTTGGGCGAGAAGGAGGCAGACAGGGCTTGCTGAATTACTACGAATTGAAGACGCTTAGCATCAAGTAAGTCGAACCTTGCTAGTGGTACATGAGGTTACAGCTGACGATATGTTGTAGTATGAATGTCTAGCTGTTGAAGTTGGGACGACGCTTTGTTAGTCTCCTAGGCTAGTGTGAGGACAATGGACTGGCCATGCCTGCCCCGATAGATCATATGAATTAGTTTAAGCTGCTTGGTGTGATGATTTGTGATATTGGACTATGGTTGGAGTACTCTCTGGCTGTTTTTAGTGCAGCGGTGGGATACTAGGCTGAATGTCGACGCCCGAAGTCTTGGGGCTACACGACTATGAATAGATGCCTATGTAAACCGCTAGCGTGTCGTTGAATCGGTAGTATGTAGGTTGTACCGGGATAGACGTAATGCTGTGGAATGAGCGCAACGATATCTATGTTGGGGGAGAGAGGCAGTGCCTGGCTCCGTCCAACATCGATCGTCAAAAGGCTGGTCTCGCCCTCTCCCTCGTCCACCTTCGTGTGCGCTTACAACGACGGCGTTCCGCCAGCGACGGTCAACCCACTTGCCGGCGCCTTGTGTTATCGTATTCCCTCTCAATGAACTGAGACTAGATCTTGACTCTGCTGCTTGGTCTAAGGATCGGACCTGGTGGGCTCGAGAACCGTGTGGCCGTGTGGCCGTGTGGCCGTGGTGGGCTAGGTCGCGTCTTTTGTTCGGTTAGCGGAGGGAACAGTAGTTGGTTTCGGAGCTTGAGGGCAAGGAAGCTATCGAGGTCATCGTGCGCTGGACCGCATCTCGAAGTGCGTAGGATAGCTGCACAGCCACATATCATTCAATACAATACGCACAGATGTATGAGATGAGAAGTGCGGGGTCGTCCTGCATTAGCTCCTGGTGGGAGTACCGCTCAACATGGCGGCTCAAGGTACTGCTTATTTGTCTCGGCACGCAGGGTGTCTCGCTACCCCGGGCGACGGCTTCGAGCTGACCTCATTCAACCATGACCGCGCTCCACTGTACGCTATCCTCTCGCACACCTGGACGGACGGTCAAGAAGTGTTACTCCCAGCCAGATACCGTCTTGTTCTGTTTAATTTAGTTACAGTAGCAGAACGCGCCATGGGAGAAATTATGCAACGAAACGAGGACGCATCGCACACACATGGCAAGCAATCGATAATGACCTTACAGATGCAGATATGTTTATTCAAATCCAATCCCGATTTTTCTGTCTTCGACTAGGATTTGCAAGTACGCTGAGCTCATCTGCATATGTATATACTGATGTTCGAATGACCTCAGGACAGTAAGTGTATGTTGTATCACCCCTTTAATCAAAAACCACCGCAGCATGGTAAAGCCGATCTGACATCGTGAAATTCTCGCCTTCCTGTCCTAAGCACCCGGAAGGACCAGAAGACTCTGTACACTGATCTTACCGAAACCAAGGCGACACAACCGTTCTCGGCCACGATGGAACGGAAATTCGGCCACGACCATGATGGCGATGTCATTGGTGCTAACACCAGCTTTATGCAACAGCTCTAGCACTGCACAAAGCGTCTTCCCTGTGGCAAGCACGTCGTCTATTACCACCACTGGTGCCGCCATAGCGATCGCATCTCGCTCGATCTCGATCCGCTTCTCTCTAAGGCCATTTGATACCACAGAGGAAATGTGAGACGGAGTCTTAGCAACGGAAATGGTGGGTGGAGGGAGCTTCCCAGCTTCGCGAATTAGAACTAAGGGCACTTCCACCCGCAGTGCTAATGCAGATGCATTCACGAGGCCACCGACTTCGCAGCACGTAATAGCACCGACTTCTGTCCAGTCGCCGTTGAAGTGTGTCTGCAGCAGAGACGTGCATAGGGCCAGTCCACCAGGCTGCTGAGAGATGCCAAGTACATGGCGGAATTCGATGCCTGGACTAGGGAAGTTGGGTACTGCACGCACTAAATTGGCTAGTCTGTCTAGGTCCTGGTGTAGAAAAGGAAATAAAGATTGTTCCGTAAACGCTTCTGCGGCCTCGTTTCCTGCAGTGTCGTTGTCAAAGATCAGAGTGGGACGATGGTTTATAGGCGGCAAAGCACTACTAATGCCGTTGTTGCCCGTCCGATTACTACCGTCTCTGCCGTCGTCGGGAAGCCCTCCCCGCTTACGCCGTGTTTGTCCAGCTGCTTGAATGTATACCTCGATCAATCTGCACTCTGGCACTAGATGAGACAGGGTTGCAACCGGCGCCTCATCTCGCATTCCAGTGATTATCAGCACGTCGACACCTACAGCACCGTGTACCACATCCATAAAATGCTCCTGTGGCAAGTCTGGTCGTTGCCGCACCTGCTCTTGGTAGAACGCCGTCAACGCTGGCCGATGTTGCTCTTTGAAGGCACGGTCTCTAAGCAAGCGGTGCAGGTCAGTACTAGTAGCCGCTGCGTACTCTCGCTTGGTTGCATCACTAATACTGACTACACGTGCCGAAAGACTTTTGTGGGTAGACTTGCAAAGAACAGCGGCCCAGACCTCTGCACAATAGTCTTTGCCAGCGCAGCTTTCGCCCGTGGTAAGGATGATAAGCTTCGGCACCAGTGTAGTCGGGAGCGGGCAGGCGTAAGCTAGCACATTATGCGGGTCCAACCTGTTCTTGAGTCGGGCAAGACGGGGCAAATTTAGTCCAAAAGCCTTGGCCGCCAGCGCCGCGTCCCTCGGATCTGGCCCAAGGTCGGCCCCGTAAGCTCCGCAGCTCAGCGGCAATAAATCTTTAACAACATCGTAGACCCACTGCTCTACGGAGCGCGCAACAGCGGTACCATCCTGCTCACGAAGCCAGACCCCAGTTATCACACAGGCGAAATCCCAGTCTCTACAGCCAAAAGCAGTAGCTTTGCCTTCTATGTCGCCAATTGCTCCGCCGCCTTGCAGTAGATGAAGATAGCAGAGATTTGAAGGTCGATTTTCCATGGCCGCTACTAAACGAATGGCGACCTCTGCTTTCCCAATGTGTTTCAGGAATATGCATCGCTTGAACGAGGAAGTCTTGCCACCACCGTGTCCACCGTGCATACCAGAGACGTACATGTCTGTTTCGAATAGACCAATAGCATCCACGACCCTGACTTCGTCTCGCGACCCCAAAAGAACACCTTCAGTGATAGTCTTGGGCGTTGCTAACGTATGACTAGTTGTGGAAAATTCGAACGTGGTCACACCAAGATGTAGCTGTTCGGCGTTCCAGTACAGGTACGCATCTGCAGAGCACTCACGGTTGAGCTTTCTTGCGACCAGTGTTTCAAAGTCGTGGAGTTGTTGCTCGGCCTCGAATTTATTGTCCATGGGAATGATCCTATTACGAGTGAGGTAGGTCGCAGTTGCATGAGCCTTGAATGTCACGCTAATCACTATGCCAAAGTTAGTCCCGGCCCCTCTTATCGCCCATAAGAGATCGGCCTCTTCTTTAGGGCGAATGGCACCGGCTGGCGTGTGTTGGCTTGGTACATTGCCAACGTAGAGGATCTGGCCGGAGTGGACGCTGATGATGACAGCGCCCACAATGGCGTCGCAAGAGAGCCCGTGCAGCCTAGCTAGGTGTCCGATTCCACCTTGTAACCACAGCCCTGCACCAACGCTTGGGCGAGCGCCCAGAGGCACTGTCAGACCTGCCGCCATGGTCTTTCCAATGATATCCCCGACTGTGGTGCCCACCTCAGCGACAACCAAGGAAGCGGAAGCATCCAAAGAGTCTCTTCTTCCCTCTTTTCTCTCATCCCCGGCTCTGAGTATGTGTACTTTGTCGAGGGCGCTCATGTCGACTGACACGACGTTGGACAGAAGACAGTGGCCGCTGTGACTCCCGCTAATGACCGTCAGACTGAACCCGTACCTCAGAGCCCACTCAACGCACTGCTGGACCTGTCTAATCTCTGTCGGTCTTACAATAGATGCGGGATTCTGGAGATGAGCCTGACGGTTTTTGATCGCCTTATCTCTTTTAAGCAGCGGCATCTGCGCCGTGAGTTCTTTCAAGGTGGTCGCATAATGAGTAAAGGCCACCATAACAGTTGGCGAGCTGAACGACAGATGACCTTTTTCGAGACGACCCAAACTGCGGCAGATGTCGCGCCAGGCCGTTTTGATGTTATTGTCTTCATCCGTATCCTTAAGAGCATAGCCTGCAACAAAAGAAGCAAACGAGTCTAGCATGTCGTTGTTATCGGCTAAGCGAACAGCCCCAGCAGGGTAGGAAGCTGTTCGATGGCACACCAGGTTTTGGAATAAACTTCCATCGCGATGGAACACTACCACCATCCCGCCTTGCGGTCGCTCAACAAGCATTTGCAGTGCTTTTTCGATAAATTTGTGCTTTGGCTTCATGCCGTACATGCTGTGGCAGAACAAGATGAGATCGTATTTGTCGCTCTGCTGGATCGCATCCCTATTGACACAGCTCTCTCCATTGTCCTCGACGACGAATGGGTATCGACGTACCTTGGCTGGGTGTGCTAGGCATGGCAACGGTGACTTCGCCTGGGTCGTAGACTGGAGCTGCTCTTCCAATCTTGCAGCGAACAAGCTGTTGGGCTCGAGTGCATGGTAGGTCTTGAATTTCCGTCTGAGATTGCTAGGAAGATGTGAAAGTAGGCTCTGTGGGCCAGGTCCGATCTCTAGTGCCGAAATATCGGTACGCGGTTCAAAGTGAGTGTTTAGTAGCCGCGATAGCTGTGGAATGATGAAGTCTTTGTACACTGTCCATCCTGCGTCTTGGACCAAGATGTGGAAGCCGGCGCTATACTCTGTGTCGGATAGCGGCTGATGCAGGGTCGCCTTAGTTGCCTGCCTAAGGGCACGCTTTAGATCATTGAGGGTTGCCATGCCAGTTTGGTATGTGGGCGCACTTGCGATAGCGCTAGTGATATACGGTCGATGTCAACCACCTCCGAGGCGGTAGTTACTGTTAATAGGAAAGTAAGTTCAAGATTCTGATGGGAATAACGAAAAGAGGGGTTGTGGGAGCTGCGTAGTAGCGCGATACTCGATCTGAGTATCTTGTGTGCCACAAAGCGGCTAAACTCACTACACCATAATTATCGAATCATAGTCAGAAGCACCGCATTGGGCCAACTTGACGCGCAAAATGGAACAAAGTGCAGTAGTGCAGCAGAGCGGCTGCAGCGATGACACTAGGCAAGAGCCACAATGGTAATTGGGCACCTCAACGCTACTACCAGCGTATCGTTCGCAGGAATCATGTTGATAACTTCAAAACCCCTTCTTTCTGTAATCTATTGTCTCAGCTCACCTCTTCCATAGCGGCTGCCCCTCCCGAGTGATGTAAGTAACAGGCAGTGCAACAGTAGAAGAATATATTGTCTCCCTCTCAGCTGTGGCTGTTGATGAGCGTAAAATTGTATGTACAATACACAAAAGACTGGCCTGTCGAAATGTGTGTCGCACCGCGCTGTAAGTTATAGGTAATGAAGATCGGTCTAGATGCATTCGCGTGCCTATGTGGCATCACACAACAGGCACCTGATCCTGCAGTGTACATCTTGGCAACGAACACCGTTTACCCTCAAGCATGGTTCGATAGTAACAGAGTCGCACGAAGGACGCTGATCGGACGATAAGTAGCCCATGTCTGAGATAGGGTTTTGCTCAACACTTTCGTTTCTGCAAACATGGACGATGAGAATAAGCGCGATGGAAGTCTCGCAGCCCACAGCGAACTAGACGCCGATGGGCTCAAACATCATAATCCCGCGAGCACTCCGCTGGCTATGAGACGTGCAGAAAGCCCATGTACCCAGCGCCGCCCAATCGATGTCGACGGCTTGAGTTGGCCTGGTAAGCTGCAAGTGTACGTGGACGTAATATGGCTAACGAGTACAGGCATTGGAACACGTAATCGGAAGGAAGCGACTGAGCAGGAGAAGGAGGAGCAAATGGCGAGGCTTTCGGGAGCAGTGAGAACAATATTGGAGTGCGTAGGTGAGGACCCCCACCGTGAAGGCCTCCTGAATACTCCAGCTCGCTACGCAGAAGCGTTGCTGTTCTTCACGAAAGGCTACGAAGAGAATCTGTGTGAGATCTTGAACAGCGCTGTGTTCCACGAAGACCACAACGAGCTTGTAATGGTGACGGATATCGAAATTTTCTCCCTTTGCGAGCATCACCTAGTACCCTTCACAGGAAAAGTACGCAAAACGATACCTTGGGTTTGCATATCCGTTCTAACCCTCAAGCAGATACACATTGGCTACGTTCCCAACGGACGCGTGGTCGGCCTCTCCAAGCTCGTCAGGATCGCCGAGATGTTCTCTCGCCGGCTCCAGGTGCAGGAACGACTCACGAAGCAAGTAGCCCTCGCCCTTTCCGAGATGCTCCAGCCGCAAGGCGTCGCCGTCGTAGTAGAGTCTAGCCATCTTTGTATGGTGATGCGTGGAGTCCAAAAGACAGGCGCAACTACTACAACTATGTCTATGCTCGGTTGCATGAAGTCGACACCTAGATTCAGAGAAGAATTCTTGGGGTTCATCAAACAATAATAAAATGTCTTTGTTCTGTTGCCATCCACTCAGTTCAGAAACTCGAGATGTCTTGTTGTACGAGGTGTCTTAGCCTTCCACCTGCTGACTACCGTAAACGTGCACTTTAGTAGCCGGGACCACATAGGAGATCATACTCTCTTCGACCTCGCACAGTGCCGCATCTCTTGGGCTGGATATGTTGTGTGCCACGGAGCGGTTAAACTGACAAAACCATATATACGTTCGCTGAGACGTGTGGGAAGCCACCTATCAACTAGTAGTTAGTGGTATCATATTGACCCAACTTGACGGGTCCGCTTGTGACGAGCTTAGGGCCAATCAAAAAGTACGCGCAACATTTTTAGGCTGGCTATGCTATGCACTATGCGTGAACACATACTCTGTGGTACTCTCTTACACCTCTTAAAGAGCTTCGGCTGGAATGTGGTCGCGATTCAAAGCAAACGAAGGACATTGAATCTTCTCGCGCCATCATGTTTGAAGAGACCCTAAACCACGGCATCTTGTCTGCAGGATTTCACATACTACGGAACGAAAAACTCATTGAAATTGCATCTTTTCTCAGCATCCTGGACCTTCGGGTACTGAGTAAGGTTGATAGGAGGTTTCACTACTTTGTTCAAGATTACCTCAAACGTTATCGATACAACGCAGCAATCTGGACTGGACCTAACAAAATCCTATTGGAGGTGGTGCAGTACTTAAGTTGCCAAAAAGTCCGAAGCCGTCTTGCGCAATCATATCGGAAGTTCTATCCAGTCATCACTGACTACATCTCTCATCATGATGTGCGGTACAACAGAAGCAGTTTGCTAAATTATGCAGCCAAAAAAAACCTCAAGGCAATGGCTCGACGGATCTTACGAGTGGGCAAAGATATGGAAACTCGACTTACAATCCAGTGGACCGCCAGCGACAAGCGGCTGACTCCGCTCGCAACAGCCGCTCTTCATGGGCATTCAGAAATAGTCGGGATGCTTTTGGAAGCCGGGGCTAGCCAATTCGTTGACGGTTCAAGGGTTCCGCTCGTTATTCGTTATTGCCATGTTCGCCTGACACGAAACTGTGGCTTTGCTACTTTCTCGAGAGTTGCGCGCGTCTGTCGCCCCCTTAGGGAAGGGTGCAGGTATGGTGTTACAGTTAGCTTCGGAAGCCAAACTGCCACGTTTAGTAAAACACTAGGTATCTCAATAACAAGAACTTCCAACCTCAACGACACCTGGACGACCAGCATGTACATAATCTCAGCAAGGCCTTGGTGCGTATTCTTTTGGTAGACTTCAGCGATGACGATCTGCTCAAGAGGAAGCTAGATAACAATACGTACCAGATCGTGTTGCTGCTCCTGTAGCAAGATGCTAGTCTTGATATCCGCATCTAAACTCAGTCGTCGCCCGTCATTACTGCCCACGTCATTGCCTCCGGGCATCCAGATCCACGCATAAGAATCTGCTCTTAGCAAAAATGCCTTCGAAAACATTAGTGAATACTTGCCTACTTGTGGGGCGGTTGTGGAAGGAATCTCAAGGGGACGAAGCTCTTACATCCTTTGGGTCGCAGTTACGTGCGCTGCTCTCGGCTAATAGTTCTTCTACTTACTTACTGAGAGCTCTGAAAACGTAATAGCGTTTGCCCCATGCGACGAGCTTCTCGGCATGTGATCTAGCGAGCCAAGTTGTCTGCAGCCCTCACCAGAGAAATGGCAAGCAGCGGTACACTATATCGATATCATACCAAAGGACAATTGCGTTATGAATGTGTTGAATTGCGTGCAGAGGGCAGAGGAGATTGTGGGATACTAATTAACCCAGAAAGGGAAGCTTGTCCAAGCACTCCTAGTCTGCGGGAGCAGAGAAGAACGACCATGACAGAAACCGAGTGTTGGCTCGATTAGGAAAGCCATTGATTGAGCTTTATGCATCACAAATGAAGTTTACGACTGGAGCGAGGGCAGGTATGCATCAAAGCCACGAAAGACTGACCCATCGCTGACCCAGCACAGGGCTGACAGATGACTTCTCATGCAACGCCTTAAGCATAAAACGAGATGAAGCAGTTGCCAAGAACACGGGCATCGATCAATGTATAGCCCGCTGCCCTCGATAGTCAAAACCTCCGTCAAGGACATTGTGCCTCGCGGTTCGCGCCATAATAGGAGCAGTATGGCTAGGCTGTGAAAAGAAAGTCGACATCGTATTTTATGCCATGGATAGAGTAGGGTAAGCTATCTCTGTTTCCAGTACTCAAGAGCGCAAGCTTACCAGGCATGGGCCGTATAAGCCTGTTAATGGAACAGCAAATATGTATGCATCCATCAAGTCTTTCTTGCAACCAAGACCGCCAAGAGAGCGCATTTACTCCTGTTCCGCCTGTTGAAGACTCTAAACTTAGCCTCTTTCTCGATCTAGATGATCCCGACATCGTCCGCGACACCTCCAATGCTGCTTCACATGGACCATCAACAACGCTCGATAAAGGTGAGAATACTACTTGCGCTGTCAGTCCTACTGGTAGCATCATGCAAGGACTGACGATTTGCAATTCTCTAGCATCTAGTACTCTGCCTAGGACGGGATTCGATTCGATCCTTGGAACGGTGAGGAAATCTTACCAAATTATATCGAACAAATATTACAAACCTTCTCGGGAAACAACATGAGCCCTATGATGATGAATAGGATCGAGTCAGCCGAGGTTGAGGGAGAAAGTGAAGACAATGCGCTGTGTGGTGACGGAGCTTCAAGCGAGATCTAGTGTCGGACCGCCTCTCTAAAAAGGAAGCTGCGATCGGGGAGTGAACGCGTTATAAATCGCCCTAAGGAAGCAACTGGCACCCATGCTGCCCTAGACCACTACCTTTCGGCAGAGAAAACGAAACATGAGCGTTTGTCCATAGAATTCCCCACGAGGACATATGTTCTCCCATATCCGATGAAGACCAAGTCTATCATTGCAAAGGACGAGCACCTCAATATTGCTAGGAATCTGTTTGCAGCAGTGGGTAGTAGTGAATCACTCGTTCTCCTGCAAGCCTGTATCGTTCACAGAAAAGACAAGCTTCCCGAGGAAGGAGTAGATCCGTTGCGGCCGCTTTCCCTTTTGCAGAGAATAAAGACAATCGAGTGCCTTGGAAGGAATATAGCTTACTACGCACTATTATGGTGGTATCATATTCGAAGGCCCTATACCGAACATGCACCCACCCAGCTCAGTCAGGAGCATTCATTCATTGTGAATACAGATGAGCAATGCTTCTCCAAGAGTAGGCGAGGACCTGGCAATGCACAATATGGTGCGGCGGCAGAAATAATATTAGCAATGTCGGAAGACTCGTATGCTTCTGCAAGTGAACTGTCAAGACGGGCGATGAAGGCAGTGGTCTACTTGACTAATTAGCGTCATTGCTCAGTCTCAGGCCCAGCTTGATTAATGAGATAACTCTTACACCCCGAAGTTTTGACATAAACAAGCACCTTCCTAGAAAAAGTATCGAGTATTTAAAAGATTGCGCAAGCTTGGAGAGCGCCTTCATTTGTTGACTCGTAAGTTTGGGTACGGTGTCCTAGGTCTCTTGCCACTCTCATCTCCTGAACTAGCAATAGTGGCTGTAACAGATGATATGTATAAGACTATCACCCGCATCAGACAATGCTAACTGAAAATCTAGGCTGTTACGGTTACCTGACCTAGTCTTCGAACACCTAGTCGAACTCCTCGATCATAATCAAGGCGATATGTTGCGCCAATTCGTGGAAGTAGTTGGAAAGATCGTCGCAACCACATATTCTAGTACATTGAGTAGCACCGAACCCTTTGCTATCGAGAGTATAGACAAAGAGAGGATCTTGAATTTTCCAAAAGACTCGAAGCAGCTTTTACGGTTGATATCCTAGGACTCACAATCTGCTGATCTATTGCGCAACTTTGCAGCGATCAAAACTGGAAGCCGATTGCGGAAGTGGGTGTATGGCCGTACTTTTTGAGAATTGGCCACATGAATATGGAGATGGTATACCAGCTTCAACGATAGCGTTCATCCTACACTAACGCCGAATCATCGACATGCTGTACATTATTCTGGCAGGTCTCTTTAACACAAATGGAAGTCTTCAGTGCATACTGAGGAGGTCCTTGTGTTGTGTTATCAAATTCTGGATGCATATTGAGCATAACTGATGTGATAGGCTAGTAAATGTAGCGCAAGAGTCCACGAGATAGGCCTGGGAACCCGGGATCCAGCGCCGAATGACTTTGAAGCCATCGGCCGGGGATCTCTGATCTCTGGCTCTCAGCTGGCTTCAATTTTGTTCCTTGATCTGATTGGTTGGATTTAGTCATTACTCACCTTTTTCTCCAGCCCTTGCCGTTCTGTTCGATTTCCAACACATACGAGTTCGAAATCTGTACAGCCACTTTCTTTGCCATGGTGGTAGTTATGAGGATCACATGAACCACTGGTTGCAAACTTGAATGCGAACCCTGCTAATACTCTACTTTGGACCTGATTCATAATCAACTTGAACGCCTGGAATGCATTAGGGACAAAAGGATTCGTATCTGAGGGAGATAAATAGGTCTCTACTGGGTATCGAGTTATGTACCGGCTAAAATGGCAAAGCATTTTAATGATGGAATGAAAGCTAGCTTGGAGCGTCGGACTTAAACTTAACAAAAAGGAAGGCGGGGTGTACGGCGCAGCTTGCAACCGGGCCCGACAGTTCACAGATAGTCTCTACCACCGGAACCCTACTCGGGCGAGTCTTGAAAGATAATCATACCGGTGAGGAGATTAGGATGTAATCTGCGCTCCTCTTTTGGCTGGCCCAAGTATTGCTCTAGTTAGCTCACATAAAAGAACGGGATAATAAGACATGAACACTGAACGTCAAGTAGCCTTTTGCTCGAAATACGCCGTCAGTTTCCCTTTTGGAATCCCGGGGCAAAAAGCCCATGAGTATCTACCCATAAACTTGGCAATCTTATCGTCCATCTCTTGCATTGTCCTTTGCTTCTGTTCTTCAATGGGTAAATCTTTTGTAGTAATAAAATCTATCTGTTGCTGTAATTCAACCTCGCCAACGATATGACCGAAGTCCATGGTATCTAGCACAATTTTAAACTCGTAGTCTGCTATCCAGGTTTTCCGTGCGGTGGAAAGAGTCGCAATACGCTTGAGTCCAAACAGGTCTTGTTCCGTGGATTCAATGCCCGTGACGTCCTTTACGCATCTTGAAATTTCGTAAGGATCGGAGAGCTCCTCAAATCTCGAGTTGTTGAAGTTGCCACCCCTTTTGACCTTTGCTTCCCAGTCTCCATTTCGTTGCCGCACCCAGACGCCTGCGGAAGAGAGAAGGCCCGATCGATCGTAGTACACGTCATGTATGGTCCGCTGGCCCAGTGATCGAATACTCCGGAAGGGAGGGTGTCCACTGTTTGTGGCCAGCTCCCGCACCGCAAGCGAGCGGAATTTTCGCTCCACTTCCAAGATGCAGGATGTGGTCAGTAAGGATCGAGGCATCATGGACGATTCTATTAAGAATGCGTCATTATTGTAAGCCTATATAGAATGATATGCGGACTTACCAGAGCGAATTCGTGATACACGGACTTTGACAAGTAGGTTGCTTGCCGCTCCGTCCATGAGATGGAGGAGAAGGCTGACTAAGTGTGCCTTGTGCGTTACGTAGTTAACTAGGATTGGCTTAGTGATTCGACGTACTATCACTGTTCAGTGGATAATGTATAGTGCGATACCAACTAGATCATATATCTCAATGCCTTCGACTCTCCAATAGCCTTCATGAACGCCTAGCCCCGCATACTTCATGTTCATGCAGCCAACAACGTCCACCATCCGTGCCATTCAGGGCATTGATAAGTTTCTGATAAGATACTTCGGTCTCCCCGCTTGTATCAACCTGCTCCGGCGTTAGAAAGCGAGACTAGCACCGTCCATGGAACGAACCTCGAGTAGTATGCCCTTCCTCTGATACATCTCCACTATTCCCGGGTTCAGCTTCGTAAATTCTTGGTGCCTCTTCCAAAACGTCTGTTCATCATCCGCCTCTCTACCCACGAGTTTTCTTGTGAGGAATCGCTTCTGAGCTATTTCTTGCGGACAGTCGAAAAACAAGACGAGTGCTGGACTTCCAACCTATGGTTCATTAGTACGTTGCGGAAATTGCTATAGTAGAACTTACTAGTTCTTCAATAGGTGTAGCTTGATCCAACCGTCTCGGGAAGCCGTCAACCAGTAGCTTCCTCTGACCACCTTGCGTCTCTTTTTCGATATGGCTCTTCAGTATGGGCGCCAGCGCCTCTACAGGCACGAGCTCTCCACTTTGCACGCTGTTGATGATGTTAATGTCAGTACATGACGACGTGAAACCCCTTAACAGGTCGCCAATCGACAGGTGACTGAACCCGTACTCCTCCGACAGCCTTCGACATAAAGTTCCCTTTCCAGACCCTGGAGCACCTTTTCCAAGTTAGAATTGCACTAAAACGTTAGAAGGGTCTTACCGATGACAAAGATGATTGATACTGCAGCAGAGCCCATGATGGAACCTAGACACAGTTGACGGTGCTTGTGAAAAGCTGGCTGTCCATGTGAACATCGTGATTTTATGGTGCACTAAAGCGGGGTTTGTGTAACCGCGTACGTCATTAAAGCCCACCTTACATTTCCTCAAGGCTGCTAGCATCGCCAAAGCCATGCAACCTACAACTTTCAGTTTCTGATGCGTAAACATATTCACACTTTCTCAACAATGGCCTTGATCCTATACTGTATCGCCCTGGCTATTTCCATTGTAGCCTTGTTCAAGTTACACTACTTCCGCCGCCGAAGATACCCAGTCGCGGTCAACTACCACTTTACGCGTCGTTGCAATAAGACTTGTGGTTTTTGCTTCCACACGGCCACGACCTCATACATCGAGCGACCCGATCGGGCTAAGAAGGGATTACGGTTACTCAAAGAAGCTGGAATGCGGAAAATCAACTTTGCTGGCGGGGAGCCCTTCCTTTACAGCAAATTTCTCGGAGAGATGATCGACTTCTGTAAAATGGACCTACACCTTGAGTCGGTCTCAATAGTCACCAATGGCAGCCTCGTCAAGGAGAGTTTCCTCAAGAATCATGGCTCTAACATAGATATTTTGGCTGTCTCCTGCGACTCCTTTAATGAAGCGACAAATATTGAGATTGGTCGTGGATCTGGCAATCAGGTGCCGCAGTTATACAAGATTGGATCATTGTGCAGGCGATATGGCATCAAGTTCAAGATCAATACAGTGGTTTGCCGGCTCAACTACAAGGAGGACATGAACAAGCACATCGATGCTCTCCAGCCGTTCCGTTGGAAGTGCTTTCAAGTCTTGATTGTTGCAGGTGAAAACGACTCAGAGGATACCCTCCGGGACGGACGGAAATTCATGATAACGGATCAAGAGTACCAAAGTTTTTGCGAACAGCACAGTCGGCAAAAGTCTCTAGTTCCAGAGCCTAACCGGCTTATGGCAAAATCCTACCTGATACTTGACGAATACATGAGGTTTCTAGACCGCGACGGTCGTGAACCGTCCGAACCGATACTAGCAGTCGGCGTCCAGAAAGCCCTTAGCAGTGTCTATTGGGATGAAAGTGCGTTCAAAGATCGCGGAGGCATATACGACTGGAGTCGAAATGAAAATCCATGCACCGGCGGGAAGGAAGGCATAGATTGGTGATCCCTGGCCACTGAGTATGGTAAAAAGCAATGTTGATACCTTGATAGGTGACTGCACGGGTTAGCCGAGGGGTGTCCTTGGTTGAAATTGATTGACAAAGGCGTACCAAAATCATCTACAGCCCAATAGCATGTAGTAATGCAACATTTCTTTTGCTCATTCCATAAGGTCACCAGGTAAAAGATCTCCACCTCCTCCTATTACTAAGCTCCCTGCCACCGAAAGCGTAGCCGGAGTTGTTGGTATCTAAACCCCACACGCAATATTGGCGTCGTACGCAGTATACTTCATCCTAATCTCTCTTGTGCAGCTATCTATTGGGAATGGCGTTAGCTCAGTCGTTGGATATGACGCCTACAGCGGCCCTTCAACCTGCAGCCCAGACTGGTCAGTAAGCAAGCTGAGATCAAGTAACCCGCTTACTTGTTTGGTTTTATCAAGTCAATCAATCAAGTTCGTAATCGATTCTATCAACCACAAATCAAGTTTGAGGGCTGAACTTGCTTGATTTGCTTGATCTTAAGCTGATCTAAGTATCTACCCTTACAATCAAAATATTTAGTGTTGTTATTGTTATTGCTTCGGAGTGCAGAGTTAACGGGTGTGGCGGAAAACCTTATTGAGCGATTTCTCAGCGAACGCGTCCTGAGCTGCGATTATCGGATCTCATTCACCATCAGCACCACTCACCTACTGCCACCTACCCTATCCAACGATACCTTTTTATAGCCTCAAAATGAACGAGAACCTTTTAGTGGCCTTTTAAAATACTGTCGCATGCGGGAACTGCGAAACACCACCCAGAAACCCGTTTCTGTGCGTCTTGAAGTTGGCGAGTCTGAACGCGTCGAAATTCCCGAGAACCTGCTACCAGACGATAAGGACGGCAGCCAATTAATGGCTTAAAGTGGGACAAAGTGCCCCATCTACAACAAAAGGCTTATGAGAACAAAAGTGGTGGAAAAGAGAGCTGGGTTTACCTGTACGGCTGACCTGTTTGGCACCGCAAAGAGAAGAAGAAGTTCTAGCTTTGCAGGTACTACCACTTACAAGGTTATAAAAGCGGCAATTACAACGCTGAGAAGGCTACAACGTCTGCAGGGCTTCACCTTGAAGAGCAAAGGCGCGGCCACGGCTTCGATAAGAACGGCGCAATCGACTTCTCCAAGAAAGACATTGCTCAGCCGTCAATCCTCGCCAACACGAACGCTAAGTGTGGGGATGAGGTGCCACAGGAGGCGACTAACGAGGTGGCTAGCAGCTTCAACAAGCGCACATATCTTACTAATGTACTCTAAACTGGATTGCTGACGATAATCAGGCCCCTCGAGTAATTGAGAAGCCATACTTTCATGAGGTCCAGGGTTGTCAACAATCAAGTGCTCGGCGTGATTGATCCCTAAATAAGTCCGCTTTTGATCGCAAATGGGTCTGAGACACCTTTAATTAGGAGTCAATCATGTCGATTGCTTGTTGTTGACAACTCTGGTGAACTCATGAAGGCCGCCAACCCCCTTGTGAATCAGAGACGCCTTCAAATCCATTCAATATTGCACTCTACCCTCCGATCTATCCGCTCGTGGTAGAGGATAGGTCTCAAAGCAGAGACTATCAAGTAACAAGCAAGTATCAATCAAGTCAGGTTTAACGGCCTGTCCTACCAAGTAACTTGTAAGCCTATGTAGGTGCACAAAGAAATTGTTTATAGAATTGCGTATAATGTTGATTGTCTGTTTAAGATGGAGGGTGGCCTGCAGCTATATGTTCATGAGAGATTACTAATTCTCGAATCATGTGACCAATACCGGCTTACATAACTTAAGTCATGTTGACAACGACGAGGATTTATCAAATCAAGCTCAATCAAGTTGAAGCTCTCCACCAGATCAAGTAAGCAAGTTGACGATGGGGAGCTTGCTTGTTGACCAGTCTGCCCGGTGGCGTAGGCTCATATGTGTGTTATGGTGGATCCTTCTAACAAGGGATTCTCAGTTTCAGTAATGCTCGTTTTTATCCATTTGGAAAGTGTGGCGTATTATTGGTAGGATGTATTACTACGAAGGGCGGTGGAAGAAGGCCCCAGCGCTATTGTGCAATTGATGGAGACCAGTTCGAGTATGCTTGGGCCGGAGTATCCAGACACGTTGAGCGGCATGGCTATCCCGGCGTCGACGTACAGGAATCAAGGGTGGTGGAAGGAGACCGAAGAATTAGATGTGCACGTAATGGAGAGAGGAAATAGAATACTTCGGGTCAAGCACCCAGACACGCTAACCAGCATGAGAAACCTCACATGTACGTTGAAATCCCAACGATGCATTAAAAAGGCCATCTCGCTATTGGAAAAATGCTCCCAGTTACGTAAACAGGCCCTTTGCCCTCTGAATCCTCCCATAGAAATATCGCTTGAAGCTCTAGAAGAGTGGCAGATGGAGATAATCATGATAGGCCTTTGAAGTGACTTGATTTTGAGCAATCAACTACGGTACAAGAATCTTGTATGCTAGTCAACATAATGCGCATTTCGATCCAGTGGCGAAAATGCTCAACCTAAAATTTTCTTTCATCCACGCTGAAATTTTTTTACAAGCGAGGAGCACTCTGCGACACTGGAGACTAGAAGAACAAGCTATTCGATAGTAGTAGCACTGAAGTGCAGTGTGTTAATTACAGAGTCGAAGCCTTTGTGTACCATCTGGTCTCCGGCGCAGAGATCATGACATTTTAGCCGGGCAATGGCGATCTACTCAAGCATTCGAGAATCTCCCGCGAACCTTTTGGAAGCTGTTCGATTTCTCTTGCTTCAACGCATTCAATCGGGAAGGGGTTTTGACCTTGCAAATCCCCTTGTACCAGTATTTCGAGGACAGGTCCCACGACGCTGCTAAGCTTCCTAAGAACGGGGCCTTGATATTCATCCACAATGTTCAAGAATTGCCTAAATATTGCTTCAGGAATCGAAAGAAGCCTAGGCAAGTCAGTATTTCTCCGTGCGATGTCAAAAAGGCGTGTACTCGCATATGGTCTGAAACTTTTAATTCCGAATCAGGTCCTGATGGAAGCAAAGCAAGGATTCCAAAGCCAAATTTGCTCGTTAGGAGATGCAGCGGCCCAGCCAGTCGACGTATCGCCGAAATATCTCTTCGATGCTTTTCATACTCCTTTGTGCCTTTCTCAAGTTCCGGTGCTATTTTTTTCATCATTGCATCCGTTATTGTAGCCTTACGTTTGTTTGCGGGATTTCCAGCTTCGGACCCCCGCCTTGCACCGAAGTTTGATGGCGTCTCCACATTCATTGTATCGGTACTCTGGGTGATACAGGCTGACTCAGTCTCAAATAATTTGACCGTATGACATCGCTTTAACAGAACACACAAAGCTTCTGTCTTACTGAGTCGACGAATTATTTGATAACTCTCTGCACTTGTGTGGCAGCGCATAAAAGTAGCAGAAGCGAGTCCTGATATCTTTCGGACATTTTCGAGTATCTCCTTGAAACTCAGGAGTGATTGACAGCTGCCAATTGCAAAATAGAAGAGGCGTAACTGTATTACCCAAGAGATGTTGTTACTCAAACTGGCTAGCTGGACATGGTCCAGAAGGGTCATCAGGTGTTCGCCACCGCATTGATTTCGTAAATTGCATATTTTTGCCATTTCTTCAGGTATGAGTCGTTTCTTCAATATGTCATCATCGATACCTTCCTTGGGGCCCTGCGATGACTTCCTCTTGGCCGGCGTGACAGTCATTCTGGAGCTCTTGGTTACCCTGGTGGAGCTTTTGTGAGCACTAAGGGTAATATCATTCTCAATTTGCGACGCTGGCGCTATGGACGTTTCGATGCCTTCTCGGTTCGTTAACGACAAAGCACTGGCCGAATTGCTTGCAATAGTACCGGCCTCCACGCTCAAATTAGAAATTTCAACACCCAGCGCAGAGTCTGCAAGTGTGTCAGTGACGTTACTACCTTGGACAACAGTCTTACCCTGGGCTTGCTCCAGAAGCGCAAGACCAAAGGTTGGGCTCATGTCGCCAAAATACAATGATGTTGGCTCAATAACCCGTAACGCTTCATTTTGCGCCTCCTTTGGCCCCTGAAATACTTCAGCGGTCCATGGAAAAGATGCATCTAGGTCCAAAAAGCTGCTTGTATTGTGGCAAGCCTCGCTCGGTAGAGGAAGGCTCCATCGGCTTGGAGTTAAGCCTTCTAGGATGCCTCCATTTTCTTCAAGAGCCGGAAAGCCGTCATTCTCGCTCGTCATGTGTCCGAATGTCGGTTCGCTTGCAACAACAGACTCAATGTAACGCAAAACCACAGAAATCTGCTCGACGATATCTGAGCCTGTCAGGTTTTTCTCCTGCATATCAATCCACATAGCACCAAAAATGGCACTCAAAGTATTTGCAAGTACAGTCGGTGATAGTTCGTCGTGCTGCTGTCGAACGCTGCGGACTATATGCAGATGTATTCCTAGCTTTCTGCATGCTTTCGCTCGCTCGGGTTTGCTCCTAATCCAACTTTTACGAGAGTTGGCAATTTCTAGTCCGCTTAGGTTTTTGTGAAAGATATTAATGCTAAAACACTTACTTTGCGTACCTTTCTCAACGAAAACCGTATGATACGTCTCGACCATTTCTAACACAGATAAACCCATTTGCGATAAGCCTCTATTTCCATCATCAGCTATTCCATCGAGGTCGCTTCTATGCGCAGCCTTGAGAGCTAAGTTGAGATGCTCAGGGTTGGCAAACTTGTATTTAATTTTCTTTTGAACAGATTCAACTGACATGACTGTAATGGTTCGAAATATATTAAGGTGACCCTTGGATAGCTATCACCTTTTCTATCATCGCCATTCACCCCGCTTTATCAGGCCAAAAGATCCATGATGTCAATCCTTCGGGGCGCCAAAGGTTGATAACTGGCCTACCCATGACACTAACCAAATCCGGGACCTTACGAACATCTACAGACAGAACCCTCCAGAACCGGATTAGCGTGGGACAATCAGGTCTCCACTAAAAGCACGTGATATAGTGAGGGGTTAGCTGGGTGGGGAAAAATATATTTAAGCCTTGTGTTAACGTGAACCACAAGTAGAATGCACATCTAAGCGAAATGCGCACCTTATAAAGCTTTATAATATTGCACAAGAATAACTTAATACTATAATTAGCTTGGTATAGTAAATAGGTATAGTCTTAGCTTTTTTGTTTTAGCTATATCTCGGCTAATACTAGTCTAAATTGAGAAATTAGTAAGTTATTTTAAAGAACTTTTCTAACTAATATTTTTTATAATATAAAGTTATTTTTATAGTACTTGAATTATAAAAGTTTTAGATATACCTAAAAAAGTTAGGGTATAGATAGGTATAATAGAGGCTCTATAAAGAGACCCTATACTATATAATTTAGGTAGTAATATACTAAGCCCCTAAGGAGGATCTACACTATACCTATATATAAAGGGCGCCCCTCTTATAAAGATAGTTTAGTAAGTATTATTCTATTAATTAACCCTCTCTCTCTAGAGATAACTATTATCCCTTTACTATCTATTATAACCTATAATAAGTACTATTATCTTCTAGTTACTACCTTATATTAGGGTAGGTCTCTAAATTTCGCTCTTCTTTTCCTTATAGCTTATATAATAGTATAGGTATTAAAAAGCTTTATATTATAAAGCTATAGACCTTATTAAGGGCTATAAAACTATTACGATCCAATAAGGTAACTATACCTACTCTACCCCGTAGTAATCTCTTACTAAGCGCGAATACAAGAGATTATATCACGTAATATAATCTTCTACTCTTCCTTATATTAAGAGAGTAAGAGAGTATAACTAATCTCTTAATCTCTTTAATCTCTAGAGATTAAAGAATTAAAGAGATTAACGTAGTCGGCTAGTATATATATAATATAGGTAATAAACCTTTATAGCTTATTATATTCAACTTAATAAACTTAATATAGTATAGCTATTTAAGTTACTACTTCTACGCTCTATTATAACCAAGTAAGACTAAATCCCTCTTACCTTACTTTATCTTTAAGAACTAACCTTACTCTATTAATATACTATAGTATCTTAGTAGACTCTTAATACTTTAAATACCTCTACGATAAGTAACGCGTTAATAGATTTATATAACTAGTAGGTAGGACTAACCTATATTATAACCTCTAAGGTTATAAAGCTAGACCTCTATTATAGAGACTATACTAAGCTCGAATTATAGCTACTTTAAGTTGACGTCTACTTTAAAATAGATAAAGTACCTAATAATAATTAACTAATACTTGCGGTAATATACTTAAGAGGAAAAGCTAAGAAATAGGTTATACTATACCTTAAGAAATTTATAGATAATAATAATAATAGTTATAATAATATATTTAAATAATAGATTAAGTTTAAGGATAAGATTAGATAAGTATTCCAACTCGCTAATAAACTAGCTATTATAGAATAAGCTATCTAAGGCCTATAATAGAATTATTTAGCTTCTAGCTATACTAATAAATTTAGGAATTATTTAAGCTAGACTAAATAGAATAATTAGGCCTTAATAAGGATATTTAGATAAGGATTAAAAGTAGGCGTATAGGTAGAGCTTATAAGAAGTAGAGCTATAATTAATAACCTTAATAAATTAATTAAAGAGTTAATTAGAGTTAATAACTACTTATACGAATTTCGCCTTAAAGCGAAAGATAAGTACGCTGTACTAACCTATATATATAAGAATAAGAAATACTAGCTAAACTATAGATACTAGAGGGTTATAAAGGTACTTAGGGTTAGTAGTAATTATAGGCATTTTAGACTTAATAATATGCATATCAACAATATAACCTAAGGAGGATGAATATAAGATTATCGCCCTAAGAAGCTAAATAATAGTAAGGAAATAAGAACCTACTATAACTATAGTAAACTAGGCTACCTATTAAAGGATTACTAATTAAAGAATAAAGTAAAGAGACTATATATTAAGGACCGCTCTTTTAATATAATTGAAGGGTAAGGTAATAATACTAAGGAAGAATAGGAGTAGGTATAATAGATACTAGATAAAGAGAAAGCTATCTACCTACTTAGCTAAGAACTTAAAGACTAAGTAGATTAAGTTCTAAAAGAATAATATAATACTAAGATATTAGATAACTTCTATTTACTTAAGAAGTATAATAAAAAATAATAATCTTATAGAGAAGAGATTATAAAATATTTATATTAACGTCTTAAGGAAAAATAAGTAAGAAATAAGAATATTAGTTTCTTAGTATTTATAAGTAAAGAAAGATTATACTATAATAGTAGGGGAGGATATTACTATAACGCTACCGCGCGCTCTTACCCTAGAATAAAGTTACTAATAGTTTAGGATTACCTAGACTCTAACTAAGATAATTAGGAGCTAGAAGGTAAGAAAAGTAATAACTATATAGAAGATACTAAGCTAGAGTCCTTAGGATATTAGATACTACTAGAAACCCTAAAACTATAGCGCGAAGACGTAATAGTATAAGATAGATTTATAGGAGAAATCTAGAACCTAGTAGATAGCTACTACTTAATTAAAGATTAGTAAGATAAAGGATAAATAGAATAAGGTATCTATTATAGATTATAACTAGATTTATTTACTCTAGAAGCTTAAAAGCTACTTAATATATCTAATTATTACGACCCTATAAGGTAACTACACCTACTCCGCCCCGTAGTAATCTCTTACTAAGAGCGAATACGAGAGATTATATTACGTAACGTAATCTCCCGCTCTCCCTTGTATCTAGAGAGTAAGAGAGTATAACTAATCTCTTAATCTCTTTAATCTCTAGAGATTAAGGAATTAAAGAGATTAACGTAGTTAGCTAGTATATATATAATCTAGGTAATAAACCCTTAGGGCTTATTGTATTTAACTTAAATAGTTATAGAGATAATATAGCTATTTAAGTTACTACTTCTACGCTCTATTGTATCTAGTAAGACTGAATCCTACTTACCTTACTTTATCTTTAAGAACTAACCTTACTCTATTAAAATACTATAGTATCTTAGTAGACTCTTAATACTTTAAATACCTCTATAATAAGTGACGCGTTAATAGATTTAAATAACTAGTAGGTAGGACTAACCCGCGCTATAACCTCTAAGGTCGCGAAGCTAGACCTCTATTATAGAGACTGTACTAAGCTCGAATTATAGCTACTTTAAGTTAACGTCTACTTTAAAATAGATAAAGTACCTAATAATAATTAACTAATACTTATAGTAATATACCTAAGAGGAAAAGCTAAGAAATAGGTTATACTATACCTTAAGAAATTTATAGATAATAATAATAATAGTTGCGATAATATATTTAAATAATAGATTAAGTTTAAGGATAAGATATAATAAGTATTCTAACTCGCTAACGAACTAGCTATTATAGAATAAGCTATCTAGGCCTTATAATAGAATTATTTAGCTTCTAGTTATACTAATAAATTCAGGAATTATTTAATCTAGACTAAGTAGAATAATTAGGCCTTAATAAGGATATTTAGATAAGGATTAAAAGTAGGCGTACGGGTAGAGCTTATAAGAAGCGGAGCTATAATCAATAACCTTAACGAACTAGTTAAAGAATTAATTAGAGTTGATAACTACTTGTATAAATTTCGCCTTGAAGTAAAAGATAAGTATGCTATACTAACCTATATAAACGAGAAAAAGAAATACTAGCTAAACTATAGATACTAGAGGGTTGTAAAGGTACCTAGAGTTAGTAGTAATTATAGGCATTTTAGTCTCGATGACATACATATTAATAATATAACCTAAGGAGGATAAATACTAGATTATTACCCTAAAAAGCTAGATAATAGTAAGGAAATAAGAACCTACTATAACTATAGTAAACTAGGCTACCTATTAAAGGACTACTAATTAAAGAATAAAGCTAGAAAATAAATAGGTAAAAGATATTAGGTTATAGACTAATCTTTTAATATAATTAAAGGGTAAGGTGATAATACTAAGGAAGAATAGGAGTAGGTATAATAGATACTAGATAAAGGGAAAGCTATCTACCTACTTAGCTAAGAACTTAAAGACTAAGTAGATTAAGTTCTAAAGAAATAATATAATACTAAGATAGCTAATAAAGACCTTAGAAGGAAACTTATTAAAGAAGTATATAAACGCAACTATCTTAAGTAAAGGAATATAAGGAAATAGAACGTTAATTTCCTAGAGTTTATAAGAAAAGAAAGATTATACCGTAGTAGTAGGGGAGGATATTACTATAATACTACTACGCACTCTTACCTAGGAAGAAAAGTACCTATAGTTTAGGATTACCTAGACTCTAACTAAGATAGAGAGCTAGAAGGCGATAAACGTAATAATAAAGAAGATATAGACAATACTAAGCTAGAGTCCTTAGGATATTATATACTACTAGAAACCCTAGAACTATAACGCGAAGACGCGATAGTATAAGATAGATTTATAGGAGAAATCTAGAACCTAGTAGATAGCTACTACTTAATTAAAGATTAGTAAGATAATAAATAGATAGACTAGAGTCTCTACTAAGGATTACAACTAGATTTATTTACTCTAGAAGCTTAAAAGCTACTTAATATATCTAATACACTAATTAGTAGGATCCTATAGTATTAGTTATACTATAAAAACCTTAACTACCTACTATTATTATAGATATAGTACTTTTATAATAAATATCTTATATACTACTTAGATAAAATAGGCTTAGGATATTTCCTAGTAAGAAAATCTAAGTATAAATAGTTTTAGAATAAATACGAAAAAGTAACTTATAAATAATACCTATAGGATAAAAGACAAGTAGGATATTTTACTAGAGCTATAACTATAGATAAAAACGTAAATAATATACTAATTAATAGAAGGTATATATATTTAATTTAGTAGTACTATCTATAGGATAAGTGTAAATAATATAAAGAAGCTAAGATACTAAATAGATTTATAAGGAGAGAGTATAAATAAGATAAGTCTTTTTTAGAACTATACTCGATAGATAAGAATATAACACTATTAATATAGAGAAACTTATTAAACTCCTAGTTATAATAGGAGTATAATAGATAAAGGTATTATTAGATTCAGGATTATTTATAAACTTTATATCACTAAACGTAGCGCAACGAGCTAGACTTAAGCCTATAAAAAAGGAGTATTCCTATCTAGTCTATATCGTAAATAGAAAAGCTATACTAAGAGAACTAGTAGTAATATACGAGATAACTATAATACTTACTATCTAAGGAAAAACTATAGAAGTATACCTAGATATCCTAGCCTTAGCTAGTAAAGATATTATACTAGGACTACTATAGTTACGAGAGTTTAATCCTAGAGTTAATTAGAAATACTAGATCCTCTTATAGATAGACTATAAAGACGTATATAGATCTAAACCTACGTATTAATAGAATATAATAGTAGATAAGAAGATAATTTACGAATTAAATACTTTATAACTAATATATAATAAAAGTATAGTTACCTCTATAGATACTAACTAAGTATTAGGTTACGAAGTAAGAGTATTAGAGAAACGCGTAACTCCTAATATCCTATAATAGTATAAGGAATTTAGTTACCTCTTTATAGAAGGGATAGAAGAAAACTCTCTACTAAAATATTAACCCTAGGACTATATAATTATATTATAGGAAGAGAAGGAACTAACCTCTAGACTTATATATAGACTATTAGAATAAGAGTTAGAAATACTTAGAGACTATATTAAGAAGAATCTTATAAGAGGATATATATAGGAATTAATATTACTAGTAGGCTACCTAATATTATTTATACTAAAGAAATAAGAGCTACCTTAAGTATATATTAACTTTAGGAAGCTTAACGATATTATAATTAAGAACTACTACCTACTACTAAATATTATAGAACTATAAGATAGATTAGCGTACGTAAAGATATTTATAAAGCTAGATCTATAGGATAGTTACTACCTAATTAGAATAAAAGAAGGTAAAGAATAGAAGATAGCGTTTAGAACATACTATAGCTATTATAAGTATATAGTAATACTATTTAGGCTAACTAATATACTAGCTATATTTTAAGTATTAATTAATAATATACTTAGGGAATACCTAGATAAATATATTATAGTATATTTAGACGATATATTAATTTACTTATAGTTTATAGAAGAATATAAATAATATATTAAAATAGTATTAAGTAGCTTAGACTAGTATAATCTAAAGCTAAAACTAGAAAAATACAAATAGTATAAGATAGAAGTTGAATTTCTTAGATATATAATTAATACTAAAGGAGTAAAAATAAGTAAAGAAAAGATTAAAGTAGTTAAAGTATAGAAAGAACTAAGGAATATTAAAGAGATATAGTTATTCTTAGGATTTATTAACTTTAATAGATATTTTATAAGGAACTTTTTAGGAAAAGCCTTACTACTCACGAACCTAATAAGGAAAGATATACCTTAGTTATAGATAAAAGAATATTAAGAGGTATTTAATAAACTTAAGATAGTTTATATAATACTACCTATATTAGTACTATTCTATAGAGGAGAAGTATTAAGATTTAAGACTAATGTATTAGACCTCGCATATAGTATAGTAGTACTATAAGAACGCGAAGGAAAATAGTACCTAATAGCCTACTACTCTAGAAAGTTCTTAGGACCTAAAGAATAATATAATATATATAATAAGGAATTACTCGCAATAGTAAATATACTAAAATATTAGAGAATTTACGTAGAAAGTTACTTAGAACTTATAATATTTACTAATTATAAGAACTTAGTTATATTTATAATAACTAAAGCCTTAAATTAATAATAAACTAGATAGTTAGAACTCTTAGGATAATTGTCACAGCTCTGGAGAGATGTAACCATGTTGCAGGCAAGCCACGTGAGTGTGCACGTGACACCGTGCGAAGTTGGTATAAAACTACTTCCTACCTCTCAGTATCAACCTTCTCTCCTTAGCTTTGTATTCTAAGTTACAAATCGACATTATGCTTCTCCCTTGAGGCCTCTTTTCTCGTGCTGTCACATTATACAAAGCTCGTTTACAAGCCCGCCGGGGACGGCCTTTTAATAATATCCCACCCACCTACAGAGGTATCTGCAATGTAAAGAACTATTGGATACGCTCTTTGGACGAAGTCAATCCCTCGACGAATATTGGACGACGCCCACCCTCATCTGCAAAGCTATTCAGTAGCACATATTTGAGATGAGTTCTACCAAAACCACAAAAGGGAAAGCGCCTGCTGTCTCTCACTCCCAGGAGGACACAATCACTGTCTCAAGGAGACAACCTCCTCCGGCACATTTAACCAGATCCAAAGGAAAGAATGCGGCCAATGAGTCTCAAGCAGAAGACAGTTCAGCTGCGCAAACCACGATTCCATCCGGCTCGAGAGCTGTTGATGAAGACACTCCTGCATACTCTGCAGTTGAAGATGTATACGATCAGTTGAGAAGTGAGGGCATTCAGAGTCCCTCAAACCAACCAGATTCCCCTTCCCCTGAGAATTGGGCAGCGGCCCAAAGGGAAATTATGGCCTTGAGAACCGCCAATCAGGAACTCCGACAGTCTGCTCTCCTGAAACAAAGGGGTAACGGGAAGCAAAGAAGACGCCATGAGCGGTCCGATTCCAACCGTCAGAACCACCGACAAGACTCCGACGCTCCAACTGGAAGCCCACAAGTCCATCAAGGGGGACCACCTCCTGGACCTCCTTCTCCCGACCCCTCAGACTCCGACAGGAGTGGCTACAGGTCAGACAACCGCCGTTCCAGATACCGCCACCACCGCCGCCACCGCCGTCACTATTCCAGAAGCAGCTCCCGTCACTCCTCCCGCAAAATCGAGGATCCAGACAAGCTTGACAATGGTGTGAACCCTACCTACAAGCAATGGAAGGACCTCATGGACGGAAAGATGTATGGGAACCGTGATTGGTGGATCACTGAACAGGATCGCATGTTCTACGTGTTCGGAAGAACTCAAGGAGAAGCCCGGAACCACCTTCATGCCAGATGGGGAGCTGACTCTTACGACCCATTCCTTAATGTGGCTGATATGTTTGAATTCCTGAAACAAATTTTCACCAATCCGAATGAGGTCAGGGACGCCAGGGACGCTTATGCCAACCTTCAGCAGGGCCTGACTCCCTTCCCTGCATTCAGAGTCAAATTCCTGCAGCTGGCCATGCAAGGTCACATTCCCAGATCGGAATTCAAGGACGATCTTTACCGGAAACTCCACCCGAGAGTGAGAGAGCTCCTGGCAGGCAGTGCCAGACGCCTGACTTACGAAGAGCTGTGCGAGCATGCACTGGATGTGGACGTTGAAGTGCGTGCTAGCCGAAAACTGGCCATGGCCAAGAAGGAACTCCGAGCTCTGCCTACAAGCCAACCACAGAGGCAGAAAGCCCATACTTCTACGCCAGGAGCGTTTCCAATCAGACCCTCTCTGCCACCGCCGCCAGATCGTCCACGGATCTCCGCCACCACACCTCCTGATCAAAAGCAGCGGTCCCACACCGCTGAGAAAGAAGACACCTGCCACAACTGTGGTAAGACTGGCCACTGGGCCAACCAGTGTCCTGAAGCACCCAGACACCACATCCATGAGATCAACGAACTGTACCCACGGGTTATGGAAGTTGACGCTGATGATGAGGAAGCTGGTGAAGCTTCACAGCCGGAAAATGGCGACGCCTAAGAGAAGACTCCTTCTTAGGCGAGACAGTTGATTTGGCTAAATTGGATTTATCTTTACTATTAGGGGGAAAGCACTTTACCTTCCCATGTACTGTATCTCTTAATGGATTTGCTATTTCCACTTACAGCCTTATTGATACTGGAGCAAACGGATTCGTCTTTGTAGACGAAAGATTCGCCCAGCTGCTCTCTAGCAAGCTGGGCTGGAAGATTGAACAACTCCCCTTCCCTTCCCTGCCAGTCAAAGGGTATGACGGCAAACAAGGCGCCCGCATCACTTCTTTTCTACGTATCCATCTTACCCTTGATGGACGCAAGATTTACAACGTCCCCTTCCTAGTCCTCCCTCTCGGAAGCCATGATATTATCATTGGCAAGTCCTTTATGGAATACTTTGAGATTTCACCAAGTGTGGCCAAAAGAGCACTCCACTGGCCACCAAACCACCCCAAGTCCAGCAACGTTATCTCTCAAGGAATCTCGATCCCCAGAAAGATTCTTAGCAGGCCATCCTCTAGGAATCATCACCAATTGGACATGGAGGCTAGAGACAAGGCTATTGCTTTGGATGAGCAAAGACGACTTGCTGGCCGCAACTCAATTGCCCACATCGCTGCACCATGCTCGGAATATACTGCCCAAGCGAGCGTTCCTCATTCCCTAAGCCCGGCCTGGGAAATCAAGAATGACCAACCAACGCCACTGTACGCTGATGTGGCTACCCAGACCGACTTTGACAAGCCTCAGAAACCTCCAAAGACCCTGGCCGATGACTCTCCCTGCAAGTCTGCCACTGGCTCCAAACCGCCCACGGCCTTCTACTGCCAGACCTCAGGACCAGTCCCAAATGCCCCAAAGTCAAAGTCACGACCTGACTTAACTCGGCACTCCTATGAGATTGACTATAGGGACAGCCTGAAGCGTATGCAAGCCGAACTACACGACTCCCTTGGGACAATTCCTCCCGCGCAAAACCGCCGGAAAGTCACAATTGAGGAAAAACCTTTGAACTCCTTACGGAGCCCATACCTGGCAATCTATGAAATCAGTGCCAACGCATTTCAACTCTGTACCAAGAGACAAGACTATGAAGTGTTTACAACCTCATTGTACGAAATAGACCGGCTCCTGGAAGAAGCACATGGAGAGGCAATTCCTGATCCCATGGAAGAGCAGAGACTAGCCCAAATGGCCAAGGCAGGTGAGCTGGCAGGAATAGCACAGGACATTGCTCATGCCGAAAACCGAGCGCGCCAGCCACTCCTGGAAGAAGACGAATTTGCCAGACTTCCTGCCATGTACCAAAAGTACCGGGATGTAGCCTCAAAGGCTGAGTCCGACAAGCTGTCGCCCCACAGGCCATACGATCACCAGATTGAACTTGAGAAGGACGCCTCAACCTCTGACCTAAAGTTCCACCCGCTGTACCGCATGTCAGCTGAGGAACTTGAGGTTGTCAAGAAATACCTGGTTGAGAACCTGGACAAGGGTTTTATTGAACCAAGTCAAGCACCATTTGCAGCCCCAGTCCTCTTCGTCAAAAAGCCAGATGGATCCCTTCGCTTCTGTATCGACTATAGGAAGCTGAACCTCCTTACAAAGAAGGACCGGTATCCACTGCCACTGATTGATGAGACCCTGGCCCGAATTGGACGTGCCAAAGTGTTCACAAAACTTGATATCCGACAAGCCTTCCACCGGATCCGCATGCACCCTGACTCAGAGGAATTGACCACTTTCCGGACCCGGTTCGGTTCTTACAAATGTAAAGTCCTACCCTTTGGACTGACTAATGGCCCGGCCACCTATCAAAGGTATATGAACGATGTACTCTTTGATTACCTGGATGACTTCTGCACAGCGTACCTGGATGATATCCTGATCTACTCTGATAATGAGCTAGAGCATAAACAGCACGTGGAAAAGGTCCTGGAAAGACTGCGCAACGCTGGCTTGCAAATTGACCTCAAGAAGTGCGAGTTCCATGTTACCCGGACCAAGTACTTGGGCTTCATTATCAGCACACACGGTATTGAAGTTGACCCAGACAAAACCTCTGTGGTAAGAGACTGGAAACCACCAACCACTGTCAAGGGTGTACAGTCCTTCCTAGGGTTCTGCAACTTCTATCGGCGGTTCATCAGGGACTATGGAATCATCGCAAGACCCATGGTCAACTTGACTAAGACAGGAGTCAAATTCATCTGGACCCAGTCTTGCCAAGACTCCTTCCAGAGGCTCAAGTCTATGCTCACCTCAGCTCCCATCCTGCAACACTACAGCGAAGATCTCGAGACCCGTATCGAGACTGATGCTTCCGATGGCGTGGTAGCTGGAGTACTCTCCCAGAAGCATGGGGAACACTGGTTACCAGTTGCATTCTTCTCTAAGACGATGAACCCAGCCGAATGCAACTACCAGATCCATGACAAGGAAATGCTAGCTATTGTCAAATCTCTAGAAGAATGGAGACCGGAACTTCAGCGGAAGCGAGACAGATTTGAAATCTATACAGATCACAAGTCCTTGGAATACTTCATGACTACAAAACAGCTCACTGCTCGTCAGGCCAGGTGGGCTGAAGCTCTTGCGGAGTACTACTTCATCATTACCTACAGGCCCGGCAAGGAGAACGTACAAGCCGACGCTCTGACTCGCAGGAATGATGACGTTGTTAGCCAGGACCAATTGAAGAAGGCTGCCCGCCAACAGATCCTCCTGACCGCCGATAAATTGGATCCGAGAATAGTACAAGAACTGGAAGAAGTTTCAATTGCAGTCCTAGCCCCTCTTGAAACCGCAACCACTAAATCATTCTTGGACACCATCACCGTTGTAGACCGAGTTCTGCAAGCTAATCGCGATGAGCCTTCTTTGGAAGCTTTGAGGATTCAAGCCACCAAGTCCAACCCGCACTTTACACTGCACGCAGGTATTCTTCTGTACCAAGGCAAGGTGATTGTTCCTGACGTTGCATACCTCCGCACCCACCTGATCCGGGAAGTCCATGATCAAATCTCCACTGCCCACCCTGGCAGAGATAAGACTTACAGGCTCCTCAAAGACCGGTATTACTGGAAAGGCATGCTCGCTGATGTTGAAAGATATGTGCGCAATTGCCATCCCTGCAGACGGGCGTCCAACCCCCGTGACAAGACCCCTGGCCTCCTCCAACCCCTTCCAATACCGGACCGCCCCTGGCAACACATCTCAATGGACTTCGTCTCTTTCAATAAGGACAAGCACGGGTATGACAATGTGCTTGTTGTTGTGGACCGATTGTCAAAGGAATCTATTTCCATTCCCTGTCACAAGACAACCACTGCTGAAGAAATGGCTGCCCTGTTCATATACCATATATGGCGCTACTTTGGACCTCCTGATTCCATTGTTTCAGACCGAGGCCCGCAGTTCATTTCAGATTTCTGGGCTGAATTCTGCAGATTGCTTGGAATCAAGTTAAAATTGTCAACAGCCCATCACCCTCAAACCGACGGTCAGACCGAAATCATGAACCAGTACCTGGAACAACGACTAAGGCCATTTGTCAACTACTATCAGGACAATTGGTCTGAACTGCTTCCAATGATGGACTATGCCCAACTCACCCTGCCACACAGCAGCACCGGCATGTCTCCATTCGAGGTACGGAACGGGTTCAAGGCAAGGACCTCATTCGATTGGACCACCTCAGAGTCAACAGCCCCTGGACTCAATCCTGACAGGGCCCGTCAGAGAGTTCTCCTTATCCAGGAAAGCTGGAAGCTAGCCCGAGACATGATGGCTAGGAGCCAAGCTAGAATGATGAAATCAGCAAACGCTCACAGACGGGAAGTCGACTTTGACGTGGGAGACTACGTCTGGCTCAATACCAAATACTGGAACACTGCAAGGCCTAGCTTAAAGCTAGATAACAAGAATTCGGGCCCTTTCAAGATTGTGGCAAAGGAAGGACACTCCTTCCAGCTCAGACTACCTGCTTCTATGCAGATAAACCCAGTCATGTCACCAGACAAACTAAGGAAGTCGGCAGAAGACCCGTTACCTGGCCAGGTTAACAAACCTGAGGATCCTGTGGAAATTGCAGGTGATATTGAGTATGAAGTCGAGGAAATCCTGGCAGTCAAAAAACGATGGAACAGACTAGAGTACCGAGTTAGATGGAGAGGTTATGAGGAAGAAGACCTGGAGTGGTACCCTCCGTCAGACCTAAAGGGAGCCCCACACAAACTCAAAACCTTCCACCTGAACTACCCACGCCTCCCTGGACCACCGTTGAAGCTTGAGGAATGGATTAAGGCTTGGGAAGATGGTCTTGACGAGTATGAGCATTTGAATGATAATCGGCCAATGACTGGACCGCTGCGGACAGCGTTTTTCAGGAAGGGGGGGTAATGTCACAGCTCTGGAGAGATGTAACCATGTTGCAGGCAAGCCACGTGAGTGTGCACGTGACACCGTGCGAAGTTGGTATAAAACTACTTCCTACCTCTCAGTATCAACCTTCTCTCCTTAGCTTTGTATTCTAAGTTACAAATCGACATTATGCTTCTCCCTTGAGGCCTCTTTTCTCGTGCTGTCACAATAATATAAATTCTAAATTATATATATACTAGGAAAAGATAATAGTAGAGTAGACGCCCTTAGCTAAAGATATAATATCGTAGGAATAAAAGAAACTATTAAAGGAACTATACTAAAGTTTAACTAGGATAGATTACTAGGACTAGTGAACGAGATTAATATAAATTAGGAAATTAATAATCTTATAATAATTATAAATAACGTACCTAAAGAATTATAGGAAGTAATTATAAGATAATACTATAATAATCTAGTATATAGATACCCTAGAATTATAAGAACTATAGAACTTATTAAGCGAAACTATAAGTTCAAGAATATAAAGGATAAGGTAACAACCTTTATTAGAAAATATATAGACTATTAGAAAAATAAATATAGTACTTACGTACTATATAGTAAGATGCAAGTAATAGAACTACTAGAATTTCCCTAGGAAGATATCTTAATAGACTTTATAATAGGACTACTACTATTAAAAGACCTAGCTATAGGAATTACGTATAACGCGATAATAGTTATTATATATAGATTTATTAAGTACGTAGAGATAATACTATTTAGGAATAACTATACTATATAATAGTTAGTATTTATATTCCTAGATTAATTAATTAGATACTATAGAATACTAAAATCAATTATTAGTAATAGAGATAAGCTCTTTATATTAAACTTTTAGGTAACGCTATTAGCATTAATAGGAATAAAAAGAAAGCTATTAATAGCTTATTATCTATAGATAGATAGATAAATAGAAAGAACGAATCGTATAATAAAAGCGTATCTATAAATCTACGTTAATACTTAATAAAATAATTAGGTATTATTACTACCTATAGTATAACTTACGTACAATAATAAGTTCTTAGAATTAATAGGAAGAATACTATTCTTTATAAATTATAGAAAATATCTAAACCTATTTAAAAGAATATTACTAGGACTAAAGGTATAAGTAGTAATAGCTACTATAGAGGAACTTAAGAAAGTATACGAAGAAATACAAGATAAGATACTTAAAGTATAAGAAAGTAGCATTAAATACGCTAATAAAAAACGAAAAACAGTACCTTAGCTAAAAGAGGGGGATAAAGTATATTTATACACGAAGAATCTACGTATAAAATAACTAAGTAAAGGACTTAATAATATTAAAGTTAGACTATTTTTAATTAAGGAGCGAAATAGACTAGTTAACTATACTTTAGAACTTCTAGAAGATATAAAAATCTACCCTAGGTTCTATATAAGTAAACTTAAACCTACTAACCTAGAAACGCTAATATAATAAACTTTTCGCTATAAGACTAAAGAAGAAGATAAATTTAAAGTTGAAGATCTCTATAGATATAGGGAGATAGGATATAAAGAATTCTAGGATAATAATTTCTACTAAGAATAGTTAGTTAAATAGAAAGGCTACCTAGAATTAGAAAATATATAGGAACTAGAAGCTAACCTCTAGAACTATAAAGAACTACTTAAGAAAATAAGAAGGAAATACTATATCCACTTCTATATAGGAGCGAAAGAACGATAATAGCCCTATAAAGGTAGTATTAATAAAATAATATAGAAAAATATAAACTAAAAGTCTTAGTAAGAAGTAACCTTAGAAGGCGCCTCGCCTAGGACTAAGGCTTTACCTAGATAACTAGGAACGCTAGTATCCTAAACATTATCTCCTAGACTAGATATTATACTCTAAGTAAAAGGCGAAAGAGTAAGCTCTCTAGCTATAGTTACTATAGCTTCCTACTCCTCTAAACGAATAATAGTAGCTTCCTCTATAGAGATTACCTCGGCGGCTTTCTCTATATTAGCGCGTAGTACCTACTATAATATAAGAGCCTCGCGCTCTACCTCTTCTAAATAATTTTAGAGATACTCTTTTTTTAGAACGTAAAACCTCCTATTTATTTTTAGAAATCTAGATATTATAGGATTTCAAGTTCGAATAATTATAGTTATTGCAATAACCTAAATAAGTATACACCCTATAAATAAGATTTATAGCGCGATAATTAGAATAAGTAACTAGTATAATATCCCTAAAAGAATTAATAAAGGTAGTAAGATTTATATAATAAACTTTACTATTAGAAGGAACCTTAGGTATAGTAGAAAAGGTTTTAGGATAAAAACCTAGAGGAGAGAGGGATAGTATTATAACTCTATAAGGTAACTATACCTACTCTACCCTATAGTAATCTCTTACTAAGAGTGAATATAAGAGATTATATTACGTAACGTAATCTCCTACTCTCCCTCGTATCTAGAGAGTAAGAGAGTATAACTAATCTCTTAATCTCTTTAATCTCTAGAGATTAAGGAATTAAAGAGATTAATGTAGTCGGCTAGTATATATATAATCTAGGCAATAAACCCTTAGGGCTTATTATATTCAACTTAAATAGTTATAGAGATAATATAGCTATTTAAGTTACTACTTCTACGCTCTATTGTATCTAGTAAGACTGAATCCTACTTACCTTACTTTATCTTTAAGAACTAACCTTACTCTATCGAAATACTATAGTATCTTAGTAGACTCTTAATACTAATACACTAATTAGTAGGATTCTATAGTACTAGTTATATTATAAAAACCTTAACTATCTACTATTATTATAGATATAGTATTTTTATAATAAATATCTTATATACTACTTAGATAAAATAGGCTTAGGATATTTCCTAGTAAGAAAATCTAAGTGTAAATAGTTTTAGAATAAATATAAAAAAGTAACTTATAAATAATACCTATAGGATAAATAATAGATAGGATATTTTACTAGCGTATTAATAGTAGACGAAACTATAAATAATATATTAATTAATAAAAGATATATATATATACTATAGTAATACTATCTATAGGATAAGTATAAATAATATAAAGAAGCTAAGATACTAAATAGATTTATAAGAAGAGAGTATAAATAAGATAAGTTTTTTTTAGATAAGTACTTAACGAATAAGGATATAATACTATTAATATAGAGAAGCTTATTAAACTCCTAGTTATAGTAGGAGTATAATAGATAAAGGTATTATTAGATTTAGGATTATTTACAAACTTTATATTACTAAACGTAGTATAACGAGCTAGACTTAAGCCTATAGAGAAGGAGTACCCCTATCTAGTCCGTATCGCGAATAGGAAAGCTATACTAGGAGAACTAGTAGTAATATACGAGATAACTATAATACTTACTATCTAAGGAAGAACTATAGAAGTATACCTAGATATCCTAGCCTTAGCTAGTAAAGATATTATTTTAGGACTACTATAGTTATAAGAGTTTAATCTAAGAGTTAATTAGAAATACTAGACCCTCTTATAGATAGACTATAAAGATATATATAGATCTAAGCCTACGCATTAATAGAATAAGATAGTAGATAAGAAGATAATTTATAAATTAAATACTTTAAAACTAATATATAATAAAAGTATAGTTACCTCTATAGATACTAACTAGGTATTAGGTTATAAAGTAAGAGTATTAGAGAAACGTATAACTCCTAATATCCTATAATAGTATAAGGAATTTAGTTACCTCTTTATAGAAGAGATAGAAGAAAACTCTCTACTAAAGTATTAACCCTAGGATTATATAATTATACTATAGGAAGAGAAGGAACTAACTTCTAGACCTATCTATAGACTATTAGAATATAAGTTAGAAATACTTAGAGACTATATTAAGAAGAATCTTATAAGAGGATATATATAGGAATTAATATTACTAGTAGGCTATCTAATATTATTTATACTTATAAACCTAGGTAACCTATAAGAGCTCGGGCTATTCCTCTAGTATATCCCTTACTAAGGGTTATCCCTAATAAGGGTACCTCTCTTAGGACCTAGACTCGATTATTATAGTATATCTTATACCGTAGATACCTTACAATATAATACAATTATCTCTTATATTCTTACGTTCCTATAAGCTTATAGTTATAAGCCTAGCCTAATCTATACTTATTTATAAAATAATATTATACCTACCTACCTATAATACCTTCCTACTTAAAGGTTATTACTAAAAAACCTATCCTATCTAGTAAGGATAACTTTAATAACTAGTTTAACGTCCTTAAGCGTTATATACGTACCTAGGGTATCTAGAACTACGTTAATCTAGAATCTACTAACTTAAAGGAGCTTATTAAGCCTCCTAATAAACTAACTAATAATAATACTAGCTTAATTATAGTATAGAAAGAAAAGTATAGAGAGTTTTATACTATTTAAGAAAAGATAAGTAAACTTAAAGCTTATATTACTAAAATAATAGATATTAGGCTTCTCCCTATCTTAAAACCTTACTTAACTATAGCTATATAAGTTAAAGTCTTATATAAGCTATATAACTAGTTACTAATTAAGAAGAAGGTAGAAGTATGTATAGCCTATCTTAGAATAAGGAAATATATACCTAAATATTCTAGTATTAAGGACTAGTATAATAACTTCCTACTAGCCTTTAATAAGGCTATACTATACTAAATCCCTAACGTTTAGGATTTTCTTCCTTAAAAAGACCTATTAATCGCGTTTAATTAGATTAATAGTAGCTACGCTTCTATCCTAGCTATTAGTATTAAGAAAGCTAAATAAAAGTATACTAAGGCGCAACTTAGTACTTATCCTAGTATAGCTAGCTCTACTATAATTAGTAATATCCTTAATCTAACCTAAGTAGAAGTACTAGTAATTCTAGATAAAGTTACTATTAAAGGACTTATCCCTAACTCCCCTAAGCTAGCTTCTTATACTAAAAACCTACTAAAGCTAATAACTTAGCTTTTATAACTACCCTAAATAGAGATTAGCCCCTATATAACGCTAATACTAATACTAACCTAAATAATTAAAAAAGATTATTCTTAAAGATATAGAAGAATCCTTACTCTTATAGGGATAGAGACTTATACGACGGTTTCTAGGGATTATACCCCTATATCTACTCTATTCTTAGAAATAAGAATTTTAAACTAGATAAGAAAAAGGTAAATAAAGTTACTATATAGGAGGACTTACCTTAACGCACTAAAATCTTAGCTAGTATTAGAACTTAAATAAAGAAAAAGCTAAGCTAAGACTCTTATATAAGCTAATTAAGTAATATAGAGATAGACCTAGGAGATTAGCTATTAGATACTAATTAGCTATACTAGTTATATACTATTTACTATTCTACGTTTAGTAGTTAAATATAATAAAGCTAGCTTCTCTACTAATAGATCTTAGATCTAGGATTAGATCTTTATATTACTAATAATACTACTAGGTTTATATAGTAAAAACCTACTACTAACTTAAACGTTATACTCGCAGGAGGAGTAAAGATGCGCATCTAAGTATAGGGTAAATATAAGATTAAGCTTAATATACCTAATAGAAGGAGGGAATAACTCTTAAAAATATTACCTTTATTCTAAGCTTCTTTACTAGCCTTATCTTACTTTCTAGGCTCTCTTTAGCTAATATCTACTTTAATTCTAGACGTAATATCCTCTATTAACTTTATAAGGACTCTATATAAGCTACTCTTACTAATATTAGCTAAAGTAGTAGTTACTAGATTATTTCAACTTAAGTTAATTTTAAGTTACCTAATCTATCTTAACCCTTCGCTACTTATATATCTAAATATTATAAAACCTTATATAAGCCTCTTAAAGCTTATTAACTTAGTAGCCTTTAAGTATATATTCTTATAGGCTATCTAGGCTAAGAACTAATTTAATATCTCTTAAATAATATAATTAGTATTAATAGCCTTATAACTAATCTACTATTAACTATTGAATATTCCTTATACTAAGTTAATAAAGTAATAAAGATTATCTCTTAATAATTAGATAGAGAATATAGTACCTTAAAACTATTTAAATTATTAGCTATTAATCTAATTAAGCTAGACTTAATTACTCTAAGTAGTAATTACTATATCTTTTATATATATAACTTATTTACTAAGTTTAACTTTATCTATATAATACCTAACTAATTTAAGGAAACTCTTCTTAAAGCCTTTATTAGGCTAGATTAAGCTATTAAACGCGAATTCAATATCTCTCTAACCTTCCTTCTACTAGATAGAGAACGTAGCTATAGTTTTCAAGATAACTCTATACTTAATAACTCTTCTCTAGCATTATATACTATATCTAAGGGAATTCAACTCCAACTAAGAGCTCCTAATATACCTAAGTAAGCTAGTTATATTAAACGCTCTAGTAGAACGCTTATTAAGCGAAGCCGATTAATAATTACTAGTACTAATCTCCTAATATATCTTATTGTAGAAGTATATTAATACTCTAGCTACCTTCTTAACTATACTCTAACTAAATTACTTGAATAGAGGACGCTATTTTAAGCTACCTATAGTAAGTAACCCTCTCTAGCCTATCTACGCATATATAGTTACTATATATACGCGCTCTATAAGAAAATTAAGTAGATAGATAAACTTAGCCCTTATACTCTTATTAGTTATCTTATTAGATAAGACTCCTATAATATATATCGTATATAGCTGTTAGAACGCAGCTCTACTCTACTACGCCAAACAACCAAAAAGGTTTGAATAATCAACGATGTTGATTATTGGAGTAGAACAGTATATATCGTATAAGCTCGCAGCCCTGCAATCGGCTCGAGGCTCTACAGTTAGCGCAGCCTTACACTATCCTCCTTCTTTGTAGCGCATGCCCTCAGGCGCAAGCCCCGGCGCAAGCCTACAACAGACAGGCAGGTATACATATACTGGACCTTCCAGCAGCTACAACGCATCATGCCCATACTGGCCGCGTTTCAGCTCCTAGAGCTGGCTGAAGCTGAACTGGCTTTCGGCGGGGTCGAACTGACGCACTCAGCTCAACCTACCCCGCACAGGCCAGGTATCGTTGATTATATTGTTAGAACGCAGCTCTACTCCACTACGCCAAACAACCAAAAAGGTTTGAATAATCAACGATGTTGATTATTGGAGTAGAACAGTATATATCGTATAAGCTCGCAGCCCTGCAATCGGCTCGAGGCTCTACAGTTAGCGCAGCCTTACAATAGCTACCTAAAGCCTTATCTTATAGTTATTAAAGTAAAATTATATATACTAGAGACGTTACCTTTAATAAATCTTAATTCTTTAGATCTAATAAAGATCTACTTATATCTAGTAATTAGCTTATAGAAATAATTAATTATATTAAGTACTAGGACGTTACTAATAATAAAACTCTCTTATTAGCCTTATCTAAGGAAGAATAGGAGTTAAATACTCTAGCCTTACTTTCTATTATAATACTAGTAACTACTTAGGACCTATCTAGTAGTCTAGCTAACTCTATTATAATACTAGTAACTACTTAGGACCTATCTAGTAGTCTAGTAAACTCTTATCCCTCTCTAGTCTCTATTAACTCTTAAATATCTAAAGGTCTACCTAAATATAAGCGTAAATACTAAACTAATTAGTATATTTAATCCTTGAATATTATTACTAATAGATTAAAGTGTACTCGCTTAGCTAACGTAGTCTCTACTTATTAGGCTTCTTTTATTACTACCTCCTCTCTAGCTTCTAAGATTAGATTCTATTAATCTTAGCTTCTAACTAAACTAAGATTCTAGTTAGATATCTAAAAACTCCTAGATATCTTTAAATAAGGATTTATTAACGCCTACTCTAAGGAGCTTAATATAATCTAATATAAGTTAACCTATATTAAATATTATATCTAGGAACTTAATACCTCTACTCTAGAGATCCTTCCTCTTATATAGGTATTTAAGTATAAGTTTAACTTAGATAGTTATCTCCTTAAGTATAAGGCGCGTATCTATATTAGAGGCGATCTTTAAATAACTATTAAAGATACTTATACGGCTACTCTTACTATCTAAATCTTTTACGCCCTTATAGTAATTACTACCTACTTTAACCTAGAGATTAGATAATATAATACTATTAACGCGTTTATAAATATATCCCTTCCTTAACTAGTCTTTACTTATTAACTAGAAGGCTTTAATAATAGACTTTATATCTAGGAACTATAGCGAGCTCTATATAGTCTTAAGACCTCTCCTATTCTTTAGTATAAGAATTTTACGTAAACTCTTTAGTCCTTTAGCCTTACTCTAGTCCTTAACTGCAATTATCTCTAGAAAAATAATTATCTAATCATCTTCTTCTATATAGATAATATTATTACTATAGTAAAAACTAGCTACTCTACTACTCTAGACGAGTTTAAGCGTAAGCTCTATAAATACTATAAGATTACTAATCTTTAAGACTATAATCTATAGACCTTTTATAGTATTACTATATATAGAGATAGGGATAATAGTAATATTTAGCTATCCTAGAAGGACTATATTAAAACTATCTATTATAGATATCCTTTACCTAAGCTATAGATAAAAGCTCCTATTACTCCTCTACTATTAGAAGAACTACTTCCCTCTACTAAAGTTAAGAATAATACTAATATATACTAGTACGCTTAAATAGTTAGATTAATTAACTATACTATAGGAGCTACTAAGCCTTATATTACTAAGGCTTATTTAAAACTTATAGAATTCCTTATAAATCCTTCTACTATATATCTAGTAGCTGTATACTAATACCTAGTATACTTATTTTATAAAAGAGACCTTATACTATACTACTTAGCTTCTAAGACCAACTATATAATTTAAATTATTAATTAAGATAAACTAGACTTCTTTAGAGTAACTAATACTTCTTACGCTAATTATAAGGCTACCTATAAATCCTTATAAGCCTATATCTTCTATCTTTTTAGTAGACTAATTAACTAGAAAGCGACTCTCTAACGCTATGTTACTAAATCAACTACTAAAGCTGAATTAATTACTACTTTATCTATAGGTACTAAGTATATCTAGTAGTAGAGAGTATTTTATAATCTTAGTCTTTACCTAGATAATAACTAGATCCTCTTCTATAATAACTAGTAGATAATTTACCTCCTTATAGCTAAAGCCCTAAAACTAAAGACTACTCTTTATTACGTTAATATTTATTATTACTAGCTACGCGAAGTAGTTCAAGCTAATACTCTTAAAGTCGCGTATATTAATATAAAATCTTAACTAGTAGATAGTCTTACTAAGCTTCTCCCTAAATAGAAGTTCGTTAATTAGAAGTCTCTCTTAAACTACTCCCGAGTTCCTTCTACTACTAGCTCCAACCTGCTAATCCCTACGACTCCTGCGTTTCCTACCTAAAAAGTGTAAAAATAATAATCCCTAGCCTAGATTTAAACCTATAACCTAGAACTAAACCTATACCTAAAAATAACCTAGAGGTATCCTTTATAATAGATTCTACTATAAGGGATACTACTATATAAGAATTAATAATTATATAATATATATATATATAGATTAGTATATAGTTTATTTAATTAGTTGGGTAAATAACTTACGTATAAGAGCGTAACGCATATAGCTACTTCCTATAAAACTACTATAAGCGATCGCAACTACTCTCTCTACTAAAGTATAAAATAAGTAAAAAGAAGCGTAAAAGGTTCTAACCTAGAATTGAACTTATACTTAAAAAATACCTTAGACGAATTAACTTTATCTATAATAAAGTCGATCTATCTAATAAATAAATTAAATAATTAATTAATTTATAACTAAAAATATCTATTATAAGTTTAAAAGTGTATTTTAAGTTTATAATAGATATAGGAAGTTAAGCAATTAATTAATTTATATATATATATATATAGTACGCGTAGTAGTATAAGTAGAGCTAAAAATAAGCAACTACTCTCTTATAAATACTCGTAACTACTCTCTTATAAACGCTTACAACTATCTAATACGCCTCTCTTAAGGTAGTAGTATAACTTAAAGTCTAATATACTTAGTAGTAGCGTAATTAATCTATAAGTCCTATATAGTATAAATAATCAAGTCTACTACGTAGTAATTATAAAGTCCTTATACCTAAATTATTAGTTCTACTCTAGGAGACGTCCTATTAGACTAATAACGCCCTATCCTTATAGACTATTAGTAGTAGCAGCTAGGAGTCCTAGGAGTTACTCCCTAGTATACTACAACCTAGTATTATACACACTAAATTCTAAGGCGAAGTCTATTAGTAAAAGTCTAGACGCTATTCCTAGTAAGTAAGTCTAGATACTACTCTTCCTAGTATAAATAAGTAAGTCTAGATACTACTCTTCCTAGTATAAACTCGTAAGTCTAGATACTCTACTCTTCCTAGTATAACTCCCTAAGTCTAGATCCTAATTCCTAGTAATACTAACCTTAATTAATAAGTACGTCTCTATATACTAGTATACTTACTAATTAATTATAGACTACTACTCTTCTCCCTCGAACTATTAACGCTTAAAAATACTACTTACTAGTAGTACTCTTTTCCTACTAGGTTTTTAATAAGGCTTAACGTACTCTAGTTAAAACCTAGCAACTAGCTCTTAATTATATATACGCTTAGGGGTAGTTCAATTATCTCTATACCTTAATTATTAGTTCTTAGCTACCTTTAAACTAAAGGGGGTGTATAAACCTAGGTAACCTATAAGAGCTCGGGCTATTCCTCTAGTATATCTCTTACTAAGGGTTATCCCTAATAAGGGTACCCCTCTTAGGACCTAGACTCGATTATTATAGTATATCTTATACCGTAGATACCTTATAATACAACACAATTATCTCTTATATTCTTACGTTCCTATAAGCTTATAATACTAAAGAAATAAGGGCTACCTTAAGTATATATTAACTTTAGGAAACTTAATAATATTATAATAAAAAACTACTACCTACTACTAAATATTATAGAACTACGTAATAGACTAGTATATATAAAGATATTCACGAAGCTAGATCTATAGGATAGTTACTACCTTATTAGAATAAAAGAAAGTAAAGAATAGAAGATAGCGTTTAGAATATACTATAGCTATTATAAGTATATAGTAATACTATTTAGGCTAACTAATATACTAGCTATATTCTAAGTATTAATTAATAATATACTTAGGGAATACCTAGATAAATATATTATAGTATATTTAGATAATATATTAATTTACTTATAGTTTATAGAAGAATATAAATAATATATTAAAATAGTATTAAGAAGCTTAGACTAGTATAATCTAAAGCTAAAACTAGAGAAATATAAATAGTATAAGATTAAAGTTGAATTTCTTAGATATATAATTAGTACTAAAGGAGTAAAAATAAGTAAAGAAAAGATTAAAGTAGTTAAAGTATAGAAAGAACTAAGGAATATTAAAGAGATATAGTTATTCTTAGGATTTATTTACTTTAATAGATACTTTATAAGGAACTTTTTAGGAAAAGCCTTACTACTTACGAACTTAATAAGGAAAGATATACCTTAGTTATAGATAAAGGAATACTAAGAGGTATTTAATAAACTTAAGATAGTTTATATAATACTACTAGTATTAGTACTATTCTATAGAGGAGAATTATTAAGATTTAAGACTAATATATTAGACCTCGCATATAGCGTAGTAGTACTATAAGAACGTAAAGGGAAATAGTACCTAATAGCCTACTACTCTAGAAAGTTCTTAGGACTAGAAGAATAATATAATATATATAATAAAGAATTACTTATAATAGTAAATATACTTAAATATTAGAGAATTTACGTAGAAAGTTACTTAGAACTTATAATATTTACTAATTATAAGAACTTAGTTATATTTATAATAACTAAAGTATTAAATTAACGATAAACTAGATAGTTAGAACTCTTAGGATAGTATAAATTCTAAATTATATATATACTAGGAAAAGATAATAGTAGAGTAGACGCCTTTAGCTAAAGATATAATATTATAGGAATAAAAGAAACTATTAAAGGAACTATACTAAAGTTTAACTAGGATAGATTACTAGGACTAGTAAATAAGATTAATATGAATTAAGAAATTAATAATCTTATAATAATTATAAATAATATACCTAAAGAATTATAGGAAGTAATTATAAAATAATACTATAACGATCTAGTATATAGATATCCTAGAATTATAAGAACTATAGAACTTATTAAGCGAAACTACAAGTTCAAGAATATAAAGGAAAAGGTAATAACCTTTATTATAAAATATATAGACTATTAGAGAAATAAATATAGTACTTACGTACTATATAGTAAGATGCAAGTAATAGAACTACTAGAATTTCCCTAGGAAGATATCTTAATAGACTTTATAATAGGACTACTACTATTAAAAGACCTAGCTATAGGAATTATTTATAATATAATAATAGTTATTATATATAGATTTATTAAATACGCAGAGATAATACTATTTAGGAATAACTATATAGTATAATAGTTAGTATTTATATTCCTAGATTAATTGATTAGATACTATAGAATACTAAAGTTAATTATTAGCGATAGAGATAAGCTCTTTATATCTAACTTTTAGGTAACGCTACTAGTATTAATAGGAACGAAAAGAAAGCTATTAATAGCTTATTATCTATAGATAGATAGATAAATAGAAAGGATAAATCGTATAATAAAAGTAGATCTACGAATATATATTAATACTTAATAAAATAATTAGGTATTATTACTACCTATAGTATAACTTGCGTATAATAATAAGTTCTTAGAATTAATAAGAAGAATACTATTCTTTATAAATTATAGAAGATATCTAAACCTATTTAAAAGAATATTACTAAGACTAAAGGTATAAGTAGTAATAGTAACTATAGATAAACTTAAGAAAGTATATAAAGAAATATAAGATAAGATACTTAGAGTATAGGAAAGTAGTATTAAATACGCTAATAAGAAATAAAAAATAGTACCTTAGCTAAAAGAGAGGGATAAAGTATATTTGTATATAAAGAACCTACGTATAAAATAACTAAGTAAAGGACTTAATAACGTTAAGGTTAGACTATTTTTAATTAAAGAATAAAATAGACTAGTTAACTATACCTTAGAACTTCTAAAAGATATAAAAATCTACCCTAGGTTCTATATAAGTAAACTAGAACCTACTAACTAAGAAACGCTAATATAGTAAAACTTCTACTATAAAATTAAAGAAGATAATAAATTTAAAGTTGAAGATCTCTATAGATATTAGGAGATAGGACGAGAAGAATTTTAAGATAAATACTTCTATTAAGAATAGTTAGTTAAATAGAAAGGCTACCTAGAATTAGAAAATATATAGAAACTAGAAGCTAACCTATAGAACTATAAATAACTACTTGATAAAATAAGAAAGAAGTATAACTTATACCTATATACGAAGGTAAATAATTAATAATACCTAACTAAGGGATACGTAGACGAAAGAATATAGAAAAATAAAAAATATACTTATAAACTAAAAGTCTTAGTAAGAAGTAACCTCTAAAGGCGCCTCGCCTAGGACTAGGGCTTTACTAAGATAACTAGGAATACTAGTATCCTAAATATTATCTCCTAGACTAGATATCGTACTCTAAGTAAAAGGTAAAAGAGTAAGCTCCCTAGCTATAGTTACTATAGCCTCTTACTCCTCTAGGCGAATAATAGTAGCCTCCTCTATAGAGATCGCCTTAGCAGTCTTCTCTATATTAGCGCGTAGCGCCTACTATAATATAAGAGCCTTATACTCTACCTCTTCTAAATAAGTTTAGAGATACTCTTTTTTAGAATATAAAACCTCCTATTTATTTTTAGAAATCTAGATATTATAGGATTTCAAGTTTAAATAGTTATAGTTATTACAACGACCTAAATAAGTATACACCCTATAAATAAGATTTATAGCGCGATAATTAGAATAAGTAATAGGTATAATATCCCTAAAAGAATTAATAAAGGTAGTAAGATTTATATAATAAACTTTACTATTAGAAGGAACCTTAGGTATAGTAGAAAAGGTTTTAGGACGAAAACCTAGAGAGAGGGGGATAGTATTATAATCTAATAAGGTAACTATACCTACTCTACCCTATAGTAATCTCTCGCTAAGCGCGAATACGAGAGATTATATTATATAACGTAATCTCCTACTCTCCCTTATATTAAGAGAGTAAGAGAGTATAACTAATCTCTTAATCTCTTTAATCTCTAGAGATTAAGGAATTAAAGAGATTAATATAGTTAGCTAGTATATATATAATATAGGCAATAAACCCTTATAGCTTATTGTATTCAACTTAATAAACTCAATATAGTATAGCTATTCAAGTTACTACTTCTACGCTCTATTATAACCAAGTAAGACTAAATCCCTCTTACCTTACTTTATCTTTAAGAACTAACCTTACTCTATCGATATACTATAGTATCTTAGTAGACTCTTAATAAAAACGAGCTATAAATTACCTAATTTAGACTAGTATTAGTCGAAATAATTACTAACCTATCTAAATACCAAGACTATAACTATTTACTACCCTATTATAAGGGGTTAGTAAGGCTAGGATATAGACTAGTCCTTAGTAGGTTAGCGCGGGACGCTAGGCCGAAGAAGGAAGTTATATACCTAGGCCAAGAATAAGCCACCTTCTAGTACTAGCGTAGTTATCTAGGTGCGGCCTAGCTCTAACTAGTAGTACTATATATACTATACTACTTTAGTAAATAGCTACTTAGCTACAGTCTACTAGCTATTCTTTTTATAAGGTCTAGGTTAGTAGTACTAGTCTCTTACAGGAGTCGACTTCTATAACTATTAATGCGGCTTATCTTGACGACCTTTAGGATAGAGATGTATATATTAAGGCTGTCTAATAGCTAGAACGATATACACTCGAGTAATTGTATAGAACTTGTTTATGCGATATGTAGTGTCTAATGTCTTACTGGACCTTATTCCCGCAGATCTAGACCTTTAAAGATAAGCTTAACAACTAGCGACGCGCTACTACTAGTAGTGCTAATGCTGTTTATTCCTCTACCTTAGAAGTAGTAGAGCAAGAGCGCGAGGTTGAATTCTAAGTTGAAGAAGTGTATGAGGTGCAGCGGCCCGTGCACTATAAAGCCCCTAAGTTTCCTAGGATATACCCTTCTATCTCTGCCTTTGCTCGCATCGGCGTTCTGTACGGTGGAGAGGGATATAAATAGATATTCACCGCTATATTACGCACATCTATAGGCTAAAAGTTTAGCGTCTTAGATATAGGATCGTGGTTGTTCGTTTCTGCGGAGTTTATGAAGACGATTAAGCTGCATGGGCATGGTTTTACTGATAATTTCATGGTAAGCCAACTACTTGAACTATGCTAACATTTTCTAGAATAAAGTACTAATCTTAGCTTAGCGCCCCGTGGAGTGGACTCTTCATAGTATTGATACCATTACTGCTCTGATCCTTATCGCCGAAGAAGCTGAAATCTTTATTCCCATACTTCGCGCTCAGAAGATACCTGCAAAAGTTCATCTCATTACGTACTCCGCACTGGTTATGAGGAAAATGCTGCATTCTAGTGATTTGAAGTACTTCGCTCTACTTACACTTCTAGATAGTCATGTCGTTCCTTATTGGCTTACGATTGAGCTTGGGATTTTTACAGGGCGGTTATATATTGACTTTGAGGAGTGTGCGCTGCTAGTAGAGCATATTAACAATGGTAAGAAGGGAAGGCGTTCGAGTGCCTTTGTAGGGAAAGCTGCTGACTTCTTGCTCGAGTGGCTCTCTCTTCGCTGTAAAGGTTAAGATATCATGCACACGCCTATTGGCTATATCTGCCAAGGCCGTCCGCTAGACCGTGGACATGCTTTCTTTGCAAAGCATATTCTTGGAGAAGGAGAGGTCATGAAGCCGTGCCACATTAATGGAATTGTTGATGGGGGTGTTGAAGAGGAGGGAGATGAGGAGGATGAGTGGGACGGTGCTGATGGAACTGAGCTGACGTGAAGCGTATACGATACAAGCGTCTTAGCTACCTTATGGCGTGGATGCGTGATATCCATTAGACTTGCCAGAGAGCGATGGTGCTCAACTAAACTTTCTTAATGTCTACCCCCAAAAACGCAGATCGAACATTGAACATTTGCATTTGAGTGCTCGACATGTTGCTGCATCGTTTGCAAGATGTGCTGAAGAGATGGAAGAGAAGGTGTGGGTTGCATCGCAGTGAATACTAGAAGTGAAGGCACCGCCTAGACGAGAAAGTCTTTCTCAAAATATTAATGATGTACAAATGAGGAACCTTGGTGATATCTGCGTCGGAAGTTTTATGAATATTTATTATGTGCGCTCTGCTCTGCTGGTACGCAGTGTTGAAACATAGTGACTGTACTAGCATGCCTGGGCCTGCAGGCGTATGCCACCAAGGATTAACCTTTATTCCTCCCCTTGGCCCTTACGTCGGTGGCTTCCGTAGAATGAGCCCCTAACTATCTTTATCGGAACAGTACTAGTGCAAATGTCTGTACCCTCTGTATGTACCCTACAACCCTTGAAAATCTACGTTAATAATACTATTTTTTAAGAAAAAAAGAGATCGTGATCAACTACAATATACAGCCTTGCCCCTAGCTAGTAGCGTTTTGCACAGTAGAATAACGAGTAGGAGGCATAGGATCTTCTTCCTTAGCTCCTCCCTCTATCCTCTACCATCGAGTCGACGCAAAGCTTAAGTTGATATATTGAATGGATGGGCAGAGCTTGGAGGCGCCACAGTCTTAGGACTTTAGAGATCCCTTTTTTTACAATATCTTCCTCTTCAACCTATCCCTTGATATCTCTTCCTTCTTCTTTTTGCGCAATTCCCTTCGTATCAGACATGCCAACTAGCCAGATCGTAGATGTGCAGGAGACGCAACAGTGCTATAATCCATATAGGATTAATTAACACGATTCCATATGGATTAACTTGATTCCACAAAAGACAATCCATATAGAACATTATGGAAAATGGGATAGTACCGCCAAGAATAGAGATCTAAGGGGGTAAGGCGCATAGATAATGCCTACTACTGGTAAAATTAGTACATTGATAGCATCCTCAGGGCTCGCTAGAGGCCTTACCTTCGCACAAATCTCAAGTCAGTCTATCAATAATCATCGATATCATCACTATGGCTAATCTCGATTCTGACGACGAGATTCGCCTCTCCTCCGTCGCCCCTGATCAGATATTAGCACTCCGTCCATCAGATTCAGCATCGCAAGTATCTGCTGTTACTCTATCTGCTACGTCCTCTGTCACGCCGTTCGTTAATGCTTTCAATCACCAAGGAGAGGTACTACGCTAGTTCACGGAAATGGTCGAAAAGATTCTAGAAATCATATTCTCCAGTGCATTGAGCAACGCCGAACCCTTCGCTATTGAAAGCGTAGACAAGGAGAGGGTCTTGCGTCTTCCGGAAGGCTCGACGCAGCCGCTGGTGCTGATCTCGTAGGGCGGAGTTCGAAGCGGCAAAGACATCGTTCACCCACTCCACTCAATGCAAAGGCGCAGGCGGAGACAGCAACGTGCCGAAACTATGAGACAAGGATAGGCGACCTCGGCGACCTACGCAGTCAGAAGATATATATGTCAAGTCTCTCATAGCAGAATAATCACGATAATCAATCACATTCACCATCTTTGACCTCACTCATCACAATACCCGTTCAATTTGACAATTCCTTTTCCGGGTGATGCAGTACTAATAATCTCCCCACCTTCTAAACACGGTTCATAGGACTAGTGTCGTTTGTTAAGATATCAATATATCGTCCCAGTATTTGCCATTATTCCAGTAAGGATTGCAGACAACTTAGTTGGGCTCATTATCACATGCCGACGAATCTTTTGTTGCATGGCGCAACGCTATTACGCTTTTGGATATTACGCTGCGCAGCTGTCGTAATTGACTAATTCGTATTAGCGCTCCGCCTAGGCACATCCGCATTTAAGATTGTCGGAGAATTGAGGGTATCGGACGCGATCGTTCGTCACAGCGAGCCACGGTTTCCTGATGTATTTCTTGGGATGCTCTGCCTCGGTACCTGAAAAACCAAGCAGATCATGTGTATTCGGGTCGGCTGGCATCTTCTCTGTGCTTTGGTCGCTCTCGTAGTTTTCTACCCAAGTGTGCAGAATCGGAGTAGTTTGTTTCCATGAATCGAGATCGGCCAATACGTGATGCGGGGAAGCGGACTAGACAGGCCCGTGCGTTTCGCTCAAAGAATGTCGACGTTGTTCAGTCCGGTCCGCTCATGCTCCTCCCCCTGTAGAAGGCTGAAGCGATTATTCCTCGATAATCTATAAGTTCCTGCGGTGAGCTAACCGTTTCCAATTTCTCTCTCTTACCAACATTATCCCATTCGAAACTGTGATAATCCTACCATGGCGACTATTCAGGGACTCCATTCTATGGATGGCCTTCGAACAGCTGAACAAATCCAGCTCCTCGACTTGGTCGACTCACTTCGCGCCGAAGGATTGAGTGAGTTCACCGCTCTGCCTCAGCTGATTGTGTGTGGAGACCAATCAAGTGGCAAGAGCTCCCTGCTCGAAGCAATATCTGGAGTTCCGTTCCCACGGAAAGATAATCTCTGCACACGGTTTGCAACGGAGGTCATTCTACGGAGGGCTTCCGGCTCCGAAATCAAAGTCTCTTTGGTATGCTCCTCGACTTATTTAGTCGTTAGATATTAATGCAACATAGGTGCCAGGAAAAGGTCGATCGTCAGCCGATCAAGGCCGACTTTGGCAGTTTCGACACGAGGTAACATCGCTTGAGGACTTCGTTACCCTCTTCGAGCAAGCCAAAGATGCCATGGGTCTTTTATCAGTTGGGGCGAACGCCTTTACCGAAGATATTCTACGGGTAGAGATCTCCGGACCGACACAGCCACAGCTCACCATCGTCGATCTCCCTGGTTTAATCCATTCACATAACAAACATCAGAGCAAACATGACGTTGAGCTGGTCACGAATCTCGTTGCTAAGTATATGGCCAATCCAAGGAGTATTATTTTAGCAGTGGTATCTGCTAAGAACGATTTCCCGAATCAGATTGTAAGACTGTTTGGGCTAGGTATCGAAAAGAAGCAGCTGTTTACACTTGCCAGGTGCTCAAACGGGCTCGAGAAGTTGACCCTGAAGGTTTGAGGACCCTTGGTGTTATTACGAAGCCAGATCAGCTCCTCGGCGGCAGTGATGGCGAAAAGATTTTCCTGAGTCTTGCGAGGAACGAGCAGGTCGAGTTCAATCTTGGCTGGCATGTTGTTAGAAACCTCGACTCCAGCGACAAGGACCAGGATAGAGATGCTACAGAGACACAGTTCCTGACCGAGAGTAATTTTCGGTCCCTCTCTGCCACAAACCTTGGTATTGCACACCTGCGCCAGCGACTGAGTGTTGTTCTTTTCGAACAGATAAAAGCCGAGCTTCCACAGTTGATCGAGGACATCGAGACTGGTATATCGAGCTGTCAGCATGGCTTGGAAAAATTAGGCCCTGCTCGTTTAACGCTCGATGATCAGAAAAGGTTTCTTATTGATCTGAGTGGTGATTTTCAGTCGCTCTGTGACGCTGCCACCAAGGGTGACTACGAGCAGGACTTTTTTGCGGACCCGTCTCTATTTGACCGGCGCCTTTCAGCTATGGTCGCGAATAGAGGAGTAGAATTTGAAGAGGATATTCGGACAGATGGGGCGCAGTGGAAGATTGTGGAGGGTGTCAGCAAACAGAAGAATCACCTCACTCGAGCAGAGGCGGTGGAGCAAGTGCGCAATTTGTTGAAGAAGAGTCGTGGTCGTGAAGTAGGAAACCCCTAGATCCTCATTACGTATACTAATTCTCTTTAGTTACCAGGGCTCCCAAATCCACTACTAGTTGGCGAAGTTTTCCGAGAATTTAGTCAGCCCTGGGAAGAGTTGGCACGTCAATACATCGAGAGCGTCTGGAGTATAACGAAACATTTTGTGGAGCAGGCGCTGCAGTACTTGACAGACGCTACGGTCAGCGATTCTTTGCTGCGGCACTTGCTTGATCCCATCATGGATCAGAGGTTAACGTCAGCGTATGCCAAACTCGATGAACTCATGGCAGTCCACAAAGAACATCCAGAGACAAGAAATCATTACTTTATAGACAAATACAACGCCCTCCAAAGACACCAGTTGGTAGCTAAAACTACGAAGTTACTTGAGGAAGCATTTGAGAAGCATGGAGAGATGGATGCAAGCGACATTCCGCATCTCGTGACACTATTACGTCAGAATACCGAGGCTGATGCAGACCACGCTGCTGCCGAATCCACGTTTAATGCAATGGAGGCATTCTATAAGGTATATCAGACCCGCATTTGCACAACTCACTTACTGAATCACCTTGAAATTAGGTCGCTTCAAAGTTATTCATTGACAACGTGCCAAACTTGGTTGTCCGGGCGATCATTGTTTCCCGCCTGCCAACCATGTTTTGTCCCAAGTCAGTGTTTGCGATGAGCCCTGACCTTGTGAAGAAAATCGCATCTGAGACAGAGGAGAAAACAATACGACGACAAGAAATCAGCGACAAGCTTACGGCCTTGGAAGCAGGGAACGACTTGTGCAAGCGGTACGCACTACGTGTGACTTCGGGTTAGTCCATCATGCTCCTGGTGCGGTGTTGTCACTGACAAACATAGTCTTGCCGGTTCTCAAGCAGGCAAGATCTTCTAGCTCATTGTCGGCGGCATCATCACTTGTAAGTGTAGGGTTGGCAGAGGAAACCCCAAAAGGCGAAGAATCTGAATCTGAGGGAGAGGTTTAGAAAGCTCTTGATGGGTAGATAAACCTTAGCTTCTAAGACAGAACAGTCAATGAAAGACGTGTCACGTAAGGTCCATATCGCTAGCGTGCACGGCCGCCACTCCATCGCAGGAGATGGACGAACTGACTGGCTAGGCAAAAAAATCTGACTGGAGTTTTTTGCAACATGGGGTGAAGGTATTGGAGTTCATTATCCCATCACGTGCCTATGCACCGCCAACATCGCCCCGGCACGGATCATATGAGGATGGCCAATCGGATGAATTGCTCCGAACTGCTAGAACACCAAGAAATATGCTTCTATAGGGTAACTTTATATGGCAGATTCATTTCTGGAGGTATTAGGATAGTTTTACATTAGCCTACACAGAGGCGTCTTGCCACTCTGATAGCCAAATTGAGTACGTGGAGGACGCTAAGATCTATGAGATGGGCGTGAATTGCCTGCAACTTGACCTAGATATGTGCGAGATAGGAGTTTTTTATGCGGCGTACGCCCAGCTTCAGCACAAGCTACACAACCTTTACCCTCCGCGAACAGCTTTATAGACGTATGAGAGCTCTTATTGACGCTCTCTCCAGTGACAACAAACTGGTCAAGTCTCTGATATTTGTTTTATCCTTGAGTAGGGCGGCCACCACGCTCTAATAGCTACTTAATAAGCTTATATAGAAACTTCTTATAGCCGCTACATTTAGTGTGCCGTTGCCTAAGGTGACACCTTAGGCTTGGCTCTAATTAGCTAGCTTAGGGGTAGTTAGCCCTAGCGTTGACTATTGCTTCAGAAAGAGAAGTTTTTTGTTAGTTACGGAGGTATTCTATTCATCCAGTACATTCTTTTAATAACTCTCTTACTTAGAAGGAGTTGTTACTAGACTTCAATCGTCCACAGCACATTAGCAGACTAGGTAGAGGAGTACGAGGATAGCATAGAACGGTTGTTGGGTGTTAGATCTACTAGAAAGTACCACAGAGGTCGCTAGGTACGTGTTACGACCCTAGGGTCCAAGCTATACCCCACTAAGCCCCGCTGTGATCTCTTGTCAATAAAGAAGCCTAGAGAGCACCCCACGTAACGCGATCTCTATAATCTCCTTTGGGTAAGTAGAGCAAGAGAGTGGGTTGCACCACCGCTCTATTGATCTCTCTAATCTCTAGAGATCAAGGACAACGAAGGACATGTATATAGAACCACACAACGTGCTCCTCTATATACAGTATTCACCCAATGCTAGAAGCCAAGTTACCTTTCGATCATACACTGAAAACCCCTTGTTCATTCCACACTCTAGCATCTACAGAATAACTACTTAGACTCCCAAGCTCATCTCACCCGATAGCCCGTAACCTTCGTAGTACGCTGGTAGACTGGCTAAACTAAGTAGTAGCTTTTTACTTAATTAAAGCGATCAACCTCGCTCTTATAACAATTATAGTCATCTATTATCTAAGGGATGCCTAGTAGCTTTATAGGCTTATTGCCAAAGGCCTTCTCTAATATCTTCTTATTATTTTAGGCTATTTTAGAGTATTAGAGTTGCTTCATAATAAGCTGCGTCGCTGTAGCGAATATCGTTAGCGGAAGATTAGTATAGTAGAGAGGTAATAAACTCACGCTTAGTAGTAATACTAGCAAAAAGGACGACCTAGTTATCTCTCTAGGTAGCTTAGAGAACTTACTAACTTTATAAAAGGCAGGTGGCGGCTCCTCTAGCTCACACTGGGGCGACGCCCCGATCTTTAACTGCGGGCACACTGCCTTCCGTCCGTCAAATTGCCTGATACCTTGCTAGCCCACTACCATGGCTGCTCCGCCTTCTTCGGCATCAAAGAAAACATCCTTTTCCTCACCTTTGGCTTTCGATATCTTCCTATTAATCGCACGCTCAATGATGGCAACAGAATGGAAAGCCGCGATGGTCTCCGCATTCAGCTTCTTCAAGCCTTCGACGACACTTCCAACATCCTCGTTGCCCATCTTGACCTGACATCTATACATGTTGTCCCCTCTAACTGACCGATCCTCACTTTCGCTGACTCGAACGTACTGAACGTCTTTATCAACAGCAAGATGGCCAAGGCGCTCTTTAGGATGCAGGCAATCCACACCGTCCCGTAGAATGCGGTCAAGGCAGTCGAGAATACCCAAGCGCCGAACGAAGCCTTCACAAGAAGGAATGTCACCTTTCGTGTCGATGTATATAGCACCAATCACACTCTCTACAATGTCGGACAAGAACTTTGGCGGGTCGGTGGCAGCGAGTAAGTGCCATGGATACCTTGCATCATGCGCAAGAGCGGCAGTAACTTGCTCTCGAGCCTGCTCGTGCTGCTTCAGTGCGGCCTCTCTAGCTGTAATAATCTGATAGCCAGAGACTCTCAAATACTGCCATAGTGCTCTTTGTTGTTTCTGTGGTTTCATGGTTGTTTTATCTGTGATCTCTTCTAGATCTGTCGCTTCAAACATCTGAAAGGCGAGGAAAGAAGCGTTGACCATGGCAGTTCTCACGGTATGCATTGTCTGGTGCGACACAAGTGGCTCATGTGCATATAGCCTCCTCGACACGACGTAATCGAGAACTGCATCTCCCAGGAATTCAAGTCGCTCATATGAGCAACGAACATTTGCTCCATTGAAAGATGCATGTGTAAGGGCTTCAAGCAACAGCATCTTTCTGCTGAATGTATGCCGTACTAAGGCTTCCAAACCACCAAGTCCAGTGATAGCACATTCGGTGGGTGCGGCCTCGTAGAGGATTGTATTGGCTTGTAAGGCTGTCATCCAAGGTTCCAAGAGCAGTAGAGCCTTGATACAAAGACAGGCTTTGGAGATGCCACCAACGACATACGACGCCCCAATCAAAGATTCGATGACGTCGGCAATGAGTTTTGACGACCTGTATGTCCTATCTAGACTTTTCGTGTTTGTAAGAACATCCTCAGCAAATCTTGGAGACCATTTTGAGCCCGTGATGCGTTCGAAGATAATAAATCTATCAAGACCTGCTGCCAGTGATGCTCGAGCAAGAGAACCATTACTAACAATTTTACTTTTCTTTCCCGTTAAATAGCTTTCTGGCCAGTTCAAGTTATCGGCCATGAGATGCAGAGAAGTAATAAGCTTCAAAATGCAGTCTCCTAGAAATTCGAGCCGTTGATAGTTTTCGTTCTCGCTAGCTGCAGAGGAAGTGAGCGCTGTGGTCAGAATGGGAAGATGTGATTGGTCGAAGGCAACAGGCCGTAGGATGGTAACTCTGAGTGTCTCCGCCATTACATACACTTCCATTTTGTGCAGAATTGAAGGGAAGAGTAAGGCAAAAACGGCGTATGCCGCGGGAAGGTTCTCTACTACGCAGTCTGTGGCGTCGAGATCTTCGATCTTAGTGTGCGCATCATTCACATTGTGTTCGTGGACGATGGAGTGGAAGAAGTTGCGTCGTTTGGGTAACAACAAGACCCGCAACGAAGGCTTGTTCTCCTCCGAAGTCTTCTGGAAGGCAGCAATATTGAGTGATTTGGGAATGTACTTCCGCCTATCGCCTTGGAGTGTTACAAGGCCCCAGTTTGTAATATCATATCGCTCTTCTCTCAAGCGCTGCGACACAAACTCGCGACCGGAGATTGAATCCTTCCATTGTTGCAAGCCAGCATGATCGGGTATTTGGCCATGCATATTGCATGGCACCAACATGCACAGGAAGTCAAACCTCGGTTCCTGCATTCTGCTTCGATGCACAGAGCGAAAGACTTCTCGCGTGATCTCGCGCATAGTTTGAATAACCTCAGGAGTGAATGTATCCCATGAAACTCCCGAAGGACGTACTTTATATTTCTTCGTCTTGTTCCAGTGAAGTATAAAGTTTGGAATCATTGGAAATGATATCGGAGTGAGTAGGAGCATTCGCACCGCTTCTAATTCTTCTCCCTCTTTAGTTGTTAATTGAACCAAAGTTTTGAAGTAAGTTTGTGGTGTTTTCTGCTGACACTGGGCAAAAGATAGCCACGGATCAAAGGGGGGTGGAACTGGGATCCGTGAAGGCCGATAATCATGGGTCTGAAAGTCTCCTGCTTGATCGTTCGACTCGGTGAGTGAGTGAAGGAGGTTTTCATTCACTAATCCCGCTAGATACAAGCCTTTATACGCCACGAAGGCTGCATCCTTTTTAGCCATACGTTCTGTATACCAGGATAAATCGCTCTTCGCGGTTCTCACTGCCGGATCGACCGAGATTGGAAGCATAACTTCGGCAATAATCTTGCCTGGCGGCACTTCCTTGAAACTAAACTGTGGTCTTACGTCAACGTAAGGGCCAGAAGCTAGCAAGGCACAGAAATGGTAAAGGTGTTGAGAAGCGTTGTCAAGAGTAAGCAACGCACTAAGCAATGATTAGTGGGCGTTCTAGAATTCTTCGTTCAGGGTGAAAATGAGTGATCAGGACCTGCGAATCGGGCCGCTTTAGACTCACCCTGTACTAGGTACTTCGAAGAACCGCTCACCATCGTCATTCTGGAGCTCCCTCTCCTCCGCTAGCTTGACCTGACGCATATCATCTAGATACGCCGCCCTCATCCCATCTTCGAGCGCCTGCCAAGATTGCGGCGATCTTTCTGCTTCTAGCCCCGGATTAAATATGAGGTATTTTGACTTTTGTCTTCTCGCTCGGCCTCGACGTTGAACAAAGCTCTTGAGATTCTTTGGTCGCTCGAAGCAGATGACTAGGTGACAACTAGAGATGTCAATACCCTCTTCGAGCACACTTGTCGCAAGGATGAGGTTGAGAGAGCCAGTTCGGAAGTCATCTAGAGTGCTTTGCTGGTTTCTTGGTTCCGTGAAGGTGGCAATACTAACATTGCTCTTGATAAAATGCGAGGCACCTACAAATGTACCTATTCGAAATAAATTCTTAGTCTTAGGATGAGCCGACAGTATCTCAGCAAGCGCTGCTACCCATATGCGTTGCTCAACAAAGACAAGTCCTGTAAATTCAGTGTCTTCGCGGGCTTCTAGTACCAAAGTGTTAATTAATGCCTCAACCTTTGGAGATAATCTATCCAATGAGATACGTGGAAAGGGTGGTGATTGGGGACACGGTAGGTTCCTTAGAAAGCGCAAAAGATGCTGTTTCTCATTCATCGACAAGTCCAGTAGTTGGCGACCAGAGCTATGAACCAACTCCTCGAACCGCACCTTGCACTGATGAAGATACCATTCCATAGCCGATGAGCCCAACTCCTCAGACATAGCTTTTGCTTTTAAAAATAAGATTCTCAGCTGCTCGGAACAGTAGGTCTTTCGTCTTTCGAAAACTCTGGCTAGTTGTTCAGACGTGTCATGTCCTCCGTCTTGTTGCATCAACAGGTTGATCACGAATGGGTCTTGCAAGATGTCGTATGTAATGAATGAGCGCTCGAGTGCAAGAAGTGCATGGGAATGCGTGTGATTAGCATTGCCAACCTGGTAGTTCACCTGAAGGAGCTCCGGTTTATGAACATATCGAAGCAGCTCCGAGCGATGCAATGTCGGTGTACGGACCGCAGCGTGAAGGTTATGCTCAATTTGCCTTAATTGCGATCAGATGAGTTTGGCAAGTATGACAGCAAAACTTACTGCAGAGCATGTGTCGTACCTTTCGCCTTGATGACTGGGCTAGCACTTAGACCAAGGATCTTAGGAAGAGTGTCATAGTCTTCCATGATACGATTCTTGTAGAAATTTGACATGATGCGATTGGCAGGGTGATTTGATGTTGCGTGGTGTGCTAGCCTGCGTCAGCTGCATCCCATCCATCAGCATGTGCGTGACACACCTTCATCAAAAATCAGAAGAGCCAACTTGCTCATTTTAACAAAAGCATGACTGAGGGCATCCAGAAGCACCTGATGCGTTGTAATAACAATACGAACATTGGCTAGAACCGCATCCCAATCACCTTGGTTCGTCCAGTGGTCGACTCCGTCTTTCCCGCTGATTGTTTGAACACCGTAGCCTGGTAGGTTGGTTTTGAATGTCTCATGTTGTTGCTCGCAAAGCGCCACCGTTGGAGCAAGGAACCAAATAAGCTTATATTCCGTAAGCGATGAGCTGTATATGAGATGGGGATGCCCGCACCTGATCTGGCCTGCAGATTTCTAATTCTGCTCTTGTCCGCTCTATAGCTCTGCTAGGCAATTAGACGAAGTATCTTCTACTGCTAAGGTTGTTCCTTCAGCTTTAATTTACATATGTGTTTTACCGCTACCAGTATCCATCACCACAATTATATTTGCCCGCATGCTCAGTTCCACCATTTCAGCCTGGTACGAACGCAGCCGATAAGGCTCGGGGGTGGACTCATTGCAAGTCGACATTGCCATCTGCAGGCTATCTTCGGGTCTGTGATCTAATCAGTAAATAGTTGGCTTGGGGTTGACTTGTAGAATGATGGTCGAGCAGACTGTCGATGTGAGAAAGCTTGGGACTGCGCGCTAAGCCAATCCTACATTGTTTGTACCCAAGATGATGGGCATCTGTCGTCATACCTTAAGTCCTCCATTTTGCGTTACCCCGCATTTGGGTCTTAGCCAGGCAACAACATTTACGTTCTCTCATCGCGGTTAGGGCAATTCCAGCGATAGCCTTAGGTCAGGCTCTATTGCTGCATCTCTCACATGCCTACAGACCGTGTGGTCCACTTCTTGCTCCTTTGAATTTCAATCTCTGGTGAGGTTGGAGCAATTATACCCGCCTTTCTTATTGCTAAACCTCCTTGGTTTGTCTTATTCAATGTCCGGAAATCCGCCCAACCGTGGACGAGGCCGAGGACGGGGGCCGTGGCGACTCATCGGTACCTTCTCATCCCAGAGGGGGAGCATCATAGTACTGAAGGATATCAGAAGTTAGAGGACAAATTTTAGGCCCTGGGGGCACGAGGGCAAGCTATCGTAAATGACGGCTGAACATTAGGGGAGACTGAAGGTATTGCAGCCGCAAGACATGAGGCAGAGCGCCTCTACAAACCTTGACATAATGCTACAAAGATACGAGGCTTTAAGTACGATACACACATAGGAACAATAGTTTGAGGAACGTAAACACAGGCAAATACATCGCTTCTTGAGGCGCAATGTACACGGCTATAGATAGAAGCCAGACAACGTGAAGGCAAGGGAACAGTTGGCTATACCGCTGGTGTAGTGAATTGGGGCCTGTTGGTTCGTTCGACAAAGCGTCGGCTGTCCGCCAACCCCGCGCACCGGGCATAGCTGCGGTGATCGCTGGATGCGGCCACAAGAGGCCTCTTCACCTAAGAATATCGGTTCATCACGCGTGTCGACACCATCTGTTCGCATATGGTGTAATGGATAGCCATAGAGTAGTTCTATTCGAGGGCTGTGAAGAATTTCATTATGTTGTGTAACATTGACGGCCAATAGTGAGTCTACACGAAGCCGTGCGTGTTGTTGTTTTCCTTGGAACTCAGCTATCTCAGTCCTCCCTGCCGTTGTCCTACGTTATTCTTCTTTCCAACATTCTTCAGCTTGCTACCGAAGAGGATGAGTGCTCCCACGCCTTCTATTGAGCCAGTCTGTGCTCATCAATCCGCCGCCAAACCATGTACTCGCGAAGCTAAGTTTGCCTGCAAAGGATGTCTCCTCGTTCAGTACTGCGGACCTACATGCCAGAAGGATCACTGGACCAAGCACAAGAAGGACTGCAAGTCACCGTACATGAAGAATTCTTGGATGCCAGGGTGGCATGCTCAACATCGTCAACCAGCTTTCATTGGAGATGGTCCTCCCGTCGTCTCCTTTGGTGGGGTCAAGTACTTTTGGGGAAACACGCCAGCTCTTGACATCCTTTGCCTCAAGCGGAATGAAGGACAAAATTACGGCGAAGATCTTCATATTCTTTTCGCAGGTAGGTTCTACAAGCAAGTCCATAGAGGGAATTGTCTGCGAACATTTTACAGCGTCGGGTGACATAAGAAACCTCGCTATGACCATTGCGCGCCTACCGTCAGATTACCAGAAAGCCGTAAACGTCACGTTGAATGATTGGGACCTTGATGTTGTTGCTCGAAATATCATCATGCTTCTCATTGCTCTAGTTGTAGATGATGCCGAAAAAGCGACGGATTGTATGCTGCATGTTTGGTATTCAGCACGACTGACAAAGTCACACATAGAGTTGGTTGAATCCACAGTACGTCCATTGCTTCAAGAAATGTGCTCTAAAATCAGCAAAAAGTCGGACTCAGAGTTACTGGCAAAGACCTGGAAATTTGGCAACTGCTCACTTCGCGTAATACTCACAAAGTCCTCCTGGTTTTCTGTTCTCAATCACCTCTCTGTCCCTGCGGGCCTCACCGGCTCCAAGGCCCAAGACATACGAGTCGGCGTTACTCTAGCAGAGCAACGTGTCGACTACCTGGATCGTCATCTCTTCTCTCTTCCTCCAGCGAGTCGCATGGGTATGGTGAAGTATCGTACTTACGGTATTCTCTTGCCCTTCGGCCACCCGCGCTCCGAATTTGATGTACCAAATCCGTAAATTGTTGTCCAGAGAGATATTCAGTCCTCAAGCTGACTTGCATTAGGACTTTCTTCCAGAACGCAGACTTCTGGCCAATGCCAGACTCTGCAGATCCGCTCGAAGGTTGGGCGAATAAGGACGTGCTGGCCACCTTTAGCGGACCAGCATCAAAAGATCTTTACGGCAAGCTCTACTACCACGTGAAAGACGTTCTGCGTTCTTTTCATCGGCGTATGTCATCGTTAGAATGTAACATTCAGATGTTCAGCATTGACGCTCAGAAACTTCCGAGCTATCTTCAGAAGAGCAGCTTTGCTCGTGTTGACGTAAGTCTCAATTATATATATCAGCCATTGACGAAGATTTCAAAACAGTCCTTGGTTAATACTTCTCAAGGTTTCGAACATTGTCGACAAGGCATATCTTGGAACAAATTTAGCCATCAACAAATTAGCACCACTTTTACAGAGCCGTTGTACCAATGTACACGCAACGCTCATTACACTATTTATGAATGCAGCTCATGAGATGGAACAGCTTAGTCCATTCCAGGGCTCCGACATGCACTCCTGGATCCAGCAGATTGCGCAGTACATGCCCATCGAACCTACCATGTTGACACCGAATCATCCCACGATGTGCAAAGTCATGTCAGCTAAAGCTTTATTCCAAGATGGGGACCGGCTATTCGATCTGTATGCCTGTCATTATTTAGGAGAATGGCGATGCTAATGCAGGTCAGGTATATGAAGGTTCTCGATTTTAAGGAGATTGAGCGACAGTCTAGAACAAGAATGAAGTCAAAAAACACTGTCATTGAAAAATGGCCTATACGACTCAAGCTCCGCCGTGGCCAACGTGGAGCACAAGAAGAGTTTGACGCTGCTATGGCTTGTCCTCATAATGCCTTGAACTGTTATGTCGAATGGAAGCGTGATACTGAATAACTCGCTGCGGAAGCGAGATGCTGTTGGCATATCACCCTTCTCAAAAGAAGGACGATTGCGTGCGCGTTTCGAAGGGTAGCGCGGGGTACTTTAAACCAATTTAGCGCCACGTTTTCAGTGGCGGTGCAGAGTTGGTTTCAAGCGTCAAACGCGGTTCAATGGCTGCGTTGTTGTGTCCTGCAATAAATGACTTGGGTTTGGAATGATGCCTTGACACTATAGCAGCCACGTGACGAAGTGAACCCCTCATCTCCAGCAAGAACAGGCTAGAATAGTGGATTACCCGCTTGGAAAGGGATAAGATGAGATACATATAATATTGATGTCATTGCAGTAGCATATCATTTCCTATGCAACATGTGCCAGCGCGTCCGTATTGCGCCGGGTGGTCCGATCTGATCGCAGAACAATACTCGCCGCACTGGCCAAGATGCTCCACGTCTTGGCCGTAGCCACCTCAACGACCGATTTTATCAACTTTTCATCTCCCACACGCGTTTTTTCGCGATATAGGAGTTACAAAGATGTCGAGAAGCGTATTGAGCTCTGTATAGCGTCTTTAGACCCATCAAAAAAGCCCAATTTTGCGCAGTTATCGCGCGATTATAATGTGCCAGTCAAGCGATTCGAGAGGCGGCTCAAAGGCGTCGACTCAAAAATCTCTCGCCCTGCGGCAGGCAGGCGTCTCAACGACACGCAGGAGGAGACTGTGAGACAATATATTGCTCGCTGCGATCGGTTGAGTATGCCAGCACTAGTACCGCAGCTGAAAAGTACTATCCAGAGTATCTTAGATAACGACGATCCGTCTGGCCGAGCTCCTCCACTCGGCGAGCACTTCATCTCACGCTGGCTAAAGCGTAATCCTAACTACCGCAGAGTCCGCCAGAAGCCTCAAGAGCTCGCGGCTTGACGTTTATACTAATCATTTTATAGAGTTAAAGGAGGTTTTGACGAAGTACGGCATCTAGCGCGCTGACTACTATAACATGGATGAGACTAGCTTTCGAATTGGAGTTAGAGGCTCGCAGTGGATTGTAACTTTCGATTGGGATCGCCAACAAAGCAGCGCAAGTGAGACGAATCGCGACTTCGTCACCGCGATAGAGGCGATAAATGCTGCTGGCGATGTGCTGCCGCCTATACTCATCGCTAAAGGCGCTATACATCTCGAAAAATAGTATACTCAGACGTCTCTACCCGGCAAGTATAGTATAGGTTTGAGTAGTAGTAGCTATACGAACGATACGCTCATGCTAGAGTAGCTGAGGCACTTTCACTCTCACTCATCACTACGCCAAGTAGGTGCCTAGAGACTACTCATCTCAGATGGGTTCGGCGCCTACTCAACTCTCGAGTTTCTTAAATACTGCGACGATCACTAGATAATCCCGTTTACGCTGCCGCCTCATACTTCTCAAGATCTACAACCACTTGATATAGTTTGTTTTCAACCTCTCAAACACTACCACAAACGCTCAGTTGAAGCAGCTACGCGCACTAGCTTCACCGACTTCAATAAACTCGAGTTTTTCGACGCGGTTGAAGGTATTAGAGCGCAAGCTTTTAAGCCATCTACAGTTAGAAAGGCGTAGGAGTTAGCAGGTATTTGGCCGTAGAATCCACTGATTGTATACCAAAAGCTACCGCGCAGCGCTGAGAGCTCCACGAGCGAGCCACACCGGCCAGAGCGTGAGCTACACCAAATAACTACAGTCCAACGAGCTCGACCACAACACCAGAGAGCTAGCCAGAAGTAAGTCAAAGGTGATAAACACTCTAGAGTGCTACTGCAGCGTCAGCTCGAGCTGCAGTGGACGTGCGCATCGAAAAGGATGCTGAGAAGGTCGCGCGCGCTGCGGCGAGGCAGTACAAAGCTGACCAACAACGCATTGCAGACCAGCGCCTTAGCGCGTAGTAGTAGTCTCTAAATTGCGACTCTATATTATACATATACTATACTCAAACTTGACTATTTTGGAGCCTCATTTTTCACCTATGTTGAGTAGTTATTTGAGTTGAGGCCTCTGGCTCTACCCTGTAGCTGCCCAACTCGTACATCTACTCGCGCGATAACCCCATGAACTTGAGTAGTTTACACTCAAAACTACTACTCCATATAGTATATATACTATACTCAAGCTTACTCGTTTTAGAGCTTCAATATACATCTGCGTTGTGGAGTTATTAACGTTGCAAGACAAAGTTGTATACAAATCGGTCGTTGAGGTGGCTACTTGGCCAGTGCGGCGAGTAGTGTGGATCACCACCTGATGCACGTCCCCACCTAATGCACGTTTTCCCCGCCGCACCAAAGTTTCCACCCCAACTTCAACCATTAATATCTCAGCCAATATGGGTGATATTGAGGCTGCGATTGCAGCTATAGAATCGCTGAGCCTTGGAGAAAACCCTAATTATACAGAAATCGCGAAAAGGTTTGGTGTTGATCGAACAACGCTGTTGAGACGATGCCGGGGCAAAACACACGCGCGCAACGAGAAAACACACAACGACCGATTACTCAACCTACAACAAGAAGATGAGCTTATACAGTATTGTAATAAGCTTTATAAGAGAGGCTTACCACCTTCAAGAGAGATGATACGAAATTTCGCCACAGAGATAGCTCAAAAACCAGCTAGAAAAAACTAGGTTAACCGCTTTATCGCTCGACACCGCGACAAGCTCGTTATACGCTAGGCCTCTAGCATTGACTCTACGCTAGGCTGGCAAATGGGTATGGGCTGGGTTGGGGTTGGGTTGGATTACGTAATAACCCAACCTAACCTAACCCATATTTACTGGGTCAGCGCTAGTAACGGGTTAGGGTTGGGTTGGGGTCGCATGGGCCCCGGGTATGGGTATGGTTAGCACGGACTGGGTTACCTTGGGTCTGACTAATAATTTCAATTTTTTTACACCACTTATCTTGTCTTATCTTGTATTTAGGGTGTTTTAACACAGTTAATAATCACGGAATATTGTACTTTAGTAGGTAACCCAATGGGCACCCCAACCTAACCCATACCCACGCTAGCGCCGGGTTCGACCAAACCCATACCCGGGGCCTGTGCGACCCTAACCTAACCTGACCCGGAGGGGTAGGAACCCCAACCTAACCCAAACCCGGAGTCCGTGCGACCCTAACCTAACCTAACCCATTAATGGGTACCCCTAACCCATTTACCAGCCTACGACTATCACATGTATTTACGCTAATAGGACTACGCTAACGCTAGCGTTAATCTACGCTACTACTTCTAGCAACATTTAAGACACTTGGCTCTAAGATTTTAACCCATCTATACACAAAACGTTCTTCACAAGCTCACTATCTAGATAGATAAATAATAAGTTAGGGCTACAGTAGCTTAAACAAGTATTCAACCGCGAGACTTATAAGAAAGCTCATCACTAGTATCACTTACTAGTCTTAGATAGCCATAGATCTCATATAATAATAGAGTTTATTAAGTATTACCCGTTCCGTTGCAAGATCGATTACCGCATAATACCACCACCGTCGTTATATTTAAGCTACTATCCTTAGTATACACTACGCAGCTCGCTAAGTATATAGATGCCTACTAAGGGCTTACAACTATTACAAAGAGGGACTTTTTTAGACTATTTTACAGCTCCTAGAATATAGCTTTCAAGTTAAAAACAATACTTAAAGCCTTCAGCGCTACTAGGATTGCGCCTTTTAATCCTAAAGTTATACTCTAACGCTTCAAAGTTAAGGGTAATAGCTACCTATCTACAAGCTTATTAGGCGTCTCATCAGCATCAGTACTTAGCGCGAGCGACTAGCGTAAAATACACAGTCTCTTAAAGACGTTTTTCAATGATATTGTCAGATCAGATGACGATCGCGAGGCAATCGAGATGGCGATCGAGATAGGCACGCGCGCACGCGCGCCACTAGCTAAGCGAGCCAAGTCAAACCGCGCCGCACCAGCTCAACTGCGGGCATCTACTGCCAGAAAAAGAAGGCGTCATCACAAGACTATCCGAGACCATGCCCGAGATCACAGTCGGCATGGCCAACATGGCCAACATGACCAGTGAAGCCAATATCCGATGGCTCATAGCGTCATAGATGAGCTGCGCAGAACCGGTACCATCGAATAACTGCGTTGAGCTGGCTCAACCACACAACAGAGATAAGTGGATCTCCACCCTCCGAACTGAGAGACCTCAACAAGCTCCGCAGAGATGGATATATAAACTGGTGGAAAGCGCAGTAGATAGACAGGACAGAACATCAATGGATAACACTTGAGAGCGTTTGCAGACAATCAAACAATCATTTGCTGCATCATTTATCACAGTCTTTTATCACACACCTTGTTCCCATACTGTGCACCCATCAAAACCCATCTCAAATCCGACAGATATATACGATAAAAATGCTTAGTAGCTCTCCTATACAATATACAAGATCTCTATACAAAATAGTATACTCAAATACGAGAATAAAGGCCTCCGCGGTACTCTTACTAATAAGAAAAAGTGCCGCCAGCGTAGTAAACATCTACTACTTAAAGCACCTACTAAATACAATAGAGGAGCAGCCTTTTAGTCACCAAGTAAAGTTAGAGGCGCCCATAAGCGTAAGGTTCAAAAACAAGCTATAGCTAAAGAGCTACAACTCTAAAAAACAGAGGAGCTTAAACTAAGAGAGGTAGCTAAAGCTGAGAAAGCTAAGTTAATAGAGGAGCGCCGCTAAAATCGTGCTGTAGCTAAGGCTGCCCATAACGCTAAGAGGGCTCAAAAAGCTTATAATCGCGCGGAGGCTCAACTCGCGCGCAACGTTGAAAAACAACTCCAAAACGACGTCAAGATCGCTAGAAAAGCCTCTATAATACAGCGCAAAAACGTCGCAAATAATAAACGTAGTATAGCTCAAGATATGGAGGTTGGCGAGATGGAGGATATAGAGCAGCGCGCACCGCCCACATCGTCTCGCGGGCGCAAAATCAACCGCCCTAAGCGTTACCAACAATAAATAATCAATACAATATATACTCTCAGCTCAATAGATCAATACTCTAAAAAATCTCGCGATAGTAGCTCTTATGTGGGGGGCAATAACCTCATCTTTGTGTGGCCAAGATGGGTGGAAACCGTGCATTAGGTGGGGACGTGCATCAGGTGGTGATCCACACTACCCTAACTTGGCGAGTCCGGCGCAGAGGAAACGTCCTGTCCGACAAGGCCTATGTGGAAGAATGCTCGCTGGCAAGACAACGTCACAACGACAACGCCAAAAGATCGAGGTCAACAACATCGACCGACACAGCGGCGATTATGCCTTGTTGCATTCTCTGCGATCTACCTTATAGGACTATATTGCCCCGTCCAGCTTGTACATTCATGCGCTTGCTCATCATCCCAATATGCTACCAGCGTACCACACACCACCGCTAGCTCAAGAACAAAGCCCCCAAAGCTAGAATACCATCTGCACTCAGCTTGCGCTACTGAGCTGCGAATCATATATGGAAGTTCCATAAATCGTGCATTCCCTCTAACTTCGCTCCGCTATTGCCGTGCAGCTGTTTCTCCTTCGAAGTGTATTCCGGATTTTCCTATCCATGAATATCTCCTTAGGCTATTTGTGGACACAGTTCGTACTTTCTTCCCATTCATCATCCTCTCTGATACAATGCAAACAAAAGCCATTCATCTCCTTCTTGATTCGATCAGTTCTTGCCGACAATGAATCGAGATTTACCAGCAGCGGACAGTAAGTACCACCTGTGCAGCTATGCTTAAGGTCTGCCTTAGCACAGATGAATCGAAACGTGGTGTCTAAAATGGAACACATCCGAAACGGTGTAGCCGTCGGCCACAACTCCACTTTTCGTAGTACCGCAAAATACTCGGCAATTCTAGTCTCACTTGTGCAATATCTCGGAGGTAGTTCAGAGTTATGGCATGGATGACACATTTTTGCTTGTCCAGGAAGGATTCTTCCACACTCTATACAGAAGAGCTGCGACGTCTCGTAGCATTTGGAAGACTGGCGTAGTAGTAATTCCACGCGCTGGAGCTCCGCTTCTAACTCGCCAAGCGTTCGCTTGATACGGATAGTTATGGCTCCTACAGGGCGTTAGCTACAATCGCAATTGATATCGTTATGCTTTGATTTACTATATATGCTGGTGGGTAATAATGTCAGTGTTCCTTCTTCCTCCCATTCCACGGAAAAACCTGGGATTAATTCTCCCAAAGCCTTCTCCGATATCTCCCTAAATTTCTCCTAGTCGTTGAATAGATAAGCTGCCAGAAGCTTAAAACCAAACTCTGTAGCCGGTTGGCCCATACTCTTAAGGTTCTTGAACCAAACCGATACCCACGGTCCCAATGCTTTAATGCAGTCATACTTATTGCAATGAATCGCAAGACGTGCTAGTCGCTTAGCATCCATGATATGATCTTCGTCGCTGACCTGATAGTGGAGAACATTGAGAATGAGGCCCATCATTGAAGCGTCGTCGTCTTCGAGTTCGATTACCGGACATTTGCCTTGAAGCAGATCTTGTCCTTCCCGAAAACAAGGACTAAACATGCCAACAAAAACAGGCGACGCAAGCCGGAGGATTTTACTCGAAACTTGGAATGATGTGGTAGTATCAGTGTCTTGATCTTGACATCTCAATATAACATCTCCGTCTGGATCAGGTCCTGGAGAATCTCTCATTTTCGTTGTCGGTTGGTTTGCAATTTCAGACAACTATTAGTCAGTAATTTCTTTTTGAAGCGCACTGGCATGTTGAAAGCTTATCTACGTACTTCATCCATATCGCTAGCCAACAAAGTTTGGAACTATCTTGGAGACAATGTGCTACTTGGGTGCGCTATCGAACTGGTATGGCAACTACGGTGACGAAACGCCAGTAGGTTATCTGCCCTGTGTTCCGCATATAATAATATAATTAGGTAAAATTCCCTCCCGTACTGATCACACCACCTTTACAGGGTTTCGGCCCACCCGCAATGAACTGATCACAGATACACTATTAGCTAAAAAAAAAAAAAAAAAAACTGTATCAGATGTAAGGTTTGAGGAGTCGTCGGTGAGCTATTGAGTTACTGGCCACCCTAGCGTGGCGACAAATAAGGAACTCCAAAGTGAATACCCTAAGGCCCAAAAATCGAGGTTTGCCGTGAATTGCACTGCTACCGTCACTTATCGGAAGGCATACAGCACAAGTCTAGATATGACGCGAATGATTATTTAGAAAGCTTGTGAGAGGTCGGAATCGTTTGGTTGACCGTGGGGTGGCTGGGTGGTGTATATACGCTCTGATGGTTCAGCCACTCACAACCTCTATCCTAGGTTACCCCGCTCGAGCTGCTTCAACAGTACCAAAGGGGTGATCAGGAACTTTTGCAACTCATCGCCGTTACCAGTGTAATGCATGGTGTTGGCGTACTTGAAAGTGCAATTTACTAAGTACTCTCCATCGTTCAATGTCGTCGAAACGCTTTGAGCAGCAACAAATCAAAGCCTCTGTGAGCAGAGGAGATTGACAGTGTATTGCGCTGGAAGGAACGCAGTGTGCGCGAGCAAGCCAGAGGCTATGCTCTTAGTTCCTTCATAAGTTGCTACTAGGAGTGGCGAGACCATAAAAGTAATAGCGAACGAAGAGGTGGGCTAAATCTAGCTTCTCAGTGGTAGGTGCTTTGTTGGCATGCTCAGACCTTGTGCGTACGTCTCCCACGTTGTGCCATCTTCTCCACATTTCCTTTCGACGCCCACCGACAATGTTACGCAATCCATACCCATCTGGGCCTACCATTAAGGAACAACGCCATCCGCGACAGAAACTCGTGATTGCCGGTAGGGACCAGCCACCGCGAGGAAGTTATGGAGGATCAGATACCGACCATTTCAGGGTGAACTCCCTACCAATTTTACGTTACCTCGTGTCAAAAAACAACGTTCCGGACATATTGATTTAGAGGAGTCAGGGGCGAACATTCATCTGGGGCATGCGCAGTTTATATTTCTAGTAAGTGGTCTAATGCAGCGACCGGTGTGCTGACCGAAGTTGACTCGTACGACTTTAGTCATCACTGCGGCTGATGATGCTCATGAAAGCAGGCAGTTCTTGTCGAGCTGGTAGTCTCGAAGGAAACTTATTCGCGGTATACCCCGCATTGGCTGATGCGGTCGTACGTCATTCACGAACGACCGATTTGGCCACAGGAGAGCTATAAATTAAATCTCGCCGAGTTTGCTAGTCAGTTTTTGAGTGAGAGGATGCAAGGTCAAATATGAGACGATGCACGCAACCCACCAGATGGACCTCTCAGCGCTGATTTCAAATCTTCGCGAGTATCTAACGATCGAAGAGGAATCACAAATTCATCAACGGTTCCTCGGAAGCCAATGGACGCCCAACAGCCAGGTCCTATGGAGCGGTATTACACGCGAAACGGCTCAGGGCTGGGCGGATAAACATAATATGCAAACACTTACTACCGCTATGGGACCTCTAATGGATAAAAATGCTCCATTGTGTCTGAAAAGGAGAAAGTCCAAAGTAAATTGGAGTAAATATATGAAGGGTGCTTCTGCAGTCTTTGCGTGGTATATTACAAAAGGTGAAAAAGTTACCGTGTTGTCGCCGCCTCCCCCAGAAAAGTTCCATCCCTCTGGATTGACAACATACCAGGCCATTGAAGAACCCATTCTCAAATGGGCCATAGCTAGTGGTTCTGCCTTGCAAATTGAAATGGTGCACCCTATTGTGAAAGGCGCAGAGAACTTCCGCTACCTAGTATGGCCCGTTGATCAAACTGCTACCTGGGTTGCAGCCTTTGGAATAGGGACCAGTCGCAAGCGTCGATGGAGAGCTATTAATATGAACTCACGACAGCTGGTAATGGAAAAGGCCATAGAAGCGAGCGAGGGGCCTGTTGTTCGAGATGGAGCCAAGGCCTCGATCCCAAAAGAGCCAATCGGGCGCAAGTCCGTCATTGGCGAGAGGTAAGGTAAGCAGCGCCGAATTTGATGTACTTTTAGAGAGACAGTATAGAAGCACAAAGCTAACAGCAAACGTAATAAAAGCGGAGGGGAAAGACAAGGAAAGGACCCCTTCTAAACCAATAGGGGTAAAGGAAAAGGCACTACAAGGGAAGTCTCAGCAGTAAACCTAGCAGGGGGGAAGCCTCGGAAGTCATAAAGGCTAAGACTAAGAAGGGAGTATCCAAATGCAAAGTAGTATCAGTTCATTGGCTTGGTAACATAGGCGACGCCGTCGCGGTTAGTCTCAGTCTACTCGATATGATTGACGCACCAAAATGTTCAGCGATGATTACCCTCTATAGGGAAGATTACAACTTCATGTACAATTCGGAGTCATTCTTCTGGGTGTTGTCTTGACTTTATGTTCATTGGAACAGGTCGGGTAGTTCAAGGAGCAAGGCGAAATACGATTCTTGGAGCTACGAGCCAACACAAGAGCACGATGGTCCCAATCAACAATCAAACCGAGCGGCTGTAGCTGGCGGAGCCGCTGGAGCAGTGGCCGCGCGCCGTTATCTAGTGGTTGTTGCTCAACTCGGTTGGCTTCCTGCGCTGACCCCTGAATCTCCTAATACGAGCTCTCTCTTCAGAGGCGCTTACTCCGTAAACCGTGACAAGTGGGCTGGGTGATTACCCCGAGGAGCACAAAAGTATGGACTTGGGACCACATTGAGGTGTTCCAGTTCTTCATTGCCTTGGATTTGATTCAGGATGTCGGGTTGGGTGGCGGAAGGCATAGAAGGAGACGTTGAGCGGATCGCGCATAGACCTGGTAGTGACGAAGGCTAGGTATCCTACAGTTTGCGGCGCAGCGTCTGAGCGCTTCTCGTCACTACTTATGTGAGCAAGCAAGGTGCTAGTATTTTGCAGAGACTAAAAGTGGTGTGTTCTCTCTACGTGTTCAGTATCATCTCGGATATCGATGTGATTCTCGACCACAGGGCCACTAATGAACAGGATTTGGTAATTGCTTTTTAGCCTTCGATCGTGCGCCGCTGTGGCGGTAAGGCTTCGCACAAGGCTACTTCAGCTTGAAGGACCTCTGGGCGAAGGCTGTGAATTAGAATCTTCTGGCGACCTCACCTTCTCTTCACGCACAAGAAAACCGATATTCTATAACTGTCAGGGTTTGCCATGTTATAAGGGCTACCTGCGCTGCGGCCTCTCAGCGACAGTCTTCACCCCCATCCAAGAACTTGCTTGGGCATAGTCACGACCTCTGACGTGGAGACGACACCACCAAGAAATTCTACCACACGAAGCACAGAAAGCTCGAACATGGAGTCGCGTTCTCGGCTTAGCCCAATAGATGAGGCCCTAGGAACGGCGATGGATTCAGGCGGGTTACAGCTCAAACCACAACAAAACAATGAGGCTGATGGGAGCGCATCTCTTATGGAAGAGTCTACGAAGGTGGCTGTCCCTCAAGTAATCGCCTTAGAGGAGGGAATTATCCCAGGTTGCTCATCGTCGCTAGTGTCGAGTTCCACTAGGTCCGCGGCTGCTGGCTCGAGGCTGTGCAAGGCTGAAACAGCTAATAAAATGATGCAAAACTTCAGTCCGCAGGCCAAGTCATACTCACCTGCACCCATATTGCTGCCTGAGCGTGACGATTCTCAGATATCGAACACAACAACATCAGAGCTGTATGTCAACACGACCCAGCGCAGTGCTCTTCGATCACCCACATCAACGATACATGATGTTTCGAATACCCCACAAAATTCATCAACACCTTTCGACCATATGTTTGAGGAAAACTGGCCTTTAGTAAATACAGAACAGTCGTGCGGATTGGTGAAGGATGAATCCAGTGTTGATGGATCACCAGCTTGTGCAGATCAGCCACAGAAAGAGAAAGTCACTCAGTCTATGACAAAACCTACGAGCATGGTGAAGGATGTCAGGAATGTTGCGAACATTACCAATGACTCAACAGCCACAGTCGATGGGTACGAATTCGAGCCACATTACGGTGTGTCACGCAACAGTGTTCGCGATGCACTAAAGGAAGTGCTAGATGATATGGTTTCGCATAAGAGCATCCACGATTGGGATAGGAAGCTTGACATCACACCTTTTGAACTACTAAAAGCAGCTGTTCAGACTTATCTTCGCCAGAACGAAAGTCTCAGTCTCAATTCCCTGCTTTCACGCACTACCGTAGAAGAGATAGTAAGCATTGCTGGAGCTCACCACCGCCAGCCAGCGATTCAGCAAGGCGACAACATCGATGGATATCTGCTCTTTACTAAGGTCTGTTTACAATGTCAAAATTCCGAAAGTGCTTCATCAGCGTGCGCTGACCTGTCAACCAGTGTTCTTCGACAAATGGTCGCCGCTTTCTGGCCCAGATAAATCAAACTGTTACAGCACCAAGCTCTGCAACGATGCGGCGAAACGAATCAATAAAAGTCCTTCAAGGCCGAGTTGTGTAAGTTGTAATTTGATCCATATACTGCTGAAGCTCACAAGATCAGGTTTATTGAGGAACAGATCGTTTTCATGGAACGTGCAGTGCTTTTGATCCTCTTCTCACTCTATGTCAGATTACAGAACGAAGACTATACATTCATCCATGCTTTCATTGAAAGGCACTTAAGCCTTCGGAGCACATTCATGTTGCCGCGCAATTGGCAACTCATGTCAACCCCACACGGCGATTCAGTGAGTACTACTGAGCGGATTTTGCGTATGTAGCTTATCATTGCAGTCTCGACAAAAATTCTACAAACGTGTGACATTATCATGCCATCTAGTCTACCTAACATCCAAATCGAATTCTAATTCGGACGCGGATGCAGCAATTATAGACCGATACTCTCTCTTCCAACTTCGGCAACAGTCTAGCCAGACGCCAATATTGAAAATTTTCAAAGCATCTACGTCCGTACTTCTGACTATAGTTGTTCCGGAGGAATCTGCTTTGCGCCAAGAAGAGATGAACCTCTTGAGCAATCCAAGAGGGTTATGGACAGTATTAGTGATCAATTGCCCACTGCGACTTGCGTCGAAAACCGTCCATGAGCCTTCGATGCATCTGACTCCAGTAGCACAATACGTAAGAGGCATTGCATGCTCAGTAAATACGTTGAGAATGAATGCCGAGGAGATCTATGACCATTTAAAAGATCGCCTTGACGCCTCAGAAAACGGCAGTCTTTTTGACGATGAGAACTTCACCAAGTCGGAGTCATATCATTGGACGATTAAGACTTGCGACACTCTACGAGAGACGCTTGCGTCAAGCCAAAGATACCTGGAGAGGGCTCTCACTAAGCAAATAAAGAAGTTGTGTGAAGATGTTCAGCAAACAGAAAGAAATGGGGTTGAGACTTGGAAGACTCGGCTCGAAGAAGAAATATACCTCCTTGAAGAGCTCGAGTCGCAGGTTGTTGCTCTAAACGCTCAAGTACAGGAAAGTGTGAGTGTGAAGTATTACCCAAACGGACCTATACCTAGCTGACAGGAAGGTAGCGCAATGCCGTACGTATTCTTGATGAGCCACTTCCAACGATGACTTCTAAGAATGATAACAGTTACACGGAGTCACAGCTGTGTTAGAGGCGCGCATAGCCCTCCAGCAAGGGCACCGACTTAAGATACTTGCTTATCTCGCAACCATATATCTTCCGCTGACCGCCTCCGCCGTACGTAATAACCGTTTGGACAATGCGATATGAAACTAATGGCTTCAAAGTCACTATACAGCATGGCTGTTCTTCCAAGATCCGCAACACTGTGGTCCTTCTTCGTGGTCTTGATCTTGTTACTCCTCTTCACGGTGTTGTTGGGTCTGTCGTTCAAGTCCCTACTGGCCAAAATGCGCACTGTGATCTGGACAAAGTCCCGGACTACGACTCAAACCACTCATTGGCTTCAGATCTTATCCAACATCGCCAATATTATACTACGATGCACCTGTGCCCCTTTCACAGCCCTGATAGCACTCCCTATTTTCGAGAAATACGTCACAATGCTCACCCCTTCGCAAATATATCCCTTTACGTGGACGACTGTATTTACCAAGCCAACAGATTATCCAGAGGAGATGGGCGTCAACATTCGGGGGTTCTTGTATTGGACCTATATCCTGTTTCGTTATTGGCCAGGTAGACTAGTACACCATGCCCTAACGCGTGAGTTGCTCTTTGTTAGAGATCAGTATAGGCTCTTCTTTCTCCTGGGTAATGGTGTTTATTGGTATCCTTTGGGGCTGGTGAGGGATGTATTTCGTTTATTCATGTTGCCAGTTTGGCTCGTACTAGTCATAATGATTGTGGGTATGATTATAGTACAGGATACAGTCCTCGGGCTGTTGTGCGGTATTATTTTAGCTATTTTTAGGTTAGGCTTAGACTGTTCTATATAAATGCAATGCTATAATCTTAGCGACTAACTTCTTAATAAATACAGGGCAGGACGAGAACCCTATAAAGTTGGTTGAAGTACGGAATAAAGCGTTCGCTATACAAGGGCGATTTGCTTCCTATACCCCTACAATTGTATAGAACTATTATTTTAGAGATACAGAAGCTTTCTACGCGGAGATATTCGCGTAAGTGGATGCGCAAAATTCTCTATTTGAGCTTCAGGATGTACCAAGACACCGTCCTAAGCGTGCTGTAGTAGCGATAGCTTCTAAAACTTGGAAAGATCTCAGCCCGCGCAAGAGAAAATGACATCAATAGAGGATAGATTCAATGAGACAAAGTCGATAGATTGAACCTCTAAAGAGATCAAAGTGCCGCTACATAGTGTTTTGTAATTTATTTTCTTGCGCTAGTAGAGTTATAGCTAGCGTTAGGGACAAATCTCACTAACCTACTACCGCGGGAACTTTACAGGGGGAGATGACCTCCTCAACTTTTACCAAGCCTTGCTCTAGTTGGTGTATCTGTTATGCAGTCCTGTGATCGTATTTTTTAGTCATTTCTGGACACAATTGTAACAAGCGTAACCTCAGGTACGTTCGTTATGACGCAATCTTAACCTCAAACAATACAGTACCTTGAAGTCTCATCGTCAATAACAGTTGATTAAAGTTAGGTTGGCGGTATCAACACTACCATCCGAAAAGGTACGTATTCGCCTATTATATACATCTTCTACGGCCTTCAACATACAGAGGGGCACACAGCTATGATGACGACCGATTCTCTTTCTTCCCGACGGGCGTAAAACCACAATGTCTAGTTCCGAAGGTAGGTTAGGCAGCACGTCGACGGTCTTGATTATGTTCTGCATAAAACGTACGCAATGTCCCGTACAGTGGTACTGGTGACCACGGTAGCGGTGGACCATCATCTGCAGGTGAGACCGGGCGATGATCATCTCTTCCACCTGCGTCAATTCTGGAAGCTCTCGTGGGTCCATCTCATTCTCCGCGGACATGAGAAAGGGGGGTCTTCTTCCCCTTGTCTCGTAGGAAGCAGGCGTGGCAGACTCCTCCACTCTTGAGATCCATCGAAAGCCACCGCGCTCCTTACGTTCCTTGTCCCCGCCACTCCCGGATGCCCTGGTTTACGACCATAGTTTAATATTTGCACGGTTCCTAGTACCGTCTTGCGAGTGCCTTCGGAAATGCGCTTTATGGCAAAAAGCACAACGAAATAAAATAAGGAGGTTGCTGGCGAACAAATGGAGGGATGCAAATGTAGCTCCTTTTATAAGTTTGGCCAAGTTTGAATGCTTGTGTCACCAAATTGCAAAAACGTCCAAGACTGAAACTGACGAATGACAAAACCGGCGCAATGCACAGGTTGGATTTGAGAGCACATAATTACTACAGATACACACTTATTTCAAGTAAACTACCAATTGCGCCAAAAGCCAAAAAGTAAAGACCATGTTTAGTTTAGCATCAATGTTGGCAGCTTTCGAATCTATGGACTAGTATTGAATCAATTCAAATAGTGGTATTCCAGTTTTGTGGTTACTGTATAATAATCCCAACTTTTTAGTTAGCATCTCCGCAGTTTCACAGCTATTCTTCATCATCCAAGTTCAGTCACCACGGCGCGCCATACAGTCTCTTAATCCCCCATTCAATTTGTCCTATGGCCTGGTTGAAGGGCTTGGTGATATTGTTCTGGATGGGTGCATACTCAAGCTCTGCAGGCGCCTTGGTCAGTAGGGATCCGAGAACTCCCCATCGTCCGGTGATCGCCCGGCCGTAGCTCAAGTCCTTCTTGATGTCCGTGAGCGCCTTTTCGGGCCCCTGATTGTAGCGGGCGCCGATCACTTCGATGTCAGCAGGCTTCAGGTCCTTTCCGACCTTACCGGCGAAGTCGATGCTGCGCAGATCGCTCAGGTGCTTGGCGGCCAGGAAGATGGACTGTGCTGGGTCCTTAAGAGTTGCCAGAATTTCAGTCCGTTGCGCATCAGTCAGCTTCTTCGGATCATACCCAAGCGACGCGGCGGCGCGACGCACCTGCATGGCCTGTTGGCCGAGTGAGGTCATATCCTTATCGTTAGTAAAGGGCAAGAAACGTCTGATCTGGTAGGTCGCCGGTTTCACAGGATCCTTTCCGCCAATCTCGATGTAGACCACACCCCCGAGTAGTTCTGCAGGGATGTCATATTTTGCAGCCGCGCCCTTAATGATATCACGGTTCTCGTACACAAAGTTCGCCTTGAATTTCGTAAGATACTCCGGATCGGACTTCCATTTCGCAATGTCGACGAAGCCAAATTCTAGTTTGCTTGCGGTGTACTTTGCGGCTGAAGTTTTGATGTCCTGGTGTACATTTGTGATGGCGCTCTCGGGAACAAGTGTACCGGGTTGCTTTTTGATATCAGAGTCCGACTTGTGTTCATCGGATGGAGTTCCCTGCTTCCCATCTTTGTCAATGGTAACGATTGGATTGCCTTTTGTGAAAGCATAGACGTTCGGTCCATCGCCAAGTCCGATCGGGTCGCATGATGTCCACCTACCGAGCCACGGTGAATAATACCGTGCTCCGTAGTAGTAAAGCCCAGTCTCTCCATCATTTTCCTTGCCCGCGAAGCGATACCGTTTTGGCGTCTCGGTTTGGCTGCGCACCGCCTGGTATGACGTGGTCCCATAAGGCGTGTACTCTTCATAAGAGATGATCCGTGCCTGATCATCCAGCTCTAGGATCGCTGAGCCGAGGTGATTGCTGAATTGGTAGCGAATGAGCTGTGCTGGTACACCCTGTTCGTCGCCTCGAGTACGAGTCTCCACGAGGGCAATGCGCTGCTTGTCGTCCATGATGTGCAGCGTCTTGCGCTCCAGGACGATTGTGCTTCCGTCTCCGCCATACTTGCGATAGAGCTCAAAATTGCCCAAGTAGATGCGTTCCTTCAGGCGAGTAGGCGTTTGCCCCACTGCGGCCTGGCGTTCAGTGACTTTACGCACGCGCTGGCCATTGGCATCATACACATACCACGATGTTTCTGGCACACCTCCATTGTTTACGACCTGCCGCGCTGTGGTTTGAAGCTGATCCTTGTAATCCCATTGCATGAGCGGCAGGTGAGACATGGCCGTCATGTTGCCATGTACCCCTGCACTTCCATCGTAAGCATAACTCTCGATAACGGAACCGATGCTAGTGCTGCTCAGCCGATTGTTCACTTTGCCAGCTTCAAGTTGACTCGTTTCGTTGTAGGCATAGGTGCGTGCCCATCCGGGGTGTGCCGGGTCGCTGCCACGATGTTTCATGGCCAGAATGTTGCCCACGGCGTCGTAGACATAGGACTCGATGTAGGCTCCCATTGCTTTGCCATCGCCCGGGTGATCGAGGGAGGCGTGAAAGTGGTCAAATGCATGGGGCACAGTAGGGGAATTGGCCTGTCCACCCGTTTGCCCTAGATGCTCGCGACCCGTTGCTTCGATTAGCCGATAGACCGCATCATAAGTGTAATCAGCGCTCGGCTTGACACGACGATTGCGGAAGAAGATGGTCTGTTGGGCATTGTCGCGGATATGGGTGATGTTGCCTACTGGGTCGTGGGTGTAGTGCAGGTCTTGCAGGGAGCCGGTACTACGCACCGTTTGTAGATTGATCAAACGGAAGGTGAGAGGATCGTAGGTGTAGTTGGTGCGTGTACCATTGTCATAGTCAATTAGTGTGCGCTGGCCCTTAGCATCATAGTCGATGTTGGTGACGAAGGGCGTCCAGACGGGCTGCTCACTCGCTTGCTCACTGTGCAAACTTGCTTGGACTTGCTCCAAAAGATTGGCTTCGTTGTAAACGAGGCGAATGACACTATTGTCCGGCGCAGTCATTCCTATTGGTCGGTTGAGTGCATCGTAGCGTGTGGAGCTGGTATAGGATGGCTCTTCTAGTTGGATGGCAGTGGACCAGTTTAGGGTCGTTTTGTAGTCCTGGGCAAGTTTGCGCTGGCTGCGTAAAAGATTGCCTTTAAAATCGTAGTCATCGATGATAACGACGCCTGCCTGATCAAAGATTTGCAACACTTTTCCGCGCTGGTTGTGTGCCTCTGGGATGGGCTGCGTTTCACCATAGACTGTGCGTCCTACCAGCAATTCTGATCCGATGGCCTCGCGCAGGTAAGAGTCGGTGGGCCTCCGTAGGGGGTCGTAAGCGGTACGAAACTGGTGGTTTCGGCTATCCCAGGCGAAGAGGGTCTTGCCTGCCACGTCACTAAGCATCCAGTGCTCGCCGGCCTCCATGCTTGCCTGATGAACACGGTTGCCAAGCATGTCGTAGTCGTAGCGCATCACGACGCGGTCTTTAGCGTCAATAACTTTGCGCTGGTTACCTTCAATGTCGAGGATGATGCGGGTCGCATATGTACCGTCTGCTCCATTATCATCAAGAGTGAGAAATGCGCGGCCCAATGTGTCAAAATGAGCTACAGTTGGCGTATTCGCGTGAGAAGCAGCTTTTGTGGCAGCAGACTGCTCATCAGAGCCCTGCTGGCCATTCCTGCGCGCCTTGTACCATGTCGGGAGATACTCTGCATCTGGCAAAAGCTGGAAGAAATGACCTACGTCTGGATCAGCTTTTGGGTCGGTTTGCAGGACCGTGTCGTTTACATCGTATGTTTTTTGTTGCCAGGGATCAAAGACTACCTTTGCCCAGGTATGATTTGGGTACGAGGTGGCAACCACACGCTCCATCGGGTCATAGAAGAGGATTGGGCCGACACCGACTTCTTTGGCGAATTTAAAGTCGTGGGTGTCATCAAAAAATGGTTCATATTGCCTAACCGGTTTGCCTTTGTTATTGAAGATGGTCCAGCCACTCCCCACCCAGCGTAGATTCACAATTTCGCCGCCTTCCTCGATAGGGCCAGATTCGGCTTGAACCTTCTTTTGGACCTCACGCTCAAAGCCATCAGAGTAGGAGAAGCTGACTTGAATCTTGAGACCATCTGGTGGTAATGGGTCGCTGGTATGTGTCTTGCGAGCAACGGACGCAGCGAATACAGGTAGTTTCTTGCGAGGATCAGGCTCAAGCCAGTAACGGGTCACGTCGTAAATGATACGTATCGTGGCGCTGCCCAGTAATTCAGTTGTCGCCTGCCCTTTCGGATTGGCAAAGAACTGATCGATCTCGGCCTGGGTCAGATTGGCACGGAAACCATCCAACGAGTCACCCAGATTCTCGGTTACCTTGCCCATAACTGCCGTGCCGGCGACCCTTCCTAGTGCGTCAAAGGCAGCTTCACTGCGATTACCATTGGGGTCAGTGATGAGCCTTGGCTGCAACACGCGATAATCGTTGACAGATTCGACAGGGTTGTCCAATGCATCCCTGGTGCGAATAGGTAGCAGGTTATGGCCATCGTAGTCTACTATGGAGCTGTGGTCGAATGGGTTGGTGAAGCGGCGTGGCAAGAAAAAATGTGCTTTGGCTTCGGCTAATTCCTGTTGAAAAGTGGCATTGGGACCTGTATGGTAAAAGACACGTCCTGCAGGTACCCACCAGTGGCCATTGTTGTCCAAATCGACATAGCCTGCCTGGTCGCTACCTTGGCCACCCAGTACACCTGCTGGATTGGGAAGCAAGTTTTCGATGGGCTGGTTGTCGTGTTTGCGTTGAAACACACTGGAGAGCAGTCCGGGTGTTAAGGCAAGCTTGTAGCTCTCGCCTGGCAGCGCCAGTGCTTCAAGTTGACCATTGGGTAACAGACGAGTCAGATCGTCACTACGATAGAGTGTCCTTGTGCGTTCGACTAATCGCTTTTGTTTGAGTAGTGGATTGCTGTCTTGCTCATAGGGAATCTCATTCAAATCACGTATCGGTGCAAAGCTGTTAGTAGCAAAGTCAGCTAGGCTGAAACGAACATCCTTGTCACCAAGTAAGAAGCCAGTGACTTGGTAGGTGCGTGTCTCGCATGGCGACGGCGTGCGATAGTTATCTGGTGCATCCACTGCATTGGTGACATCATTCTCTGTATAGGTCATGAGCAGCTGCTCTTGTTTTGCCTTGTCGTCACCCTGCAGCTGGCTGTGGCCTGGTCGTCGTCCATAGCCGACTGTAACCGACTTGAGTATATTGCCATAGCGATCCACCTCTAGCACAAACTCATGCTGAACACGTGGATCTTCCATGTTGCGTTCACAGTGGTAACTGATGTTCTCACGAGGATGTGTCAAGAAGACTGAATGGCGATTGGCACCCTGTGGCTGTACTAGTTCGATGGTGTAATTGCGCTCAGAGACACTGTAGGGAATGGTGGTCTTGAGACTTTCATCATTGGCATAGATCTCCTGCCGCAGTATGGAGCCCTTGAGTGACCGACATGCCTCGCGTGTCTCATTTGTGTTGAGTGCTGTTGATTGTAATACTGTGTCATCGAGTAATGTTTCCAGAAACGCTTCAAATTCTTGATCGTTCACCGAGGCTGCACCATAGTATTCGTGTGCCAAATGACGGCTGACCTTCTCGTGGTCAATAAAAGTGCCAGTGTGAAACCAGGTTTTGGTGTACACTGGTGGAACATGCGTGGCTTCATCAATGTTGGTTGCATCTGGGAACAATGTGCTAGTGCTCAACGCAGCGAATTCCCCCGTATCCCATTGTTCCACCATACCGAATCCACGAAACTCGCGCTCGACACCATCAAAATAACCATGATGGTAGGCATACAGAGTCGCAAACCGATTGCGACTGATGCGGTCGTAGGTTTCAACTCGTTCGACACAATGGACTGGGAAGGATAAGCGAGTGATCCAGGGTTTACCATTTTGTTTGTCTCGCAGATAGAACCGTGTAGAGGGTGCATACTGCACACGAGTCTCTGCTCCTATGTTGTTCATGATCTTGGTCAACAGATGTGGTTTCTGTCCATTCATAAGATCAATGTAACGCATAGGTTGACGCATATCCCCTGGTAGAGGCGATGACCAAACAAGGCAGGCAGTGCCATTGCCCAATAGATCAACCACAGTCACTGCAGACAGATCATCGATATGTGGGAAGGTCATCAGGTGGTCAGGTTGACTCCAACTATTGCCTGCTTGATTGCGATAGATATCGACCCTGTCGCGCCCGAGGTAGAGGACATCGGTTGTGCCAGAACCATCAATATCGGCAAGGCGAATGCGTTGTTGGTTGAATTGATCAGAGTTGTCGAACCAAGGTGCATTGTCCATAGCAACCTTGACACCAAAACAACCATAACCCAAGTTGGGCCAATAGCACACCTCACCGTTGCGGATACGCACCAAATCGGTCAATCCGTCGCCAGACAAGTCTGCAAGATGAATGGACTGAGTACCATCGGCAAAGATCAATCGAGGGCCCTTCTCCTCATCCGATGGTTGATACACTCGCTCTGCTGGGCCAAATCCCTCTTCTGCCAGCGATGGATGCCAAGTAAAGACTTGATCATCAGCGATCAGTATGTCAGCATGGCCATCGCCATTGAGGTCAACAAACTTGAGGTTGGGATCACGAGTATTGAGATTGGGCCAAGAGATAAATGGACGAAAAGGCAACCAGTTGGAATCATTGGTGCGCTTATAAAAACCGCATACGGGTTTTTCCATCTGCACGAGGTCTATCTGACCATCACCTGCTAGATCAATAAACTGTGTCTGATCAGCAGCAAGGGTGTCAACAGGTCTTGTGGCAATCACTTCCAATGGAGCAAATCGGGCCACCGTACGCTCACCATCATTGTCACGGACTTGATTGTTAGCACTCAGGTTACGCTTGTAGAACCAGCCATTCGCCTGTTCTGTAAGAACACCCGGGAGTCCTTCGCCATCCAAATCAACCCATTGGTAGTAGGAACCGTCCACGCCATAGGGTAGGCCTTCGAGGCTCATAGCATCAACTTCTTGGATAGGCAGCCGAGCAAGTTGATCAGGATCAGGAACTTTGCTATACTCGAGTTCCAGAGGGGGTAACGACTTTTTCAGGTACTGGTGTGGCTGGTTCTGATCTGGCTGGCGAACATAGCCAGATTGGATGATGCTGGTTATGGCCGACACCACGGGATCCTGGTTGTAAGTAAATTCGGCTGAATGTACAAGGTAACCATTCATCCCAAGTTCGTCTGGAAAGTGGTGGAACATTAGGACACGCTGGCATAGGCGATAGGTGCGGACTTCAAACCCTGCCCGATAGGAGGAAAAGGGGTCTTGGCGGCAAATCCAGGTATTCTGATCACTCGGCTTTGGATTGTCCGGGTCATGCTCACCGTAATCAAACACCGCCTCAAACATCCAGGTGTCGTCGGAAAGCTGAGTCGGGTCAGTTGCCTTCCAGCTGTCGTCACGATTGGGGTTGCGGTTGCCATACTTGATGCTCTTCAAGTAACGATTTGTTGAGCGGCTCTGGTTTGTGCGATTGTACTCATTTGGCTGCGACAGGACAACGCCAGCAGAATCTTCTTCCTTGTACTTGTAAATGATGGCGTTTCCTTTGCTGTCGTAGCTCGCACAGATCAACCAGGTAAAGATGCGCAGGGGATAGCCAACATCTGTATCAGTTGAACAAAAGATCTTGGAATTGTCGTCTTTACCATACATCGTTGTGATATTGTCCCGTGTGATTGAGCGCCAATGCACATCGTTGTCGCTCTTGCGGGTCCATCGCTCTATCCGAGCAAATGTTCCTTCTATGCGTGGACAGTAACGGCGGATCGTGTAGCCATCGCGATCAGTTTCATCAAACACAAAGTGACCCTGAGCATCGCGGATCCAACTTCCTGCCTGATCTCGTTTGTAAAATGGCACCAAGTCCTCGGCACTCGAGAGAATGAAAACATCCGACTCTTCAGCATCTTGGTATCGTGGAAGACCTTTGTCTGTTTTGCGGGTGATTGAAGGCAACGATAGATGCCAACCGATTCCAAAAGGCCCGTTTCCTTGGCCAGAGTCGTACGAGAGCGAGAGCTGTGGACCGAAACCAGCGCGACTAGAGCTGATTGGGATTGGAACGGACAGATTGCCAGTGCCTGTGACGGGGTTCGCACCGAATTTCTCGCCAATGCCTCGAATCGCTCCACCGCCTTTAGGGATGGAGATTGATGGAGGAGATGGGGATTTGAGAGTGGACGCAGAGCCGGTCGCTTCGTGCTGAGCACTTCCCGAAGCTCCTTGCGTTTGACGTGTGCCGGATTCACCATCGTTTCCAGTAGACATGATGTATCACGATTCTAGGAGAGAGTTGAGGAAGTAACCAAGCAGGAAAAGATCAGGCTGTGATCATCAACCTCACAGCCGCCTTATACCTCACACAAGAAGTGAGAAGAGCAGAGCGCTTCAGCCCTTCATTCAGGTCCTGGCAGGCTGCACTATTATAGAGGAAATCCATGGCATATGGAGTTGGAACGTCAGCTCCAGCTGGTGGTGATGTTGCCTGGGATTGGATGCGGCTGCGCTGTGGCTTGCTCACACCTGGAGCATTGTGTTGGTGGGTGGGGCCGTGCGGGCGTGCGGGGCTTGCCGTCCGGGCGAACCGTATTCCGGGGGTTGGCCACCCAATCCGCACGTCTCCTCTCCATCTTACCTCCACCGTTGCTCATCATACGATGCTCAGCTGAACTTTAGTCTGGGGAAGCTCGCCAACGTAGAACGAATCAAAGAAGACCTTTGTAGGCCTCCTGATGAAGCTCTCCGAGGCCCTCACTTGTCCCATGGCAAGATTGGGTCGCCAACACGAACTCATGGAGCTGGAATAGTTACGTGGGTCATGGGTCATGTGGGTTTGGATTGCGGTGGCTTCACTATCCAGTGTGATACATGGATGCTACGTACTTTATTGATAGATGCAGAAACCGACTTCAGCTCCTGGACAGCTGAAAGCTCCCCACCACAGGCAGCTTTAGGAGGAAGGCGACAACTCCAACTACGACTGTTCTGCTGCCTTTTACTTCTACATCAACTATTCAAAAAGCATCCTGTACAGTTACTAGTAAAACCTCAATAAACAGCCTGAATTTATCAAGATGGCGCAAACTCAAGTCATCCTGCTCACCCTTCTTCCAACCGAGCCGCGCGGAGCAGGAGACTTTAACAACGACATCTCCAACATTAAGATCGAGGCCTTCGACCTTACCGTCAAGGACAACAAGACCGGTGTTTCCGTTGGAGTCGCCGAATACGCGACCCAGTCGCCTTTCTATCTTCCCATTGACATTGTTGCCCGTAGCGGCGATGAGCCTCCACAATTGAAACCTGCCATCATCCAGCATTTTACCACAGAACTCATTCTTCCCCCACCCCAGCCTCCGTTGTTACCATTCAAAATCTTCCCAAAGTCTGTTGCTACGGCGGTCATCGTAGTGAAACTGGACACTGCGCACCACCCTGAATTCGGGTCTTTGGACCTTCGCATTGTAGTGACGCGCGGAGGCACCAAGGTCGGGAAAGTCACTCCGCTGGAATTCAACGTTCCGATCAGGAATATCCAGGAACCGCTACCCGCTAATCCACAGAGTTGGGTTGATTTTGAATTCGAAGATGGGCAACCCTTGTGGAGAGCTGGTTATCTCTTCATCCCGCCCACGCCCAAGAAGACATCGACCCGGCCCGGTTTGGACTCAGGCGGGGATGGCGTGACGCCAGTCTTTGCAAATCTCGTCGACGCGGTGAATACAGTTCTCGCGGACGACCATTCAAGCTCGGATCCAGACACAAAAACTTCCCTGCAGACACGAGCAACACCGCTAGATGCGACGCAAGCGCTGCAGGTGGCTCGTGAGCTGGTCTACGATCGCATCACCTTTCCTCTGCCGCAACCCAAGAAGAAGTCGCTAGAGGACATGTATGGGAATCCCGACGTAGACGCCCAGCATGACCAGGAACGGAAGCAGTTTGAGGCAGATCTGCAAGCGTACCACTCCCAGCACGACGCCGAGGCGGTGCAGCTGGCTAACTTCGTCTACGCGGCGTCTGCGGCCATGGAGTGCGAGAAGATCAGTCTGAAGGCATCCTCTGCAGGTTTGACTTTTGATGTTGTGGCCCATCCGCCCGACCCAAACGCACCCTACCCGACAAAGTCCGTTCTCCTGAACGGCGTGGACCATGCCACAACTGCGGATGGCATCTCTTTCGGGGTGCCAGCAGCGTTCTTCTATGCCCTCGGCTGCAGCCTACCGACCCAGCTCAATGCGAACGATCGCCTGACTGCGGCGTACGTAACGGCAGAGCCGTCAATCTTCAAAACGCTACAGGCGGCCGAGGACAACGGGGTGCTGAAAAGCAAGGAGTCAGCACTCACAAACACAACAAACCAGCTTGCCAAGAACGTGACCGTTGAGCAAGCTGCTCGTCGACTTGCTGCTCTTGGGGCTACAAAGGGCAACCTTACCATCGTTCAACTGGATGCCAGCATCCAAGATTTGGTCGCGGACTGGCTCAAATTTGATCAAGATTCGTCTACCCTGGAGTCATTTTGGGTGGGCGAGAGCACCAGCCGAGCAGGACAATACCTCGAGCTGCTGCTAGATGTTGTAGCCGCCGAGAAAACAGGCCTCAAAGCCGAGATAAAAACCATATTGGCTATACAGAATGTCGTAGGTCTTGCCGCGGTGACAGACAAAGCATGGCGCGCGTTTTGGCTGCCGGTCAAGCAGACGCCGAACGACACTACTCCAGCGAGGCGTGTGAGTCTCCTGCCCAATTACACGCTGCCAGGTTCGCCAAAGCAGCGAACTGAGGCCTTTATCAAATACATCAGCACCCTCTTCGCCGTCGCTGAGGTGACCGTCCAGAGCCAGTTCCAAAATGAAAATGGCGTGCCGGCGCTCGCTCGCCAGCAAGATGACATCCTTAACATGTTCTTTGACGCTCTGCCAGGATTCAGCTTTGCGATTGATCTCGACGACAATGCTATAGATATTGCACTGAACAGCCTCTCTATAGATGAGAGAATGAAGGAGTGGGCCAAGAAGACGCTACACATCATTGCCTTCTTACATACAATCACGACGTTTGCGCAGCAGGACAAACAGTCCGACCCAGAGCAATTCTCCCTGATGGAGGCGCTCTACGCCCGTGGATTCATCACCGCAGACCGCATTGCGACCCTCTCCAAGACCCAATTTCGCGAAGCCATGGCTGGAACCGTTGCTTATCGACAAGCGCCTTCAGGGAAGTCGATCGCAGAGTTGATATATCAGATCGCAGCGCCTATGTCCACCACCGTGCCGAATATAGGCCCGGAGCCAGACTTCTCCTTTTCGCCCGTCAACCCGGGCCAACTGGTCAACTGTATACCTCCACCGCATCTCTCGCCCTTTGGGCCAATTATGTACCTCAAGCTTCTACTCTCGCTAAAACTAATTGCAGCAACCTCTAACCCGGCTGTGGAAGTCACCTTGGGCAAGATCTTGCAAGACAGACGCGGCCCGCTCGGAACGCTCCAGGTTTCGCGCGCAAATATGGAGATGTGTGTTCCGCTCTTTGATATGGCCAACGAGAGCCTGGAAGCGCTTGTTGCGCAACTCAGCTTGAACAGCAGCACATTACATGGTGCAGTCTTTGACACGGATGACGAAAATATAGGTGGTAGCTTCAAGTTGGGTTCGCAAGACGGCGATCTTGATCCCTCAAACGCCCAGCTTGCAATTCCCCAACACTCGTCTCCTTACCTGTCTGATCAACTATCGGAAGCCTACCGCGTCCTCCAACGGGATTTTTCGTCGCCGCTTCTTCCCTACGACCAGGAGCTGGACATTAACCGCTCGTATTTATCAGTCATTGGGCAATCCCGATTCGACGTGATGCGCACCTTTCGCGAGTCCATTACAGAATTCGTGTTGGATCCGTCCAAGGAGCCGTCTGGCTTCAATAGGAGTCTTTGGCGATACCCTTTGCGCATCGACATCGCGATAGAATACCTGGGCATTTCGCAGTACGAATATCAGCACCTCTTCAGCTCCACTATCGAGGCTTCAGACCTCCGCATCGGCTACGGTTTTCCTGCACAAGAAGGCGAAGACTGGACCCGCGAACTCTCTTCCCTGCCTGTGTTCTTAGAACGAACCGGGCTGTCGTACTGCGAGTTCTACGAATTCTGGAATACTCGCTTAGTTGACATGCGTCCCATCTCCAAGTCGGAAGAGGTAGAGTTTCCCGCCTGCGAACCCTGCTGTCTTTCGTCCATGCGGATTCAGTTTGGGGGAGACAGTGGCGAAGAGTCTGCACAAAATTCGGTGATGATAGCGTTGCATAGGGTTTTCATATTTGTACGTCTCTGGCGGAAGGTCGAGTTGCGGTACGGTTGCGGTCGTGTATCGATGAATCTGCTGGCAACGGTCTGTGACGTTCTTGAGCTATTTGAAGACAACACTCTTGGTGTTAACACCGACTTTATCCGCCAGCTGGTCGCGCTGCTCATTCTCTGCGACGAATTTTGCCTACCCCTCTGTGAAGAGGAGCACGGCAGGTACTCTTCGGATCACGAACATGCAAAGACCCGAAGAGTAGTGCCACTCCTCGCACTCTGGGCAGATCCTTCCTTGAAATCGGAGCAGGCCAAACATGCCATGCATATGTTTGTCGAAGGGATAGACTCTTGTGCTCAACGGAAGCCTGACTGCGTACCCCGTACGGCACAATTCAGCAAGGTGGTGGAGGAACATCTTCCTGCCCTCGCAAAACTGACTGGCTTTACGGACGACGTAACATGGCATTCCAAACCGACATGCACTCTACGGTTCGCTGAAGTGTTGACCAAGATCTACACATCCCCGTTCACCGTCGGCGAGATCTTGTTCCTCTTCACAAATGCTCAACATCTCCAGGGTGACGATCCATTCCCGTACACCGAAGAGGACGAATCAAAAGATGATCCCCTCAATGTGCCCGAGGACGAAAACACCTATGGGCTGTGGCAGCTACGAAGGAAGCTTCTTGAGGCATGCGTTGACGATGAACAAGTCGATTGTTGGTCGTGGCGAAAGATCGAACATAGCCTGAGAAAGGATTTTGGACTCGTCCAGTCCAACAATCCAGAAATTGTCGATCCCCTCGTCGCCTTCGCGGAACACTTCTTCCCGCACGTCTTGGACTGCACGATTCCGCCAGTGAAGAGACAGTTCAGAACGCCGTTGAACCCCAAGGATACTAACCCGGTGATGTGGGAAGCCGACCCCTGTGAGCCGTTCCACTACGGCACATCGACGTCGGAGCTTTGGATCGAGCTTCCACTCCGCGACAAAGATGTCCTCGATAAATTGGCACACGTCCGTCAGCTGAACGGCGCCGGGAGCGGTGGCCAGAGCGAGATTGACGCCGTCAGGGAGCTGTATTTCGCGCCGAGGCGGATGCTTGCACCTTTTGCTTCCATTTTCGGGAATCTGGCACATGCAATAGACGCCTTGGTCCAGGAACCATGCGAGAAGCAGAGGTTCAGTTACTTCCAGAGATGTTTTGCTCTGTTTCGTCGACGGTGCGAAATCGTGGCGGAACACTTGACAGAACATGTCGCGCACGTCACCGAAAACTGTCTCGGGTGCAACTGCCACGGACACAACAAACATGAGAAGCATTGCGATGCGCATCCAAGAAGGACAGCTGCATGGGAAGTCATCAAGCGTCTCGTTGCTGATGAGAACGGCCCAAAGCAGCTGCCGTGGGAGCGAGACTCGGGTTCTGCGCCGACAAGGGATGAATTCATGTGGGAGCCCGTTTTCGCCGGGAGCGCCTTCTCTGCCCTTTTGGGGCTGATTGGTACTGGTATCCTCGGCGAGTTCAGAACCATGGAGTCTACGAGGACCGTCTGGGAAGAAGTTCGCGGACCAATGTCTGCCTTTGGATGCATTCTCGATGAGAGCAACGTGCCTGTACCTACGGTTATTCCTGCACTCGATCTCCTTCCAACCGCGGAGCAACAGCTCAACGTCACCTTCCGGAACGGATTGGCTCTGGACGACAATACAGCAAAACAGCTCGGCGGGGTCCAGCCCTTCAGCGTTACTTGGAAAGGAGTCCTACTCATCGAAAAGGGCGGACACTACAAGTTCGTGATCCATAGGCCGACTTTCGGGCCCCACGGCCACAGTGAATGCCACGATAGCAAGAGCTGCGATGAGGCGAAATGGCATGTCAAGATCCATCGGGGCCGGAAATCCTGGACGGTGGCAAAGCACAACCCACATTCAAAAAACGAAGATGTCACGTCGGCATGTCTTTCGCATGGGGCGTATGAGATTGAGGTGCACCTCGAGCAGCCCGAGCCCGACTTTGCCCAAGACAAACCGCAAGATCACACCCACACCGGCTTCAGCGTCCGCTACTGTGGACCGGACACGGAGGATGAGACTGTCAATATCCCCATCGACAAACTGTTCATCAAATCCAAGGACTCTCCGCTGAACTTGCATGACGAACGGTCAGACAATAATATGGACTCATTCTTATCGGAACAGTACGTCAGCAGCTTGCGCGATATTCGTCGAACCTACCAAAGAGCTTTCAAGGCTCTCCTTTTTACCCATCGCTTCGGTTTGTCCGCTAAGCCAATCGACTGTTGTCACGGCGAGTCGGAACTCGGATTCATTCTGGACCATCCCTTCAACTTCCAGGGCGTGAGTTACTACTTGGGGCACGAACATTCTGGAGGGGCAGATGCACAGCCATCTACAGCATACGTGATTCACCTTGCCAACTTCGACTTCAACTTTCTCCCCGTCGGAGATGCGTACTGCACGCCTACCAGAGACAAAAATGACCGCTCCGACCCGTCTGCCCGGCGCAGCTCGGCCCTCTTCGACTGGTGGGAGCGAATATTCGACTACCAGCGTCTCGCTCGCTCCGTCGACGAGGCCGATATCTGCCACGGCCCCATCTGGCGCCTATTCTACGAAGCCGCCACACAAGCACCGCTCAACCCAACAACTCTTCTCCGTCTTCTCGGCGTCAAAATGAGCCTCGCACCGCTCGTGAGCCACTACTTCCAGAGCTTCACCTTGCAGAGCGCCCATCTCGAAGACGAGCGCTGGTCCATCCGCGTATGGCGCGCGTGGAAGGCCGTGCAGAGCATGCTGGCCACGCTACACAGCAAGAGCTTCGAGCAGGCGCGTCCGGCGCTGTGGGTCGCGGCGTCGCCGAGCGAGGCGGTCGATGGGCAGGATCCGGCGCCGCGACGGACGGGGAACCAGAATCTGATGTACTTGGTCACGAGGAGTTTGTTGGTCGACCGAGATGATGACCCGGATTACGGCACTGTCAAGACTTTGAACGATGGTTTGCGAATCCGCTCCAACAGGGCACTCATTGCATACCTTTGCGCACTAGATCGAGTGCCGCTCCCCTTCCTGACGGATACGGAAACGGCAAAGAACGCACAAGACCTTTCGGCTCTGCTTCTTCAGCAAGTCGACGGAGGACTTTGCGAAACGGCGACTCGGATTGATGAGGCAATATCCTCAGTTCACATGCTTGTACAGCGGCTGCGGCTTGGCCTGGAGCCAAAGTTCCGTTTACCATCCAAGTTCATCGAACAATGGGATAGCGTTATTGGGTCGTTCGAACTGTTCGAGCAGTACGCTCGTCGCATCTATTACAGCGAGAACTGGATCCAGTGGGAAGAGCTCAAGGCGGCAGAAGATACGGAAGCTTTCAGGTTTCTCGAGCACGGCTTGCCTGTGCACAGTCTGGCGGTACCCAAAGCGTCGCCGCCGTATGCCTTGGCTGGAAATGTATCGCTTCCAAAGGCCTGCGGGCTGTCTCCGGCTCAATCGACGGAGTTTGTCGTGTTGAACCGCCAAATCAACTCTGTTGATCAGGGGATTGGGATTTTGGGAACTCCGGCAAGATCCGCTCAGCGCTCCTGGCTTACTTCAGTGCTGGCAGCGGCAGAGACGACCCCCGTTGACCCTAATCCTCAAGGAGATGACCGCGGAAACGACCGTACACCTCTTCGCGCCCTTTTTCCGGCACCCGATGACCAAGTCAAGATCCCTATGTGGTTCCAGGCCGCGGTTCGACTAGGAACCACTTTCGTTCGCGTAGCAGCCGCTTCTGTGCCTCCGGCAATGTGGGCTTCACGAGACGAGGAGACTCCATTCGTTGAAACTCCCTGCCACTGCGGAAACTCCCATGCCCCGGTAATGGACGAGTACTACTTCTGGCTCGAAAGGGGCGAGTACTTCAACGACGAAAACGCCATTCAGGACGCAAACCTCGGCGTCGTCCCGCCAGATCCCACCACAGACTGGGAACGCGACGCAACGCTGCCGAAACTGCTTCACTGGCCAAAACAGCATCTCGTCCACCTCCACTGGACTCGCGTCCATTACGGAGAATTCTCCCCGCCTGGCAGGTCCAGCGAGGGGCATGCGTACGATCCAGGCTCGGAGTCACCAAGCCTCGCGTTCAACGGCCGCCAAGCAGACTCCCTCCTCTTCACTCTCTTCGGCAGTCCGACCCGGGGATTCCGCTACGACATTGCGCCGAACGCGGCGGTCGCGGTGCCGCAAGTCATCGAAGATGAGTTCCCCACTACCCCTGTTCCTGCGCCTTTGACGGCGTTCCCGTTCTTTGCATACTTCAGCCCCGGTGCACCGCTCTTCCCGACGTCGTCGTTCGGTTCGGCGCTCGCGATTGCGGGGGCCTTGCGTGCGCAGTGCAGGTTTGAAGAAGCGCTGGCGTGGTGCAAGGCTGCGTTCAACCCACTGGAGCGCGAGAACACATGGGCGCAGTGTCGTAAACCTGCCGCCGGAAACGATGGCCATGTGATGCTGCTGAATGCCGAAGTCATTGAACAGCCTGTCTTCGCACGTGTGGACGGCCCTTGCTGCCCGACCAGTCCCGTCCAGGTCGGCATATCGCGGGCTCGAGCCATCGCATTAGAGTATCTGCAGATCCTGCTAGAATGGGGTGATGCTCTTCATTGCAAAAACAACTTTGAGTCGAGGAAACAGGCTCTGGTTCTCTTCAACGAGGCCATCAGGCTTCTGGGTCCCATACCGTCGACTATCAATGCAAAGAGCACCGTGATCCCGGATCATGATTCTAACGAGACTAAAGTTAGATACGACACTGTTTCGCAGTTCCTACCAAGCGCGGCACCGCTGAACCCCAAGCTGCTGAAGTTATACGAGCTCGCATACTACAAGAGAGATCTAATCAACCGTTGCGTCGACGTCAACCGCCTGGAGCTGCAGCGAACGTGTAAGCAAGGTGCGAACGGTCAGCTTGACAATACCTGGAACTCCTGTGGGTGCGAGATAGGCCATGGAGAGTGCCGTCTTCCATACAAGTTCACATTCCTTCTATCCAAAGCTCTCGATCTTGCCAACTCAGTCAAAGGACTCGGTCAGTCCCTTTTGATTGCGATTGAAAAGGGCGATTCCGAGCATCTTACATCCCTACGCCAGACCCATGAGCGCCAAATGAACGATCTTATTCTCGGGACCAAGCAGAACTCGTACCGCGAGTCAGACTGGCAAGTGCAAGCCCTGGAGCAGCAGATGCAGGGCGCGCAGACGCGTCTGCGATACTACCAACAGCTGCTCAAGAACGGCCTTAACGCGGGTGAGAACGCATACTTGTCCGGCACCGCCATCGGGATGCAAGAGCGCATCGGGGGAAACATTTCCGAAGGGGTCGGCCAAGGCATGTCGTTCATTCCAGACTTCACCATGGGAGGAGCCGGTTTTGGGGGCTCTCCGGTAGCCATCAGCAAGCTTCCACTGGGCTCGAAGTTAGCCCAAGTGTTCCAGGCAGCCGCCCGCATCCTCAATGTCGTTGCCGACGTCGCCAACACCACCGCCAGCGTGGGCAATACTAAAGGCGGCTGGGACCGACGGTCAGAAGAATGGCAGCACCAAGTCGACGTCACCACGGTCGAGATTGCACAGATTAAGAGGCAGCAGCTGGCCTCACAGCGGAGACGCGACATTGTGCTGCGCGAACTGAACAACCACCAGATACAAATCGGAAACTCGGCGGAAGTGGACGCGTTCCTGCGCGACAAGATGTCCAAACATGATCTTTACCTGTTCATGCAGCAGGAGACGGCGCAACTGTACCGGCGTGTATTTGACCTCGCATGGCAGACAGTCAAGGAAGCCGAGGCGGCGCTGCGGCACGAACGACGGGACTTGGGCGAATTGGCTGCCAGAGCATTGCCGCCAGAACTCGGGCCAGCGGGCTGGGATAGTCTTCATTCAGGGCTACTGGCTGGCGAGAAGCTCGAATGTGCACTGCGCACGCTCGACCGCCTGTATATGTGTGAGGCCGGGTCTCGCGAGTACGAGCTCAACAAACGGCTGTCTCTGCGGCTGCATTTCCCGCTTGCTTTCCTGCAGCTCAAGACGTTAGGGTGGTGCGACTTCGAGATCCCGGAGTGGATGTTCGATCTCGACCACCCGGGCCACTATCTGCGACGGATCAAGAATGTCTCCATCACCATTCCATGCGTCGTAGGACCGTTTGTTGGCGTGCACTGTCGCTTGCAGCTTCTGAGCAGCGGGACACGCCTGCGCCCGACCCTGCCCACCGCTGCGAAATGCTGCTGCAGCAAGTCTGATAAGCCGTCATGTATACAGGCTGCTTCGAAACTCACGGCATGTAAAGACGCAAATCCGTTTGCATCACCGTGTGCGCAACAGGAGATTCAACAGATCTGTACAAGCGCATACACCGACCCATCCTCCATGCACCGCGACTTCCTCTCATCCGAGGCAATCGCAACCTCTTCCGGGCAGAACGACTCCGGCCTGTTCGAGCTGTCCTTCCGCGACGAGGTGCGGCGGGCGCCGTTCGAGTTCACCGGGGCAGCGGCGAGCCGTTGGCGCATCGAACTGCCGCCGCGCAACAACGCGTTTGATCTGGACTCGGTGACGGATCTTATCATGCAGGTGAACTATACAGCTCGCGAGGGCGGTCCTGCGCTGCGCGAGGTTGCGGATCGCGCGGCGTGGAGGAGATTGCCGGGTGATGGAGTGCGTTTCTTTGATGTAAAGTCAGAGTTCCCGAATGAATGGAGGTCGGCGTTTGGGAATGAGGCGGGTCGACGTGCGACACAGAAGCATGGTCCGGATCAAAAGAAGAAAAGACATGGTCATCATCATCCATCATTCCCGCTTGAGTTCAGCAAGCGCATGTTCCCCTTCATTACCAACCGGCGAGAGGTGACTGTATCCAGGATTGACATTTTCATCGACTCAGACGAGCCGTGCAAGATGGGAGAGCATTTCCACGGGTGCTTTATGCCGCAGGGAGGATGTAAAGATGACTTGAAGACTTTTGAGCTAACGTCGTCTTGTCACACCCCCGGGTTCCTCCACGGCGTTTTACAAGTGCAGTTCGGGCCTCTGCGTAGCGATAGGAGTGAAAGGTTCGGGCACTTGGAGTTCCCTGGTGCTCTGAGCGCTGTAACTATTCGACAGGTATATCTTTTGTGCTACTATGATGCGGTTGATAGAGAAGGCTGCTGCTGAGAATAGGATTCAATTGGCTATTTCTACATATAATTCCAGAAGCATACAAAGTTCAAGGGCTATTGCACATCTTTATAACATTCCACGTTCAACATTTCAATATCGACTCTCTGGATGACAGGATCGTACGAATGTACATATGCGACAACGAAAGCTTACAGAGGCTGAAGAATCGGTACCAATCGAATGGATAGAGCATCTAATATCACCAGGATTCCCTCCTAGACATGATATCCTTCGGGATATTGTCAATAACCTTCATAAGGCTCGCGACGCGTCGTACGATCAAACTATCACCTACCAACCAATTGGCAAAAACTGGATCACCCGATACTTATCCAATACTCCACGGTTTAAATCTCAACTGGATCGATCGCGAGCAGTAAACAACAATCGTACGATTATCAATGAGTAGTCTACCCTCTACAAATCGGTGGGTAGATAAATATGGGTATACAAATTGGAAGATTATCTGGAATATGGATGGGAAAGGGTTTATGGCGGGTGTCTCTCTACTGGTTCTAAAGTGATCGTACGATCAAGGAAGACTAGTGGATTTGTAATGCAGGCTGGTAATCGTGAATGGATTAGGTTGTTGGATGTTGTAATCTAGTTGGCAAAGCACTCAATCTGATGATTATTTTTAAAGGGAAGGTGCATTTAGAGAAATGGCTTGATCGTACGATCCTACGGAAGACTCTTCTTGGTATTAGTCCTACAGGATAGTCAGGCAATGACCTTGGGCTTGAGTGGCTACATAAGATCTTCACAGTGGAAACTGAAGGGTGTCGCAAAGGTCGGTATAGAACTTCGTATTCTTGATGGCCATGCAAGTCATATATCGTGCAAATTTGTACAATTCTGCAGAGAGAGGGTCATTATACCTCTATGTCTTCCTGCGCATTCTACATGTCTACTTCAACCCTTAGATGTTGGAATATTCTCACCATTCACACATTATGGTCGTGGAGTTGATGATGCAGCTCGTGGGGGTCGTACGGATATTGATAAATCACAGTTCTTTACAATCTACAACTCCGCTAGGGAATCCGTTAGTTTTTCAACTCTGAGTAAATTTGAGTTAGTAACTTGGAGTTTTATAGTATACGTACTCCCTGCTAGCCGTCGCAGGCCAACAGCAGTTTAGCGTACTTCCGTATATCACACTAGTAATCAGGACCTCACGCATAGGTAACTAGAGACCGATAAGCCCCTGGTAGAAGCAGACACATCACCATACTATCACACAATACAATCGTCTCAATAGGCCCAATATTGGTGCCCCATTCTTCTCACGCATTTACTGTTCGTATAGCATGGGTAGTGCGACATCAGCCAACCATCACCCTGGCGCGTGGGGCAAGGAACAAACTTGGCCTAAGGGATACTTTGAGCCGGGCGATACTATGAATCTTCTGCTTGCAAGGAAGAAGCGTCAAATTTTACTCGACACCCTCTGCTTGCTCGGCCAATCTCTCCACTCGCTTCTTGTATAAGTCCCAGAGGATTCAACAAACAAATCAAACAAATATAAGGGTTTATATTTGTTTGATTGGGAGCGTATAGAGTCGTTATTTGTTTGAGTTGTGTTTAGGAGCGGTTTATTTACAAATATATAAATATTTGCAAGTATTTGGGTGTAACTTAGGATTGATTTGTATGCGAAATACTATACAGGTAAGTCCCACTCTCTAATATTATACTCTTGTATAATCTACTCCTTAGTAAGCTTGCCCTCATCTTTACTATATATTAGCGTAAACCCAGCTTTTATCCACGCGCGTATTAACTGCAACGCTGAGAGTTATTGACTACCCAACTAACGGCGTTTTAGCTCGAGTAAATCGCTAAGCTCACTAAAGAGGCGCTCGCAATCGCTACTAGATACTAGGATTATTATAATATTAATTGCAAAACGCGATAAATTAGGGTATTTTAGTTATAGTTAAATCTAGTAGGTAACTAGGTTCCTATCCACCTCGTACTACTCTTACGTCTATAAAGGCTCTACTATCTTCTAGCGCTTATACTCGTTAACTAGAGTATCTAAAACGCTGCCGCAGTATATATATGCCTTAATTACGTTATTAATAGTATTTATATATAGCGTAGTAGATAGAGGTACGCGTAGGCGCTAGGGTTTATACTTGTCGGATTTGAGATGGGTTTTTGATGGGTGCACAGTATGGGAACAAGGTGTGTGATAAAAGACTGTGATAAATGATGCAGTAAATGATTGATTGATTGTCTGCAAACGCTCTCAATTATTATCCATTGATGTTCTGATTCTTCTATCTACTGCGCTTTCTACTAGTTTATATATCTATATCTGCGGAGCTTGTTGAGGTCTCTTAGTTCGGAGGGTGGAGATCCACTTATCTCTGTTGTGTGGTTGAGCCAGCTTAACGCAGTTATTTGATGGTACCGGTTCTGCGCAGCTCATCTATGACGCTATGAGCTATCGGATATTGGCTTTACTGGTCACGTTAGCTATGTTGGCTATACCGGCTGTGCTGGCTATGCCAGCTGTGATCTCGGACATGGTCTCGGACAGTCTTGTAATAACGCTTTCATCTGGCAGTAGATGACTGAGTTCGACCTTAGATCACCTATAAATCTAACACACCCCTTCAGCTTAGCAAGCTTTTAGTAAGCTAGAACTTATTAGGTAAGTGTTAGGTCGTTTAAGTAAGCTTGGATTTCATTAAGAGGTACTTTATGTATAATCTAGTATTCCCGTACTTCTACTAGTCCAAGTTAGTTCAAGAAACTCTTCTACTTATTTCCTAGGAGTACCTTAGTGAACCTATCGGCAGTTATCTCTATTAATAGAGTATATACTACTTTAATCCAACTAGCTAATACCTCTTACCTTAGCTAGTAGTTATAAATATTAATATACCTTAGTTTAGTTTAGAGTTTAGCTAGTTCTTTAGTAATAAGCTAGATTATTTAAGTATTATCATACTAGATAGTAATATAGCTTGTTGGTAGTTTGACCTTCAGCTCATCTAGTAATCGTAACGTAAAGATAGCTTCTTTAGCTACTTGGGATAAAGCTAGTAATTCAGCTTTAGTTATTAATATAGTAATAGTATCTTATTTATTAGCTCTCTATACAATAAGGCCGTTGAACAGCTTAATAGTATATCCTTAGGAGCTCTTTCTATCTAGAGTATTATTAGTAAAGGAGGTATCACTAGCTACCTAGAGTAAATTACCTCCTCCTAGTTAGAGTACTCTCTATCTCGTACTTAATAGATATATAAGTACTTAGTTAGTAGCTTCTTAGTATATAGTACTTAGGTTTGTAAGGAATCGAGCTAATCATAACGTTACGAACGCTATATCTAGTCTAGTAGTTACTATAGTAAATAGGAGTAAGCTAATTTTGCGCTAGTACTTATTGATCTCAGATAGCGTTACTAGGCTAGTATAAGGCTAAAGCTTAGAAGCAGCTATTAGAGTATTGTAGCAGACATCTCGTTTATCGGTAAGCTAATATATCTTATCGATGTATATAGTCTATAGAAGCTAGATAAGGCGTTACTCTCTTTTCTAGATAATCTCTACTCTAAGGAACTATTAGAGATCTACTCCTCTAGTAATAGTATACTTCTCTTTTAAGAGACTAGTTACCTTTTCTACTTCTTTAGTCTTCTTTTTATCGTAGGCTATAATAATATCATCTACGTAGAAGAAGATAATAATACTATCTTTTACTATATAGTATAGCTTATAGGGTACTACTTGAAAACCAAGAGACTTTAGTATTGAAGTAAACTCTCTCTACTATAGTAGAGGTGAAATGCGTAGTCTATATAGAGCCTTTTAGACCTAAAGGATTATTCCCTTCTTCTAGTATCCCTTTAGCATCTTTATATAGATCTCTCGATCTATTACAGCGTGGATAAAGGCATTTATTATATTATACTATTTTAGTTCAAGATTATATTTAGCCGCAATTACTATAAGTATCTAGAAGGAGTGGCTAGCTAGTATTATAGCGTAGGTGTCTTGTAATATAACGTTTCTTTACTAATCTCCACGTACTACTAGTTAGGCTTTACATTTAATAAACTAGTAGTGTTTATCTAATTTATAGGTATAAACCTATATATAGTTAAGTATCTATTAACCTATTTATTTGATTGGATTAGCTAGTACCTTAGTCTATAATCTTATCTTATAGTAGCTTATTATATAAGCGTGTTCAGCTTCTTTAAATAGCTCGCCTATTAGATAGTTATCTAGGTTTGTTCAGTATATTAGTAGAGGTAGGAGTTAACTGCGATAGAGCTTCAAGCCTCTAGTAAGCATTCTTTTCATCTTTACTTTATCTATTAACTCTCCTCTATATTACCTAATATTTCCTACCTAGGTACCTACTATAAAGGCTGCTGCCTACAGTATAGTTTTAGATAATCCTTAGTTATTATAGGTTTTTATTATAGTAGTTGACTATTCTAAGCCGATTTCAGATAACTTATATAGTACTAGTCCTCTAGTCATTAAGTAAGCTAGGAGTACTACTAGTAGCGGAGACGGTAGTAGAGTTAGGTACTAATCCCTAATCTTCCTTCCTTAATAGTAGCCTAGTAGGTCTACTTCGTTTATTAATATATCTAGATTAGTATCGTCCTTATAGAAAGACTCTATTTCTAGCTAATAAACTAGCGTTAGAAGCTTAATAGTTCTTATATAAGTAGTAATCTCTTCTAGCGTTTAATACATGAGGTTATCTATTAGGTCCTCTATTTTACCGTTAAAGATTATATACTTATTAAAGATAATATCTTAAGTACTTATTATCTTAGCTATAGATAGTACCTATATCTAGTAGATATTTAATAACTAGTATCTAATAAGGTATCTAATCCAGGCCTTTAGGTCTAGCTACTAGAGTCTTAATTTACTATAATAGGTATTATTAGTTATTATAAAAGCTTTATACCTATAGGCTTTTAAATAAGCTAGATTGGGCTTTCTTAGTAATGCTGCAATTCCTTAATTATAAGCTACTCCTATAAAGAAGATCTTATATAGCGTTTTCTAGTTGTTTAAGTAACTTAGTATTCGGTTATAAAGGTATACTCTAGCTCTAGTAATCTCTAGCTAGAGTTCCTAAGGTAGATTTATATTAAGCCGTATTGCACGTGATTTCTCCTTATTAATACCTCTAGTACGCTCTACTCCTCTATTTTAAGCTTACGTGTCTAGAGCTAAGAGTTCAATAGTAATACCTTATAAGCTTAGCTAACGTTAGACTTCTAGTTTAACTATCGTAATCTCGTTATTAGCTTCAATTACTTTAACTAATATATTGTACTAGTTCTTCAAGAAGATAATAAGTATTTCTAGTATCTTAATAATTAACTTTACTAGTTAGTTATCTATAAAGTAGAAGTCCTACTATAGTTTAGAGAGCTTCTCTATAACTAGTATCTAGCTCTTTTCTTTATTAAAACTCTATACTTTATATAAGTAGAAATCAATTAAGATTCTTTCTCCTAGTCCTTCATAGCTAACTCGTAGTACGCGGCTAATTTAACGTCTTATCTTAGCTTTACTATAGGAGTTATATTTAATAGTAGTTACTCCTTTTACGCGTACCCCTTAAGTTTACTAGATAAGGTGCTTAATTACTACTAGTCCTAGATAGCTAAGTCTCTTATACTATATAAGTATAGTTACTCTAGTTAACCTAGGTTTATAGGTGTAATACGTCGCTTCTTATAATAGATGAAACTCGAGTACCTATTAGCTATAGATCTTAGTAAGATTTCTAATTATCTACCTATCTAGTTTATTTAGGGTTATTGGTTCTAATTAGGTATTCTACTATATTCCTCTCTACTAGAGTAATTGGAATAAGACTAGGTTGTAGTAGATATCTAGGTATATAGCTATATTATGTAAAGCTAGATAATTCACCTTAGATTAATTCTTTAACGTTAGATTAATTAATCTATATCCCTTTACCTATATCTTTAAATTACTAGCCTAGATATAGTCTTCTTAAGTAGGTAGGCGATAGTTATAGATATAATTAGGGTTATTTATAATATAGCAGGTCGTGCCTAAATCGAGGATAAATAAATCCTATAAAGGATATTTATTATAGTTATTTATTATAGTTTAAAAGGATATAGTTGCAAAAGTCTCTTTAATACTTAATATTCTTCTACTATAGAGTTATTCTTAATCTCTAGGTATTAGAGTTAGTAATCGCCTAAAGTAAAGTTTAGACTATCCTCTAATTAATCCTTGAAATATAGTATTATTTTTACATTTATAGTTAATAAGCTCTTATAGAGTCTTATTTAGATTCTAACGTAGAGGGGCTATATCTAGATTAATATAATAGTATTCCCTTAGGTTATAGAATTTACCGCAAGTAGGGTATTTTTCCTCTACTATAGTTTGCCTAGTTAATCGTATATTATTACTATTTCAGCTAGGTTAATTTTTATACTAGGGTCTACCCTAGTTTAGGTTTAACTAAAGTCTACCTTAGTTTAGTAGTAGATTGTATTCTATAGGAGAGGCGTCCCTAGTCCTACCCTAGGTAGTCTTACTACTAGTAGGAAGATCTAATAAGGTATTATTAACTATAAAAGTAGCCCTATTTTTCCCTAATTTAAGAGGATAATTTACTATTAAGTATTCTTGGAATCGTTTTATTATCTCCTTATAGGTTATATAATCTTTAAATCAACTATAATCTTAAAAGTTAATAGACTACATAGGAGTAATCTTATTAATTACTAAGAGAAAGTCTTTTATAACTACTTTAATATCTAATACTTCTACTACTTTATAAGCTTCTATATTAGTAGCGGCTTAGTTATACTTAGCTAGCTAGGTTTCCTAATTTAATACGCTCCTTATTGGTTTAAGTAAGTAGATATAGCGCTTATAAGCTCGCTCTCTCTCTAACTACTTATTAATGCTAATAGTTTATTTAAGATTAGTAAGCTACTATCGTAGTAACTAATCTAGTAGACAGTATATATATAGTAGATGCGGCGTAACTAATAATTAGATAAAGACCATAATTTACTATAAACTTATCTACTCCTTATCGTATACGTATCGTTTAATTTAATACTACTTAGAGAGAGTTTTATAGTATTCAAGATCTTCCTTAAATACTTTAAGGCCTATAGTTAATAGCTTAGATTAACGCGCTAGCTCTTAAACATTAGAGGCTAGTGTATATTCAGTAATTTCTAGAGGTTCAATAAACTCTAGTTCTTCTATAAGTTTAGTAGTTATTACTAGGTTAATCTTATCCTAGATTTTATAGACTACGCATCTAGATTATAGCTATATTAACTAGGCCGTATAGTTAGCGTCGTTCCTTAGCATTACTATAGGATCGCGTTGCGCTTAATAGGTCATTATAATTTATAATTAGCTTAACTTAGTTAAGATAGTAGATTTTAAAGTTCGGTAGGGCGCGCTAGGGACTAATTATAGAGTGCGCTAGTCGGAACTGGCTAATTAATAGAAGTTAGGTCTACCTAATTTCTATAGGTTCATATACTAATTAGCTTAACTCGTTTTAGTTATTAGTTTAGCTTAATTTAGCTGAGGTAGTAAGACTCTTAATTATTAGATTTAAGATAGGTTTTTAATAGGTGCATAGTATAGGAATAAGATATATAATAAAAGACTATAATAAATAATGCAGTAAATAATTAATTGATTATCTACAAACGCTCTTAATTATTATCTATTAATATTCTAATTCTTCTATCTACTACGCTTTCTACTAGTTTATATATCTATATCTATAGAGCTTATTAAGGTCTCTTAGTTTAGAGGGTAGAGATCTACTTATCTCTATTGTATAGTTAAGCCAGCTCAACGCAGTTATTTAATAGTACTAGTTCTACGCAGCTCATCTATAACGCTATAAGCTATCGGATATTAGCTTTACTAGTTACGTTAGCTATATTGGCTATACCGGCTATACTAGCTATACCGGCTATAATCTCGGATATAGTCTCGGACAGTCTTATAATAACGCTTTTATCTAGTAGTAGATAACTAAGTTCAACCTTAGATTACCTGCAAATCTAATAATACTCTACCTAGAGTCTCTAGAAACTAGCGTTAGCGTTATTAAGCTACGTAGCTTTATCTACTTAGCTATTATTATAGTAGTTCTTATAGTATAGATAGAGGTAGATAGTAGCGTAGTAAGTAGGTAAGGCGTTAAGCTTATAATAGTACTTATTAGCTTTATCCTAGGTAGCGTAGATATTAATATAAAGGTAATCTTTAGGAGCCTTACTATAGGCGTTAAAGTTAACTTAATCGTATATACTTATATAAGCTTTAAGTAAGTTAAGGACGTATTTAAAGATAGGTATAACCTTATAAATTACGCTAAACTTACTATCTTTAGAGTACCCTTTAAGTTACTTAGTAGTAAGCTTTAGTAGCCTTAAAGCTTCTTAGTACTCTATAATTACAGCCTAGTTAGCTAAGCTAAGCCTAGTTAATCTTATCTAGTTTAGTACCTCTAGTAGTTTATTATTATAGTAGGTAGTATATATATCTTTAATCGCTATTATATTTATATAGTAATTAGTATATAAGTTATATATAGCTTAAAGTTTAGTAGTGCGCTTAAATACTATATAGAATATATTCTAATAAGTAATAACTAGTTTAACTAGCTTAAGCGTTTAGGGCCTCTTATTAGCTAGTAACTAGGCATTAACCTTCTCTTAGAGTTAGTAGAAAAGATTATATTATTATAGCGTTTTAATATAGTTAATTATATTAATTAAGATACCTAGTAGGCTATATTTACGCTATATTAGTATATACTCCTCCTCTATCTTATATTACTCTTTAGTATTATTATAAGCGTCTTTATTAGTACTAAGTATAATCTTTTAGCTAATAAGGTTAAGCGTATAGTAGATATAATAGAGGCACTAGTCGTTAAGCGTAAAGTTATAATCTCTTATAATTACAGTAATTATAGTATTATTATTATTAGCGTTATTAAGTATAAAATAACCTAGCTTTTTAGCTATAATACTATATAATTTCAGTATTTAAGTAATAGCTATTATAATAGCCTCGCCTATATAGGCGCCTATAAGTTATAGTAGGTTAATAGGTAAGTCTCTTATTACTCTAGCGGCATTAGTAAAATAAGTAATATTATAGTAACTACTATAGTTCCCGTAATACTAGTACTACCTACCCGAGCTACTAGTTTAGAGAGCCCGAGGAGAGCTTAGAGAGCCTCTAGAGTATAGGTATAATATAGAGGCCTTACGCTAAGCGCACGAGCTATACCCCTAATATATATCTTCTAACCTAAACTATTATTTAACTTCCTCTTATTACGTAATATCTTATATTACACCTAAGTACTATACGTAGTATATTAATTAAGCTTCTAAAGTAAGCTCTAATGTCCCTACTCGTTACCTCTCGTAATATTATATTGCGTTACTAATCTAATAACTAATATATCCTAGAATTACCCTAATACTCTATAATTAATCCTAAGCTAGCTATAAGCTCTTTAAGCTAACTCTACCGCGCTAAGAGCTAGTAATAAAGTACTATATACTAGCCTCGCTAAATAAGAGGACTACTATTAATAGTAGATAGAGGAGCTCTAATATAAGCTTAAAATAATTAAAACTAAGTCTACGCCTAATTCTTCCCTAGTTATTATTATAACTAATAATAAGGGTAACCTAGTTAATACTAGTAATAAGACGCTATCTAGAGATAGCTTAACTCCTATAATAACGAATACGCCTACTACGCTAATAGCCTAGCCTCGTACTAAATAACTACCTAACCTACCTATATTTAATAGTAAGAGAAAGGACTTACTACTCTTTATTACTAAACTTTAATATAAGCTCTATAGTAATACTAATTAATACCTAAATAAAGAGTTAAAACTTATTTATACCTACTCCTACCTTAAATAAGATTCTACTACGCTTATAGACCTACTTATAGATAGCGATATTATTACTATAGAATAATTCGTTAAATTCCTATAAGCTATATATAGAGACCTAAATAAGGAGCTCTTAGTATAGAGTAAACTTAATAATCTAAAGTAAGGAAGAAAGAGTTTCTTTTCCTATTTTACTAAGTTTTAAAGGCTAATTACTAATACTAGTTTAAACGAAGCTACCTAGATTAATTAACTCTAGTACTCCCTCTTAGAGGAATTGCGACGCGCTATAATAGGCGTTAAAATCCTAGACTAGCTTAATAAGTATACTAACTTAATTACCCTATATAATAATAACCTCTAATACCTACTAAACTACTAATACTACTATAGGGCTTAATATATAGCTCCTCCTAGAGACCTAGATACTATAGAAATTAATACGACTACTAACTACGCCCTAGCTAGCTCTATAGAACGCTAGAAGCGCGTTAAAGAAGGACATTACTTTAAATATAATAAGAAAGGCTACATCTCTCGCGACTACTCTATTCCTATACTATAGATACGCTCGAGTAGCGTATACCTACGTTCCTCCCCTATATATAAGTAACCTAGAAGCTCTTATAGCTACTAAACGTTATCTTTATTATACTACTCTAACTAGTCCTAAGGGCGCCGTAGATCTTACTCCTACTCCTACTCCTATAAGAGAAAAGCCTTATCCTAAGGATAAGTCGCTCCTTAAGACTACGCATTTATTAAATCTCTACTAAACTCTAGTCTAAGCCTTACTAAGATACCTAGAAATACTATATAATAATTCTATACTTACTCTAATAAGGCCCTACTAAGAGAGACCTAAAAGCTCTTATAGATATAGGAGTAACTAGTATAGTATATATTTATAGAGATTTCGCGCGCAACCTAAAATTAAACTAAACGCTACTACCTTATATAATATACCTAACTAGATTTACTAGAACTATACTTAATAGTAGAGAAATCTCTTATACTATTAATTTAACCCTCTAATATAGAACCTATAAAGAGAACCTACACCTATATATTATAAATATAGGTCGCTATAATATAATTCTTAGTTAACCCTAGATATATAAGTATAGGGTTAGTATTAACTACGATCGCGAGTAGTTAACGTTTAACGCTTAACGCTATATAGAGCGCTATACGCATAGAACCTAAATCCACTACTTTAATATATCTCGTCGCCCTAACGCACGACGCCCTAATATATCTTATTATCCTAATATACGATATCGCCCTAATGCGCCTCGTCGTACGAGCCTAACTATCTAATATAAATATAACTACTAGTTACTAAAGATAAAGCGCTAGCTATAAGAACCTAAGATAGAACTAAAAGAAGAACCTTTAGGCGTCCTAAAAGCTAAGAGGGAGGAGCTAGACTTTATATCTTAGCCTAGCCTAGATATATACTATATTAGAGCTACCCCGCTTATACGCATAGCGTAGAAGTATAGCTATAAGATATTTATAGTATTAATTACTAATATTAATAAGGCCCTCGCCCTAAAGGCCTATACTAACCTACTAATAAAGGTACCTATAGAGTACTATAACTTAATTAAAGTCTTCTTATAATATAAAGTAGATTAGCTACCTAAGAGATAGAAATACAACCTTAAGATTAATCTTAAGGATAGTAAGTAACCTAGATTTAGCCTATTATATAGTATATCCTAAAATAAGCTCCTTATACTATATTAGTACCTTAAAGATAACCTAGTAAAAGGCTTTATCTAGGCTAGCTTATCCCTAGTCGCTTTACCTATAATCTTTATTAAGAAACTAGGAGGAGGTCTCTATTTCTACGTTAACTACTAAGCCCTTAATACTATTACTATTAAGAACTAGTATCTAATACTACTAATCTAAGAGATACTAAACTAACTTAGTAAAGCTAAGTACTATACGAAACTTAATATTATTACTACCTTTAACTATCTCTATATTATAGAAGGTAACGAGTAGCTAACTACCTTTTATATATATTATAGCCTTTTTAAATACTTAGTTACTCCCTTTAGCTTAGTAAACGTACTAAGTACGTTCTAATACTTTATAAATAATATCCTACGCTCCTTCCTTAATATTTTCTATACTACTTATCTTAATAATATTTTTATCTATAGTAAGAACTTAAAGGAGTACTAGAAATACGTCTAAGCCGTCCTTAGAGCTCTAAAAGAAGCTAGACTATACTTTAACATTAATAAGTATAAGTTCTACTAATCTAAAGTTATATACCTAGGCTATATAATCTCTATAAGTAGAGTAAAAATAGATCTAAAGAAAGTCTAAGTAATCTAAGACTAGGAATACCTAAGTAATATAAAAGATATACGCGCTTTTATTAGATTTACTAACTTCTACTAAAGGTTTATTAATAACTTTTCTTATATAGTAGTACTACTAGTATCCTTAACTAGAAAAGATACTAGGTTCTCCTTCGATAATACCTATCGCAACGCGTTCGACGCCTTAAAATAAGCTTTTATAACTACTCTAATCCTCTATTACTTTAACCTAAGCCTACCTATAGTAGTAGAAGCTAACGCCTCTAACTATATAATAGTAGGTATTCTATCTTAAAAGGACGCCTTAGGGACTATCTAGCCTATTATATATTACTTAAAAAGAATAAGCCCTACTAAGAGAAATTATAAGATCTATAATAAGGAGCTACTTGTAATTATACGCTCCTTTAAATACTAGAGACCTAAACTAGAAGGTACCTACCTTCCTATTACTATACTAAGTAACTATAAGAACCTATAATACTTTATAATAATAAAGTAGCTAAGTTATAGATAAGCTTACTAGTCTAAGTACTTATCTTACTTCAACTTTATAATTACTTATTAGCTAGGTAAGGAAGGAGAAAAGCCTAACGCACTAATACAACAATCCTAAGACTAACTAGCCTAAGAAGAAGCTTAAAACGCTTATCTAAAAACGCTATTAAAGTTAAATCTCTTTATTACCTATAGCTTATCTCTAATAGAGATAGATTAACTAATCTAAGAGATTATTAATAATAAATATAATACTAACCTATTTATCTAAGAAGTACTAGGCCTCTTAAGAATAGGTACCTAAAGATTAAAGAAAATTACTATTACTAAGTATAAGGAATAAAATTATTGCCTATATTACTAAGGACGCCTTATAATCTCTACCTATAATAAGCTTATTATTAAGCTCTTACGCGCTACGTACAACTCTCCTATAGGAGGCTACCTAGGTTGTAGTAAGACGCTAGAGATCCTCTAAAGAGAGTACTACTAGCTAAATATATTCTAAATAATCTACTATTATATCGCCTACTATTATACCTACTAAAGATTAAAGACCTCTTATAAAAAGTACTATAGCCTATTAAAGCCTCTACCTATCCCTAAACGCTATTAGTAAGATATATTAGTTAACTTTATCGTCGACCTACTTAAGTTAGAAGGATATACCAATATTATAGTAGTAGTTAATTACCTATTAAAGTACTAGTACTTAATCCTATACGCTAGAATAGAAGCTCCTAATATAGCTTACTTATTTATTTAATACGTTTAGGTAAACTATAGCCTCCTAAGTATAATTATCTCTAATAGGGGTAGATAGTTTATCTCTACCTTCTAGGATAAGCTCTATAAGTAACTAAATATTAACCTATACTACTTAATAGGCTACTACCTAGAAACTAATAGCTAAATAGAGATTATAAACTCTATAATAGAGTAAGTCTTACGCGCGTATATAAATTACTAGTAAAATAATTAGGTTACTTAGTTACCTACTACTTAATTTAAGGTAAATAATACTATCTTAGAGTTAACTAGACTATCCCTAATAATAGCCTATTATAGCTAAAATCTACAAATAGGCTTTAAGCTACCTTTAGCTATAAAAAGGCCTACTTACTAGGCCTTATAAGCCTCTAATACTAATAAGATAATTAATAAGATATATAATATAACTTAGTTTATCCGCGAAGAAATAATATAGGCCTAAGCCCTATAATAAGAATATACTAATAGGAAGTACTTACTAGTACTAGCCTATTAGGTAGGCGACGAGGTCTAGCTTAATGCGCGTAATATATAAACGCAATAAGCTTTAAAGAAGCTTAATTAGAAGAACCTTAGCCCTTACTAAGTAGTTAAGGAGGTCTCTTCGCACGCGTACTAACTTGAACTACTAAGCTCTATAAAGATATACCCTATTTTCTACGTCTCTCTACTCTATCCAGCTAGAACTAATTACCTACCTAGCTAGTAACCCGCCCTACCTACGCTAGTAATAGTAGATAATAAACTTAAATACTTTATTAAGAATATTAAAGGACTCTACTATAATAAGAGAAAGAAATAATATAAATACTACGTAAAATAGATAGGTTATAATAACCTATCCTAGGAGCCTACTATAGAGCTAAGAGATAATAAAGCTATAACTTATTTCTACTAGCGGTACCTTAATAGATTAGAGCTACTAACCTAACCTAAATTAACCTAATATAATATAAAACTAGTGCTAGTAGCGATAATTACTATACGAATAACCCTCGTAGGAGCTTAAGAATAAGAGGGGGGTACTATTATAGTAACTACTATAGTTCCTATAATACTAGTACTACCTACTTAAGCTACTAGTTTAGAGAGCCTAAGAAGAGCTTAGAGAGCCTCTAGAGTATAGGTATAATGTAGAGGCCTTACGCTAAGCGTATAAGCTATACCCCTAATATATATCTTCTAACCTAAACTATTATTTAACTTCCTCTCATTACGTAACGTCTTGTATTACACCTAAGTACTATACGTAGTATATTAATTAAGCTTCTAAAGTAAGCTCTAACGTCCCTACTTATTACCTCTCATAATAAGTAATAATACTAAAAAAGTAGCGTTTACTACTCTTTATTATCTAGCCGTTAAAACTAATATAGATCTTACTTATAGTAGATAATAGAGCTTAGATAACTTATAGTTATAGGTACCTAAAGAGTTATATTATAAACGCTACAACGCTTACTTAACTTACCTATAGTACTACCTCTTCCTCTAGGTTAAGATACTTTATTATCTTGCGAAATCTTAGTATTATAACCTTATAGAGTAGGTGGTTATTTTCGACGAGCTAGAGTATAAGAAGCTACTAAAAGTACTATAAGTTAAAACTACCTAGCGCGTTAGTAGTCTCTTATTATACGTCTCTACTAGTAGTAATATATTAGCGTAAAGAGAGCTACCTATACGATTATATAGTTATTAGTAGGTGTATTCTTTTACTATCTTTTATAAGATTATACCCAGCCTTTCGCAGGCTAAGATAAGTAGCTACTAACGACGTAGCCTTTATAATATTAATAATACTACTACGGCTAGTATTAATAACCTTATATAAGTAGTAGTATTTATATATAAACTATAGCTTAGATAGGTCTTTGCGTTCAGCAACGCGATAGCTATATTAAAAGACCTAGCTTTTAGGGCGTTTCTAAGTCACTAGAGGCTTTATATACTTAGATAGACGCTCCTAATTAATACTCTTAAACTTATCCGCAGGAGGAGTAGTATTACCTCTATCTCTATTATCTTAAGCCTCTATTATAGCTACTATACTAGCGCTACTACCCTTAATAGGCGGCGTAATCTCTACCTCTAGTTATAACTCTAATAACTATGACTTAAACGTTTACGTCGTATATAATAAAATAGTAGTTTAGGATACGATAGCTAGAGCTCTACGTAGTAATTAGCGTTGAGATAGAGGCCCTATATCTAGCGTTAATAGAGGCTGCGAGGTAGGAGTAACTCTCGTACGTTTAGTGGTCGAATTAGTAGTTAAGATGCGACGTTTAGGTGGTATATTAGGTAATAAAATACTAGAAAACGCGTTAATATAGGTTATATAGATAGTAATAAGGTATTAAAGTAAGCGTGTATATGAGTAGGCGCGGTAGTTAGAGATAGCTGGGTTTAAAGCTTTTTCTTAGTAAATAATATAAATATACCAAATAAATATAACCCTCTATATTTGTTTGAGTTGCTAAATTATATAAGTATATTTATTTAAGTTGTGTTTGTGTTTGCAAATAATTTAAACAAATACTTGCAACTTATTTGTTTGTTGAAACCTCTGATAAGTCCATCCGATGCATCGAAGGGTTTCCAAGCAATTTCCTTTCCAGCACATCTCCTTCCACTTGCACAGCCCCTATCATATCTCTATTGCAGTCTTCTGGATTCTCATCTCAAGCACAACACACGTTCCGCTTACCCGAAATCTCGGCGTAGGAACCTTGAAACCACAAGGATAATTTTTCACGAAACCTTCTTTAGAAAGGATGTATACCGATAGAAGTGCCTTCACATACTCCTTTTGTAGCAGAGACACAAGATCACCTTCGTTGATGATGGAGAAAAAGTCGCCCGATTTGGTCGGAATCACAATGGTAGAGATAGGTGGTGTGCCAACGGTGATACAATCAACCTACTTAAAAGCCTACCTCAAACTAGCATTCTACTTGGAATATTGATCCCCGATCTGAAATAACTGACCGTGGACAAGTTCCGGAAGCTCCGTGTTTCCGACAGAGCTTGCTGCATAGAATATTTGTGCTATTGCGCCACCAGCGGAGTGTCCTGTGAAGAGCAAATTATAGAAATCCTTAGAATCCCTCTGTATTTGCTTAATCTTCTCCACAACTTCCATTTCCATAGCTTTTGCAACCCTGAGGAAAGCCTAAATGCCATTTGCCGCTACTACCAATTCCACTACACGCATTTCCGTCAACATCTTCCGGCTTATGGTCTAGAGTTTAAACGAACCTGTTCTAAATCTTTAGGATTGGCACTTGAGTTCATCATCCAGTTATGCAAGGTTTTGGACCCCCGAATGGCTACTATCGGTACCCGTCGAGTATCCAGCCTATCAGGAAATATGAGGCACGGCTTTATGTCTCGACTCGCTTCTATTTTAATGCTGCCTATGCGCTAGTTCGACTTTCCGTAGGTCTGGCGACATGCTAAAGCCGCAAGTGAAATCTGGAACCACTGCTCCTTTGTTCTATTCTATCTTTAATATACGCTAATAACTATAGCCTCTCTATATTAACTAAATATAGTATCTACTATATCTACTCCAACTATATGTTTACCTTATTATGCTCGCCCTTTTAGATTATAGTCTAGGCCCGCTTCTTAATATTCTCTTATACCTTCTATATCTCATTACCTACTTATACCTATACTATATTACTATAGATAGGGATAGTCTCTATATCTCCTATAAGCTAGTACACCTTAAAATACTATAATCTTTAGCCTTAGACTAATAATTACTAGTAATAAACTACTCTATAACCTTTCTTACTATATATCTAAATATTCTTTTAGTGTAAGGTAGTAACTAGAAGACAATAGTACTTGTCGTAGGTCACGATAGATAGTGAAGGGATGATAGGTATCTCTTAGGGAGAGTAGGTTGATTGATACAATAATACTTGCTTATCTATTTCGCAAGCGGTGCGCCCCTTATACGTAGGCGTAGCGCAGATCCTTCTTAGGGGCTTGGTATGTTGCCACCTTAGTAATATTTGGTAGGACGGCCTAAGCTTCTATACTGGATAGCTCCTTGGTATAGGATCTCTTTATAGAGCCTCCGTTACGGTATATTAATATTTATACCTACTAGCTCTAGTAAGAAGTCTTAAATAAAATGCTTCGAATTAAATATATATATATAGATAAGATAATTACTAATAGACTTATAAAGGTATTGCTACTAAATAAGTAGACTAGGTTCCTTAGCTAGCTCGGGCTAGTAGAATAATACTAGATAACTCTAGATAATACCCGACTACAGCTAGAGAGAATACAAGACTAGCTCGAAATAATTAGTCTAACTCCAGCTAATAACTAAAGTTTCAGCTAAGGGGGTATATTAGATGAGATGGATAGAATTTAGGCTAACCTAAATTCTATTATATCTAGACGCTCTGTACTATACCTAGGAGCTTGGTAATCTGAGGTCTTATGTAAGATAAGACGATAGAAATTAGGTACACCCAATTTCTACTGAGTATCCGAGATCGTGAGCCCGAGGGCTCATCGCGTTATAGATAAGCTACGAAGGGTCAGTACCACTAGAAGACTACTCAACCACTCAACAAGAGATTGATGGATCTCTACTATCCGGGTAGAGAGGCGTCAGCTAGCCCGGCAAAGATGGATATATAAACTGGTAGAAAAGTGTAGTAGATAGAGAGAGGGAGGGATAGAGATCAATTAAGTTTATTACATACATTTATCACAGTCCAATCTCATCTCGTTTGAACAAATCCTAAACCCCCTTAAATCTGACAAGTTATCTAGTAATAAGTACTAAGTATAAGCGTATATTCTTATAAATAAAGAAGGTTATTATAGATGAATGAAGTCACCTTAATTTAGACACTATAGCGGCGATTGAATATTAAAAGCTTCGATCTAGTATACTCCTATAGATCTATTATAGATTCCAAATCAGGCAATATTACTAAGTAATGTTAAGTAGCCAAGTAAAGTAAAAGGTTCTTATTAGCTAAGTAAAGTAAAGGGGGGAATTTTTACTTTACTTGGCTGTTGGACATACTGTCCGTATATGCGAGATGATCGATGGCTGCTGCTCAACAAACAAGTACATCAGACCTCGCAGCACGGCCGTAGCGTTGTTAATCCGCGAGTCAGTGGCCTGGCAGAAGAAATAGGTCAGAAGAGCCGTGTTGGCTATTGACTTGTGCAGCTCATTGATGATGCCGCAGAGCAGCATGGTTTTGCCTTTGCCAGGATCGCCCTTAATCCATAGCAGTCGGCTCTATTAGTCGTCATGCCATCTTTAGAAGTCGGAGTTTTCGAGGATCCAGTGGTACGAGTCGGCTAGCAAGCCACCCTTAGTCTCTTCAATACGCCTCTTGTCATCGCGGGGGTCAGCGAGGCGTAAGTCTTACATGCATTTCTCCAGCTTGCCACGTCCAGGAGCCGTTTGAATGTAGGGGGTATATAAACGCCGGAAATGCCTAGCAATGAGTACGCCCCATCTTCTTCGAGCTTGGTGTGCCGGCCTTGCCGATGTATGCATACCTATGCTCCACTTTGCGCGATTTACCTGATTTAGCATTATAGTCACGATATTCTTTCATTTATCATGTTAGCCAATTGTAATACCAAAAGGTCATGTTTTACACTTGATATGAGAGCCCGTGGGCCTCAGTAACATTCCATAGAAAAGGTAACTCCACTAGAGGGCACCATTTTTTTTGCGTGCGCCAATGATATATTATCTGGCACAACTAGCTATAAAAATCTCTGCAGATCTATTTCACTTCTTGATATAGCTCCCTGATCCACAGAATCCTCGCTTCCGCGTTTCGGATACTGCACCCCCAGATTTCCGCTTCCGCGTCCCGGATCCTGCACCCCCCAGATCCGGCCTGTTATCGAATGACATAATACCGGTAGACTAGATGCAACGGCAGTGAAACATCGCTGGAACATCGGATCGCAACCCAGATCTTCTACGACTACCTTGAAAGGTAGCGCAGACCCGGTTTTAGTGGCCATGTGCGGAGTTTAATGTAGATTGTTGTCGCCATGGGGTAATGCAAAATACTCACAAGTCATTCCAATTCCAGGACAATCCCAACCTTCCCAAGAGCCGAGTCTTGTGGTCTTGCCGAGAGGTCTTGTTGAGTCTTGTCAGGTGTAGATACATAATGTTCTTATCTTTCCACACTTTCAAGTCTGCAAAAATCTATAGCTACGGTGTCTTTGCCGTGATCTTCATTTTCTCTCCAAGTCCTCTGTAATATTACTCTGCCTCTACGATATCGGACCTCATGTATAGGGATTCCGAGAAGAAGTCGGAAGAGGGTAGTAGCTTTGATCACGTCCTTAAACCTACCACAACCGTAGAGGAGGGCACAGCGAGACGTGCATCTATCAGCGACGAGGTCTTCGGCGAGATTACTGAAGATGGGCCAAACTACCGTGCTGTGCGTCAATGTGCCAACGAGATTAAACCTGAATATAATACTAACGGTGTATAGCTTGGATGGAAAGGAACTACAGTGTTAATGTTGAAGACGCAGATTGGTTTAGGTGTACTATCTATCCCACAGGCTTTCCACACCCTCGGCCTCATCCCAGGTGTTATCTGTTTGCTAATTATCGCAATAATGACGACCTGGTCTAGCTATATCGTAGGTGTTTTCAAGCTGCGTCACCCTGATGTATATGGTATTGATGATATGGGTCGAAAATTGTTTGGTCGCGTTGGTTACGAGTTTTTTGGTATAGCCTTTGCTCTCTGTAAGTTTGACTGATTAGATACCTAATTAAGGTAATTACTAATTAGTAAAAGGCTGGATCTTGGTTGGTGGCTCTGGTATGCTAGGCATTGCAACCGCATTAAACGCTCTTTCATCCCACGGTACTTGTACAGCTATCTTTGTCGCCGTTGCCGCTATCGTCGGTTTCGGGAGCGGTAGCATTCAGACACTAGGTCGTATCTCTTGGCTCGCCTGGGTCGGAGTAGTTAGTATTCTAAGCGCAAGTAAGTTATAACTGATACTGATCTTGATTTTAGTATATCCTTCAACGCTAATTACTTGATAGTCTTAGTTTTAACAATATCCGTTGGGGTGCAAGATAGACCAGCAGATGCACCAAAGGCACCTAGCTTATGGAAGTCAGATTATGCTCTCTTCGCCTACAGCCCGCCTGCTGAAGTCTTTTCGGCCCTCTCAACCATTGTCTTTGCCTATGCTGGGACTCCGGCCTTCTTCCACATCGTCTCCGAGATGCGCGAGCCTCGTCTTTTTACACGAGCACTTCTTGTTTGTCAAGGTAGCATGACTGCCGTGTATATTTCGATCGGTGTGGTTGTCTACTACTTCTGCGGGTCTTATGTTGCTTCGCCTGCCCTCGGCTCAGCAGGCCCAACCATGAAAAAGGTGTGCTATGGACTTGCTCTCCCAGGTCTGATTGTCAGTACTACTCTGTTCATCCACGTAAGTCACCCAATCTACAAAATAATTACTTCATTAACTAATATAATGTTTCAGTTCGCCGCTAAATACTTCTTCATGCGATTCCTTCGCGGCTCGACCGATCTTGCGCGTAATACCCTGACTCACTGGATTACCTGGATTAGCTGCACTGCTGGGTGCTCACTCGTATCATACATCGTAGCCAGCGCGATCCCTGGCTTTGGCGGACTCGTTTCTCTAGTTGGCGCCCTCTTTGGTACCCTGATGTCGCTTCAACCCATGGGTTGTATGTGGCTGTACGATAACTGGCGCAAAACCAAAACCGGCTCATGGTACTTTTGGGCTGGCTGGTCCATCTTCATGATCACTGCTGGTTCTTTTCTGACGATTTCTGGAACCTATGGCTCTATCCTTGGCATAATAAATAGCTACAAGGCCTCTGGTGGCTCTGCTGCTTGGTCTTGTGCTGATAATTCCAACTCGTCGTAGGTATTATGTGCGGTGTTTCACGCCTGTGGACCGTGGTATGTATCAAGGACCATCCAGGATATGTGTGAACCCCAAACGAGCCAAAGTGCAATGACACTAACAAGCCATTCTTACCTTTACTTGAGTTGCAGAGTCGTACGACATGCCAAGGGTATTCCAAGTCACACTCGAGGATGCAGAAGCTAGCTGTTGAGCCTTCCATATACACGACCGCTGGCGGTATTATTATGTCTTATCTAGCTCTTACGCAAATATTTCACATTTGTCTCACCAAGATTGTGCTACCCTGTTGTTATACGACGGGAACATTCATGTGTTGTCGTGAATGGAATACGTAATGAGCTATTTCACTATTGCTTCGGCTATTCTCAAAATGATGTTAGTTAATCGTCTAGTGTTCAGAAAATACCATACTTACGCAGACCACTGCGAAGGAGCAATTCTACTGACGCCAGCTGCGATAGCCGCATCAATAATCTGTTTCTCGGCCTGGAAACTTGCGCCTGCCCCATTCGTCACTACGAAGGACAAGACTGTATTAATACCGCTGAAAGCTGAGACAAGAGAAGAGTGATCATTGTAATCTACCGTGACCCATTTAACCGTAGATGGTAGATCAGCTGGAGATTCAAGCTAATCTACGTCAGCCCGACTATTATATTCGACAACTATTCATGGTAGACTGCACCTTTCGGCTACAGATAGTAACCTCATGATTTCCATTTTTGATGATGGCATCAATAACATCTCGTGCGACATCTGGAATAATGATTAATACTGCTGCTCCATTTGATTTAGGATACCTACTGCTAGAGCCTCCAACTACTGCAACTCGACCCATTTTGACAAATGATATTGATACGTATTTGTAACAAAGAACTTGAGAAGCTCTCCAAAGCAGTGAATAATTAATAAGAAATAAAAAGGGTGCGCCTTAGTTAAATATGAATCAGAAGTGGAGAATAAATGTCTCCAAGTCGCGGAGCATTGTTCCTCCGATCACCAAGGAATGATTGTATCCGAGCCGAGGAGCATTGTTCTTCCAATTACCGGAGAATAATTATATCCGAGCCGAGGATCATCTTTAATCCGGTGTTCGCCACTTATTAGTGTGCTTAGGGATCTACGAAGGAGCCCGTATCTTTTGAAGCATCACCCCCCCGCTCGGGCCACATGCCCCGCACGCGGGCGAACATCATCGATCGCGATATCGTCAGATACAGAGAGTTTTGTAGATAATACAACACAACTAATACAATTCAATATAGCTATTCTAAATAGGCGAAAACCTTTTAAATATAAGGAAAATAAAGTTATAAAACCTCCTAAGACCAAGCGGATAGAGATAAGCGTAGTATAGCGTACTTTTATAGTAGGAGCTCTTGTTACATCGCGTGAGGGCTATACAACCTTACGTCTCCTTATAAAGTAAATAAAGCGTAGCTAGCTAAACCTAACTAGGCTTATACAACGTGTAGAATTATAAGTAAAAGATAGAGGCCTTAATATATAGGATAATATACTATACGAGAATAATCTTAGGCAGGGGAGAAGTAGTCTCTTAATATAAGAGTAAAAGGACGCTATTATCGCTATTACTATCTCTAATCACAGCTACCGCGAGTAGGAAAGCTAGTAGGTAATTAAGTATAGAAATTTCAAGTATATTATACCTAATATAAGTATCTCTACCTTTAAAAATATTATATACGAGGCTAGCTATATAAGGAGAAAGCCTAGATAGAAACCTCCTCTTATACCTTTATAAGAAAGGGAGCGATATAAATAGGCACTTATCTATAACCCTAATCTATATAAGGAGTATAATAACCTTAGATTTAATTTTTAAATAGTCTATTTTACTAATAAGACGCTAGCTAGAATAGGAGATTAATAAGGAATAATTAGAACTTAGTATAAAGATAATAAGATCTATAATAAGGATATAAAGAAAGATTATAAGGCTCCTAGTATAGCCCTATAATTCTTTAGAGCCTTTTAATATAATAATAAGGGCCCTTACTATGTATATTATTACGAGACTTAAGAAGAGATTAATAAAGGAGAAAGGGCGCTAGAGTATAAAAATCTTATCACTAAAATTTAAAATAACTCTATCCCTTATACTACCCCTATCTACCTTCGGTTAATAGGCTAATTAGTGTCTCCGCGGTAATATAGGGTGGTATATTCTATATATAATTTATATAAGTAGGGCTACTAAAATAGGTAAAGTTTTATATATTACGATATATTTATAGATACTAAGACTACTTATTTACCTTATTCAAGTAATTAGACTAGTACTAACCTTTACATAGTAGAATTTAGTAGTAAAAGCAGCTAAATTTAGTCCTCTTAGGTCTCTTAGTTTAAATAGAGTTACTAGAGATCTTACCTAAAACTGCGCGTAAGGCGCTCCTTTTACTAAGGGCGGTATAGTTAGAGTAGCTTTTTTATATTCTAAGCTTATACTACTTATAGAGCCTATCTAGTCTTATATTTATATAGGGAGCCCTATAAGAACTTAACTTTACCTACTCTCTATAGTAGCTAATCGCGAACGCCTTAAGTTAAACTACTAAAAGTAGTAACTAATTTCTATAAGTACTACGCCTTATCTAAGGATTTAGTAAGGATAGCTTATAACTATTAACGAGTATAATATTAAGTAAGAGAGATAATAGAGGCCTCTAAGTTTTAAGATAGGCGCGTTAGACTAAGTAGTAGCTATAGAGTTAATTAAACTAATTAACGCCGCCTATAAAATAGTTATAGAGATTAATAAGTACTAGTATATTAAGTAGTAAACGAACGTTATCTCTAAATATAGAGTATATAAGAGTTACGCTAGTCCGTATAGTAGATAGGTAGCATCTATTTCTTATAATAGTCTCCTCTAAATTACTAATAGTTATAGTAAAAAGTATAATATTATTATCTCTCTACGTAAATAACCTAACGCTCTACATTTAAGAGGTAGCGTAGCGTATAGTCTCCTATTTAAGTTAATCTCTCTAAGCTTTATAGTTAATAAGATTATCTAGAAAACGCTTAGGTAGCTTATTATTAATCTTAGGTATAAGTTATAAGGTAGGAGGGGTAGGTAATAGTAGTTAAGAGGTTTAAGAGATATCTATATTATTTCTTTTATTAGCGTTTTATATAGAAATCTTATACAGTATAGAGCTAGTTCGAATAGTACTAGTAGCTCTAATACTATCTCTATAGAGTCGTAGGAGTAACTTAATTATTATAAAAAGATTATTAAGCTAGATTACGTGCCGCCTAGGTAGTAATAGTCGCTACCTATTAGCTTACTAGTTAAGGACGAGGTTAGTAATAATAGTATAGGTTACTATAAAGTCTTTAGTTCTCTAGCGCGGACTAATTTTATATAGCCTATTACTAGCTTTAAGTCCTTTAGTATAGAATCTCTAGTTTAAATAATACCTAGAGTCTCTAAGGAACTATATTTTATACCTAGTACTAGTAGCTTTATAGCTAATAGTAGTTATCTCTTTAGCACGCCTATAGAAGTAAGTTATACTCTTATCTACTACTAAATTAAGCCCTAGCTACTAGTACTACTAGCTTATACGTCTAAAATACTCTAATAGGTCGTATATATATTTAAAAGTTAATAAAAATAGTAGTAAGTTAGAGTATAGGATAAGCTCGCGCGGTAGGTAGACGTATATATAGTAATTAATTTACTTAAAATACTTATACCCTATTATTTATAAGACGTAATAGGTAACCCTAAATAGCTTATCTACCTACTAGAAATTAGCTACTCTTACCTCTTAGTATATACCTATATAAATTACTATAGAGAGATAGCTATAAATTTTATCTCTTATAACTAGGTACTAGGCTCGTTTAGATCGTTAATAGGGACTAGGCGCACGCTAGAGTTAAGTATTTTTATTAGTATAGATAATAATTTTATTAATAGTCTTATTATCCTAAAATAGTCTAAATAGCGCTAAGGGCTCCTTACTATTTACGTAAGGCAGTAGCTTAGGTATACCTCGTTAATACTTATTTTCGACGTATAGTAGGTTCTATATTAGAGGTAGCGCTATAAGGTAGTAACTAGAAGATAATAGTACTTGTCGTAGGTTATAATAGATAGTAAAGAGGTAATAGTTATCTCTAGAAAGAGAGTTAATTGATAAAATAATACTTACTAAACTATCTTTATAAGAGGGGCGCCCTTTATATATAGATATAGTGTAGTCCCTTCTTAGGGGCTTAGTATTACTACCTAAGTTATATAATATAGGGTCTCTTTATAGAGCCTCTATTATAAAGCCTCCCCTCCTAGCTAATATCCTTATTAGCTTCTATCGCGATCTTATTAAAAACTCTTAAACTATATAGGAAAAGGGAAAAGAGTACTTACGTATATCGCGCGCTATATACGCGTCTTATATACTTATTATAGTTATTATACTCGCGTTAAGGTTGATTACCTATTTACCTAATAATAAAGTAAAGAACTATTACTATATAATAGCGAATTATTTATATACTACGCGCTTTACTACCTAGCGCAATATTAATAGGAGAGTTTCCTATAATAAGGATTTTATTATCACTCTACTCTATTACCTTATATACGTATAATATATAAAATATATATATAACGCCTATAATAAACTTAATACTATAGTTTTCTATCTACGCCCTAAGTTTATTAAGAAGAGTAATTTACGTAATATAACGCCCTTTAAGTAGAGCGATCTAGCTAAGTATACTAATAGCGTAGTAGCTTACGCGACTTATATATACTATACCTAAGGTATTAGTAACTAGAAGAATGTCTATAATAAGCCTAATAATCGCTACTATAGTTATTATTCTAACTATAATTATAGGGGCTACTCCTTAGTAAGTTCTTTTTATAGTATATTCTAGGAGTTACGCTCTAACTAATATAAATAGGTTCCTTTAGAGCTTAATAGCCGCGTTAATTACTTATACTAGTTATACGCTGCGTATAGCGTCGCTATTACGAATACTACTAATTATAAGACTAATACTCTAGTATATATAACTAGCGTTAAGCTTACGTATATATAGCGTACCTTTAACTTAGAGCTATTAAATAAGAGGCGCCTTACTACTTAAGGTAGTACTTCCTTAGGAGTAGCTACCTAAACTCCTACTACTACGCCTTAGTTTCTAGGGCTAATCCTTGCGGAGTAGAGGAACTTAGTAGCTACTATCTATAATCTTATTACTATTATAGGCTATATAGTAAGTTCGCGTATATCGTATATATATAGTATATACTAATACCTTCTAGGTTATACTACCTACTAACGATAATAATAATAATAATAATAATAATTAGCCTAGTTAAGAGGTAAATCTAGAAAATAAAGGAGATAGGGAGAATAGTAGGGATAGTAAGCTTAGTAAGAATAGAGATATAGTAATAGATAGTAAGGACGCTAGTAGAGAGTAGGTAGAGCTCGAGTAGAGTAAGGAGAGTAAGGATAGTAATAAGAATTAGGTTAGGGTAATTAGTAGCGTAGTTCTTTAATATATAGATACCTAGCCTTTAGCTACCTAATCAACTTTATTCCTTAAGTGCGTATTAACTATATAGGTTATACTCTTTTTACTCTTCTTACTTACTTCGCGCTTTAACTCGCCTTAAAATCTTTAATAAGTTCCTCTATATTTTTAAAGTCTTTTACTAGGGTCTATATATCTTAGGACTTATTATAACCTTCCTATCTTAGAAGATATTTAAGTTACCCTTTTCTTCTATATTTTTTAAGTATCTTTTCTACTTCCTATACCTCTTCTCCTTTCTCTATTACTTCTAGGGGTTAGGTATTATCTTCTCTACTAGATTAAGGCTTCTAGCGTTTAAGGAGGGAAATATAGAATATATTATAAATATAATAATAAGGTAGTAGAGTTAGGTAGTATACCTATATTCTAACTACACTTTATACCCTAAATAGGCTAATAAACTTATTAGCTAGTTTCTTACTTAGTTAGCTAGTAAGCGTTAGGTTCTTTATACTTAGGAGGATAAAGTCTTCTCTCTAAAAGGTTTCTAGTTTATATTTACTATTATAGTATTTAGCTTAGTAAGCTTATACTTTCTATAATTAGCTCTTAAGTTCTTCTTATACTTCCTATATATATTTTATACGCTCTATAGTATTAGGTACCTCTCCTTCTAGCCTACTATCTATAGGAGGTAATATAAGAATAGGGTACTTCCTAAATACTACGTAAAAGGGTATAGTCTTAGTTAATTTATAGATTAAATTATTATACGTAAACTATGCTATTTTTAGTAAGAATACCTAATTATCTTAATTTTTAGAAGTAAAGATTCTAAGATACTACTCTAGTATCTAATTCTAGCGTTCTATTTACCTATTAGTCTATAGGTAGAAGGTAGTACTTAACCTACGCTTTATCTATAGCTAATAGTAAATTTCTACCTAGAAGTCTAATATAAAGATTAGGCCTCTATCTAAGATAATACCTTTCTATAATCTAAAATTTAGGATAATATTATAGAAATAGGCTTCTATAAAATCCTTTATATTCTATTTTTTTAATATAGGGAGGTAGATTACTATCTTAGAGAAGCGATCTATAATTATAAGTATTATATTATAAGTATACCTAGAAGAGTTCTTTAAAGGTAGGAGGCCTATAATAAAGTCTAGTAAGACTTCTTTAAAGATATTCTCTAGGATAGGTAATACTATAAGCTACCTATATTACTTATATCTCTTTACTTTACTTCTTTAATAAATTGTATAGGTACTTATATAATCCTAAATATCTTAATCTATTATTAGCTAGTAATAGTACCTTATAATTAACTTAAGCGTTCTATGTACGCTAAAATAGCCTACTATATATAAGTTATAATTTTAAAGTAAAATTTCTTACCTAATAGTAGGTTCCTCTAGAATATATAATCTACCTTTATACTATAGGACTTCCTAGTTATTAAAGCGCTAATACTACGCTTTCCTACTATTTTAAGTACTTTCTACTATTACTAAACCTATAATCCTCGCTTATATAAAGGCGTCCCTTTACTATAAGTTATATAAGGTTATTACGAGGGCTTTAGACTCTACTATTATAGTTTCGCTACTAACTAACTCTCTAACTAGTAAGTATAGTACGTATAGTATATATTCTATAGTACTAGTAGTAGGGCTCCTTTCGGTACTATATACTCTAGTACTATATATCTTATATAAGCTTACTAAGCTAGGCTTAGTTATAGGTCCTCTTATACTACGCGTTATCCTTATCCTAGCGATCTTACTTACTAGTTATAATTTTTCCTAAAGAGTAGGTAATAACTATACTAATAATAGGTTCTCCTACTTATAGTTAGATCTTCTTAAGGGACTATCTATAGGATTTAGTCTACTAGCCTAGTATTTTACCTTAAAATTAAAAGCTCTAAGGTATATTACCTAGCGTACTTAGCGTAGGTTTAACCTCTATACTACGCGTATTAAATATAGGTTATTATAATCTATTAAGACCTAAATAGTATACTATATACCTTTAAGATAATATCTCTATTATTTAAAACTATAGATAATAGCTAATAACTTAGTATTATATATCTTATAGTTTAATTCTACTTCCTATAGTTTCCTTAATATAAAGTAACTAGATACTATTTACTATTAGGGTAGAGTTAAGAAAGAATACTAGAGATTATAAAGGTAGAGGTATTAGTCTCTAAGTAAATAGGCAGCTCTAGATTATAGTAATATAGGATAGGCGCACTTATAAAGTATACTTTAAGTTCTTCCTAAGTAGTCTATACTAAATCTAGCTAGTAGAATTATTATTTTCCCTTTAAGAGATTTATAAGAGGGGCTATTTTTTAGGTATACCCTTTAATAAACCTTTAATAGAAGTTAGTAAAGCCTAAAAATAACTATAATTCTTTAATACTAGTTAGTATTAGCTATTATATAATAGTTTCTATACGCGTAGGATTAGCGTAGATACTACGTCTTATAATAATAAACCCTAGGAAGTAAACTTCCTCTAATATAAAAGTATATTTATAAAGGTTAATAAAGAGCTCTACTCTTTATAAGACTTTAAGTATAGAGTAGACTACGCGCTAGTAGAGCTTAATATCGTTGCTATCTATATAGATAAGAATATCGTTAAGGTATATAACGTAGATATAATCTAAATATCTACTAAGTACCTTATTTATATATACTTAAAAACTAGCTAGAGTATTTATTAACCTAAAAGGTATAACTAAGTACTTAAAATAGCTATAATAAGTATAGAAAGCTATTTTCTACTCGTCTCCCCCTTATATCTATATTCTATAGTAGGCGTTTTTAAGATCTAGGGTTGTATAGTAACGTGCGCCTAATAGGCGGTCTAACGTCTCTCTAATAAGTAGGAGTAGGTAATAATCTTTTACTATAACTACGTTTAGTCTATAATAATCTATATAAAGGTAGAGAGATCTATCCTTCTTAGGAATAAAAAGGATAGACGCGCTAGCTAGGCTATTACTATAGCGAATCTACCCTTTATAAAGAGTATCCTCTATATAGGTGCGGAGTACTTAAAGCTTACGTATAGAGAGATTATAGAGTAGCCTATAGGGAGGTTCTTTTCCCTCTATTAATAGGATTATATAGTCTAAATCCTTAAAACATAGTAGCCTCTATACTACTTCTTTATTAAATACATTACTATATTCTAATAAAGCGCTAGGAATATATATTTCGTACGCTATAGTTGCGATCTAGATATATACTTTATAGTCTAATTTAATTATATTAGCTTAGAGTACTCTAAGTAGGTATAGTTCTACCTATATTTTCTCTAAGTTTTCTATAAGTTCCTTAAACGTATAAAGTATTACCTAGGCTATAGATATATATCCCTAGCACTAAGTTTATAACCTATAATCTAGCTATATTCCTTCCCTCTAGAGGAAAGGATTACTAAGTAGAAGAGGTACCCCCTCTTTATCTACTCTATATACTATAACTTTAGCCCTACGCGTTATATTATTATTATTAGTAAGGCGCACCTAGAGCTTATAAGTAGTATAGGTATTTTATCTTTATACTCTAATCTAACCTAGCCTAGGGAGCTTAGTATCCTTAATTAGTACTAGTTCTAACTCTACTATAGTTCTTTAGCTAATAAGGCTAACGTTAGCCTATAGATCTAAAATTACTTAAAGTTTAGTTTTAGGACTAGTATCTAAATTAGCGTAATACGTGCGCTTTATACCTAGTAAGATATTAATTACTCTACGCCTTACTATCCCTAGGCTAACTATAAGGCTTAGTCTTTTTCTATTTAATTTATATAGATAGGAGTATAATTTAGGTTTAAGCTTTAATACTCCTTAGTGTAATATCCTTTCTTATAGTACTTAAAGTATTTAACTAAAGCCTTATCTATTAGCTTATTCTAGGGGTTTTATACCTTATCCTTAGCGTTTCTTTTTAGCGCAGCTTATATATACTACTTACGCGTTCTTTATACGCGTTAGGCGCGCCGCATAGGTTCCGCTCTAGCATTAAGCTAAGAGTAATAAGATCTTCCCTTATAGCTAGAACCTAGTAATAATTTATAATAGCTTATTATAGATTAGGTTATAGTTTTAAGAATAGGTATTATACCCTTTATTCTTCCGTGTAGGGGGGGAGCTAATCTTTAAGGACTTCTAGGTATCCTATAAATAATTAGACTATCTAGTCCTTATATTATTCTACTAATAAGTACGCTATAGCTACTTCTAAACTATAATTAATAGGGTTAGAGAGTAGGTCTAGTAGGTAGTTCTTAAAATATTTCTACGTTAGTATTTTATTATTACTAAAGCTATACTTATAGTGTATATACTATAGTTTACGTAGATCCCCCTTAAGATACTATATAGACTAAAGGACTTTTTACTTATTATATTTGAATTTATAGGGGTCTAGGCGAAATATAGTTTTATATAAGTATATAAACTCTTAGTATTCTTTTAGGGACTTACCTTTATACTCTATAGAGTCTTTTAAGTAGAGGGTACGTTTTACCCTTACTTTATTTATAGGGTTACTTGCGCCCTACTTACGCGATAAAATAATTATTACTTCTAGATTACCTATAGTAGGCGTAGTAGGAGAGGCGCCCTATTCTAGGCGTATAATCTTATCCTTAATAGTATATAGGGTATAGATTTTAATTAGTTTATCGCGTTAAGTAGTTACTTCGCGAATACATTTATCTATTATTATAGGCGTACTTATTATATACTTATACTACGCGTTATCTATAGGAGGTATTAGTTCTTATTTAACTATTAGATATATACTCTCCTCCTTAGTTATAGTATAGTATAGGGAGCGTATATTCATTATCCCTAGACTATTAGTATAGGAAGTATTATTATATAAGGTAGTAACTAGAAGATAATAGTACTTATTATAGGTTATAATAGATAGTAAAGGGGTAATAGTTATCTCTAGAAAGAGAGTTAATTAATAAAATAATACTTACTAAACTATCTTTATAAGAGGGGCGCCCTTTATACGTAGATATAGTATAGTCCCTTCTTAGGGGCTTAGTATTACTACCTAAGTTATATAATATAGGGTCTCTTTATAGAGCCTCTATTATAAGCGCCTCTAGTAGTATAGGAGGCTTATTTTTTCCTCTACGCTACTAGGTATTATCTTTTAGGACTAGATTATCGTTAAGGTAGCTATAAGTAGTTATTTTAAGTATAGTTTATAGCGTTTTAGCGATAGTATAATATAATAAAATAAGGAGTTGATACTTAGATAGGTTAGGTAAAGTTAGAGCCTATACGTTAGCCCGTATACCTACTAGTACTATCTATTAGCCTATTAACCGAAGGTAGATAGGGGTAGTATAAGAGATATAACTTATAGTACGTATAGGCTAGTAAATAGGTTAGAGGTACCTATTAATAGGTTGGGGTTAGGTTAGGGTTGTACGGACTCTAGGTTTAGATTAGGTTAGAGTTCCTACCCCTCTAGGTTAGGTTAGGTTAGGGTTGTATAGGTCCTAGGTATAGGTTTAGTTAAACCTAGCGCTAGCGTAGGTATAGGTTAGGTTGGGGTACCTATTAGGTTACCTACTAAAGTATAATATTCTATAATTATTACCTATATTAAAATACCCTAAATATAAGATAAGATAAGATAAGTAGTATAAAAAAATTGAAATTATTAGTTAGACCTAAGGTAACCTAGTCCATACTAACTATACCTATACCTAGGGCCTATATAACCCTAACCTAACTCTAACCTATTACTAGGCTAGTAAATAGGTTAGGGGTACCTATTAATAGGTTAGGTTAGGTTAGGGTCGTACGGACTCTAGGTTTAGGTTAGGTTAGAGTTCCTACCCCTTTAGGTTAGGTTAGGTTAGGGTCGTATAGGCCCTAGGTATAGATTTAGTCGAACCTAGCGCTAGCGTAGGTATAGGTTGGGTTAGGGTACCTAATAGGTTATATAATATTATATAATATTATAAATATTAAGTATTTTATATATACTATAATTATTTACTATAATAATATAATTATACTTATTAGTGAAAATAAAATAAATTATATTTAATACGAAATATATATTACTTAGACCTAAGGTAACCTAGTCCATACTAACCTAACCTAAACCCGGAGCCTATGCGACCCTAACCCAACCCAACCTATTACTAGCGCTAATCTAGTAAACTTGGGTTGGGTTGGGTTGGGTTATTACGTAATCCAACCCAACCCCGACCTAACCCTTACCTATTTACTAGCCTACCTGTTACTAGCGCTAACCTAGTAAATATAGGTTGGGTTGGGTTGGGTTATTACGTAATCCAACCCAACCCCAACCTAGCCTATACCTATTTACTAGCCTAATACGATCACGAGGTAGTATAGATAGATATAGGTACTATAAAGAAGCGTTAAAAAAGGTAGTCCTATAGATTAAAGAGATGAAATTACGTAGCCTTACCTACTACCTACTTAAAGATAGGGCTCCTACTTATAAGTTATAGATAGCTAATAATTATCTTACTATTAAGAAGGTGGAAAAATTGTAGTGGGTAGGCTATAGTCCTGATATGAATACTACTGAGCATGCTTGGCCTATTATGAGGAAGTAGGTAACCAAGCAATTTACTCCCTTACGTATAGTAGAAGAGTATGAAAAATAGTGGATAGCTGTATGGGATAACCTATCTATTGAGGCTATTAACAAGTAGGTGGATTATGTCCTAGAGATGGTAAGAAGGATTATACGTTCAAAAGGGAAAAACAACTTTCATTGGTGATTGCTACACTAAGAAAACTTTAGGATAGCTCTATTACTATACAATCAGATTGCCTTATGAATTACAGCCTATTTGAACATGCAGGATGGTTGTTATCATCGCTTTTGTGAGGCGTGTCACCAAAGTTGGATGCGTGCGCGCACTTTGGTGGGGCGGGCCCAAGCGTCCCGATGCTCCAAAAAATACGGGCTCCTTCGTAAGGTCGATGCTGGCTTAAATGCGACTTGGATTGTGCCTTGAGGAACGAAGTTCCGAAGTTCCGAGAGGCTTTCGTTCGTCACATATTTTTTTTTAGGTATAGCGTCGACGAAGTAGCTATAGCGTGGATGAACTAAGTATAGCGTCGATGAGGTATGTATAGTGCGGATAAAATAGGTATAGCGTGGATGAAATTTTACCACTAAGTTCCCGTGACTTATGCCTTAGGCCGCTACACATCAGCGACCTAAACCAAGGGCACCCCTATCACGGGAGGGATGGACTAAAGAATGCAAAGAGGTCCTCGCAGGCGCGAAAAGACTAAAGAGACTACACAGTCAGCACGCTACGGAGGAGTCATAGGAAGCGTATCGAGCAGCAAGGAATCACAAAGCAAGAACGATCAGGAAGGCACTAACAAGGATGCATAGGCACCGAGTAGAAGAGGCAGCAGAGTCGCCGGAGAAGCTGTGGGCTCTTGCCCTCAAGCCGAGGACCAGACTATATACAAGGGAAAGAAGAGCACCCACACCAACTCTTCAGGGAGGAAGGTAACTAGTTAATCTACAACAAGCCACAACTCAACGCCATTTACAGGGTATCCCACAAATCAGATCAGGAGCTGCTGATCAAGGGATATACCAAAGACGCTATATACCAAGAGTTTATACAATAAAAGGAACCTTACATCCACAACAGCGCAGAAGGATACCTACGATACTATAGAAAGGTATATGTACCGGCATTGCAGGTGCAAAGGTTTATCCAAGACAACCACAATCCGCCAGGGTGCGGGCACCAAGGATTCAAGAAAACACACGATCGGATCAAACAACATTACTACTTCTCAGAGATAAAGCAGAAGATCCGAAACTACACCCACGGCTGTGTCGAATGTATAATCAACAAAGCGGCAAGACACGCGCCGTATGGCACCATGGGGCGATACGATATCTCTGAGAGGCCCTGGCAATGTGTAGCTATGGACTGGATAGTCAAGCTGCCACCATCCAAGGACCCATTCACAGGAACAAAGCACGACTCCATATGGGCTATAGCGTGTAGATTCACAAAGCAAGCCAAATTTATACCACACCTGGAAAAGTCGGGAACGGAGGCACTAGCCTACAGTTTCAACAGGAACATTGTTGCAGACCACGGCATAACGGAAATGATTGTTTCCGACAGGGACGAGTAGCTCACATCGCAGTTCTGACGACATTGATAAGGAAGTTGGGAACAAACCAGGCTATGTGACAAGATTAAATACGGAACAACATTCACACTTGTTCTCAACGACATCACATACAAATTCCGAGTATAAATAGATCCTATCACTTTCGTAACGTAGAGTCTCAATTATCTACACCACAATAACTTTGGTTTTTAGCTATGGGAGTGACTAATGACTTCGCAATAAAAACACTTCATACAACCTTGAAAAGTGGTACACCCAGCGTGGACCGCATTTGTCCTTCCCTCAACCCCTTTCCTAGTCTCACAAAATATCCAACGTTTTCCCGTACCTTATCTTGTTTGATTTCTACTCTTCATCGTCAATACTGAATCCTTCCTCTACTTGGAAACCCTTACGACCCTCATCGCCCTGAGGTTTCTCTTCCAAGTCACGATCTCCCAGAGATTCCATTGTGTTGTCGTCGTCGTCGTCCCCGAACGGCTCCGGGACGAGTTCGAAGTTGACAAACCCACCACCATCTTTGTTCGGCATACTCACTAAGATCGGCTCGGCATCATCCCCGGCGTCGAGCCACTGCTGTTCGTGTTCCTTTTCAATGGCCCCCAAAGTTTTCCAGTACCTACTTTGCTTGAACCATATACCGCTCGCAGAGAGCACAATCTCGTCTCCTGGCTCGAGGGCTTTTAGCACTATTCATGTATTTGGCTGCGAAGATGCTTACATCTGCTTCCTGCTTTCTCCAGGAACCCTCCTCCCGCACATTCCACCATTCCGCTGCGGGTTTCAGTTTGGCAACATCAGCAACCGTCGCACCGATGTTGAATGAGATCAGTGAGCCCTTGGACTTTACCACTGCTACAGAACGGCGTTTGGCTGTATATGCCTTCGTGATGATCCATATACCTTTTTCTTGCGTATCTGGATACTCCCCCATAATTTTTGCTGCAACCTCTGGGTTCTTCATCCATATCTTGAAATTCGACGTCGGTCGGGCCTGGTGATGGGTGACATTACCGTCGACAATTAGGATGCTGCCCTCTTGTTGCTTGTTTTCGAAGACTGCGTCAATCCCGCCACTGACTGGTGCACTCGGTACGCTGTGACAATTAGAACAAGATCAGTAACGGCAGTTCGGATATCCAGGCATAACTCCATGATTTCTATTACCAAGAAACCGTTCGGAGTTTAACTGGATACTGTCCATTAACACTTACGCCACTGATGCAGTTGTTTGATACTTCTGGAACTTCATGCTATCAGAAGTCTTGAGCGGCCACATCTCTTTGCCCGGGTCGGGTCCATATATCATCTTCGGAGTCTTGGGAAATGCTGGATATCCTGCAATCTCAAGTTTCGTCTTTGGAGGCGTATTTGCGGCGTTACCAGCAACTCCTGGCTCCTCCGCCTTGCCGACATCTTCGTCCAAGATGTGTACGATTGGAGTCCAGCCACCAGCAGGGTCAAAGTAACCGCAAGTACCAGGCTTCATTTCCTTCGCAGAAATCTTCTTCCAGACTGCGTGGCCCCCTGCATTTTTCATGCAGCGAGCAAAGACATGATCGTCGAGTTCAGATGGAGCCATGTTGTAGCTGGGGTAGCAGAACCAGCGGCTGCTTTTTGTAGGCCCGGCCGAAGTCTTCAGGCAACAAGCAGCATGCAGCTTCGTTAACTGTTGTTCTCGAAATGGGCAGAGGGGCGAGGTGCATGCGGCCTCGTTAACTGTTGTTCTCGAAATGTGCAGAGGGGCGAGGTGCATGCGGCTTCGTTAGCTATTGTTCTCGAAATGGGCAGCGGGGCGAGGTGCATGCAGCGACAACATTGAGATAAATGTAGTGCCAAGATTGCCTGCATAGCTGGTGCGGAGGCTCAGCTGCATGATATGTCGCGTAGCGAATTGTCGTAGATGCAGCGAGGAGACATGCAGAGAGCTTATATGCAGAGATCTGGAACATAGGTAGGGCGAGGTCCCGGAGATTATTTTCACAGTCAAATGATTTGCAGAAACGAATCTAAGATATAGAGCACAAAAACCCATTGCTATGCCTTTATCTTAAATTCCAAATAGCTTCCAGCACCGATGACTTTAAGTTCGCGACACCTAGCGATGACTCTCATCGCAGGATATTCCAGCTTCATTAATGTGCTCAGCATCTTAAAGTCATGCTTGACTACAGCACCAGACTGGATTTCTTGTTCCCAATGCCAAACATCTTTCCTGTTTAATTGTGAGACTCATGAAATAGCAATTCTTGGATTTTGGAACGCACCGATAGATTTACTTAGTCCTAGTACAGTAGTCCCTTCAACCAAGTCGTTGATAGTGTTAAAGTCCATCGGGACAACCACGGTCAGATTGACGCGAGTTGACTTCTTCTTGCCTGGAGCGCTTGACGCTGAAAGTGGCAAAGGAGATTTGCCAGATTGTTTTAGGCGGATAGGTGGAATGGCAGACGCTGTTTCCGATTGCAATGGGTCACGACCGTAACGCATAGAATCGGGTGGTGGGGTTGTGCTCCCTTGCAACGGCTTTGGTAGCGCTTCAGATGTTTCTGGTGCAGTTGAGAATTTTACTTCGTCAGCTTTTGTGATGGCTATGGGGACTCTAATGGACTCTGAGCCGTTTCGTGGCGCAAGGAGATTTGAAGACCTTATCACCCCAACAGACTGGATTGCCATGCTGGATGGCAAGTGGGCCCATAACCAAAGCGGCATAGAAACCAGTAACAGTCCAGAGTCTGACTCGTAGCCAGATTCACTTTTGACCTCACTTTGGACAAGAGACTCGACGCTAAAGCTCATATCGCCAATGTTGTGAGGCCGTCGTCTTACCCAGTCCTCAAATTCTTTCTGGATAGGCTTTTCGCCGGGATTGAGGAAGCGGATTGCAACGAGCATTCTTGCATTTGTAAACGTTCCCATTTCTTGCATTGAGTGTACAGATTTGGCTACAGAATCAACACGGGGTTTTGCGTTTGATTGCGCTTCGCCAGAGACAGGTATTGGACCGAGCCGTAGGCCAGAGAGTCCCCTTTTGGAGAAGGATTTATACCCAGGAGTAGCCACTAGCTTAAAATCCTTGAGGATTTTGGTGGTGGTCAATTGGTTGTGCAGCTGGTAGATACTCAGAGTCGGTTCTCGAAGCGAATTAAGGACGTGTAGAAGAGCGGAAGTAAAAGAGTTGTCGCTGTCGCCGCCTGCTCTTTCTGTGATGCCAGCTGCTCCTAGGATCTCACAGCGTTTCTTAAAAGGTTGTTCTTGATCTACCATAGACAGTGCGTAGCAGCAATCGAATATTAGTAACATGTCGCACTGAGCAGTGTGGATAGATGCTTGTTCTTCTGACCAATCTAATCTTGGTGAGTCTTTTTGTCCGGTAGCGTGCCACATGGTCTTGCCACCTGCTCGTGTGCCATGGCCGATATAGTAGAGTACAAAAAGGTTGTCCTGATCCGGCTTGTTGACCTTTTGCCGCACTTGTCGGATTGCCAGGCCTAGATCATCTGCAGGCGTTTCGGATCCAATTATACAAGGTTGAATCTCGAAGCCATATCTTTCGTTGAAGACTTTGCCCACTTCTTTTGCCATATTAGGTATATGGCGGCGATCACAGTCTTCCCAGTAGGCTGTAAGCACCACGACGCGGTTGTGCTTGGGCGATTCCGTGATCAGTGATTGCACACTACTATTCATGATATCTGTAAGATTCTGCAAATCTTTTAGGTGTGTTTCATTCACGTCCTCCTCGGGTGGAAGCTCGTCCAGACCCTCGTTGATTTCCTCTATCCCCGCTCTCCCCATTCTAAGCCTGATAATCTCTTCATCCTGCCGCTGAAGCCTATCCTTCAAGGCTTTTATCTCCTGGTCGCGCTCGTCATTGTCCATGTTCGCTCGCTCGTTGTGTCCGAGGGTCGTAGGGCGGGAGGAACCATGAACGATTGTAATTCCGTAGGCACGGCCCGTACCGTTCAGTGGAGCATGTGTGACACGTCCACAACACCGGCTTTGGCTCGCATGCTGCAGTTCTGCTACCAACACGGACGTGATCCCCCTTTGTCGCAGCGGGCGCCTAATTAGGCAAGGCTACTTTGTGCTGTGCGCAGTGGCATGTAATTGAGCATGCAAAGAGGAGCGGTTTTTGGAATGAAAGATGAAGGCTAAGCAGCAGCAATTGGATATGGTATTGTGCTCAGATATGGAGAGTTGTAGAATCGTGTTTTATCTAGGAATGTGTCTCATGTGAGATTTAGGCCCTGTTTGGTGCGCACGCACTGGCTACTCCAGTGCGACCCTCAGGACGCGCGAGCTAGGCTGAGCTTAGTTTTTTCACGTGACTGTCCTGGAGGTTGACTTCAGGACAGTCATGTGACGGGTCTAAGCAAGGGCCAGTACAGGTGTACTGGCCCGGCGAATACACGCGCAGTACAACTCCAGTACTGCTTTGTCAGCGCACTGGCCTCTCCAGTACAGTTACCAAACAGGGCCTTAAGCTTCTGAAGAGTTTAGCTAGAATCACGTGATGCTGCGACACCCTTGATCGTTGCGGCTGAGTCGGGTCAAAGCTTCCGCGATCTTCTGAATCGTGCAAATGCGCGCGTTCTACTGTTATTGTCGAGTTTAGTGGCGAGATTGCCTCCAGGTGCAGAGCTCCCTTCACTAGCTACCAACAACATTCTGTATGGCCGCTATATTAATGTCAGAAGGACCGCGAATCGGGAGTAGGGGAAAGCGCAAAACAACCGCTGTCAGCCATGAGCCCCACGAGATGGCTATCCAGCACTTTCAAGACTATCCCGACAACATAACACAACTTCGGGACCAATACACAAGCAAATATCTTGCGCTGTGTAGAAACAAGCTTAACGGGCTTGCTGCATCAGTATTCCGCAAAGAGCATGATGTTAGGCTAATTGGGTACGAAGGTGAAAGCGCCCGTAAGTTCTCCATCGTCACACTTTAGCGTCAAGCACTTACACATTCAGGCGTAAGTGATCTTAGCTCTTTAAGGGATTCGCTTCATACTCCAAGACCTTGGATTTTGATGTACGTCTCCAAATGGTCACAATTAGATACAATACTCAACTTTAACACAGCCGTTTAACTGGTCTTGCAAGACAACTATCAATCTCTCTGGGCATGCTCAGATACATTTTTACTTACTACGATGTCATGCCGGAGATGGTTGATTTCCTAGCAGAGTTCAATTTTCAGCAGCCGACTTTGCGGAGCCTGGATTTTCGTGAGCGTCGCACCGAACTTGACGACTTTCAGTTGTGTTATAGTCTCGTACTTCCCATTCTGGAAGGGGAATCTTCTGATCGGCCAACAACATTTACACAAATTATTATTCATGTCCAAGGCGGTCCCAATAGACTTCCGATCTGGATTTGTGCAGAATCGTCTAGTAAAATGACCGCTTGCTACGGTGATTTTGAAGAAGTGCTTCGCGAGCTGTCAGATTATGATAGAGTTGGTAACGAACTTAGGTTGATTGTCGATGTCAATGGATTTTTTGGTAGCATGGCCGACTATACGTGGGGCGGGTTCCTTCAAGCATCCGCCGCCGAGGCCAACATGACAGACTACCTTGCATTGAGCGATCCAACTACCAGGCCCACTATGTTGCTCAACAGGATAGAATCGCTTATACATGAAGCCAGTATAAGTGTTTCCAACCTAGGAACTAATATCGAAGCATTGAGAGCGCTTCACGAATGGAGTGAGAGGTACCTTGGCAGTTCGCGCCTTCGGACAACGATACAGAATCTAGAAACTCATCTGAAGATGGCGGGGCGGCTGGAGATCTACCTCAGAGGAAAGAGAGCCATGGTGAGATCGGTTGGCACCACACTGATTGCGTGGCGTTGAAACTAATAACGAACAGTATATCGAAGCAGACGCTCATTATGTGAGCCGTGCAAGTTTGGAGCTAGCACGCGACATGGAACGGCTGACCATCAATATATTACGAATCAACTATCTTGACCGATTGGTAATGCGATCGACTGTGATGATACTGATGCTCTTTCTCCCTAGCATCTTCGTCAACGTTGGTGTTCATCCTCCTTTGGAACCGATTATATGATACTAACGTGTCGCAAGACATTTTTCAGCACCGATGTGGTTCATTTTACATCAACGACAACCGAATATTCTTCTACGGCCTTAGTACGGTGGCTACAGATCACTCTACCTCTTTTAGCATTCATATTTTTTGTCTTGTATTTTTCACAAGTGTGGTCTGTCAAGCTAGACCTTAGCCGGCAGAAGCGAATGACAAAGTTAAAAGATCCTGAGGAAGAGGAAATGCCTGTACCTTGAGAAGGGAAACAACATGGAGCGAATAGTCAATTCCAAAGTCTCGATCTGTGCACTATGTATTGAAGGACGAACCTTGGGTGTTTTACGACCAACACTCAATGCAACCTCCCGGTATGTCTGTTTTGGAATGGAAGCACAATTTGTCTGCACCATATGCCAGACTATAATTCAAGTCGTTGCAATGCATATTTGGGCTCCTATAGTTCGTCCCTCTACTGTGGCTCTTTGGGTGTTTATATTATTACTTGGCTCGTCTCGAATTCCCGATAAACCAGAGAAATCTGCATGAGCATGGTCAGCTCCCCATGCCTATGCCTAATCAAGGGGCCATATCCTGCCACTGCAGAAGTTTTCTTCGTACAAATTTGAGCTTTTTGCGTAATGCCTGAGACTGAAAGCACCAACCACTATGTGGTGTTGCACCGTCTTGATACGAATCGCTCGAAAATGCTTGCTCTAGTGTGAGGCTGGGGATGAACCGTACTAAAATTGCATGTGCGTGAGATGACGTGAGATGATGCGCGCTCTGGCGCCATCCAGGCACAAAAAAGCGCTCGCATTAGCGTTCAGAGTGAGCCAATAGGATCCTAACGGGAGAAGCGGGGCTCTAGGATCGCCGATGAGGCACTTTGGGCTCTGTTCGGTGCCCATCGCGATGAGAGAGCCCTCTCGGTAGGTAAACTGCGAAAGTGGCCAACACCGCGTCGCGTGTTATCCCCATCTTGACTCGCACACATCCAATACAGCTCTTTTCATATAGCCAAAGCTAATAATTGATGCTCCTAAGTCTTCTCGCTAATACTACGCTACTCAAAAATGCCGCGACCACGATTCCAGCTTACTACGCCGCCGCCCGAGCTCGTGCCAGAGATCCAGCCTCCACAACTTGAGACGCCACAACGCAGCGCAGTTCTCTCTATATAGTATTTCTGCTAAGTATAAGAGATTCCTTGTAGTATTAAGGATATACAGAAGATATTTAGGGTAGCTGCATCTACTCAGCGTTGTGTTCCGAGGAGTGGGAGATGCCGACGTCTGCAGCACTCAGATAAGGTAGATAGACGCGGATCTTAACGTCAGTTTACAGCCAGCGACGCCAACGCAGTTAGCTTATATATTATAAGAGCTTTATTTAAGGAGAAGAGTGATCCATAGAGCGATCTAGCTAAATGTACTAGTATTATAAAATAATATAATTACGATAGAGGCTAAGAGAATAACCAATTCTACTCAAATACGATTTAACGCTATATTATAAAGGAGAAGTTAGTTAAGACTCACCGCGCAGTAGTTAAAGAGCTTCATACACTTGCTTAAATCACTGCACGCCGTGCGTAGCTTAATTTACAACTAGAGCTCTGCCTACATAGAAGTGACTGGTGCTTACGTACTCTAGTGCGACGAGATATACTACATGGTTAGTCTAAAATACTAGCAGTCTATTAAGAGAGCTACTAGGGATAAGGCTAAGTATAATCTATCTAATATTCAATATAAGCGCGACTATAATCTAGATCTAGAGCGTTAGCACCACTTCTATATATTCTATATACTAGGCTATAACTTCTCGTACGCTATCCTATATACATAACTCTAGTAATAGGAACGGAAAGATGACTACTCGCGTATTTACTACGGTCATTCTCTCAGCCCTACAGAGCTATATCCTTAAGAAAGGTAGTGAGTATATACTCTAGATAGACCGTAACTCAGCTTATTATTCTAAGACTACGCTGAAGTGGATGGAATAACATAGAATAGATAATATTATATTAGCTAGAAAGAGCCTAGATTTCTCTATTATAGAGATATAGGCATCACCACTTAAACGCTTGTTCTACTTAAGGAAGTGTAGGACTGAATCGCAAGGGGTGAAGAGGTTCTACGAGGCATGGAACAAGCTTGGCCTAACTAAGATAAATCGTACGATAGATTAGTACCCAGCACGCCTACGTGAGATACGAGATAGATATGATGCCAGAGCATCTAGGTTCTGAATTTGAAACTAATCGCTATACAGAACGTTGAGAAAATGGGTGTGTTTTGAGGTGCTGGTGCATTGATGTTGGTGGGCCGTACTGAAAAAGCCACTTTCGCAGTTTACCGAGAGGAGCCATCGCAACGGCGCTAGGTGTGATCTCGCCTTAATTAGGCCTAAGTCAGTGCCTGGGGGCGCACGTGAGCGTTACTGAGTTTAGGCTAGTATTATCACGTGACAGGACGAGATGATATCTCAAAATGCGCTGGTGGTCGAGAGCAGCGTTACATTTTGAGATGGCATCTCGTCCTAAAAAGGACAATACAGGGGTTATTCCGGCGCTTGTAGGGGCATAAATACGCTAGCGTAACTAGCTTGATCACATTTGAAACGAAGCTCTCATCTCTAGGTGACCTACCGAACAGACCCCTCATCACGGGAAAGCCCGGAAAAGCAATCTTGGCGATATCACGCTGAGATCAAGGCTCCATCGCGGTGCACCGAACAGAGCCTTGTGTGTCGTACATTATTCCCTGAAATCTCTAAAGGTGATGTGGGAACATATGCCCTCATCGGCAATCCTGGAATCTAGCTTTCCGGACCAGGAACCCATTGGCCAGTTTTGACAGCTATGGTAAGTCAGAATGCTGTGGCACAGTTTGCGGTACTAGTAACGAGGCTTTTAGGGCTGCGACCACGGCTTGGATGGCGCCAAAACGCACAACATTTTGGCGCACATGCATATACTTGTACAGCATCTGAAGCTTAAAACAATAAAAGCGGCATACGGGATGCTTCCGATTCAGCTAAAAGGTTGGGTGACGTCTGGAGAATTCCGGGTGGCGTTAAAGATACCGCTTTCTGCGGGGGAAAACATTGTGGCCCATGATGAAACATTTCTGTCCAGCTGCTAGAGATCCCTCTCCGGCGCCCAGTTTTGGGCCTGCCTCACTTTCCACACTCAGCTGGAATATGCCCCTCCAGTGGAAACTCTTGGCGCCCACCGCACCACCTTCTCCATTCCATCCTATGACGAAACCGCCTCAAAAAATGTTCACAACAGTGTGAGGAATATACATTACGCGGACGAAGAGAGACTCAAGGGTTGTCTCCATTGGATAGCGTGCAGATATATGTGGTGAGCGCTAAGAGATTCCAAGCATAGCTTCCAGCCACAACCAGGTCAGGGCTCGCAGGAGAAACGGATGGACCTACTCCTGTGGCGCTCTGTACATACCAAGTGGTGTCGCTTGTCTCCGTGGAACTGTTTTATAAGACCATCAAGTCTGGTGCAACTTTCTCCTGGAGCGCGCTGATGTCAATATTTGTCACAACACATTAATTGGTCCCTTCGAAGCTATCAACCCATCTTTTGCCTGCTTCACGGCAGAATGCATTCTTTTATCCTTTCGCTGCGAGGGGAAAACGTCGGAGTTATTCCTCCGCCACCAGGAGTTTCACCCAATTTTATTAACCCACCGTCGCGTCAACATGTTATCCTGATTATAAACATCATCTTCACCTTTGTTTCAGCGTTGTTTGTGGCTCTGCGGCTTTTCACCACAGGCATTATCACGCGTTCAGTAGGAATTGACGATTGTAAGTGTATTGATCTTAGCTAAGATAGCCGTGTCTAATTTTTAGATATGATTGCTCTCTCTTGGGTTAGGTTTCCTATAGTTCTTACAAATACCCACCTAGCTAAGGTTTGGTTGCTTTTAGCTTCTAGCATGCGCATCATCTATCATTAACTCTCTACGTAAGTCTATCGTATGCCTAGTGCATCCTATATTTAGCTAATCAGATCTAGTCACTCGCTACGGATCAGGACTCCATTTATGGGATGTCCCTTTTTCCACATTTAATGGCGGCTTCCTTAAAGTAGGAAATATTCCCTTATAGTCCTTGATAACCTACGCATTGGATAAACTGGCTAACGAAAGCTGTTAGTTTGGCGCAATCTCAGGAACATTCTACGGCCTTTCGATTATGTTTAGCAAGTTGTCAATCTTAGTCCTCTTCCTACGGTACTTGCCGCAAAAACCTAAAAAGGTTATCTATGCTACTATAGTGGTAGTAATTTTATATAGTCTTATCTGGTCGTTTGAATGGCTGTACGCTTGCCGGCCTCTCGAAAAATATTGGGATCTGAGTATTACCCGCGGTTCATGCATCGAATGGTCAAAATTCGCTATAATCTCCGGAGCAATGAATGTAGGTACAGACAGCATTATTCTACTTCTACCTATCTTCATGCTACGAAAGGTCCGGCTCCCTAAGTGGGAAAAGATTGTGTTGGTTTTAGTAATGATGATAGGAGGATTGTATGCCCCCACCCAAATAAGTTTAGAGGTAGAATGTGCTAATGTATGAATTAGTGTCTTAGTCATCAGCATCATTAAATTGAAGACAGTAGTGGATAGGGCTTCCAATCCAGACATCACGTGGGAATCTGCGCGCAGCCTAATATGGTGGTTAGTACATATTGACTTTTTATACCGGAGTTATAAAAAGATATGTCTAATGCTACTCTACTTAGGACAATAGAGATGCATATCGCGATTGTTTGCGCCAGTCTTCTAGTTGGGAGGGCTTTTCTTCGTAAATACTTCCCATGTGTGGTCCAGTACACTTTCAATGCTTTTGCTCAGGGTATCCAGGACGATTAAGTTGAGTCATACCAGCATGTTGCGGAATTTTGAGGTTTCTGCTCAGGGGATGTGTTAACTTCAGGGTCTACCGGGGGAGGCGATAGCAAGCATACTGTGATGGAAAACTTAGGTGAAGCGACCTGACATGGGGCTTGATGTTGCAGAAATGGTTCGAACACGGTACTAGTGGAATAGAGTTGATGGCTTCTGAAAGCTCTGCGCTGCTTGGTTTGTCCAAGCAGCAAGTGTCCACCTAGAAGCACTCGAGGTCGTCCTTAATAGCTTGTTTTCCGCAAAATTAGATAGCCAGCTTTATACCTACCTGTGCCTTTCACTATGTCTTTAAAAGTGACCTCTTCATGATCTGCTCCCTAGATATGCGAAAGAATAGCATAGGGCGGAATGTTCTTGCTAACAAATTCGACCAGGCTAAATTCGCCGTCATCTTTAAGCCGCAAAAGACGCATGGGGAGAGGACTGTCGGCGAGCTCTAGCTAAGGAAATCATTAAAACAGACGTAGGCAAGACCTGTACGGGTTGAGCAGTGAATGAACTAATAAGTGATAACGTGTCTTATCACCACCCGGGCCGAATCACCAGATAGGCTACTCTGAAAACCACTAAAAATCGTAAAAACTACATATTAATATCTTAATAATAGCTAAATAATATATAGTAAAATTTTATAAAAAGCCTTTTATACGATTTTACTGTGCTTCAATTTTGCAGCTTTGAGTGTCTCGATCGACTCCTGTGATTTGTGGAAGCTTCTGTCGCCTTGGGACTAGAGATAGCCCCAACATATCTTGCACGGGTGCATCGTAAATGAGAGCTTCATATTCGTTCCTTTTCTCGTGCACCATAGCTCTATTCACACAAATTTCCAAGTTCATTGCAACGCTTTGCATGCTTGTCAAGCGAGTTTCAACCAGCACATCTCTCAACGGCTTGCGAATATGACCTATCATGTAGTTTCTCAGGGCTCCCTCTGTTCTCCGTTGGATATGAGTGGCTGAAGAGATACACTGGCCGATGTTAACCCACGATGGCTCAATCCTAAACTGGGTACAGATAACAGTAAACAGGAAATGTGATAGCATAAATAATAAACTTGTACCATTCAAACTTCTCCTCTCTTCTCACCATCAGTCACGAAAGGTCTACACAGGTTATCAGACTTACCTTTCAATTAGTTTCAGAGAAAACGAGCTCGAAGGAATTCGCAAGCATGGCTACGGAAGATCGAATTCGCCTTGGTAAGACTTTCTGATGATGTGGAGATAACTCTAACCTAGTGCAGACTGTCACCTCGTGCCCGACGCAGCTGTTGTGCGAGCCGGACAGGTTAACCTACTCCTACCCGGAGTCATTGTTCTCAACCATAGCTACTTCCCGGAAACGTTCCACAGGCTGGCAAGAGTCGGCGCTACTGCTTTCGCCATGTCGGCGGTACAAGTGCTGAGACAAGTTGAGCTCTTCCGAGGAGTCATTCTATACAAGAGGTAGGAAGATCTTCAACAACCAATGATCACCATAGAAGTAAGCAACTCGGTTCTGTGTGTTACGATCAGTTTTAATTTCAATATGAAAGAAGGACTGCTGGGGGAGGCAATTGGCAAAACATCCGAGCTATTGGCATGCAACGACAACATCTTACCAATGCTCTATTATCAAACCGACACGCTACTGAGATACCATCCGAACTACTTGCCTCCCTGCGTGACACACTATACTCCCTTTTACAAAGATTTTACGTGTCATTTTTTAGACGAGTTAGCCGGCATTGCATTTGGGAGCCAACAAAAGGCGCAGCATTTGCACGTATAGCAAAGCTTAGGTATTGAGCAACTAAAGGCTCGAGACAACGCATTTGTCTTTCAGCACCCTCGAGTTCAAGGACGTTACTTTAATAAAAGTGGTATCGACAAGGTAAAGATATTCCAGCATTGTCCTCCTATTTACTCCATGAGTATAACGTACTACCCGGAAATGATTCATACAAGCTTGAGAGACGCAGTGAACAGTACTGAAATACTCTTGTTTACAGCTGTGGCTCGCCTCGATTACTTCAAAGATATCGACCTCCTCGTAGATACAACGCTACATCTTCACCAACAAAGTCTCCCTGTTACTGTTTTGATCGATAGAGATGACGAGAAGGACACTGGTCAGCGAACGAAGTTGTATGAAAGAATTCCGATATCATATCGCAAATCCTTCTACATTGCGCCAAAACCAGGGAAGGACGTGCTCTACTCTCTCTTTGAGCATTGCCGACATGAGGGTATATTCGTCTGTCCTTCGCGCTACGAAACGTTGGGTATCACTCCTCTCGAATCTGGGCTCTGTGGAGTGACGACACTCATTTCCAATTCCAAGCAAGCTGAAGTGAGGAGATTTCCCCCTAAAAGATATTGCCTTCTTCGAACATCAAAGAACCTAGCCACAACCATCAAGGGGTTTGAAAACGCAAACTTGTACGAATGCGGAAGGGAATTGCAAAAGCATCTCGAGAAGAATATCTCAGAGAAAAGATTCAAGTCACATCTCCTACATGCAGGGCGGGAGTGTTCGCAATGGTCTGAACGGTCTTTTTCCCTTTTGTTGACCCGAGCTTAGTACAATATCCCTCTTTCGCTACCGTCGGTCAACTATGGTGGCCCATAGTAGCCCTCCCCCTGTTCCATCCAGTATTTACTTTACATTTCAATGTCGTTTCTTTCAAGAGAGAATTTGATAAACTTCATGTCTAGAAACTCTCTAGAGCATATATTGCTTTTTATATGATAAATGTGGGAATTACGCTGCGGGATTCTACTTCCAGCCTTGCGCGACTTTCTCCTTTAGTAAACCATAAGCAAGCCCATTAAACTCTGTTAGGAGAGCGGCGACCTCCTCTTTCTCGATAAGTTCCATATGGTTTGCGAGAATCTGGCAGACGATGGTGCGAAGGCCTGTGTCATCAGCGATGGTTGAGCTGAAAGCGTGATGGGCGGCCTGAGGGAAATCCGAAGTGCTCCAGAACTCATCACAAGCGATCCTAAACTTTTCCTTGGCGAGCTCTTTCAGTCCTTGCACGTCGTAACGCTCTCCAATCTCGTACATTTTGGAGTGGACGAGAAGCTGGCTTGCCGTGCCGTCAAGCTTGGGATGATTTGGCATGCAGATGTTGCACTCGAAACCCTCACACGTGTAGCCGCACTGACTACCGCAAATGTGATGGTCGCACACACGGAAGGTGCCATAATTTTGACAATAATAGTTTCGATCGTGGCATGAATGAGCCGTAGTCTGTTGATGCAAGTCTGTCTTGATGGATGGTGATTCCATGAAAAAAGGCTGATATTCACCTTCGTACAGGTACTGCATAAGTAACTTGATAACTTCTGGCTCGTCCTCAGGGAGATCGACGGTGGCCTCTTTTGACTCCTAAAATACGCATGTTATCGCTTGAGGATGATGTGAAAAACGGATACTGAATACCTTGCCAGGAAACTTTATTGCATTCGCAAAGAACACTGTGCGAGAGCAGACGATCACCTTGTGAACCTTGTATATGTCCTGACCGCAAGTGACTGTGAGGTCAGAGTAGTTCCCACTCTGGAGGGACCTGCGCATGTTCAGTGTGGCGGCTGGCTAATATCGTAGAATCACCTACTCTCGGAGCGAAATAAGTAGTTTCTTTCGCGAAGCTTCCGCCATGTTGTTCTTTCTGTCAGTTTTTGTTAGACTTGCTAACAGTCAACCATCTCAGTTCGAACTGACTGAACTGACTGCCAAGACCCAGTTCAGTCAGTCAGTTTTGAAGCTGGTGATAACCTCAGTCAGTCAGTCCGGAGCCCTCCGGACTGACTGAACTGACTGACGTGGGACTGAGAAGGTTGAAATATGGCCGTAGTTTAGGGTGGTGATAGCTAAACCTGGGGTTGTTGATGTTGAGCCACGGGCGCTCGTTTTTCCGTCCCGACTCGTGCTAGCTACCTACAACCGCATGCATCTATAGCTAAATATAAAGCTAAACTTATCGCATTTTTAGTAAAGCCTATTACTACCGCGTTTTATTGTATACTTAATGTCTGCGCGGTTAAACTTAAGTCTCCGCTGCCTTGTCGAACGCGATAAGCTTAATTCTCTACCTCTATCGCCCTCTAACGCACCCACTATTGGGGATACTAAGAGTAAAGCTTATAATAAGGTGTTAGTTATAGTAATACGAGCAGAGTCGCCTAATAATAATGAGTATAAAGGTCTCGATTTCAAGCGCGTACTATACCTTAAGCGGCGCTAGATTGAACGCACTAGTCGCGGCGGACTAAAAAGCTAGATCTATCACTATAGCTAGGGGGTCTAGTACTACAGATATAAGAAGAATTACTAGCTCTATTAGTACTATTATTAGTACAAGTTACCTAAAGCTTATTATAAAGCTAATAGTACTATAAACGTAGGTTAATACCTATTAAGTAGTAAACCTAGACACTCTATTAGGCCTAATAGACCTATACTAATTACTAGTAAAGAAGGTAATATTATAGGCGCTCTCGCAAAGTTATAGATTTATATAATAAGGTCTAAAGGCGTAGTAGTATCTTAAGAGGTTATAAATAAGATAGTAGTAAGCTTTTTAACCCGCAAGTTTAAAGACGCGCTAAAGGACTAGGTAATTACTAATAATTAAAGCTTACGAGTAATTAAGTTACTATAGTTTCAATATATAATCGCGACTATAAACCTATTAGCTAAAGCTTATTATAATCCTAATAAGCCTAGGAACTAGGGTAGGGTTACTATTAGACGGACGTATAGGGACAAGGTAATAGTTATCACGTAACTACTTTAATTAAAGCGCGCAAGATAAAGCGCGTAAAGTTAAGCGCTTAATATAAAGCGATTATATTAAAGCGATTAATATAAAGCGCCTCTAGCATATATATAATTATAGGTAATAAACCCCTAGGGCTTATTATATTCAACTCAATAAACTTAATATAGTATAGTAATTCAAGTTATTACTTCCACGCTCTATTATAACCAAGCAAGACTAAATCCCTCTTACTTTACTTTATCTTTAAGAACTAACCTTACTCTATTAAAATACTATAGTATCTTAGTAGACTCTTAACACTTTAAACACCTCTATAATAAGTAACGTATTAATAGATTCAAATAACTAGTAGGTAGGACTAACCCACGCTATAACCTCTAAGGTCGCGAAGCTAGACCTCTATTATAGAGACTATACTAAGCTCGAATTATAGCTACTTCAAGTTAACGTCTACTTTAAAATAGACAAAATACCTAATAATAATCAACTAATACTTATAGTAATATACCTAAGAGGAAAAGCTAAGAAATAGGTTATACTATACCTTAAGAAATTTATAGATAATAATAATAATAGTTATAATAATATATTCGAATAATAGATTAAGTTTAAGGATAAGATATAATAAGTATTCCAACTCGCTAACGAACCAGCTATTATAGAATAAGCTATCTAGGGCCTATAATAGAATTATTCAGCTTCTAGTTATACTAATAAGTTTAAGAATTACGCTATTTAGACTAAATAGAATAACTAGGCTTTAATAAGGATATTTAGATAAGGATTGAAAGTAGGTATACGGGTAGAGCTTATAAGAAGTAGAGCTACGATTAATAACCTTAACGAATTAATTAAAGAGTTAATTAGAGTTAATAACTACTTATATAAATTTCGCCTTAAAGCGAAAGATAAGTACGCTGCACTAACCCGTATATATAAGAAAAAGAAATACTAGCTAAACTATAGATACTAGAGGGTTATAAAGGTACCTAGGGTTAGTAGTAATTATAGGTATTTTAGTCTCAATAATATACATATTAATAATATAACCTAAGGAGGATGAATACTAGATTATTACCCTAAGAAGCTAGATAATAGTAAGGAAATAAGAACCTACTACAACTATAGTAAACTATTAAGAGTCTACTAAGATACTATAGTATTTCGATAGAGTAAAGTTAGTTCTTAAAGATAAAGTAAAGTAAGTAGGATTTAGTCTTACTAGATATAATAGAGCGTAGAAGTAGTAACTTAAATAACTATATTATCTCTATAACTATTTAAGTTGAATATAATAAGCCCTAGGGGTTTATTATCCTCAATTATATATATACTAGAGGCGCTTTATATTAATTACTTTAATATAATCGCTTTATATTAAGCGCTTAACTTTACGCACTTTATCTTACACGCTTTAATTAAAGTAGTTACGTGATAACTATTACCTTATCCTACACGTACGCCTAATAGTAACCCTACGCTAGCTCCTAATCTAACTAGGATTATAATACTATCCTCCCTCTTTTAGTTAGGTCTACCCTTAGGCCTTAGTTCCTAATTAGGTTAGTCCTAACTTATAAGTAGCGTACCCTACACTAGTTATAAGTCAGCTTACTATAATATCTTCGTTAGCCTATAAGTAAAAGCTCTATCTAGTCTCTAAAATCCTTAAAGCTAATTACCCTATAGAAACTTCTTATCTTAAGTATTCTATTTCTAGATCTTCTTATTACGTTATACTAAATACTAATTTAAAGTATACTAAATATACTTACCTTAATCATCTATATATTAGTATATCCTAGGAGTCTCTTAATAAGACTTATAAAGAATATAAGAAAAAGGTTAATAAAGATAAGGCGCTTCTTACTATTATTATTAACTAGTTATTATAGAATAAGAAGATTCTATAATATACTAAAGAGTATACTTATTATAAGACCTTATACCTTATATTAGAATTAGAGTTAGAGGGTAAACTAGATTCTCGTTAAATATTTAGCTATCCTAACCTTTCGATTAGTATAGCTGCGTCGCCTATACTCTAGTCTACGCTAGGGTTATTAGATAAATATATTACTATAGAGGGTATTACTTCTCCTATTAGTTCTTCCAATTAAGTTTCTAACTCTTATAAGTTCTAATCCTTATTCTTCTAAATTATCTCTTGAATATATCTATTATCTAGATATTATTATCCTATTACTCCTATATAGAGATAGTTTCCATATTTCTTTCTTGTTTTTTCTAGTAGCTTCTTATAGTTCTAGAGGTTAGCTTCTAGTTCCTATATATTCTCTAATTCTAGGTAGCCTTTCTATTTAACTAACTATTCTTAATAGAAATATCTATCCTAGAATTCTTCTCGTCCTATTTCTTAGTATCTATAGAGATCTTTAACTTTAAATTTATCTTCTTCTTCTTTTTTATAGTAGAAGTTTCGCTATAGCGGCGTTTCTAGGTTAGTAGGTTCTAGCTTACTTACGTAGAACCTAGGGTAGATCTTTACGTCTTTTAGGAGTTATAAGGTGTATATAACTAGTCTATCTTATAACTTAACTAAAAATAGTCTAACCTTAATATTATTAAGTCCTTTACTTAGTTATTTTATACGTAGATTCTTCATATATAAATATACTTTATCCCCCTCTTTTAGCTAAGGTACTATTTTTCGTTTCTTATTAGCGTATTTAATACTACTTTCTTATACTCTAAGTATCTTATCTTATATTTCTTCGTATACCTTCTTAAGTTCTTCTATAGTTATTATTACTACTTATACCTTTAGTCCTAGTAATATTCTTTTAAATAGGTTTAGATATCTTCTATAATTTATAAAGAATAGTGTTTTTCCTATTAATTCTAAGAACTTATTATTATACGCAAGTTATACTATAGGTAGTAATAATACCTAATTATCTTATTAAGTATTAATATAAATTCATAGATATACTTTTATTATATAATTCGTTCTTTCTATTTATCTATCTATCTATAGATAGTAAGCTATTAATAGCTTCCTCTTTATTCCTATTAATACTAATAGCGTTACCTAAAAGTTTAATATAAAGAGCTTATTTCTATTACTAATAATTAACTTTAGTATTCTATAGTATCTAATTATTCGATCTAGGAATACGAATACTAACTACTACGCGGTGTAGTTATTCCTAAATAGTATTATCTCTACATACTTAATAAATCTATATATAATAACTATTATCGCGTTATATATAATTCCTATAGCTAGGTCTTTTAATAGTAGTAGTCCTATTATAAAGTCTATTAAGATATCTTCCTAAGGAAATTCTAGTAATTCTATTACTTATATCTTACTATATAGTATATAAGTACTATATTTATTTTTCTAATAGTCTATATATTTCCTAATAAAGGTTATTACCTTATCCTTTATATTCTTGAACTTATAGTTTCTTCTAATAAGTTCTATAGTTCTTATAATTCTAGAGTATCTATATACTAGATCGTCGTAGTATTATCTTATAATTACTTCTTATAATTCCTTAGGTACGTTGTTTATAATTATTATAAGATTATTAATTTTCTAATTTATATTAATCTCGTTTACTAGTCCTAGTAATCTATCCTAGTTAAACTTTAGTATAGTTCTATTAATAGTCTCTTTTATTCCTACGATATTATATCTTTAACTAAGGGCGTCTACTCTACTATTATCTTTTCCTAGTATATATATAATTTGAAATTTATATTATCCTAAGAGTTCTAACTATCTAGTTTATTATTAATTTAAAGCTTTAGTTATTATAAACGTAACTAAGTTCTTATAATTAGTAAATATTATAAGTTCTAAGTAACTTTCTATATAAATTCTCTAATATTTTAGTATATTTACTATCGCGAGTAATTCTTTATTATATATATTATATTATTCTTCTAGTCCTAAGAACTTTCTAGAGTAGTAGGCTATTAGGTACTATTTCCCTTCGCGTTCTTATAGTACTACTATACTGTATACGAGGTCTAATACATTAGTCTTAAATCTTAATAATTCTCCTCTATAGAATAGTACTAATACTAGTAGTATTATATAAACTATTTTAAGTTTATTAAATACTTCTTAGTATTCCTTTATCTATAACTAAGGTATATCTTTCCTTATTAGGTTTATAAGTAGTAAGGCTTTTCCTAAAAAGTTCCTTATAAAGTATCTATTAAAGTTAATAAATCCTAAGAATAATTATATTTCTTTAATATTCCTTAGTTCTTTCTATACTTTTACTACTTTAATCTTTTCTTTACTTATTTTTACTCCTTTAGTACTAATCGTATATCTAAGAAATTTAACTTCTATCTTATACTATTTATATTTTTCTAGTTTTAGCTTTAGATTATACTAGTCTAAGCTACTTAATACTATCTTAATATATTATTTATATTTATTTATAAACTATAAGTATATTAATATATCGTCTAAATATACTATTATATATATATCTAAGTATTCCCTAAGTATATTATTAATTAATACTTAGAATATAGCTAGTATATTAGTTAGCCTAAATAGTATTACTATATACTTATAATAGCTATAGCGTATTCTAAATGCTATCTTCTATTCTTTACTTTCTTTTATTCTAATTAAGTAGTAACTATCCTATAGATCTAGCTTTATAAATATCTTTACGTATACTAATCTATTATATAGTTCTATAATATTTAGTAGTAGGTAGTAGTTCTTTATTATAATATTATTAAGCTTCCTAAAGTTAATATATACTTAAGGTAGCTCTTATTTCTTTAGTATAAATAATATTAGGTAGCCTACTAGTAATATTAATTCCTATATATAACCTCTTATAAGATTCTTCTTAATATAGTCTCTAAGTATTTCTAACTCTTATTCTAATAGTCTATAGATAGGTCTAGAAGTTAGTTCCTTCCTATAATATAATTATATAGTCCTAGGGTTAATACTTTAGTAGAGAGTTTTCTTCTATCCCTTCTATAAAGAGGTAACTAAATTCCTTATACTATTATAGGATATTAGGAGTTACGTATTTCTCTAATACTCTTACTTTATAACCTAATACCTAGTTGGTATCTATAGAGGTAACTATACTTTTATTATATATTAGTTATAAAGTAGTTAATTTATAAATTATCTTCTTATCTACTATCTTATTCTATTAATACGTAGGCTTAGATCTATATATATCTTTATAGTCTATCTATAAGAGAGTCTAGTATTTCTAATTAACTCTAGGATTAAACTCTTATAACTATAGTAGTCCTAATATAATATCTTTACTAGCTAAGGCTAGGATATCTAGGTATATTTCTATAGTTCTTCCTTAGATATTAAGTATTATAGTTATTTTATGCGTTACTACTAGTTCTCCTAGTATAGCTTCTCTATTCGCGACACGGACTAGATAGGAATACTCCTTCTCTATAGGCTTAAGTCTAGCTTATTATACTACGTTTAGTAATATAAAGTTTATAAATAATCCTAAATCTAATAATACCTTTATCTATTATACTCCTACTATAACTAGGAGTTTAATAAGTTTTTCTACATTAATAGCGTTATATTCTTATCTATTAAGTACTCATCTAAAAAAGACTTATCTTATTTATACTCTCTTCTTATAAATCTATTTAGTATCTTAACTTCTCTATATTATTTATACTTATCCTATAGATAGTACTACTAAATTAAATATATACACCTTCTATTAATTAGTATATTATTTGCAGTTTTATCTACTATTAATACGCTAGCGAAATATCCTACCTATTATTTATCCTATAGGTATCGTTTATATATTACTTTTTTATATTTATTCTAAAACTATTTATACTTAGATTTTCTTACTAGGAAATATCCTAAGCCTATTTTATCTAAGTAGTATATAAGATATTTATTATAAAAATACTATATCTATAATAGTAGTAGGTAGTTAAGGTTTTTATAGTATAACTAGTACTATAGGATCCTACTAATTAGTATATTAGATATATTAAGTAGCTCTTAAGCTTCTAGAGTAAATAAATCTAGTTGCGATCCTTAGTAGAGACTCTAGTCTATCCTTTTATTATCTTACTAATCTTTAATCAAGTAGTAGCTATCTACTAGGTTCTAGATTTCTTCTATAAATCTATCTTATACTATCGCGTCTTCGCGTTATAGTTTTAGAGTTTCTAGTAGAGTATAATATCCTAAAGACTCTAGCTTAGTATTATCTACGTAATTATTATATTTATTACTTTCTAGCTCCCTATCTTAGTTAGAGTCTAGGTAATCCTAAACTATAGGTACTTTCCTTCCTAGGTAAGAGTGCGTAGTAGTATTATAGTAATAACCTCCCCTACTATTATAGTATAATCTTTCTTTTCTTATAAACTCTAGAAAGTTAATATTCTATTTCTTAGTATTTCTTCTCTTAAGATAATTACGTTCGTACGCTTCTTTAACGAGCTTCCTTCTAAAGTCTTTATTAGTTATCTTAGTATTATATTATTCTTTTAGAACTTAATCTACTTAGTCTTTAAGTTCTTAGCTAAGTAGATAAATAGCTTTCCCTTTATTTAGTATCTATTATACCTACTCCTATTCTTCCTTAGTATTATTACCTTACCCTTTAATTATATTAAGAGAGTAGTCCATAACCTAGTATCTCTTACCTATTTATCTTTTAGCTTTATTCTTTAATTAGTAGTCCTTTAATAGGTAGCCTATTTTACTATAGTTATAGTAGGTTCTTATTTCCTTACTATTATCTAGCTTCTTAGGGCAATAATCTAGTATTCATCCTCCTTAGGTTATATTATTAACATATATATTATCGAGACTAAAATACCTATAATTACTACTAACTATAGGTACCTTTACAACCCTCTAGTATCTATAGTTTAGCTAGTATTTCTTTTTCTTATTTATACAGGTTAGTACAGCGTACTTATCTTTTACTTTAAGGCGAAATTCGTACAAGTAGTTATTAACTCTAATTAACTCTTCAACTAATTTATTAAGGTTATTAATTATAGCTCTACTTCTTATAAGCTCTACCCGTACGCCTACTTTTAATCCTTATCTAAATATCCTTATTAAGGCCTAGTTATTCTATTCAGTCTAGATTAAATAATTCCTGAATTTATTAGTATAGCTAGAAGCTAAATAATTCTATTATAGGCCCTAGATAGCTCATTCTATAATAGCTAGTTTATTAGTAAGTTAGAATACTTATTATATCTTATCTTTAAACTTAATCTATTATTCGAATATATTATTATAACTATTATTATTATTATCTATAAATTTCTTAAGGTATAGTATAACCTATTTCTTAGCTTTTCCTCTTAGGTATATTACCGCATGTCCGTACGTAAATAAGCTATATTACGTGCAACGCGTAAACGTTCGGGAGAGAACGCACGGGGCTAACAGGCCTATGCGTTACTCCCCCTATATATAGCCCTTCTCTCTTATCGTACATAGAACAACGCTTGAATACTAATTATCCTTTCCCATTATTATATCTATTTCGTACCGCCGTCCCCTCCCCGCTTACCGCACGCGAATACTATAGAGGAAGCCTCTCTTACCTACTTACCGCACGCGAATGCTATAGAGGAAGCACCACTTACCATAGTGAATACTGCAGAGGAAGCGAACCCACACTAATTAGTAGTAATTAACTTCATTTGCAAATTAGCAAGGTTAAGAATAGAACCCTCCAAATATAGTAGGTTAGTAAACTATTTCGTACACTCACTCGAGTATACGACATTGATAACTTCACTGTACGATTGTACCAACAGCAATACCCGCATAGAAGAGAAGCCGTACGAAGCTTCTCCTCAACCAACAAGCCATAGCACCAAGACAAGACGAACCAATACCATCAGCAGCCAACCCAGCATCACTATCACGTACGGAAGAAGAGGTAGACGACCTCAAAATCCCATTTAATAACGAGATCGTACAAATCATAGGCGTACCAGCCTTAATTCTAGCAAAATATTATACGAATACAGATAACTAGGACTACAAGCTAGACCTCAGCACGGCAGTGCACACTAACCTCAACGGATGTGTCGCACGAGCAATTACAGAACTTATATCAGCAGGATACAATAACGAAGACTTCTATTTATCGTACATAGAGACATTTCGGGATTGGACAGCCAACAACTTCACAAAGGTCAACGCTACACTCCAAGGACGCCTCCTTACCCTCCTCAAGGACCACAACGTCCTATACAAAGGCCGAAGAAGCCAAATACAAGGAGTTAAGCTATACGAGCTAGCACAGGGACAAGAGGACGACCCACCACAGCCCCTCCCCAGCCTCCACCAAACACTTCCGATCCGCACGATAGAAACAACACCAACGGTTCTCACATCAAGAGAAAACGAGGACCTATACAAAGGACCCCAGGCACAAGCGGATAAACCACTATCTCCGCACGAAGAACCAAATCGGACAGAGATGGTAGCACCCACTCCACGACCAATAATACCCCAGAGGCAGGCAATGCATAGAGCATCATCATACCAGCCAAAAGCGCCACCGCTAACACTAAGGGTGCCGTACGATATACGAAATTCAGGGGCAAGACATCAAATCCAGACCCCAGTAGCGCACGCACAGGAGGATGCACAACGGACAAGTTATACACAACACCAATACCTCCGCACGCCACAACCCACGCGACAAAACCTACCAGTATTCCGTGCGACGCCAGCGCCAGGACAGACCCCAGACCTTCTCCCAGATTACTATTAGCATGCTCCACCTAACAACGTATAGCAATCACACAGATCAGCACCGCCACTAAATCAACAAGAACCGTACGTTCATCCAGCAGAATATTCCGCAGGACGACTACCCCCCGAGAAGATCATACAATTCCAGAAGGCATAGAGAAGGGAGAACAACTACTCAGGTCAACCATACGACATCCTTGCTAATAAAGTAAGAATCTTTACAGACCTATGCGGTCGGTTAGAGATTCAGGAGGCACAATACCCAAGTATCTTCCCTGATATCTTAGAAGATCGTGCGAGCACGTACTATCTATATAATATTAGACCAGGACTCGTATAGCAAGAGCTATACGCAAAGCTTAACGCACATTTCAATACTAATATTAACCGCAACCAATATTAGACAGACTGGACAACACTCTCCTTCGCACGATGTAAAAGAGAGAATCCAGACAAATCTCTACACGAGGTACTTGAGCTTATAATCGACAAGCTCACTCTCGCACAAAGAGCACTTGGGCGCGATTTCTAAGGCGACGTACCACTCCACACAACAGTCGTACGAGCCTGTCATAGACAACCCGAACTTGAACCAGCGCTATTCGCACTAAAACCAACGTGCAAAGCACTATTCAGTAACCTTCGTGCAGCTCTTCAAGTCACAATCAATCGACAAACATTTCAATTTATATACGATCCCACTGAAGCGTACTACACAGACCAGAAATACACCCCGACACCACGCACGGACAACAGAAGAAGCAGCAGAAGGTTTCAGCCGCAGCAACAGGACGGACGCCACTCGAACGCACGATACGACAAAGGGCGAAGGCCACCACCAGTAAGAGACCGTACGACCAAGAAATGCTTCATATATTACAAGGTAGGATATTAGTCATCAAACCATCCCCGTACAGACCAAGCACGGGCGAAACGCCAGTATATCAGCTCATACAAGGGGATCTGCAACAAGACACCAAGCCCAGAGGAAATTATAGCATACATCACTAGATTCAAAGGCCCTGAAGAATCTATATGCGATGATAGCCATAAAGAAGATACCAAGGGAGACTACGATGAAGACTAGGACAGTAAGATTAAAGGCGGCGAAGAAGCTATACAATTCCTTAACACTACCACATACCTTCACCATACAACTAGTGAGGACATCTACGGCATAGAGGAAAGCTACCACGCACAGCAATTCATGCTCGAGGACAGGTACCGTACATCATACCAAGGTGAACTATAGGACACCGGCGCATCATCAATCTCAACAGTTAGTAAGACACAACTCGAAGCGTACGTACGAGAGAACCCACAAACAAAAGTCAACTAGACCCCAGGCAAACAAAACATCAGCTTCAGAGGTCAAGGCACGAAAGGCTCTCTCAGCACCATACAGATGCAAAACTCGCTCAGCACAGTAACGTACTACATCCTCGATGCCCCAACGCCATTCCTCCTTAGCCTCGCCGATGCTAACAGACTTGGGGCGTACTTCAATAACATACTTAATGTCATCGTGCAGAAAGATAATACAACTATCCCCGTCGTACGTAAATAGGGACATCCATTCTTCAACCTAAGTCCGCACGAACCAACAACATTCTTCACAGAATCAGAACTACGCCAACTTCATCGACGATTTGGTCACCCCCACACAGAGCGCCTCTACAAGATGCTTATAGAAGCAGGGCACGAGGTGAATCAATCTATACTATCAGAAATCCAGAAGTTCTACCACTTCTACCAACAGCACGCACAAGGCCCCCAACGATTTAAGTTCACGATTAAGGACGATCTCCATTTCAACTACGAGATAGTCATCAATATCGTACAGATCGAAGGAAGGAACGTCTTGCACGTTATTGACACCGACACTTCGTTCCAAGCAGCTATATTTCTGAAGTCAATATCCGCACAAGACACCTGGGAGGCACTGTGCAAGTACTAGATCAATACATATCAAGGCCCCCCAGACTACATCGTGCATAACCCAGGGACAAATTTTACAGCAGAAGATTTTCAAGCTCGCGCGAGAATCGTAGGCGCACAATGCCGCCAAATGCCAGTCGAAGCACACTAGGCGGTCAGGAAGATTGAACGTACGCACCAGCCCCTACGCCGCGCGTTCAATATATTCAAGGCAGAGCTGCGCGATAGCATAGACGATAAATCAATCCTCCAAATAGCAGTCAAGGCGTTAAACGATACAGCCAGGCCAAACGGTCTCGTACCAACACTACTAGTCTTTAGGGCATACCCACGAATCACTGCGGATTCATGCCCATCACCAGACGTAATAGCTCAAGCCGAAGCCGTACAAAGAGCTACGAAGATCCTACGCAGCAAAAGAGCAAAGGAAAAGGTGAATCGTGCGATAAACACTCAGAACAGTCCAGATTCGCACAGTGTTCTCGCACTCCCACTAAACTCAGAGATCTTAGTATAGAGAGAGAAAGGCGGTTGGACAGGACCGTATAAACTCAAAGCTATCAAAGGGTACGATGTGGTAATCGAGACAGAAAATAGACCTATAACTTTCAGATGCACGCAAGTAAAGCCATACTTCCGTACGGAGGATATACACAAAAGACAGGACCAAGGACAAGTAACAGATCCTAACAAGCCAGAGCAAGTAGTCATTGAGACTCCTATCGTGCGAAGACGGGGACGACCGAGAAAAGAAGTTACCCGTGAAGACACTCAAATCGCACGAAAAGACCAGACTAAGAAGAGTACCACACCAACCAAAGCTCTAGTCGTACGAAAGCGAGGCCGACCGAGAAAGATTCCACGACCTCAAAACAATAACGACGAGGAGGACGACCCAAGTATCGTACAAGAAACAGAAGCGATGCAAAGACAAAACCTAAAAAGACAAGCCGCACAATACATCATACAGTCATTCTTAACTTAGAAGGAGAAGGATAACTACGCACTAGCTATCTAGCTCCATAGCAAAGGTATTATTACAACACCTAGCGCACCATTCGAGGCGTCAGACCGTACAGAGATAGAGACACTACTCCAGAAGGGAACATTCAAAATCCTGAAGTTTAACCCGCACGAACACAGCGGACGAATCTTCAACCTCAGACTTATACGAGAAGTCAAAGGGAAGACGACACAACCGTACGAGAAATCCAGGCTCGTGCTAGCAGGACACTCGGATACAGGCAAAGAGGAGATCCTTACACAATCTCCTACAATCCAAAGAATGAGCCAACAATTACTACTCGCAGTCGGAGCATCACTAATCGCTACGTACGACATGCACTGTAAGCTCCAAGACATTACGCAAGCATACGTACAGGCAACAGACAAGCTCGCACGCACGCTATACACCAGACCACCAAAGGAGCTTAAGTCCTTCTTCCCCCCAGACACAATTCTACAGGTCGTACGACCATTATACGGCGCTGCAGAATCAGGCTTATACTGGTTCAAGACATACCATAACCACCATAAGGACAAGCTTAGGATAAAGACATCCTCGTACGATCCATGTTTACTGATCACGTACAAAGGATCAAAAACTTTCGGAATAACTGGTTTACAAACCGACGATACAGTTAGTATCGTCACAGCAGACTTCGCACAGCGAGAGCAGGAGGAACTCAATAAAGCCAATTTTCGTGCAAAACCAAAGAGCGTATTGTCTCCCAGACAACCACTCAAGTTCAATAGTAGAAGGATCGAACTAGACGGCAAGACGATCCAACTCATGCAGAAAGGACAGACAAAACACCTCCACACGATCGACCCAGACAGCAAAGATGCCGCACAAAGATACGTTAAGCAACGAGCGAGAGGAGCGTACATCGCCTCAGTCTACCAACCAGAAGCAGCTTTCGATCTCTTGATTGCCGCACAAACGACAGAGCCAAATACTCAGGATATCAAGAATCTCAACGTACGAGTCCAATAGCAGATAGACAATCCAGACAGAGGCCTAAACTTTATACCTCTCCAACTCAAACAGACAAAGCTTTTTATCTTCACAGACAGATCATTCGCTAATAATAAGGATCTTAGCTCCCAGCTCGGATTTGTAATTATTCTCACTACTGAAGAACGTACGGGTAACAGACACGACTTCCAGATCTATAGTAACATCGTACACTAGAACTCAATTAAGTGCAAGAGGGTAACCCAAAGCGTCCTTACCAGCGAGCTGTACGGCATAGTCAGCAGCTTTAACAACGCGATTGCATTGAGTACAACACTCTACCAAATCGTACAAATAATAAACTTACCAAGGATACTAGTCGTAGTCTACTCAGACTCAAAATCACTATACAACTACCTCGTCAAGCTCAGCACAACGAATGAGAAGCGGCTGATAATCAACATCATATCTCTAAGAGAATCGTACGAGAATCGAGAGATCTCAGAAGTACAATAGATTAACAGACGAGACAATCCAGCCAACGCATACACGAAGAAGACCCCGAATTCAGCACTACAGAAATTAATCACAAGCAACACGCTGAATATCAAAGTCAAGGCCCTCATACAGAGGCCGACTTAACTCACTCATTTCAATTCACAAGAATAACGCACGAGAAGAGGCAGCTAAGACTACACGCGTCAACAGCAAACGTACAGCCAACCTACTAGAAAAGAAAGGACAACGTACGATAGACGAACAGTAAGGGCGAAGCAATTGAATAGCAACGTTACGTACGAGATTACAGGTAACTTACATAAAAAGAGAAAAGTTACCAGTATCCATACGTAAATAAGCTATATTACGTGCAACGCGTAAACGTTCAGGAGAGAACGCACGGGGCTAACAGGCCTATGCGTTACTCCCCCTATATATAGCCCTTCTCTCTTATCGTACATAGAACAACGCTTGAATACTAATTATCCTTTCCCATTATTATGTCTATTTCGTACCGCCGTCCCCTCCCCACTTACCGCACGCGAATACTATAGAGGAAGCCTCTCTTACCTACTTACCGCACGCGAATGCTATAGAGGAAGCACCACTTACCATAGTAAATACTACAGAGGAAGCAAACCCACACCGCAAGTATTAGTTAATTATTATTAGGTACTTTATCTATTTTAAAGTAGACATTAACTTAAAGTAGCTATAATTTAAGCTTAGTATAGTCTCTATAATAGAGGTCTAGCTTAGCGACCTTAGAGGTTATAGCGTAGGTTAGTCCTACCTACTAGTCGTTTAAATCTATTAACGCATCACTTATTATAGAGGTATTTAAAGTATTAAGAGTCTACTAAGATACTATAGTATTTCAATAAAGTAAGGTTAGTTCTTAAAGATAAAGTAAGGTAAGTAGGATTTAGTCTTACTAGATATAATAGAGCGTAGAAGTAGTAACTTAAATAACTATATTATCTCTATAGCTATTTAAGTTGAATATAATAAGCCTTAGAGGTTTATTATCCTCAATTATATATATACTAGAGGCGCTTTATATTAATCGCTTTAATATAATTACTTTATATTAAGTACTTAACTTTACGCGCTTTATCTTACGTACTTTAATTAAAGTAGTTACGTAATAACTATTACCTTATCCTACACGTACGCCTAATAGTAACCCTATACTAGCTCCTAATCTAACTAGGATCGTAATATAAACTAGGCTACCTATTAAGAGACTACTAATTAAAGAATAAAGCTAGAAGATAAATAGGTAAGAGATACTAGGTCGCGGACTACTCTCTTAATATTATTAAAGGGTAAGGTAATAATACTAAGGAAGAATAGAAATAGGTATAATAGATACTAGATAAAGGGAAAGCTATCTACCTACTTAGCTAAGAACTTAAAGACTAAGTAGATTAAGTTCTAAAGGAATAATATAATACTAAGATAAGTAATAAAGATCTTAGAAAGAAACTTATTAAAGAAGTATATAAACGCAACTATCTTAAGTAAAGAAATATAAGGAAATAGAACGTTAACTTCCTAGAGTTTATAAGAAAAGAAAGATTATACTATAATAGTAGAGGAGGTTACTACTATAATACTACTACGCACCCTTACCTAGGAAGAAAAATACCTATAGTTTAGGATTACCTAGACTCTAATCAAGACGATAAGGAGCTAGAAGAAAAGAATAACTATATAGATAATACTAAGCTAGAGTCCTTAGGATATTATATACTACTAGAAACCCTAAAACTATAACACGAAGACGTAATAGTATAGGATAGATTTATAGGAGAAATCTAGAACCTAGTAGATAGCTACTACTTAATTAAAGATTAGTAAGATAATAAATAGATAGACTAGAGTCTCTACTAAGGATTACAACTAGATTTATTTACTCTAGAAGCTCGAGAGCTACTTAATATATCTAATACACTAATTAGTAGGATCCTATAATACTAGTTATATTATAAAAACCTTAACTACCTACTATTATTATAGATATAGTATTTCTATAATAAATATCTTATATACTACTTAGATAAAATAGGCTTAGGATATTTCCTAGCGAGAAAATCTAAGTACAAATAGTTTTAGAATGAATATAAAAAAGTAACTTATAAATAATACCTATAGGATAAATAATAGGTAGGATATTTCGCTAGTATATTAATAGTAGACGAAAGCATAAATAATATACTAATTAATAGAAGGTATATATATTTAATTTAGTAATACTATCTATAGGATAAGTATAAATAATATAAAGAAGCTAAAATACTAAATAGATTTATAAGAAGAGAGTATAAATAAGATAAGTCTTTTTTAGACAAGTACTTAACGAGCGAGAATATAATACTATTAACATAGAAAAACTTATTAAACTCTTAGTTATAGTAGGAGTATAATAGATAAAGGTATTATTAGATTTAGGATTATTTATAAACTTTATATTACTAGACGCAGTACAACGAGCTAGACTCGAGCCTATAGAGAAGAAGTATCCCTATCTTGTCTATATCGCGAATAGAAAAGCTATACTAGGAGAACTAGTAGTAACGTATAAGATAACTATAATACTTACTATCTAAGGAAGAACTATAGAAGTATACCTAGATATCCTAGCCTTAGCTAGTAAAGATATTATATTAGGACTACTATAGTTATAAGAGTTTAATCCTAGAGTTAATTAGAAAAACTAGACCCTCTTATAGATAGACTATAAAGATATATATAGATCTAAGCCTACGCATTAATAGAATATAATAGTAGATAAGAAGATAATTTATAAATTAACTACTTTAAAACTAATATATAATAAAAGTATAGTTACTTCTATAGATACTAACTAGGTATTAGGTTACGAAGTAAGAGTATTAAAGAAACGCGTAACTCCTAATATCCTATAATAGTATAAGGAATTTAGTTACCTCTTTATAGAAGGGATAGAAGAAAACTCTCTACTAAAGTATTAACTCTAGGACTATATAATTATATTATAGGAAGGGAAGGAACTAACTTCTAGACCTATATATAGACTATTAGAATAAGAGTTAGAAATACTTAGAGACTATATTAAGAAGAATCTTATAAGAGGTTATATATAGGAATTAATATTACTAGTAGGCTACCTAATATTATTTATACTAAAGAAATAAGAGCTACCTTAAGTATATATTAACTTTAGGAAGCTTAATAATATTATAATAAAGAACTACTACCTACTACTAAATATTATAGAACTATATAATAGATTAGTATACGTAAAGATATTTATAAAGCTAGATCTATAGGATAGTTACTACTTAATTAGAATAAAAGAAAGTAAAGAATAGAAGATAGTATTTAGAATACGCTATAGCTATTATAAGTATATAGTAATACTATTTAGGCTAACTAATATACTAGCTATATTCTAAGTATTAATTAATAATATACTTAGGGAATACTTAGATATATATATAATAGTATATTTAGACGATATATTAATATACTTATAGTTTATAAATAAATATAAATAATATATTAAGATAGTATTAAGTAGCTTAGACTAGTATAATCTAAAGCTAAAACTAGAAAAATATAAATAGTATAAGATAGAAGTTAAATTTCTTAGATATACGATTAGTACTAAAGGAGTAAAAATAAGTAAAGAAAAGATTAAAGTAGTAAAAGTATAGAAAGAACTAAGGAATATTAAAGAAATATAATTATTCTTAGGATTTATTAACTTTAATAGATACTTTATAAGGAACTTTTTAGGAAAAGCCTTACTACTTATAAACCTAATAAGGAAAGATATACCTTAGTTATAGATAAAGGAATACTAAGAAGTATTTAATAAACTTAAAATAGTTTATATAATACTACTAGTATTAGTACTATTCTATAGAGGAGAATTATTAAGATTTAAGACTAATGTATTAGACCTCGTATACAGTATAGTAGTACTATAAGAACGCGAAGGGAAATAGTACCTAATAGCCTACTACTCTAGAAAGTTCTTAGGACTAGAAGAATAATATAATATATATAATAAAGAATTACTCGCGATAGTAAATATACTAAAATATTAGAGAATTTATATAGAAAGTTACTTAGAACTTATAATATTTACTAATTATAAGAACTTAGTTATATTTATAATAACTAAAGCTTTAAATTAATAATAAACTAGATAGTTAGAACTCTTAGGATAATATAAATTCTAAATTATATATATACTAGGAAAAGATAATAGTAGAGTAGACGCCCTTAGCTAAAGATATAATATCGTAGGAACTAAAGAAACTATTAAAGGAACTATACTAAAGTTTAACTAGGATAGATTACTAGGACTAGTAAACGAGATTAATATAAACTAGGAAATTAATAATCTTATAATAATTATAAATAACGTACCTAAAGAATTATAGGAAGTAATTATAAGATAATACTATAATAATCTAGTATATAGATACCCTAGAATTATAAGAACTATAGAACTTATTAAGCGAAACTACGAGTTCAAGAATATAAAGGATAAGGTAATAACCTTTATTAGAAAATATATAGACTATTAGAAAAATAAATATAGTACTTATATACTATATAGCGAGATGCAAGTAATAGAACTAATAGAATTTCCCTAGGAAGATATCTTAATAGACTTTATAATAGGATTACTACTATTAAAAGACCTAGCTATAGGAATTACGTATAACGCGATAATAGTTATTATATATAGATTTATTAAATACGTAGAGATAATACTATTTAGGAATAACTATACTATATAATAGTTAGTATTTATATTTCTAGATTGATTGATTAGATATTATAGAATACTAAAGTTAATTATTAGTAATAGAGATAAGCTCTTTACGTTAAACTTTTAGGTAACGCTACTAGTATTAATAGGTACGAAAAGAAAGCTATTAATAGCTTACTATCTATAGATAGATAGGTAAATAGAAAGAATAAATCGTACGATAAAAGTATATCTATAAATTTACGTTAATATATAATAAGATAATTAGATATTATTACTACCTATAGTATAACTTACGCATAATAATAAGTTCTTAGAATTAATAGGAAGAATACTATTCTTTATAAATTATAGAAGATACCTAAACCTATTTAAAAGAATACTACTAGGACTAAAGGTATAAGTAGTAATAGCTACTATAGACGAACTTAAGAAAGTATATAAGGAAATATAAGATAAGATACTTAAAGTATAGGAAAGTAGTATTAAGTACGCTAATAAGAAATAAAAAATAGTACCTTAGCTAAAAGAGGGGGATAGAGTATATTTATATATAAAGAATCTACATATAAAATAGCTAAGTAAGAGACTTAATAATATTAAGGTTAGACTATTTTTAGTTAAGATATAAGATAGACTAGTTATATATACCTTATAACTCCTAAAAGATATAAAAATCTACCCTAGGTTCTATATAAGTAAACTAGAACCTACTAATTAAGAAACGCTACTATAGCGAAACTTCTACTATAAAATAGAAGAAGAAGACGAATTTAAAGTTAAAGATCTCTATAGATACTATAAGATAGGATAAGAAGAATTCTAGGATAGATATTTCTACTAAGAGTAGTTAGTAAAATAGAAAGGCTACCCTAATATAGAAAGAATATAGGAACTAGAAGCTAACCTCTAGAACTATAAAGAACTACTCTAAAAGATAAGAAAGAAGTATAGTATATACTTCTATATAGGAATAATAGAACGATAATACCTAACTAAGGGCTATATTAAAGAGATAATTTAGAAGAACTAGGATTAGAACTTATAAGAGCTAGAAACTTAATTAGAAGAACTAATAAGAGAAGTAATACCCTCTATAGTAATATATTTATCTAATAACCCTAGTATAGACTAGAGTATAGGTAATACAGCTATACTAATCGAAAGGTTAGGATAGTTAAACGTTTAACAAGAATCTAGTTCACCCTCTAACTCTAATTCTAACGTAAGGTATAAGGCCTTATAATAAGTATACTCTTTAGTATATTATAGAATTTTCTTATTCTATAATAACTAGTTAATAATAATAGCTAGGAGCGCCTTATCTTTATTAACCTTTTTCTTATACTCTTCGCGAGTCTTATTAAGAGACTCCTAAGATATACTAATATATAGATAATTAAGGCGAGTATATTTAGTATACTTTAAATTAGTATTTAGTATAACGTAATAAGAAGATCTAGAAATAGAATACTTAAGATAAGGAGTTTCTATAGAGTAATTAGCTTTAAGAATTTTAGAGACTAGATAGAGCTTTTATTTATAGGCCGACGAAGATATTATAGTAGGCTAACTTATAACTAGTATAGGGTATACTACTTATAAGTTAGGACTAACCTAATTAGGAACTAAGGCCTAAGGGTAGACCTAACTAAAAGAGGGAGGATAGTATTATAATCCTAATAAGCCTAGGAACTAGGGTAGAGTTACTATTAGATAGACGTATAGGGATAAGGTAATAGTTATCACGTAACTACTTCAATTAAAGCGCGTAAGATAAAGCGCGTAAAGTTAAGTACTTAATATAAAGCGATTATATTAAAGTAATTAATATAAAGCGCCTCTAGTATATATATAATTATAGGTAATAAACCCCTAGGGCTTATTATATTCAACTTAATAAACTTAATATAGTATAGTAATTCAAGTTATTACTTCTACGCTCTATTATAACTAAGTAAGACTAAATCCCTCTTATCTTACTTTATCTTTAAGAACTAACCTTACTCTATTAAAATACTATAGTATCTTAGTAGACTCTTAATAAAGCTCTTCTCTAGTATAACTACTAGACCCTCTACAATTATATTATTACCGAGTATAACGTATACGTACTAGCTATTACTACCTACCTCTACGAAGCTTAGTCTCTTATATATATATCCTTTAATAACTAGACGTTAACTAGTAGGTAGTACGCCTTTATAGGCCTCTATATATACTACCTTAATAGTAAGGGTAAGTTAATAGACTACTTACTAGGTTTACCTAAGCTCTATAGCTTATATACTAGAAGTAATATTAGATTAGTAGTAGTAATAATACTATAGTTATTTAGCGTAGATAATACGAGTATTAGATACTTTATACTTAATAACGCAAGTAATAATAATACCGCAGTAGAGACTTTAGTAAAGGAGTTTAGTTTCTCTACGCCTTATTAGTAGCTACGCTACTATTACTATATCCTTAACCTAGGCGCGTAGTTAGTAATCTAGGGTAAAGCTCGCGAGGCGTACAAGAATAATATTACTTATCTAAATAATAAGGAGAAGTTTATAAATAAGTAGCGTAAATTTAGCCTAATAGGTATCCTTTTCAACGTTATCGCGTCTATATATATACTGTAAAGTCGCTAGCTATTAGAGTATCTCTAGCGCGATAAGGTAGAGGTAGTTAGTATTAAAGCTAAGATTTAATAGCTTATTAAGCCTATTAAGACGCGCTAGAATAGCTATTTTAATGCCTTTATGCGCGCAACTAGGCTTTATAGTCCTCTTAATAGCTATATTAGACTTAAACTTCAAGAGTATAGCGCTATAATAGTAGTATTAAGACGCTAGAAAACTCGCGAGTAGCTACCTAAGGCGCAGCTATAGTTATATATACAAGAGGGCGGTCTTAGTAGTAAAGACTAGGCGATAATTACTAAGTATATCTAACTTCTTAAGCTATTTACTAAGGCTACTTACCTACTTAAAGGTTATAGTTAATATAGTTACTATAGTACTATTTAGGAGGTTCTAGTTATATTTAAATAGCTACTTAACTAGCTTAAGGTACTTAAAGATTACCTTAAAGATATTAATTATAAAGATCCTAACTTACCTAAAGACTACCTTATTATAAACGTTAACCTCGCGTATATAAAGCTATCGTAGTACTATATAAAATTTAACGACGTACTAGTTTACTACGCTACTATAATCCTCTATCTATACTATAAATACTACCTTATAGTACTTTAGAAGGTACCTAATACTTATAATACTACTTAAGATAGCGCCTATTACTATAATAGTTAGCTTAATAATAACTACTAGGCGTTCTTATAAATATAGTAGGAGTATAAGGACGCTATAGTTATTACTACTAGTAAGGTAGTAACGCCGCTACTAAAGAAGCTATAGCTAGAGTTATTAGTATCGCGATTAGCTTTTCTATAGTCATTAATAGAGTAGACTATAAGATAAGTAGAGGTAAACCTAAAGGAGGATAAGTATAAGATCTAGAAATAGTAGTTAGCGTTAGTAGAGGATAATAAGATAGCGCTTAACCTACTATTATACTAGTAGTTAGTAGCTAGGTAGTTTCTAGTACTCTCGAAGTTTACTATCAATATACTGATAATACCTATAGCTACTACTAACTACAAGTAAACTTTTAGCGAGCTTAGTAATATATTAGGCACGCAGAGACTATAGATAAAGCTAGAGTTAATCGCGGCTTTACAGAGCTTAAAGAGCTAGAAGAAACTTAGGATATAGTTACTAATAACCTTATCTTCTAGGCCTATACGAGCACTATCAGAGGATAAGATTTTAAAAATATAGGAGTAGTTATCTTAGTTCAACGTTAGTTAACTTAGTTCAGTTAACTTAGTTAGTCCCTAGCTCACCGCGACGTTAGTTTAGTTAATTAGTTTCAATTCATTCCGAAAGTCTTAGTAGTTAGTTCAGTTCAATTCGGAGTACTCTAAAATCTTAGTTAGTTAGTCCGGAGCCGTATTACCTAACTAAACTAACTAATAGCAAGTCTGGTTTTTATATTAGAGTTGGTAAGGTAACTACAGGGAAAGGATATCTATACCTAACCATCCGCAGAGGGTATACTATTATCCTTCGCATAGAATAGTCCTTAGAAAGTTAGGAGAAATTAACGTAGGGTAAGTAAGGCTAAGCTATTACAAGTCGGCTCTAGCTAAAGTAATCGCCGATAAGTAGACTTAGGAGCTAAAAGGTAATACTCTAGCTACGGGTAATTAGGAACAGCGCCTATTCATGCGCCTATTCATCTTAACTAGGTATAGTATATTACTAGCGTAAAAATAAGAAATATTGATCCGATCGCGGTTTACTATAAAAAATATCAATAGTTACCTACTTATAAAACCTAAGTATGCGAGACCCTTCATTATATATATAAATATCTATAATACTAATATAATATAACTAAAGCCTTAATATATCCTCTACTTCTAAGATATCTATAGGTTAAAGCAAGAATCCTTAATAATAGCGAGGTTCCTTTAATAAAACCTCGCTATATCCTCTACTTCTAAGATATCCGTAGGTTAAAGTAAGAATCCTTAATAGTAGTAAGGTTCCTTTAATAAAACCTCGCTATATTTAGATACTCTTCTACCTAGATTAAAAAGCTTAGAGATAGTAACCTTTCTACTTAAAACTCTTACTATATTCGAATATTCTCCTACCTAGATTAGAAAGCTTAGAGATAGTAACCTTTCTACTTAGAACTCTTACTATATTCAAATATTCTCCTACCTAGATTAGAAAGCTTAGAGATAGTAACCTTTCTACTTAGAACTCTTATAGTATTTAGATATTCTCCTACCTAGATTAGAAAGCTTAGAGATAGTAACCTTTCTACTTAGAACTCTCGCTATATACTCTAAGAAGTATATAACTGAAAATTATTACTAGCTATATAGCTAGGATTAGGGAGCCTTAACTATAACCTCGCGTACGTTAAGCTTCCTTCTAAGAACTCTCGCTATATACTCTAAGAAGTGCGCAACTGAAAATTATTACTAGCTATATAGCTAGGATTAGGGAACCTTAACTATAACCCCGCGTACGTTAAGCTTTCTTCTAAGAACTCTCGCTATATACTCTAAGAAGTGCGCAACTAAAAATTATTACTAGCTATATAGCTAGGATTAGGGAACCTTAACTATAACCTCGCGTACGTTAAGCTTTCTTCTAAAAGATCTCGTCTTATTATATATATAAATTCTTATAAATTCTTATAACTAGAATTATATTAATACTCTAATATAGAATACTTAACTTAGAATAAATATTAGAATTAACGATCTTTTAAATCCTTACTACTATAATAGTCGTCGCACTATTTATTATATATATAAAAAAATTAAAAAAATTTCTATATTATCTTTAACCCTTTTTTTTCTCTTTAAAATTAGGATAGGAATTATATAGCCTTGTTATTAACTATATTATATCTATATATTATAGGAGTTATATATATATACTCTATATTATAAATATATATAGGTAAATTTATCTATATATTAGAAGTATTAAGAAATTATATATAATAATTAGGTAATATATATTTAATATATTGTAATAGGAATAGCTATATTATATATAGATATCCTAAACGCAACTACATCGATATTAATATAGATATTCCCTAGTTATTCCAATACTATATCTTATATTATCTATTTTATATTTATCGTTAAATTTTTAAGATATCTCTATACTAGCGAACTATAATGCAAATACTATAGGATATCTATAAGTCTAATATATATAATTATCTATAGTATTAGGATAGTTGTAGTAGAAGCTTAGAATATTTATTATTTATATAATATAAAAATAATAACTATGTCTATCTTATATATATTATAGTTTATTATTACTACGACGGGTATATAATACGTAGAGGTCGTATATTCTAACCTATTAACTATATTAGAGTATATTATAGCTTTCTAGTCCTATATATTTATTAACTCTATAGTAGAACTAGTAAATTACTTATATAGTATTAGAACGCACGACATATATATAATACTTAATTGATATAATATATTCTATTATATAGATATACTACCTTAGTAAATATTTCTATTAAACTTATACGTTAGAGAGGTTCGTATAATTTATATACTACGTAGAATTTACGTAGTATAACTAGAATAGCCTAGATAATATTTAGTAAATATAGTATTTACTAATAAGCCTTATATAGGAGATGTATTTATTACTACTTATTAGGAGTAAATATCTAAATAGTACGCTAGCACTTACTAGGACGAGGAAGGAGGCGATAGAGATTAAATATTATAAGGATATTACTACTATTAATATATTATATATTCTACACCAACTATATCAAGTATATATATATTTTCTCTACGCATATAATATTAATATATAGGCGCATTAATATATATAGTATTATAGGTCTAGTATATTAGTACTAAAGCTAAAGTATTTACTATTAAGTATTTATATATATATTAACTGCCCTTTAAATATTATATATACCCTAATATTTCTAAGGCATCCTAGTACCACCTTCACTACCCTAGATTTTAATGTAAAGTAGTTTCTAGATATAGTTTATTAGCATATATTCTAACGTACTTATAAAGTAGTATTAATATTCGCGAGGTAGTAGGTATATCTATTTACGAAGTTAGTATCTAAATAGATAATTGTATTTAGCGGGTATTCCAACGTTTATATAAGGTATATTCAATATTAGTAAGGTATTAGGTATACTTCTTTACTACGTTGGTATAAAATTAGATATTATATATATAGTAGTTATTACGGTATTTCCTAGATTACGTAGTATATTATTAGGATTTATGATATATTCTATTCGCCCCTATATAGATAATTATAATTAACCCTTATATTTACTATCTATAGTAGTAGATATATAGTATTTTACGATACTTCTATATATTAAGCTCTAGTAAGTAGGTAAAGGTATATAGTTACTTACTACTACTTCCTAGTAGGAATAGTAGTATAGGTAAGTATATATTAGAGTATAAAGTTACGGTAAGAGTAGAGTCTAATAGGCAAGTAAAGGTAGCGCACGATGATCTTAGGATAGAAGCTTAATAAAATAGAGCTTAATAATAAATAATATAGATATAGATCTAGTAAGGTAAGAATCTCTACCTACTAATATAGTTAGTAATAATTATTAGTATCCTTAAGATCCAAGTAAGGTTTAGGTAAAACCTAAGTAAGGTCTAGGTAATAATAGATAAAAAGTGTATTAAATATCAATTAGAGCAATATTTTCGTAGTCTATAAATATAGGGTATTCTTATATATTATAATGTATATACGTATAGATCTTGTCTATACTAAGTATATATAAGGAAAATATAGAATTTTCTAAGGTAATATCTAGGCTAGATATATAATATATAAATCTATATCTATAGTACTATATAATCTATCTAAGTAGTAGTAGGATAGTTAGGTATCCCTATATAGGTTAGTTTATATAGGATATCTATTTATATACTAGGTAGATTTTATACTATATTAGTTTACGTCGTCTAGTAATAGAAAATACTATATATACTATAATTATTATAATACTTATCTTATATTATATTACTATATCTATCTTCTTTATCCCTAAGATCCTATTCTAGTAGAGTTCCGCGTAATTTATAATACTTTAATATAATCTTTAGGGGACTTTAGTAAACGTGTTTATTATACCTAAGATAATATAAGAAAACCTTATTAAAGTTATTATAGTATTCTACCTTTACCTACTAGTACGCCTTTTTATCTAAAAGGCGTTGTATTTCTCTAGCCTTTACTAGTATTTACCTTTAAGGTAGCCTTTCTAGTTTACTATCTAAAGTTTATCTTAAGAACTTAACCTAGAAATTATCTCTAGATTCGTAGGTCTTATATATACTAACTAGTAACTATACTAATGTTAGTGTAATAGAATACTATATATATAGGGAAATATAGATATTATAGTTACTATAATCCTTTATAAACCTCTACTAGAACTTTAGGGCCTATTAAGAAAAAACTACCTTCTATAACTAAATAGATATAGGCTTTCCCTTATATTCTACGAGCTTTTTATCTCCTTTATCCTAATCTCGCACTAGCTATACTATATTATTTCCGTACGGCCGTTTTAATAGTAGTTCTAGTATATTACTACTACTGAATATTATATACTTATTTCTAATAATAATTATTCGTTTTCTTAGGTAGATTCCCTAACGCTATAATAGGGTTCCTAGGTCTTATACTCTATATAGGTATTACTATATTAGTAGCTTATAAGGATTAAGAGTAATTAGGGTAGCGCTTAGTTGTGCCGAGAGCCTTTATATAAAAGCGTCGTTTACGAGTGAATATAGGAGTAGTAGTTTAAGTAGAGGCTATTAGATATTATAAGTACCTAACCCTATAAGCTTGTAGTAGATAGTAATATATACCTATATTAGCTATAGTACCTACTTAATCTATTAGTACGGAGTTTATAGGTATTATTAAGTATATTACTCTATTATACTAAGCTTTTAGTACTCTATAAGGATATAATAATAATAAAGGTAAACTAATAAAATACTCTAGTTCTCTCCTATATCTATATTCAACTCTATATAGATACCCTTATACCTCCTTTATATAATATTAGCGTATATTTATATTATTATACTTGGGATATATATATATTTTCTTATAAATACTAATATCCTCTACTAATAGCTATCTATTTGCCTTTAGAGTCCTAATAGCTTAGTATAAACCCTAAACGCGAAATTCGATCTAGTCTTTTAAGAGCGTTTAGCTTATATTTATCGTCTTTAGTATGTAAGATTATAAGGTAAGTTTTTCTTTATAGTAAGGTGCCTATAGTAGTCGTTATCTTTCTACTATAATAGTATAGATATAGGCTTTTAAATATATTAGGGGTTCTTATAAGAAGCCTTAATATAGTCGACGTTTCTCTATTAAAACCCCTTAACTATAGATATACCCCTACAACGTATTAAACGCACTAGTATATATTATATAGTTTACTAGTATAACTAATACTTATTATAGTATATATTACCTAAATAGGATATATATAATACTTAGCGTGCATATATATATATAATTAGTACTAGTTATATATTTATAGTAGGATGCGTTCTTAGACTAGTTAGGGGTTCTTATAAAAGATATTAATATAGTTAACTTTTCTTTAGTAAATCCTCTTTAATACTATTTATATACCTATAATATATTATATTATATTAGAGAAGCTAATATTATACTAGTACGTATTATAGGTTACCTAATACTTATTATAGTATAGGTTAGCTAAATTAAGGTATATTATAGTACTTAGCATATATACTATATATAATTAAGGCGTCGATTATATTATACGTTCTTATAAAAAGTATTAGTATAGTTAACTTTTTTCTATAAAATCCCCCTAAATTTTATTTATATGCTAATAGTATATTACTTAATATTAGATACCTAGGCGCTAGTATATATTATAGGTAGCTAATGCTTATTATAGTATAGGTTAGCTAAATTAGGGTATTATAGTACTTAGCGTATATACTATATATAATTAAGGCGTTAATTATATTATACGTTCTTGTAAAAAGTATTAGTATAGTCGACTTTTTTCTATAAAATCCCCCTAAATTTTATTTATACGCTAATAGTATATTACTTAATATTAGATACCTAGGCGCTAGTACGTATTATAGGTAGCTAATACTTATTATAGTATAGGTTAGCTAAATTAGAGTATATTATATTACTTAGCGTATAGATTAGTATTAGTTATATAGTCCTTATTAGCTATAACCTCGTAGGTACCGACTAGGTACCTAGATATAAATGATATTACTATTACTATCTTACCTATACGTTAATAATACTAAGATCTATATTAGATAAAAAAACTAACTTATTACTATAGTATAGGGTATAGTATTTACGTATACCGCGATAGAATATACGATAATTACTACTTTTACTAACTACCTCGGCCGTATATAGTAGTAATTTAGTAGTACTGTAGACTAGTAAGATAATAGTAAAATAGTAGTTAAAGTTAATAAGGAAATGCATGATTAAGACTAAATTTTTAAAGATATTAGTAATATCTCTTATATCAACTAATTAGAGGCGGAGGAGTAATTAGATTGTATATTTGAAGGTATTTGTAATAATACCAAAAACGTATATATAAAGAGAATACGTATAAACTATAGATTATAAGTATTAAGTATAATATAGTACTATTATAATATTAACGAGGTAACTATAGATAAATTACTAAATTCTAGGCGTTTATTAATAAGTTCGCGCTAATATATAGTAACCTAGGGATAGTTAGTAAATATATACTACTACTTATATATGCGTGGATAAAATATTACTATAGTAAACTAAGTATAACCTTAGATGAAACGACCTAACTATTACGAAAACCTAAGATAGTTGATAAGTATAATAGTAGGCTAGTATATATATAGTCTTCTATATCTACTATATATATAGTAGTAACCTATTTATATGTATGTGAATAGGGTTACTAGAGCTTATCTTTTATAAGGAATTCTAATATAGAATAGGTAGGAAACCTATACTACTTATATATAGTATAGAATTTTATGCGATATCTTAAAGTCTAAAAGGTAGGTTATAATATTATTATTTACTAGGAATATTAACTAATTTACTAATAATTACTCTAGGTATAGGAAGAGTAGACCTAGAAGAGTGTACGTGCGATAATAGAGGTAAATCTTAAGGTACTCTACTTTGCAAACGCCTATTTCTAACTAAAAGATTAGCCTAAATAAGGAAATATAAGATTATAAGGTAAGCTTAGAAAGAGGGTTATAATATCCCTAGCTTATTTAATATCTTTTATATATTTACTCTATTTAGACAAGGTTTTAAATATAAAAGTTAAGCACTTTAAGTAGTTTAATAATAATACTAGTAAGGTTAAGCTTACTCTCCCCTTCTATAAAACTAAGTAAACTAGTAGTATATATCTATAATATAGTAGACTCTTACTATTCTAACTAATAATCTAGACGTTAAGCTATTTTACTTATACTATAACCTAAGTTACCTATAGTTAGACGTACCTAAGCTACTATTAAGCTAGCTAAGCCTCTTAAATATCTAAGAAGACTACCTTATTTACTTATTTTAGGTAATAGATTAACTTAAAATAGTTAATAAGCTATTAGTAGGGCCTATATATTATAATACCTATATAACTAATTATATATACTAATAAGCTATAGAGTTATACCTCGTTTTTAGAGGACTTTTAGTATAATCTTAATAAGATTAGCGAGCCTTATTAGTAATATAGTAGCTATTTATTCTACTAGGGTAGTATATAGTAGTTTATTATAGTTATACGATAGAATATTATAAGACTCTATAATTACGGGGGTTAGAGTAAAGAGTTTAACGAAATAACAATTATAAGGTATTTAATTAGCGTTTATAATAAGTAATTTATTCCTTATAATAAATACTTAAACCTATAGGCTTAAGTAGGTATACGATATTTAGTATATAATAGGTCCTACTATTATAATTAATACTATTAGATATTAGAATAACTAGCCTTTTCCTATGTATTTAGATATTATATAGTAACCTATATTAACTATATATTATATCTTAGGGTGTATAGCTAATATACCCGTTCCTATTAGCGTATACTACTTAAATCGTCGCGATTATAGGTACTATATTATGTATATAGACATAGTAATACTTAGGATACTAATATTACGTCTACGTCTTGATATAAACGGCGACCCCCCTATACTATATCGTGTAGTACGACCCTATATAAAATTATACCTATACTATTAAAACGCGTTATATTTATATTATTAGCGTGTATACTAATATAACTATAGTAGAGGTGACTATTTATATATAAAATATAGTAAAAATAGGCCTAAATAATAGTAAACTCTAACGCGTCTAGAAGATAATAACTACTCGCGGTATAGGTAGGAGGTTTAGGAAGAAATTACTATAATAGCTTAATACTACTAAGTAGTTAGCTAGTAGACGTATTAATATATATAATATAGAGTTATTATATAATAATAAAAGCGCGCTACAGTGAGATACCTCGCTATAACCTAGTACCCTATGCGAAGACCCTAGGTATATAGATAACTTATATCGCGAGGTACGATATTTACTATATAGTACTACCCTCCTATTATAAGATACCTCTCTAAATAGGCTAACCCCTACGCTAGATATAAGTAGAAGTACTAAGAATACTAGGGAACCTCCTAAAGAGGTTTATTAGACTAAAGTACGTATATCTAGTTACGTTAATATAACTTATAATAGGTAAGATTATCTCCTCTATTATCTAGGTAATAAGAGGCCTTATTATCTTAGATATTACTATTACTAAATACTATTACTACTAAACGTCGCGCTAGATAGTAATTAAAGTAGAGGAAGAGGCTAGAGAAAATAGATACTATAGAGGAGAAGTTATAGTATATTAATATATATAGGGACCTACCTAGTTCTTCTTAGTACTAATATATCTTAGTATATCTTTTTAGGGTAATAAAGACGCGTTACCTAGATACTATAGTTATAGGTTAGTATATAAAGTATATATATATATATTATTACTATTATTATATTATACTAATATCTATTTTATAGACTATCACAATAGGTAAAAATACACCTAATAGGTCTAAGGAGCGAGAGGTACTCCTATATAGCTATTTATATAACGTAAGTACCTATACTTCCCTATAATTATAATATATACTAATAACTATAGGTATCCCTACTTAAGATATAGTATACTAAGAAGAGTATATTTATAGTAAGTAGTTAAGTATCTTAGGTTTATTAACGAATTAACTAATACTTATTATAGGACCTAGATATTAAGCGTATAGAGCGCGAAGATACTAGGGAATCTATAGACTACCTAGGCCCTAGGGTACTTAGTAAATATAAGATTTTCCTCTTACGCTTTTATAAGATACTCTTTAGTACCTTTAATATAAATATAGTATATCTTATATATTATTATTAGAGGTATAATACCCTAAAACTTATATATATAGCTCTTAAACCTCTAGAGGTAGCATAAGGCCTAGCTTAGATTATTTAATAACCTTAAAGCGTCTACCTAGTACTTCCTTAGTATATACTCTTAGGATTATTAGTATTATATTAATTATATACGTATATTTACTATATAATAGAGCTAAACCCTAGGTATATTACTTAAACGAGAGTAGAACGAAGGGGAAAATAGAAGTGTAAAAAAAACGTTACGCTTAACTAATTAAAGTTAGATATAATAGGGTATTAAGTATAGAATATAGTTTATATAAGGTATAAACTTCGAATTTATATATATATCTAGTATAATGGGTAGCGTACGTTATAGTCTTAATCGCGATATCCCTATAATAGTACGATATATAGTAAAGAAACCTCTATATTAATAAGGTATTCCTCTACGTAAATATACTACTATTATATTTTCTATTAATAATAGGGTATAGCTAAGAAAGCTTAATATAAGTAAGGTTCTTTAGATAAAATATTAGTATATTATACCCTTTAAGATATAGGTAGAGCTAGGTAAGAAAGCTTAAGCTAGGCGAGGTTCCTTAGATATAATATTAGTATATTATACCCTTCTAAGATATAGGTAGAGCTAGGTAAGAAAGCTCGAGCTAGGTAAGATTCCTTAGATATAATATTAGTATATCCTACCCTTCTAAGATATAGGTAGGGCTAGGTAAGAAAGCTTAAGAATACTAAGATTTCTAATATAAAGTATTAGTATATCCTACTCTTCTAAGATCTAGGCTACTCTAAACTAGAAAGCTTAAAGACGTTAAGGTTTCTTATAAGTAACCTTACTATAACTTATAAGAATTTAATAATTTTACTATATCGCTATATAGCCTACTAGGATTGCGCTCCCCTAAAAGATGCCTTACTCTTATTAAGGTTTCTTATAAGTAACCTTACTATAGTATATAAGAATTTAATAATTTCGCTATATTACTATATAGCCTACTAGGATCGCGCTCCCCTAAAAGATACCTTACTCCTATTAAGGTTCCTTATAAGTAACCTCGCTATAGTATATAAGAATTTAATAATTTTACTATATCGCTGCATAGCCTACTAGGATCGCGCTCCCCTAAAAGAGGCCTCGCTCCTATTAAGATTTCTTATAAGTAACCTTACTATAACTTATAAGAATTTAATAATTTTACTATATTACTATATAGCCTACTAGGATCGCGCTCCCCTAAAAGAGGCCTCGCTCCTATTAAGGTTTCTTATAAGTAACCTTACTATAATATATAAGAATTTAATAGTTTTACTATATTATAATATAGCCTATAAGGATTAAGCTCTCTTAGTATAAACCTTACCTTTATCGTACATTTTTATATAGTTAGAGTTCTTAATATATAATTATATAGAGGATATATTATAATATATAATAAAATATATTTAGAAGCTCGATATATTAGACTTATAGAGTAAAAATTAATACTAAAAACGCTATTTCTATTTACTTTCAATAAAGTAGGTATTTCTATATTAAAGGGAAAATTCTTCCTCCCTTATAACTACGCCTATAAAACCGTATTAAATCCTTAATATAAATAAGGAAAAATACTATATTAGAAGCTACTAAAACCCTACTTATTATTATTATTATTAGAGTATATAGGTAGATAAGTTTCTAATTCTAAGCTAGTTTCCTTAGTCCTAATATACTTCTTACCTAACTTCTACCTTTTATTTAGGCTCTAAGTAGGCTTTCTTAGTATCTACTTCTTTAGCTACTTTACGCAGAAATTTAACCTAGCGCGCATCTTACTAATAGCCTCTTTACTTAAAGGCTTAAAGTTTAAACCTATAAATTATTAGTTAAATTTATATTAGAAGCTTAGAATTATCTAGGATATATACTAAAGATAGTATTCTCTTTTATTTAATATTTCTGAATTTTTTTAGCTACCTCTACCTTAAGGCTATTAATATTAAACAACTATATTTTACGTTAAGGTTAGCTAATATTCTCGTATACTTTAAGGAACTATATCTAGGATATCTATTATACCTTTTTAAAATTAATTATACTAAACTTAAACTCCTAAATTATAAGAAGTATAAAGGCGTAGCTACTAAACGTATATAGAAGGAGGGGGTAGGTAGAGTAGGTATTATTTATAATAATATTTACTTTCTATAGTATATAGTTAGTAATATTCTAGAATAATTAATATCTTATAATACTTACCTCCTAAAGACTAATTTTCTTAAAATACTACTCTAAATAGGTAGCCTTTATACGAGTTAGATATTATATAGATATAAAAATATCAAGAATTCCAAGAGTAGGATATACTATAAGGGGTAGCTATATAGTACTAGTTTAATAGCCTTAGAACTATCTAGCTTAAGGTTACCTATAGGTATAGTCTAGAAGTAATTAGTATAAGATTAGAATTTTACATATAATTAGCCTAGAATATATATACTTACGTTTCCACTATACTAATAAGAGTAGTAACGAGGCTCTAGTTACTATATAGCTATAACTCTCTCTCTATTAATAGTATTATATTTAGTATTACTAAAGAATTAATTACTAAGGTATAGAATATTAGCGATATATATAAAAGAAGCTTAGTTTTACTAGGGAATTATAGCCAATTATCTATATATAGTATAGAGGTAGGAGAAGAAGATATAAATAGTATTAACTCCTACGTTTAAGATAAGAAGAAGGGTAGAAGTAGACGTAAATAATAAGGGGTTTACTTATATAAGCTAGTCTTAGAATAAGATTAATTTTTTTTTTTTCTATAATTATATATAAGTAGTTATTTAAGTTTAATAAGGTTAAATATAGGTTATATTAGTACTTATAGGCTTTAATAGGTAGGCGTCTAGGCGAGAGCTCTATATCTTCTAGTACTTAGCCTTACGCGTATTATACTTATCTTTAGAGAGCTTAGATTCTTCTAAACTACGTTAGGGGAAATATAGAGTATTAGGCCTTTTAGTATTTTTACTAGTATTTTCAGGGAGTATATTCTTAACTTCTTTAGTTAACTAGGCTAACTAGGCTACTATCTAGTATAGTAGAGTTTTTAGGGGTTCTTATAGATCTAGGGAAAATTCTATTTAATACTCGTTAATATCGCTACTATTATATATTACTAGCCTAGTAATAATAGGTATAATTAAATTGGTAGTACTAGTATTATTAGGGATAGTAATGCTACTAGTATAGTCGTTAGGAGCTCTAGTAGAGTTAGCGGCTATAGTCTCCTTACTATAGCTATAATTAGTAATAAAGCCTAGAAATATAATAGTGTAGAGGCGGAAACCCTAAAGATTACAATAATTAAAGGTATAGAAGTAGGGTAGAGAATAAAGATAATAAGGTAAAAGGTAGCTCTAGCCTTATAAGATATAAAAGGCTATAAATAATAGTAGGAGTAAGGGATAATTATAGAGTAAAGGTATTAAATAGTAGAGTATAGATAAGAGCTTAATAAGGTAGAGCTTTATAGGTAAAGCTAAAGTATATAACTAGGAAATACATACTAAAGCTAAGAGCTTAGATCTACTAATATCCTTAATAAATTAGCCTAGGTATAGTAGTTATATAGCTTTAAGGGGGCGGCAAACTTATCTACTATATTAATCCTAAAGTAATAAATTAGCGGTTTTATTAAGGTTTTCTAGTATAATACATACTATTAGATATACTACGAGGGTAGTAGAGTCTATCGTATGTAAGTTTAGAGAGCTTATAGAGGCAAAATGTTGATAAAAACGGCATGTGCGGCGTGTGCGATGTAGAGGTTGAGGAGATAGAAAAATCTAAGGTTTCTCATAATAGTATGTGCGCGTAGTGCCAAGCATTTTGAGATAGAGTGAATATGAAGTGAAGTGAAGAGAGTAGTGAATAGATTTGGATGGGAGCGCGCATGCACGGAAATATCGGCGTTTGCACGCGCGCCTCGCGGAACTTCCCGGCGCTTGGAGTGTTACCCCCCGTTTCTAAGCCGATATTTTCGCTTGGCCGATGTTAGTGCCTTGGCAAAACTCTCTACCAAGAGCCACGCTATCGCTCATCAACATCAGTAACGATTAACTCCAAGCAGAAGGAGCTTCTGTCAGCGGCCTACCAAAGGCTATTCAGGTAAGCAATAGCGAGTTTTTGATGTTGATTCAGGCAATCAAATGCTGTTAGCTAAACAGTCCCACGTTTCCTTATAATTCAGTCTATCTGTCTGGCACAAGGAAGCTGATATCCAACTTCACTGGGCAATCACTGTCAGAGATAACGACTAGATGAACAAGGAGGTAGGGTTAGGTAGCTAAAGCACTTCAAGCTTAGACAAAGACTCGTGTTGTAACTGCATGTCGCCTGCTCATTCATAATGGCCATGACAGCCACCACTATCTTGAGTTTGAAAAGCTGTGCAAAGAGAATGACATCAAGGCGCTCTACATGCTACCTCAGCAGTATCGCTTGCTCAATTTTCTTAATATTGGCTGCGTCACTCCGTCAAAACGCGCGTACAGTCGTGAGATTGAAGGTCCGATCCACCACCAAACTTGAATTACTGCCAGCCTTGAAGGTAGGGTTAAGCCAGTTGTTTACACCAGCCTATATCTACCCAACCTTTCCAGACGCAGGGCTTATCCAACTCCGATTAGACGATTTTCCATCAAATCTACATATATAGCTTTATATGCTTACCCCAGCTACAATATCAAGCATTCCTCGGGAAGCCCAAACGACAGCACCTATAGGAGCTTGAAGCTCAATCAAGTTAGATATGTGAGCAAGTTTGAAAGCATGCGCGCTCGTCGCCGGGACCGATCGTCAAAACAATTTACCAGTCTAGAAAGTAGCTAAAATCTTTATACTCTTCCTGAGTCGATGCGCCACCGTTTCAATAGGCTCAAGAGAACCATCGAAATAGCGTCAAGTCGATAGCCCACTGAAATAAGATCAAGATTAAGCACTCTATACCGAAATAGGTATTATCTCTCTAATATATATTGATAACAGTTGAGTCTTATCTAAGAAAGCTCTATAGCTATATAATTGATATAGGCTTATACTAAAGGGTGTGTGGTTCCTCTAACCCTACTCCACCTTATCCCGAACCTTTCTAATAATTGTCGATCGATATAAGGACGCAGCAAGCAAGACCCAACATGCTACCAGCTCAGTAACTGAGGATACCGCTAGCGTATTCATTCGGAAACTAATAGCGCCACCTGCTGATTGTACGCCTTTGTAAAAGCCTGCAAAATTTGTAAGCTTTCGGTTATCGTTTGTCAATGCACCCAAGAACCTTAAGTTATTGTCAATGATCAACTCAACATGTGAATGCTTGCTAATTGACTAACCAGGAGAGGCACGTTTGCCAAACGGCGGCAAATAACCCAAAAGAAAGGTAAAGAAGCATAGGGCCTACATAATCAGAATCTGTAAAATCTTTTTGAACGGCACCGCTCTCTACTATTTCGGGTCTATTCCTTTGCTATACGTATGCACCGGTCCATACAATAAATACCAAGACAAAGAGCGCCGTATACGGGTTGAGTCCAGTGCATACCCTGCAAGGTAAGAACCTCCAATTTCAGCAGGCCAGTACAAGGTATTGTTCGAAAACCGTGTACGGATATTGAATGTTGCAAAATTGAAAGTGTTGAACTAATAGGGGTAAAAGAAGTTGGATGCGAAAAAAATATTAGGAAAAACAGTAAGGTATAAGTGTCGTGGTTAAGAGTTTCAGAGAGACCTAACATCTCGCTTTTTCAAGCTGGGGTTTGCGGAAGCGAGACCAGCGAGCCATCAGATCTTTTCACACCTATAGCTTCGCAAAGTAGTAGCGATACGATAGTCTCTAGGAGCGATAGAGATATGATAATATAGAACTTGGCGTCTCCAATATTGTTGCTCTCAGAATGCATGTTCTGTACAAGTGCGATCTTTATTCGTAATAGACAAGGTTAGCTTCAACCGCCTAGACATCAATACCGAATTTCACTTACTACACTGCCTATAACAGCTCCCATGTTATATATCATCCACGACTAGGCGATGTACTTTCCTTTAGACTCTTTAGTAGGGTAGGAAAGCATCACCATTCCTTGGGTGACCTAGAAAAGGCCTGCATATAGTCCTAGCTATAGTCCAACGAATATCAGGAACCTAGAGTTCTAGGTATGTTTGTAACAAAGCAAACTTGAGGAGTAGAGAGTGTACCGGAATCCACCAAGACTAAGTATAGCCCTAACACCTAGTTTATTGGTAGCGATGCCAGCAAAGAAACCTAATACAGCGAATACGTTATAGAGCGCTACGTTTGCGTTGTTTGCTGATTCGGCGTTTACGAGTCCACTACAGCCCAACCCGTTCAGGGCGTTCTACATCCCGGGGTAAAGGAAACTAACGAAGGCGACTAGAGTAACTTGAACAGATAGATCGGCATACCGAGGAAAAAAGCCTAGCCAAAGAAAGACGTTTATCCATCCCCAAAGTTGGGCTGGAAACATTGCGTACACGATTATCAGCACCTTGTACATCCTCAGCCACTTCTGCATTCGACTTGAGATCGTCGTGAATTATCGGCTTAGATAGTGACTCCATAGCCATGTCCATAAAGGGCTTTTCTTTCGTGCGATGGATGAATCGATTTGGATAGAGTCCTGGATGTCTAACAACAAAAATATAATTGCTAGTCGTTAAAAAATTGTTTAATCATGCAAGCTTAATACTTTGGCTAACTTTCGTTCTAAACCGCATTCTAGGGATGATTTGGGGCACTGTAGTGTATTACAGGTGTGCATTAAAGGTATATATCGTAGGGTTGTATCGCAAGTATTCATTGCAGGGGTGTATTACAGGTGTACATCCACATTATAGAAATAGGGTTGTAAGCGAAATTAAGCTTCCTAGCTATTCGAAAGTCTTTTTACAAAAAAAATTATATAGTTACTATAGATTAGATTATCAACATTATTTACTTTAATACTTAATTCCTTAGAGTGTAAGTAGTTTACCATCATAAAGTATTTAATATTAAGGTATACTAGAGTTATTTTAGCTAACCTATATATATCTTAGGCTAGATATGCGTAGTTCAAAAGAATACTTTATATAAAAGTACTATAAAGAGGATTATACATCCAGCTCTTGCTCTGCTATATTAGCTTTTGCAATAATGGTATCTCGTTCCTGTGAAGTATATATATTAATAGCAACGAAAGAATTTGCAGTAGAGGTGACCGCTTGAACAAAAGCTGCATGCGTAGCAAAGGGCGCTTGATCCCAGACCAAGTCAAGAAATGTTAGCCCATCTTTGCCTGGAGAAGCGATACCGGAGACAGGCACATTGTAATTGGGCAAGCCATCGTTACGTTTATTGTTCGGTACACCGGTATCAATGGTACCAAAGACTACAGTCGGTTCAACACGCCGGAAATACGTTGAGACAGCCTGCGTGTCACTGATATAGTATGGTCGAACAATTAAAGTACGACCATTGGATGAAGACGTATTGAACAGCTGGTCGTCGGTGGAAGTCTTACTGGTCGGTTTTATCGCGGCTCGCCGGTAATCCCCGTCTCGCTTTAGATACCGGTAAAGTGATAGCTGCCAATAATTTCCATCATTTGGCTTGCCCACAGTCTGGAGCACCACAGGTCCCCACATGATGGACTGCGTGTCTGGACGGTCTAGTGTGCGCTCGAGTCGAATGGTGAAAGGCATCCGCACTTCAATCACATCACCCGACTTCCAGGTTCGGCTGATGGATATATACGTGCTTGGTTGCACGTCCTTGAGGGACTGAGCTTCCCCGTTGATGGTGACATAGAAGCCATTGCGAACCCACCCGGGGACTCTCAGCTTGATGTCCAGCGCCCCATTTCCAGTAATGGTAAAGGTGGCTGTCTCACCACGTGGAAAAAGAGTACTTTGCTTAATAGAAAAACGTTTATCCTCCCAGGTTAGTGTAGAAGGGACATATAAATTCACCCAAAGGGTAGACCCATCCGCTGAACGTAGATACACAGTTTCCTGGTACTTAGTGTGACTCTCCATGCCGGTTCCTCCGCAGCAGGTACCGGTGTTTCCATAATCGCGGCTGGAACCCGGTGAAAGAGGCTGGAAGTATGTAAGCTGGGGGTCAGAAGTGCTGGTCGTATCGGCGCGCGAACCCGCGATCATATTGAAAAGTCCGCGTTCGTAGTGGTCCATGTATGCTGCATTGTGCTCGTGCAGAAAAAGGTTCCGAGCTAGCTTGAGGGTGTTATATGTTGTACATGTTTCTGCGCCATTTTGGGCGATGGCATTAGCAATGTTGTCTCGATTCTGGAACAATTCGGGGTTGTCATTGGCACCAGGGTAGTTACCGCCAGTGCCACCACTGGCAAATTCACGGTGCGGCACTACCCAGCCAAAGAAGTTCTTAGCCGCAGTCAAATACTCGCTGGCACCGCTGTGCTCATAAACCCTCATGTAACCAATAAATTGCGGAATATGAGTGTTGGCGTGCAACCGCTCGGCACGCCGCCGACCTGGCTTGTCTTGTGGTGTTACTACGAGAATATCCTGATCTGCAACAGCAGCACCAAATAAAGATTCGCGATTATCGAAGGCCTTGGCAGTTTGGAGATGCTTGTCTTCACCATTCAAGGCGTAGATCTCTGCGAAAACCTCATTCGCGCCACCAAACTCGCCGGCGATGTAGGTGTCCCACATATAGTTGAGATCGTTCCGAGTCAAATTTCCCCTGTAGCCAGGCTGGTTCTTATCGCCAATGGTAAGCGCGAGGTGCGCCCAATTGGCCATCTTCACCACCACCTGAAGGGCTTGCGTGCTATTGGTATTGTAATATGCGTCTAACAACCCACGCATAATCTTGTGTTGCGTGTACCATGCTGCCCACGTGTTTGTGCTAAGATTGCTTCCATACAGTGCAAAACGGGGAGGGCCGAGGCGTAAGACTGTGTCCTCGGGAAGAGCTCCCAAATATCCAGGGTGTGTGGGGTTTCTGTTTGCCGTATATGCCTCCTGACACGCAGCCATCTCGGTGACCATCCAATCGAGCTTGGTTTTGAACTTCATCTCACCTTGGTCAAGGTACGCCTGAGAAAGTGCTGTCATGTAATGCCCCGTCCAGTGCCCGCTCAGTAGCCCTCCGTCTTCCCATCCACCTGGCGGAGAGACACCACTGGGATTGGGCCGACCAGCCTGGTTGTTAAACAGTACCAGGAAGCGTCGTTCATCGTAAGTCAGCACAAAATTCTTCACCCGGTCGCGTTTCTCTTGTAGTAAACCTTGGCCAAGCTGCACTTGGTCAAGGCGAAAGGGTCGCACTGTCGCTGTAGCCCCTGGGCCTACATCAGCAGCTCTCACAGCAAGCGCCGATTTCCGTTCCATCTTCATGTCGCCGACACTATGACTAATGATCGCAGCTACACTCATGACCTGAGAGAGCCATCGCGGATTGAACATGGTCGTGTTGATGTTGGTCGAGGAATAGCTTTAAGGTGACGATCGAGGAAATCGAGCTGCATTATGTGAGCAAACCTCTCAGACACTCTTTATACAGAGTACGTTAACGCGTTGAGGGGTTTCGACTAGGATGTGTGCCTAAATGGAGTTTTTGCCGATCTCCTGTGCGGAGAATAGCAGGGTTTCCGATATAGGAAGCTCAATAATGCAGGTCTGCTGCACATAAATCCACGAATAAGAATATTCCGTTACAAAAGAATACTAGCTGCTTTTTTATTAAGATTTACGCTATTGGGCCGGCTATATTATCAATTTAATGGCACCTAGGCACCTGGGCTAAGAGTTTGTTCAAGTATAACTAGTGAACTAGGCCCTTATCTAGCTACTTATCTAGTTATTGCTTCCAACCATGGTAAAACTTTCCCGAGGTACGCAGCGACAGCTTCCCAAGCACTGGTGCGATAGAGCGACAGTATTTATTCAGCTCTACATTCCGAATCCTAAGGGTATCGAATCGACATCTTTTATTCCCATCTCAACCTTAGGATCTAGGATGTTGTTGAGTACATCTAATGCCACATTTTACGAATTCAGGCTTGTTCAGGTTTCGAAAGGGTTTACAGTCTTCTGAATTAGTTGATTTCCAATACATAGTGAAGTTAACTTTGATATGTATCCCCCAAGTTGCTTGCTCGTTTGTCGAGAAGCAGCATCACCTAATTTCCGCGCCCAAATCTTGCTGCTGCGGCTTTGACCCACCTCTTTAGTGGCCTTCATTACATCTCCTCACTTCCTAAGAACGCTGCTGAAGCGAATTGCGTTATCTGATTTTATCTTTCTTCTGAGATATTCGCGTTCAGAGAATTCGCTTTCTGCACGAGTTCGGGAATGGTATTGTAAGAACAGTTACTTGTGTCGAATAAGAACGAAGTGGCATCCCTGACGACTTGCTGAGACTCCTTGGTATAGTCTACAGGTATGAAATCGGCGACTTGATCATCTGCATATGCCAAGTGAGGCATAGATCATGTCTCGCGGATCGCTTGCTTTGCGTCCGATGAACTTTGAGAACAGAGTGTCTAGATTTTTCTCATTTCACCGAGATTCCTTTCTCGATAAGCCAGGCATTATGTCGAGAACGGCTTTGTTGCCGGTCTTGCTTAGTACTCCAGAAGCGTTCTTGCGATCAATCATGATAGCCAGGTCAAGGTCGATCATCCTCCATCATGTTAACATAACGCTACCGGTGGATACGTCTCGATAGAAGACCTTTGCATCGAGGAGCGACTCATGCCCTACTAAATTAGCCATGGTCCCAAATACCTTGTTTGGAACTTACATTTAGCACCCGCCAGCAATCAGGTCAGTATGTCGTGTAGGGAGACCGTCTCAAAAGGAGACTGCTCAATGTCCTGCATAACGAGTCGTCGGTAAATTGGATTTCTTCGTTGTTGTAAGCAGTGTTCGAAATGGATGGAGGTAAATCCACCTCCATGGACCTCCATCCATTTCCAGAGAGCCATGGAGGTTTGGAAGGACCTCTTGGCGTATGAGAGACGTTTCAGCTATCCTTTTCGGGAATACTGAAGCTGCAGTCGCCGCAGTAAAGTGGATAGTTGACCTGTGCTCAGCGGTGATTCTCACGTTGTCTCATCCATCTCATCAGCGATTCTCTCCATTCCCTCACTCGCTGACCTCTATTTCGCCCAGTACCTAATCAAATGCCGCCGGAGGGGTCGCAATCGTCTTATCAGGCTGCTAGCCAGTCAAGAAAGCGAACTCGATCATCCCTTGACGCTCCTTCGCCCTCTACACAACCGCCATCTGGTGGAGCTGACTTGACCTCGGATGAAAAATCACTCACAGAGCTGGAGTCTGAGAACGTCCTAGTCCCTACTAAGCTGCAGCGCACCAATAAGGATAGTAGACCTGTTTTTCAATCGCCTTTCGACTACTCTTGGGTGGATTTTGATGATCCGGCGCTTGACGGCCTCACTCTGCCATCAAAGGCTATCAAGACTCGCGCATGGTGGTGGAAGTATGGAGTGCCTCTCGAGGCTCGAGTGGATCAAGGCAATGGCCGGAGGGCTATTCTAACCTATTTCTTATGCCATACGTGTTATACGATTGGCCGGAGGTCAACCTGCAAGCTTAATATCACTAAAGGCCGCTGCAGTGCCCGAGATCACTTTAGAAACCTCCATCATACGACCTTTGAGATAGAGAAAGACCTTCCTCACGACGCCCAATTTGACGACGAAACTCTCCTGGATAGGCTAGATAGAAACGACCCCGTGCAGCGCCGGATCCTGAACGAGCTCACCCAGTTATTCAATCAAGATATCTCCAACAAGGACCTCCTAAGATGGGTAGTTTTCGACAATATCCCCTTCTATAAGCTTCAGAGCCCCTATTTTCGAACACTACTCTCTCGCCTAACGCCCTTTTCAAATCGATCAAGATTGCCAACTGATCGCACAGTCCAGAGGTGGGTTATGCAAGAGTTTAAACAGCATAAGGTAGATATTAGGAAGCTTCTTATAAGCTCTTGCAGTCAAATCCACCTGTCCTTTGACGTCTGGACTTCCCGAAGGATAAAGGCTCTTAATGGTGTTGTTGCTCACTGGGTTGACAAAGATGGCAAGTGCCAATCAGCTCTTTTAGCTCTTACAGAGTTAGCTGATACTCATGGTGGAAAAGAGCTCTGCGCCGACGTTCTAAGAGTTATCAACGACTATGGGATTCGAGAGAGGATTGGTTACTTTGTACTAGATAACGCCATAAATAACGATAAGGCAGTAGAGCTTATTTGCAAGGAGCTCTGCTTGAATCCTCGCTGGCGCCGCCTCCGTTGTTCTGGCCATATAATTAATATTATCGCTAAAGAGGTCTTATGGGGAGCGGACTACGAGATGTTTGAGAACGTTGTCGCCAATATTAATAACCTAAAAGATGAGGTTGCTGCATGGCGAAAGAAGGGCCCAATTGGCCATCTCGCGACTATTATTCGATGGATTCGAAGGTCTCCAGGACGACTTCAACGGTTCAATAACGCCCAAAAGACTATATGGGAAGAGAATCACCTAAATGCTTCTAGCGATTCTCAGATTCTTAGCCTTATTATGAATAACTCGACTCGATGGAATTCAACCTACGACATGATAGTACGCGCCCTAAGGCTCCGTAGAGCAATTGAGCACTTCCTAGACCTTGAGACACTCCGTCTTAAATATCTGGTAAAAGAGCGGGTCGAAAAACCCCTCTCTGAGCGGCCTGAGGACTCAGTGACGAGGATCATTCTCCAGAATCGTATGAAGCCTGACGACTGGGCGATTATTGCAGAGATTGCAGAGCTACTCGAGCCCTTTAAAGATGGAACTAAGAAGCTTGAAAGCAGGCCAAACGAGGCCTCTGCAAGTGGATTTGCAGACGTTGTACCTGTCCTGAAGATCCTCCTTGAGAATCTCGAGAAACTGAAGCTCCATTACGCTGAATATCCCCCTGATCGGCCAGTCTGGGTGGCGATTGAGCAGGCTTGGCAGAAAGCAAGTTACTACTATAGAATCACCGACCGCACGCCCGCCTACACAGCAGCAATCCTCCTTAATCCTCGCCTTAAGCGGCAATATTTGGAGCGAGAATGGGGCCTTGAAGACGCTCAGAGCGGTGTTGCTCTTGTCAAAGAGCTATACCAAAAGGAGTATGAGGAACTACTAATCTCTGGGCCATTAATCTCATCCCAGGAGGCTCTCTCAGAGATATCCGGCAACCGACGACGACGCAAGAAGCCAAAGTTTCGTCAAATTGATGAAGCTCTTGAGGAGACTCGAAAGATCTCCCTTGCACCTATGATTGAGAGTGAGCTCGATAGCTATCTTGCTGATCGCCTCGAGCACAACTCTACCTTAGCGCCCTTTGAATTCTGGATGAGGCCTTCCGTCAAAGCTCAGTACCCGCGCCTCTCGCGGATGGCGATTGATATCCTCTCTATCCCAGCCATGAGCAGTGAGGCAGAGAGGATCTTCAGCTTGGCCGGCAACATGATCTCCCCGCGTAGAGCTCGCCTAAGAGAGGACTCAGTAGAAGCCTCTATTTGCCTCGCTAACTGGGGGAGAAATGGGTTAGTAGAGATAGGAGAGCACGCTCAGGAGCTTCGTGGCAGTCAGATGGCCAATATCTTTAATAACAGCGGTGACGATCTTCCATTTCAACTAGAGCTGGATCCTCGCGATGAGATAGTCCTCTTTAAAGAGTCTCTCTACTCCGACAATAGCAGCCAGGTTAGCAATTAGATAGCCATTCAAAATCTATCATATCTAGCTTAACCAAACGGGTTCACGTGACCTTAGCTCTTTACTTGATATTCACCGTTTATTTAAGGTTTTCATTATGTAGATTGTAAACATTGGACGTGTCATAGGGGTGGACCCAATGAGCTTGGCAATCCATCCAAACCTCCATGGATTTATGGATATGGAGGTGGAGGATCCTCCTCCATCCATTTCGAACACTGGTTGTAAGTCTTGCTTGACTGGGGAGTCTTAGCACGACCATTTGAGAAGCGGCGTCGATGCGTAGATATTGCTTGACGATCTCTTTCGCCCCGTGGCTCGACTTCTGCTCCTGCCTCTCCCAGTACCCGGAGAACTCGAAGTTGTTTAGGTTGTGGTAGAATTGAAAAGCGCCGCTCACTGTTGCAATGGATTCCGGCCAACGGTGTCGCTCAGTCCCTTCCGTACGTGGAGTAAGACATCGTCCATGTCGCCACTAACGTGTAGTCTCATAGTGGTGATACCACGCCACATTTTGTACACCAGCTTCTATCGCCTCTTTGAGCAAGAGGCCTTCTTCAGGTCGTTCTTCATACTTCCATGAGTCTTTGATCACAACCGCTTGGTCAGGCGCATCTGCAACAGATCCCTTCTAGCAGATAGTGGCTCTGCCAGCGACCGAACTTTGTTGCTTGATGAAATCTTCTAGACACACTTGCTGCACCTAGCCATCCAGCTAGATGCTTGTGTATCGTCTGCCATTCTCTGCTACAGTGGAATCGATCGAACCCTAGCTCTTCTTCCGACACCCATAAATAACAAATGCCCCACAATTACTGATACAAAACATGCGCATCCTTGTTAATGTCCAACGGCGTTGACCCAATCAAACTCCCATATCCGCACGATCGATCCGCATAGAGTAAAGTCCAGAATGAATCGTCGGATGTTTTGCGTGCTAAACATCTCTCGGATATATCTGACGAGGTCGAGCCAAGCGTCACTGTGGTTGTCCTCCCACGTATTGTTCTTCGGCTCGACGGGACCAAGGATGTGTAATCAGCCATAACTTTGCCCATCAGTTTTTCTCAGTCCGGTACTTGAGCTGTACGCTAGGCCAACGTCCAGCTTTCTCTTACTGACTGATCCAGATGTAGGCTTGTTCGGGGTGGTGATGCTGTGACGACGCTTCGACGAGCGGAACCCTCCTTCGTCTGCGAATAGCAGGACCGATTTTTCTTCGCAACCTGTTGCCCAATCTACTCAGCACATGCCGTCTTGAAACAATAGCGGTTCCGCCTCCGTGCAACTTTCCAATGCCGCTGCTGTAATTTTCGTAAGCTTCGGTATCCTCGCAAAGAACGTCTCCAAAATGCTAAGATGATCGATCTTTAAATTATCCTCCACCTCAGTCTTAAGTATGGAATCTATGTTCCTCCTCAAATCAGCTGTGTCTGCAACGCTACCCTTATGAAATGTCCATGGTGTTTGTTGAAAGGGTGCGGATATCTATACTGGTCGGAGTTTATCCAACGCTTGGAAATCTTCCGCAATCAGAGTCATGGAGCAGATTGTGGAATCTAGAGAGGCCAGTGACTTGACTGGCAAAAGCAGATCGAATACACTGGAGAGATTTCGTGGAGGAATGCGATCATAATGATCACGATGATAGGAAACATGAATTTGGGTTAAAGACTCGAGAACAAGTCCTATAGCGTCGAGAAAACCTTGGATTTACTTAAGCGCCCGTTTCAGGTACATAACAAAAGCTCCAAGTTCGCTAATGAATGTTGGGTTATGGTATAGATCGTGGAAGGTATATTACGCTTAGTATCGAGGGTAACACTTCTATTGATGCAGGATAATCTATTCGGTAACTCAAAGTAGCGGCTCATATACGCCAATGGAATATGGGGATCTTTAATACAGTCAAATCCGGATGAGTAGACACAAAGAAAATTGGTTTGCATTATCTAATACAAACACGTTCGAATCTGTTGCTCTGATCTGACACTACATTCTTCCAAATTTTAGGGGCATAAAGGGAATCCAAACTGAGATTAGAATATGTCGGATTATGCAAAGTTTGTGGAAGTAAGACGCAGAGCACTTTTTCAACTAGACAATTCACCGCATTGCTACAGCCGTAACAGGAGTCTATAATATCTATGAAGACAAAGAGTAATTGCTGTAACATGTACACAGCTTTCCTGTGAGCAACCTCTTTTTTTGTCGTGGTATGTGTCCGTCGTACGTAAAGGAATAAAAACATTAAATTCAAACTACGAAGCTTTTCGCTTGCTGAGCCTTTCCCACTGATGGAGGGGCCTCTTCTTCCACAGAAATAGCACAGGCGTCACGTTCTGAGGTCCCGCCGGGGCGAAGCGATTCCTTGCTGGCGTGTTTCGAGAAATGTCGTGACGTATGACTGGTGGTCGTTGGCTTTGGGTCCGCTTGCAATTCGTAACTATGACTACACTCTTGACCAGATACAGAGCTCATGAGCTTTGGGAATAGTTTGGCCATTAAAGGTCGTAATGTCGGAGCACATGCGCAGATGATTCCACAAGCGAGCTCCGTAACGGACCAAGAGGCCGTGGAAGCGTTATCGTACGTGGGGTCAGTGCTTGCAGCGGCCCCTTTCAAAGTCGAAATGCGGACAATGGAGATGGTGCAGGTACTGGAAATTGGTCAGCGGGAATTCATTCGCTATATCATCCACCTTGTGGACACGAAGTTTGCATATTATACGAAGCACTTATTGGCAGGGACTTACAAGAAACCGAGGCTAAAAACTCCGATCAGCACATATTTCTGGACACGCCTTATATGTAACGAGTGCAGTGAAGGCAAAGGTAGTGCAAAGATAGCAATGTCGGAAAGAACGTTGAAAATAGCATTGCTGTACCAGAATGGGAGTTTGGGCTGGCACCTAGCCTTGATAGTGACGTCCCAGAAGCCATGTACCGGAATGCAGAAAAAGATGGTCATCAAGATCTGGAAGAGGCCCCAGACCGTGACGATGACCAGTCCAATATTGCACAGCAATGACATGGGTGGCCTCGTGAAGACCCGACGATATTGCATAAGGAAGCTAACCTTCACGAACATCAGGGCTGCGTTGTAGAGTATGATCGAGGCAAACAAGAACTATAAGCGAGATATATCAACGACGTGTTAGCAAACCAATGTGTAAAATGGCAGTTCTGTTTCGCTGTCTGCTTACCTTTAGATACCTAACCAGAGCCTCCATACTTAATGTTGAGGTATGGGATCCTAATCCGTATCTGGTTGCTAAGTTTGATGGTTACTATGAAGTTGCAGGTGCCCTGCGTTGGAAGTGCTACGTACCAACTGATACCTCAATTCCGACCGCGCAACTGAGTATCTGCATTTGCCTTGATTTTAGCTCATCCTCTTTATATATATTTTTTTGAACTTCAATATCCTTTGCGGCGAGGACATGTGAAACAAGAGGGAGGCATACCCATGCGACAAGAATGGTCCAGTCATCGGTACCGACTCGTTTGATGATGCAAAATCGAGTGTACAGCCGAGCGACCACGAAAAGCAGGGCCGTGCTAAGTGTACCCACTGAAACGGCGATTGGCGTGATGGCATTGCTATTGGAAGCTGCGGGCGCATCTGTTGCTGGGCTTGTCATAACGCTAGATGGCTGTTTCGTTCTGATGAACTGTAAATATGCGTTGAACAGGTACAAAACGAGAGGAAGGAGTTTTTCTGCCGAGAAGTTTAATATACCTGCGCAATTAGAGTTTGATCGTGTATTGACGGGCTGAAGCTTAAAGGGGCAAATCTCGGCCAGGGCTAGTTCATGCCAGTAGAGTAGCCGCTTTAGGGCCTGTTTGGTGCGCGCGCACTGGAGTAGCCAGTGCGACCCTCAGTACACTCAATTTGGGCCGAGTAAGTGGCCGAGGGCCCGCCGGTGGGCGCCACCGCCGTAGCCGAATATGGAAGACAAATATACTGCCGTGTTTGGTACGAAATTGTCCTGGCCTCCTCAGTGCGCTAGTCTCTCATGACCACCTCAACCTCATGGAGATGGTTTTGAGTGAGTGGCTACATGAATATGAGTAGTTACGCTAGCTAGCTCCTTGTGCGCAAATATACAAGTATATAAGTGTTTTTTTTAGCTAATATAGCGCTATCACTGCTTACGTGCCTACTTAATCTTAGCTAGTTGACGAGCTCTTTGAAGGTGGGTAATGGAAGGCGAGTCTTATTGTATATTTGCTGTAGGTCGCCTCTACAATCCTTGAGCCACCGCTGCCCGCGACCCTCTCGCGATTCGAACGATCGAACTCCAGTAGGCTCATCTCGCCGAGCCTCAATAGCGGCGTAGATGGAGGCCCACGCTGGTTTTATAGTAGCGATAGCTGCGGCGTGCCGAGCTGACGTCATCACGTGACTGTACTGGAGCCTCAAAACGGTATAGACGCGGTCATTTTGGCACTTGTAGGGGTGTAAAACTGGGTAGCGCACCTAGCGCCAGTACACCTGTACTGGTGCAACGAGTACCGGCGCGATCACCAAACACGAGCCCCAGTACAGCTCCAGTACGGCTTTGTAGGCCTTACACGATCTTTACATGACATGCCGAGTCATTACGATAGCTAATCGCTAAGCCTGGATCTTTTGCCCCCAAAGAGGCAAGGGTAAGAGACCGTGCATAAAGTTGTCCGATCAAAGACGCTTGGACCGCCTTGAACCTTAAACAGCGATGGCAGCCAAAAAATGGCGCCACGATGGATCGCATTTAACGAATACGAGATTGTTGATCAAATGTATGGGCCAGTGCGTGCTGATACCGATCACTTGATTAAGCCATTGGGCCTGTGCTAGGGTTCGTGGGAGTGCAAGGGGTAGGCGTTGCGACCCGGTGCCATGGGGTAAAACGGTAAAACCTTCGGTTGGGCCGGAAGACTGCGAGGGCTTCCGCTCACAGCCAATGGGGGCTGCGCTGGGCGGGTCACATGTCATTGCTCCGCAAGCGGCTGGATTGCACGTGACCGTTCCTCGGCGAAGGCCGCATTTCGTAAGAGGCGTCCGATTGGCTTACTACTGATGTCATCGAGCAATCTCTCAACATGGCACAGCGTGATCACAACGGTTATGCCGTTAAAACTGATGAGAGTTCGTAAAAAGACTTTGAGCTGCTCAGCTCCTGGTATTCTGTCCAGACGCCGGTATTCTGAATTGACTGCTCTATTCCAGCCAAGAAAAAGACCCATCGAGTTAGTTCTCCGTAATAAGGCTTGAGCAACCAGGGACCATAGGAAATCTTGGAATGGAGACATCTCAGGCTCTTCATCTAAAGCTTTGGCATGGTCCGCAGGAGCATAGAAAAGGTAAGCTCTTCGAGGTTCTTCCAGCTTCCCGGATTGAGCAGAGCGTTTCATCCGACGTTTTTGATCTCGTTTCTCCGTATCTCCTAAAAGGGAGAGCGGCATACTCTCATATTCTCCTTCCAAGTCCTCATTAGCATTAACTCCTACGTCTAGGACTTGATACCATATCATGTTATCAACCTTAGAGACGAATCTCTCGTACGGATTCGTATGAGATAGCCAGGATGGCGTATCTGATACACCCTTGATCAATTCTAACATAGCAATACTCCATTTCTTTGACGTAACCTTTGAATATGGTATAGGTGCCAACACATTGCGTAGCTTTTGTGGCAGATGTCTTACAGCGACTTGGGTGACAGATGATCGGACCGTGGCTGATTTTAGTGTTCATTGATACCTTTGATTGATGTGGATAACTCACATAGGCTGTTATCGACAACTGTAGAACTAGTTGGAACGAGTGATGACTCAGCTTCTGGATTTTCCCAGGGCCTTTTTCTTTGGCCTAGTACATGTTAGCATCTTGAGGAAGTAGCATGAAATGGAAGATTCGTACTCTTGGAGACTGCGTAAGAAGATTGTCCATCTGTCCGGACATATCTTTCGAGAAGTGCTTTCATTGTTGCAGAGGCAGTAGCAGTAGCAAAGTTCTGCCAGGTCTTGTCTTTATGGCTGTCTGCATAATCACAGGCACCCTTGACGACAAGACATGGAAGTTCCTCCCAGAGCCCGGCGCCCTCCATCTCAAATGCGACTACCTTCTGATTTTCGGCAATTCTATCCCTGTCTGTTCTAGATTTCATAACAGTATCGCCTGAGGCAATAGGCCCAATAAGGATAAATGGCTGTTGGATACTAGCGCCACTGCTGTGTTGTTCGAGCACCTCCTCATTTGAAGGCGCCGTCGAGGCACCTGAGTCGTTATTGCGCAACCTGTCTCGATGCATGATGTATTGAGCGCCTCCTGGCAGACTGGGTCTGACAGAGCCTTCCACTGACTACAGATACAGTCACATGTACCATGGTGCCTATGCCTATACTCTGGCTTGAAAAGTATGTCTGCGCTAACTCTTAGGTATCGATAATTGCTACGGCGCTCGCACAGAGCCGCACTCTGGGGTGTCTGCAAGAAGTGTAAAGTCTTCTGTTGCAGGCGCTCTAGGCCCAACTCAGTTCGTAGTGAAGCCGGCAAGCCGCGGTTGTCCGCATTTGACCTACTGAGTGTTTCTCCAATCGTTGATTTGGTAGCAAAAGAATCGGGGTATTGTCGACCCAAGTCGTATTGGACCACGGTCTCACTAATTATGACATCGCCCAGAAGTATCTCGTTGCTGCTCCCCGCTCTCGGTACCGCACCGCATATGCCAGCAAGAACGGCTAATTTGATGTTGATGTAGCTGGAGCGCAGGCCGGCCACAGCGACCGCAGCATTGACCTTCCCAATACCAGGCAGCAGCGCAACAACAACATCATGATTTCCTATGCGTCCGGTTGTATAGCTGTTCCTATCCCCTATGGCTCTACCATAAGAGTCGCCTGTCTCATCCCAGAACTCATCGATTAAGAGAGCCACAGCGTCATATTCGAGTGGCAAAGCGCATACGATTGCAATATTGAACTGATCGCGACATTCCGGCCGCAGTCGCGAGCTTTGATAATAGGCTTTAGGGTTGCTCATTAAATAATGAAGATCGCTCATTGTAATATCGACATGAAACACCTGATGAGAAACATGAAATCTCAATGTACACGATGCCTCTAGGCTTCGCGAACCTCAGTCTTAGGGGCTTACACCAAAGCACAAAACAAAATATCAGAGGGTCTAGTACTATTTTTAGAGTATCAGTATAATTAGAGCAGTGTACCAACCTTTTCTTCTTGATCTTGACGAAAATCTCTCTACACATTAACTAGTAATCCTCCTAGCCCTTGGATCACTGAATGCAGGCTTTCAACCTTATGGAAGCCTCACTGGAACACAAGGGAATGGCATTGCGGATGCTTCTTTTTGAAAATATTTCAAGGCCGATCGTTGCTAGTCTATAAGTTGTTGATGTTTGTACCGTCCACAGAGAACTACGCTCCAACAACAATCCAAGCTGAATTTTGATTGTCAGCCTTCACCAAATTGCCATTTATAATACTTAGTCGAACTCTACTTCAGAGCCAAGGTCCTCAGGAGCGTAGTACAAAGTGCCCCGCCTAAATCTACTTATTATGACGTGTCGTGTTTGTTGCGTTTGTAGCAACACAGGTATCATTGCAAACAAGAATTTCGAGTCAAGGATCTACAGGCAGATAAACTGGTAGCAATAAATATCTGTTCTGGTGAGATACGATCTGACGGTCATCCAAGATACTCAGCAGAGTCGCTCGACCACCCTTGTTAGCCTAGCTGGAGGCATGGTTGAAAGAAGGTGTCATAAAGATCTGTCAAAGCATTGAGTCCATCATTTGGATGGGGATTATCGTAGGTAATGCAGCGGGATGTGAGTCTGATCGGTGAGTTATTAGCCTGTCCACAGTATATGGGTCATCTAGACGCCACATTCCTCCGCCCGGATCTGGTACATCTGTGATCAACCAAAATAACTCGTCCTTGCATATCTCATGCAATGAAATGCAGTGTAAACGAATATCGGTGCGCTGACTGACCGAGGGGAAAGGGGCCAGATAGTTCCCTACTTCACCTCCGGCATTAGCATGAAGCCTAGCCGTCCTGAGGGGTAATGCCTTGCTCAGCTGATCTAGAGGCCCTATTTTTCAGAGACTAGACTATTACCGAATAAAATGGCGCCTTCTATGGGGCTATTATATGTCTTCAATTATGCTCAACTAAGAATATTCTTCTATAGTAAAATTATGCCTTAGAAGTCTATATATAGGTTAGTAATACAGCGGTCGATGCCTAATTACTCCTGGGCTTGATTTCCGTAATATCTAGAAATGCTCATTAATTCGAGCTTAATTGTCAAGGACTATTGTTAAACCCAATATGTATATGCCTATTTTGCTGTAGATCATGGCTGATCTATGGCCTTATATAATAAATGGAATAATGAATTCTTAACTGAAGTTTCCTATTATTGGAATTAGGAACACCGTATTTCTTGTTAACGTGAGCGGCAAGCGAACCACCCGGGCAAGCGAAACGCCCACCTCTGCTAAGACTACAACTCTCTAAACCTCTACCACCATGTCTCAACAACCTGATCTTGAATTGCTTTCCCATGAAGATAGGATAATCCTAGCTATACAAGCAATGAAATCTGACGCGTTGTTAAGTGAGCGACGCGCTGCTTCAAACTACAATGTTCCTCGAAGGACTCTCCGCGATCGACGCGCTAGAACTACTTCACGACGCGATATCCACCCCAACTCAGCAAAGCTCTTAAAGCACGAGGAGGATACAATAATACAGTATATAAGGAAGCTTGATGCGCGAGGATTCGCCCCTACGCTTAGCTACGTACGGTATATGGCCAACCAACTACTGGCTACCCGCAGCAGTGGTGAGGTTGGCGAGAAATAGGCCAGGAACCTAGTTCACTAGAGGCCAGAGGTCAAATCTTAGATAACTCGGCAGCGCGATCACTAGAGAGTCCTATGCAGCGATCCAGCTATTATTAGTTCCTAGTTTAACCTTATACGCAACGTTAAAGCCAAGTATAGTATCCTAGACGAAGATACCTATAACTTCAACGAGACTAGCTTCTAAATAGGCGTTAGAGGGTCTATTAAAGTAGTTATAGCGTCTAAGAGACGCCTTAAGCTAATTGGAGTCTAGCTAGGCAACTAGGAGTAGGTAACATTAATTGCGGTAATTAGCGCTACTAGCTAGGTTATCCTACCTTTCCTAATCTTTAAGGCAAAGAACTACGACTAGGCCTAGTATTATAACCCTCCTAATTAGTAGATAGGCGTTAGTAGTAATGGCTAGACTATAAATAAGCTTGGTCTTAAGTAGTTAAAACACTTTATCTGGTATACCGACGCCTATATAGTAGGTAGTTACTAGCTACTAATTATTAATAGCTATAAGAGCTATAAGTCGCTTACTTTTTAGACCCTTTATAAGGAGAACAAGATTATTACTCTCTATATGCCTCCTTACGCCTCCTATATCCTCTAGCTACTTAATATAGGTTACTTTACGCCGATGAAGCGGGCGTATAAGTAGGAAGTTAGGGCCTTAGTAAACTGCAGTATTAACTATATTAATAAAAGAGCCTTTCTTAATACCTTTAAGCTAGTATTTAAGAGGTCGTTCTTAAAGGATAATATCTAATCTAGCTTTAGAATAACTGGCTTAGTGCTACTAGATTCAGAGGTAGTAATATTAAGGCTTGAAGTGAAGCCTCGTACGCCAACTCCACCACTACTAGGGCCTACCACCTGGCAGCCAAAAACACTAAGCAACGCGTAGGAGTTAGAGGCTTAAACTACTCTAATATTAAAGTGGATAAAGGCCTATAAGAGCTTATTACCTAAATCTATTATTAAGATAGTGTTGCAGGTTAAAAAGGGGTCAGCAATTAAGGTTCATACTAACACGTTGCTTGAAGCTAGGATAGCTACGCTTGAGCAAGCTAACAACGCCGCCTCTGAGCGAAAAAAGCGAAAGAAAAAGCGGCTTCAGAAGGGCGGCACCCTGTCGCAGGCAGAGGCTGAAGATTTAATTGCTCAGAGAGATGCTGAGGCTACAGCTGCAGAAGAGAGGCGTGAGGAGAGGCGCCAAAATAGTAGTAGTAGAGGCGTTCGGCGCTGTAAAACATGTGGTAAGACAGGATATAATAAGCGCACGTGCAAGCAGGATAGAGTAGATATAGAGGAGTAATTTAAGCTACTTTACACTGCAACAGCTTGTTGTAGCGTTGAGTTATTCAAGTGCGGAGTCGTGATAGTGCATAGGGTGGGCGTTTCGCTTGCCCGGGTGGTTCGCTTGCCGCTCACGTTATCCTATTAAACTAAAGGCTAAGTTAGGCTACTATATAAGCTAGGGTTGCACATTACTATTTAGTAAATAGTAATATGCAACCCTGATACAAGCACACTATCTACTACTATCTACTATAGTCCTTTAGGTATTAAATTTAGTATAAGCCTAGTAATATCCCCCCTAACACCATGGTGGTACTAGTATAGTGTCTAATACTGTTGTAGTATTAGGGTCTGCAATACTTCGGGGGTCAGTATATACCTTTTGACCCTTATCTAATAAACTATTCTATTATATTTAGATAAGAATAATATGACTTTTTTGCGTACATTGAAGTATATCAAGATACTCTTCGTCGAGGATAAATACACCTATTCGTCTGAAGGTGAGGTCTTCTTTCGTTCCTCGCAACAGTAGACCACTGTAGCCAAGCAGCCTAGCTGGGCCGTTGTTTGGCTTCTGCGCCTTGACTTGCATCGCAAATACTGTGTCGCTCTCAACTGTAGATGCGTCTTTCCCATCCAAGGTTGCGATACCCACAATACGATCAGCATCGGGAAGCATCATGTCGTATCTCCAATTCTTAGTATCTCGCGCCCATGGCCCTTGAATGCGCACATTTGTAACACCGGCTCGAAGCATGAGACTAGCTTTGCTGACACCACCAAACGTATTCCCGGAGCTTAACTCAATGTCATGTGACACGTACTGAACCAGGCTGGATCCTTGATCTGGTTCGGGTGAGTCTCGAGGACAAGGTATGGTAGCTCCATCCCAGCGTGCCCAAGACCAGCTTGGTGCCCTGTACAATTCTGGGGCTTCCATGACATCAGGGTCCTCAGGCATCCAGAGAAGACAGTCTGCGAGTGCACCTCGCCAAAGACCGGATAGGTACTGGTCCTCGGATTGAGTGATATCTAAGTATGTTGCGTTCAGTTCCTTCGCAAGCCCAGCAATTGCGGCGAGTTTATCGGACGGATAAGTAAGTCTCCGCCTGCTGTAATTAGCAACGACCTGAAACCACCAGAGGTATAACCTGGATCTCTCTTGGGTAGTTTGGTAACCCTGGTCCGAATCAGGTCCAATCTCAAAGACATCGCCCACATCTCCAACGGATCCTGATACCTCGCTTGTGTTATCCTCTAAAATGTCGCTTTCGGACGAATGTTTACTGGATGAATCAGCCGGTTCAAATCTTCTCGTTATCGAAAACGGTAGATGAATTATCCGCTGTCCACACTCAGATTTATTGCGTCTGTTGCATTCCCAGAAGATTTGACTTCGGCCGAAATGAATTACGCGACGTGCAAGATATCGCTCTTGAAGAGTCCATCCACGGCTGTTCCACGTGGCACCTTCGACGTCTACTTCGTATCGTGTGCTATCCATGTTTTCCATGAAGCGCCCATGTACTTCACGATAGTTTGATGGACCATGTTCGGCTACGTTTGTAGGAATTTGAAAGGTAAACATGCGATCCTGAAGCGCATATTGGAGAAACCCGTCTTCACTAGTTGATGCAGAGGTTGCTGCAAGAGTGATCCATGCACATTTGTATATCTTGTCCATCTGTGAACCCTGGGCAGCCCAGTCCTCGGCTGAGTCTTGATGAATACAAATCGAATCGATCCATAGATAGCGGAAACCAAGAGCTCGTGTCAGGGAAACAGCGTGTTGATAGTTGAGTGGCATGCTGATCATGTTCAGTGGATGGCAGTACTGTACGATATGAAAGTGGGATGATTACCTTCCTAGAGGGATAGCCTTCATATGCGAGTCAACGGTGCTTGCTACTGTCCGTAGCGTCCTTATATTAGGCCCAGGCTGGCCCCAGCAATGTGACAGGGCGACATATTTTGATGCCCTGCCAGACGTCAAAATCAATTTGCAATCAACAGAGCCGCCTGAAGGACCGACATCTATCACACGTGTCGGCCAAAAGTCCTCATTGCCAGATCTGCATGGCTCATGAAGGTCATCGCACCTCGAGATCCACTGCTGTAGTTGAGCGATACATTCTGGCGAGAGCCGGTCCGCAAAAGGAGGCCTGCGTCTTATTCGCAGCTTATTGCTTGCCCACGAGTTAGGGTGGGCAAAGAGGTCAAAGTGTAAAGTGAAATTGATGTTTTCCAAGTTTGCGCATCGCACCGCAATTTTGACCATCCACAAGCCTTCTTGCTCTGGCGTGAGATCGCTCTCCCACAATGACTCATGAATTAAAGTTGCAGGGCCAATGATAATATTGGGACCAATATTATATTGCCCGTGTTGTTCGGATATGCGATCCTTAAGCTCGACGCAAAAGGAACAACCAGCAGAGGCCTCTCTTTGTAAGGCTGGTAGTTCGGGAAGCGAATCATTTCGGACATACGCCTCCACAGTGTGTAGCTCTTCGTCAAGTACATTACAGGAGGAATATGAAAAGACTAGCTGGCACCAGGTGCAAAGCGCGCCGTCTTGTGGCATGGAGTTCACGGCGAAGTGTGGTAAATCGGCGGTATAATTCCACTAGTGTGAGAAATCACTAGCCTCTAGCTCAGAACTTCTGTGATGAATGTTGGATGAGCGGAGTGCTGGTTCTCATGGTCGAATAGTGGACCATGCATAATTTTGCGCGTGGCGGACCCTGGCCTCCCAACTAGGTAGTTAGTGGGGTCACGTCAAGCTTCAAGCCCAACCCACCTATATTTAATTGCTACTTTGCACAGTCACGAACTAGTTAGGTAGTATTAGTAATATAACTATCCACGTTGATTTGACGTTATAATAGCTAATCAGCGGGGAGTTTGAACAAAAGTGCGCTATTTACGGCTAGGAATGGAGATAAAGGGCCGATATGTGAAGCGTAGGCTATCAAAACTCGGAATCTAAGGGATTACAAGTGTGAATCCTAATAGTAGGGGGCTAGGGTTGCTTTAGAACCTTGGGTTAGTGTTTCAATCAGTCGCAGGCTATGCGCTTCTCGGAGGCAATAGGAATGTCTCAGTTTCAAACTCTTCTTCTCGCTTGATCTAGTGAGCCCAAGACCAATTTGCACTGTATGGGCTGTCTCTTCCGATCCTTCCTAGTTCCTAGTTTCTTCGGGACCTTCATCAGGGCTTTTATAGGTCACGTCGTTGTACTTCTGTCAGATGAGATGCGCGAGCTAACTGACTCGCCGAACCGAGCCAGCGCAGCAGCCACGAGCTGCCAGCCTCGCAGGTAAGCTGAGATCGGAGCCTCGACTCTCATATGCAAAGGGAGGTAGCATCGGGTGTTAACGTCAGGCAACCACAACAACAAAGATAGCCGCACCCTGACAAAGGGGTGCTGAGGATCTCGCCACAATCGACTCAATGGACCTCAGCCGAGTAAGCTGCAGCGTAGATACATAGATGGAGCACAGGGCCTGAGATAGAGGGAACAGAGCGATCAATGAAAACTCATCTCAATCCATCAATTTAATCATCACAATCAATCAAGTTTATCACACACGTTCATCACAGTCCAGTCTCATATCACGAACAACGTTTAAACCCCTCTCAATCTGACAATTTCAGAGGGCGTAATGTTTGTTGTGAGTGAAAAAGGCTGCAATCTGCTGGTTCCAAGGGTCTTCGATATGATGTGAACCAATATCTCTTGCGAGATTCTTAAATCCTGTGCGTCTCTGATTCGAGTCTCCTGCAAGAATTCCCATCCTTCGGTCAAGTCTGCGTAGGAAGCGTCTGCTATCATATCTTAATACAAGCCCAAGTCGAGGCCCGTGGGAAAGTAGCAATGCGGCTCTCTTTCTTCATGTCTGATAGCCCAGGTTCGGTATTATACTGCCTAGTCTTTAGAAATACCAGAGCTCTGTTTCAGTGAATGATTCCAGACACTGAGGCCTTAATCAAGAACAACATCGCACGCAAATACTAGTATAGCTTGACATAACTTGTTATTCTTTATGGTTGCGGAATTGGCCATCTACCAGTGTTTTCAATCTCCCATCAGTTTATTTTCTTCCAAGCTTCTGCAGGATCCATAAATTAGGGACTTGTCATTTTGATCGAGATATTCAACATTAGAGAGATGGCCAACCAGCAGCACAAATTCATAGACGCCATAACCTTGAAGTAGGGCTCTTTTATCAACAATATCAGTAGCCTTCCGGACATGCTGCCCTTCCCGTGGATACAGCAGTAGTATAGTGACATCCTCGCAATTATCCTCTACCAGCACTAGTATTTCGATCATTCGATTCGGTGGGGCGATGACTCGCGCCAACAGAGATGTATCACGATGATGCGTCTGTTAGAGTTACAGAGGTAACCGCACCTGCGGTCAGTTGACCTGCCCTTGCGCCATCTGGAGAGCTGCTGGCGTATATGGGGGATATGGAGGGAAGCGGTGTTGGTTTCTGTTTACATCCCGTTTTGGGGTTAGCGTGGATACTATATAGGCAGCTCAGCCGAGTATTCAATCAATCACTTGTTAACTCAACTTCTTATTTTCAACAGCGTCTAGAATCTGAGATCTCGGATAGTAATGGGCCCGAGCGTATGAATTGGCGAAGTGCAAGGTAGATATACCGATGAAATGAATGATATATGAATTAAGGAGACGTTGGTATTGAATCATTGAAGTAAACTCTTTTTTGAGCATGTCAAAGAAGAGCATGAGATGCACGATAGAATCCGGTGTACCTGGATTCTGCTGATTGGCTCGCTTGAACCAGCTAGCGCAGTAATCACGTGCTGTCAGAGTCGCAGGTGAGGTCGGAGCCGCACGATAAATAACTCAATCTCAATCAATCATCACAATCAATCAAGTTTATCACATACGTTCATCACAGTCCAGTCTCATATCAAGAATAACGTTTAAACGCCTCTCAAATCTGGCAAGCTCCCAAAGTTACACAGCGACTATACACAGTAGTGCAATGGATTACATCTCCAGCAGTATGGCGCACTCGAGTCTGTCACGCTCTACCATCGGCCATCCCGTACCTCTTACAACAAAACTGTACAGACAAGTCGCCATGGGTATCGCGAAGAAACATCTTCCTAGCCCACTCACGATTGGCAGGCTGTGCGACAGCTGGCTGATTGATAGTATCAGAGCTAGTAAGCACCTTTTACACACCAGCGACACCCATCTAGAAGCTAGTCTCATCGAAGTTGTATATCTCAACATCTTGTATTCTATATTTAACGCGTATCCTGTACAAGTTGGGACTAAGCTTGTATCACAATTGGGTTATCACACAGCGCTCGCTGTGAGTTAAACTTCCTATCCCACTTTGTTTGAAGCTCTGGCTGAGTCTTGGTAAAGGTGCTCATAGCCTTAAGGTATGGAGGGCTGGTCATGACGTCGGTCTTGCGGGTGCGGCGGACCTCAAGGGCTTTTTCGCCAAGGTATCGCTTGGAGCGGAAGCTAGCGGGTAGACGGACGTAAGTTTACCATTATGGAACGACAAGCGCATGCCACATGGGCAAAGATATGAAGTCACTTACCTCCAGCTGACGTTGGCCTGGACAATGTTCTGGATGCCCTCGATGTAGCGTCGGACCTGGATGTCGACCTCGGCGCCCCAGTTAGGGAGGCAATCGATGGCCTGGTCCCATTGAATGTAGCGCTGCTCGAGTAAGGCGCCCACCGTGTCGAAGGCCTCTTGGGCCGACTGGCCGAGCAACCGGCAAGCGGCGGTCATGTTGAAGGGACAGCCCTCGCTCTGTGAGCGAAAATGGTCAGGGCTGATCTATCGGCTAGTACGGGCACTGTTGGTACAAGCTTACCTCTTCTTTGCGGTATGAGAGAATGTCGTTGGAGCTATTGTGTAAAACAGTCAGCATTCGGGATCAGGTGGCGTGGAAGACAGGCGAAGCGGCGTACAGGATGACAAAGTCGGCACCGAGGCGTTCCAATGTCTGGATGACGGGGTGCTCAAAGACTTCGTCTGGAAGTTGGAGACCATGGGCGTACTCGACGAGGTGGTAAAGTGGCGCAACGCCGACGGATAGCTGCCGTGTCTGAAGCATTTCCTGCAGGGAGGGGATGTGGTTGGTGGTGAAATGCTCGACGTGGTACGCCACACCCGACGTGTAGTGTTGCATTGCACGGGCGAATCGCCTCTGGGCGCCGAAAGATGAGCCTGCTTGAAGCCTCCTGTAAACATCATCGTGTGCCTTGACAACAGGGAGCTTAGGCCCAACAAATTTATTACCCATCATGTTGGCCATCAAGCTGTCAAGAACACGCTGAGATGTGGGGAGGTCGGTCCTCAGATGACCGGAGTCAAACACTGCAATATCAAGGAGTGTTAGTTCAAAAACAAATTCAAGCAAGACGCAACGTGCTTGTTATGAGATGGTGGAACGAGAACTTACTGTCGTCAAAGGGGAAGACCCAGTTTCCCCAGTCGCACAGGGTCTTCAACCTGTCCGCGGGGGCGTCTGGTGCCGCGATAGAGATGAACCACGAGAAGTCGCAGGCGTTAACTTTCTTGCGCATACTGGGCCCGAAGCCGCATATCCTGTTTGGTACTGTTAGGGTACGACCTGCCCTTTGCACCTAGATATCTGGCAAGGGGATTGCTTACTCTGCAAGCCATTCTTCCGACTCGATCTTTGCTGCTTGATATCCCTCGTTTGCCCTAGGTTCCTGAACCAGAAAGCACCTAAACATGTCAGGGAGGATGACAACGGTTCTGTCTTCCATTGCTGCGGGTACAATGTAATATGAGGTAAATATAATAGGGTCAGACGAAGAAGACGATATCCAGCTAGAGTGTGAAGTAAGGGAGGAATGAGGGAAGGAAGGAGCATAAAAAGATGGATGAGGAGTGACAAGATATCAAGCGACTCCAGGGACTAACAGTCTACTTGGTAGGGCAGATGCCAGGCTGGAAGAGCTAAATGCATCGATCGTTTTGTGGTTTCTATTCGCCGACTTGTAACACCGGATTTTAAATGTATAATATAGTATCGCATAATGTTAGAAATGTAAAGAAGCTAGGCCCTAATGGAAATCCTTTTTGGCTAGGGTTATTAGGAAAATCTAGGTAGGCGTCAGTAAATTTGCCTGGGATTCGTGGGAGTCGCCGAATAGGTCCTTGCAAGATTTTCAAGTCTGCTTATGTGCAGTCTAGCTAGCTGAGTTCAACCCTTACTAATTAAAGTTTCTAACCCAAAGAAGTAAAAATCAGAACTTCCAAGGCCGACAGTCCTAATATAAGATTGGGGCCAACAAAGGTGGAAGCGATGTATACTAGTGTAGGTGGGTCCCGGGCGGCAGGGGTCAAGCGATACCTCTCTACCCGACTATTTCACATCAAATCCTCCGTATTTTTGTATCGAAATCTGTGATTTTCAGTCGCCTGCGTGTCCTTGTCGCGTCCTCTCCTCATAGTCAACAGTCATGACGCCTCCATCAACGCTGCGTCACCGGTATCTTTCTCGTGATGAACGACTTCAGATTCAGACGCTTCATTCAGCCGGCCATACCCAGCAGTGGATAGCAGCCCATCTCAAGGTGACAGAGAGACACTGAAATTTGTATGTAAAACAGGACTGAATCAGGCTTAAGCTACTCCTGCGCACCCCGGCCGCCCGGGACCCACCTACACTACCTATGTCTTGTACCATAGTAATTCGGAAGCTAGGCCATAATAGGAGATTTTTGTGGCTAAGATGTAATCACTAACAAGAGGCAATCCCGAGATACGCAAATAGAAAATGCTAGCCTCTTACAGCTAGTGAACTACTTAACAAGGCTAGCATTCTTTCATAGCCCGCTTATTTGCTGATAAGGCTTACTTCCCCATTGTCGAGCTCCCTTTAGACTCCAGCTCTTTCCCTTTACATATTATGGCTCCTTCTTATTCAGCCTATTCGAGGGATGAATAGAGATATTTATTAAACACACGGGCCCCGTTTTTACATCTTCGTATCCCTATCGTGTAAACCCAGCTGCCCTGACTAGGGGGCTCATCCACCTGACCTCCCACGCACCCACCTCTGTGTCTTATTGCTCTTTGCGTCTTGGCCTAGCTCTATACCAGACAGCAATCTAGTCCACGGGATTACATAGTTGTCTACTTCTCTCCTACTCAACAGCCATGGGCGGCTTCAAAAGCTCCAACACTGGCAGGGGCGACCTCCGCGCTGTCGGTAACTACTCCTTCCACTGGACCAAAGACCACATCCCCAAGAACAAGACAGATCCCCTCCGATTCGAGCATGATGAGCTCGGTGCGGCTACTGTTGACAAGATCCAGGAGATCTATCAGCGTGAGCAGGAGGCCCGCAAGCAACAGGGAAAGCAGCCGACCAAACTGGATATGTACGCGACACTCAAGGCCAACCAGGAGCACGACGAGACGCTCAGCAAGTTCTGGGCCCAAGTTAACACAGTGCCCAACTGGGTCGACTGGGCACAGCTCGAGCGTGGACAGCGCTTCTTCTACCGTTACGCGTTGGGCAACATCATTGGTTTCGCGCTCCAGGGGTTCGTCGGCGAAAACTCAGCGTCGGCGAGCGTCGTCGAGGTGCTGCTGCGTACCGGCGGCTTCAGCACGCGGTCGCTACGGCGGCGACTGCTGGAGACGTTCCAGCTCGTGCTCGAGGTGACGCACTCGTTGGCCTTCATCAAACCGGGCGGCAAGGGCCACGAAACGACGGTCCGCGTGCGGCTACTGCACTCGATGGTGCAACGGCGCATGCTACGGGTGGCTGAGGCCAAGGGCCCAACCTACTTCGACACCGCCGTCCACGGCGTGCCCTTGAACACGCTCGACTCGATCCACGCCATCACCACCTTCAGCTGCAACCACGCGTGGCAGCAGCTGCCGCACATGGGCATCCGCCCGGCCCAAGGCGAGATCGACGACTACATCGCGCTCTGGAGGTATGTCGCGCACATTATCGGCACCCCTCCCGACTTCTTTGCAACGACGCCCCGGGCTAAGGCTGTCATGGAGTCGCTCAGCTACAACGAGCTGCTCGTGACGCCGTCGTCGCTCGTCGTCGGGCACAACTTCGTCGAGGCCCTCAAGGACCTCCCGCCTATCAACATCTCGGGCGGCTTCATCCAGGCTGGCAGCCGCTGGCTCAACGGCGACGAGATCTGCGACCAGCTTGGCATGGGCAAGCCAGGCTGGTACCCGTACGCCTGTTTCAAGGGCCACTGCTGGCTTGTCGTCGCCCTCACGACGGCCCAGCGCTGGCTCCCATTCTTAGAGGCTTGGTCCATCGACTTTTACCGCGACACCCTGCACAACGCCATCATCCACTCCAAGTACGGCCTCCAGGGCGGCTCGCTGCTCGACTTCAAGTACGTCCCCGACGGCCGCATCACGGGGTGTGAAAAGAACGATCGCCCGTATGGTGACCGCATGTGGTTCTACCAACGTCCGCTCGAGCTGCTCTACTTCATCGTCTTCTGCATCGGATGCATATCCATCCTGGGCAGCACTGTCATCGCGGCGCAGCTTGTGAATGTCCTGGTCGTCCGCGGAACGATTCTTGTGGGCGCCTAGGTGAGGTCAACCTCGTAATGGCGCGCTAAAATCTCACTTGTTGGGTAAACGTCGGAGCGGCTCCAAAAACTCATTTGAGCTTTCCCTAAGGCTTCTAATAAGTTCACCCTCGAGTAACTATCCGTGCGCCAGCGGCAAATTCCTCGCTACCTACAGTTACTACCCTCATGGATGCCATGGATCCAATTTATGACAAGCATTTTGCTGCTTTTCCAATTGTAAATATTGCACAATGCCTTGGTTTTCAATCCACAGCGAATGAAGCGCCTTTATGGCCACCTAGCACAAAAGAACAACTGTATGGGAACAAACAGTCCACAGCTAGACTCGGTCCGAGTTTTAAATTTAAACCCATGGCTCTAGAGAATGAAATCCCCCAAGGAACAAGGGAACAACGCCATGCGACGATTGAGGAGATCATGCAAAGCGCGAGGGAGCTTACAGAGGGTGAGCTGAACAAAGATCAGGAGTACATAATCCAGTCTTCAGGCCGAGGAATCAAGTAGCGACTATAAAAAAAATGCTTTAGTGTTGTGCACCCCACCAATAATCTCTAGTAGACATTCGTACCCTGGTCCGCAGCACAAAGCACCCTACCGTTTAAGTCGTGTTCTATACGAGCCTACATAAACTGAGTTTATACAGAGAGGTAACTTTCCAGACTCTACCAATTCTGAGGCGTAATACCCGTATCATTATCAAAAATGGCCGCGAACAACACTGAAGCAAAAACGCTACACCTTGTGGGCATCGGCGTTAAGCACTCCATCGCCCCACCAATGCACAACATGATCGCGAAATCCCTTGGTCTTCCTTGGACATTTTACAGTACCGAATGCCGCACTGTTGAAGACGTTGTAGCGCTCGCGCGAAAACCGTCCACTGCTGGTCTTGTTGTGACCATGCCATACAAAAACTCTGTAATGCCGCTTCTCGATGAACTGGACGACCTCGCAACAACTATCGGAGCTTGCAACAACACCTACTGCCGAGGGGATAAGATTGTCGGGACGAATACAGACTGACGTGGTATCAAGGGATGCCTGCTTGAGAAAGGAGAGGAGAGCTCTCGGCCAGGTCCTAGCCGTATAGCAACAGCTTTGATCGTTGGAGCTGGAGGGGCTAGCCGCGCAGCAGCATATGCTCTCAGCAGCCACCTTAGTTGCCCCACGATATATTTGTTGAATCGCGATGATGCCGAGGTAGACGCACTCGTGACTGATACGCAGAAGATCGTACCCACTCCCACAATCATCCACGTGAAGTCCTTGGAGGAGGCTTCGAGCTTGGATTCGCCGCACTACATTGTTGGTACAGTTCCAGACTTTGAACCGCAAACGGAGGCGGAGAAAGATGTAGCAGCAATCCTGAAGTATTTCCTCTCGCGCAACACAAAGGGCGTTTTGCTCGACATGTGCTTCAAACCTCGGCGTACTAGAATGATAAAGCTTGCAGAGGAACTTGGATGGCGGACTGTAGAGGGCACTCACGTCATTGGGTATCAGATTCAAGAGCAGTGGAGGCTTTGGGCAGGAGATGAGCGAGCTGCTCGTCTCGATGCAAATGCGGCTTGGAAGACTCTTCTGCATGCAGCAGAAGAAAGTACAGCCATAAATTTCTAAGTAGGCTGATACCAAATGTGGTACCGCATCATTGCGATACACAGTTTTATTCAACCAATGCTGCAAAGGCTGAAACTACCTGAGTTCTAGTGGACTATTTAGGGAAACCAACTTTTGCGAATTTGTTGTGATAATACAATTAATCAAAAGTAACCCCTGATACGGTTTTTTTTCTTGGTCCTTATCATATATGGTTTTTTTTGGCTGTTTATGTTTCTTTATTAAGATTAATATAAAATTTTGATGTAACATGTCTAAGCCTGAGCTTGGCAGGTTGGCTTATTCGGACCCATTTCACCCGTTCGGAGCATGAGTTACTGGAGATGGGTAAGAACATTTCTTTACCAACTATATGAATCTGTTTCATTGAATACACTTACGATTGTTTGTGCTCTTGTAGATGCTTCTGAGCGCTACCTGCCTTTCTGAATACGAGTATTGGTGTGGCGTTGGATTTTTTAGAGCAGTACCGGGAGCAAGATCCGAGTTCGGGGTAGGCCTGTACCCTAACCCATTCTGCAGCCCGGCAGTAAACCAAACCAGAACCTAGTAGTTTGTTTGTTGGGTGGCCAAGTAGCGATTACTATATAATAGAAACTAAATGAGCTTTCTAGAGAACACTGTTCTCTTGTACTGTTCTGAGACTTGACTAGGTATTGACCGGGATTGGACGCCCAACATGCCTGATTTGCATTCACTACCTGACAATCGGTAGCCCTCAGATGCCCTAGTCCTGGAAAGAGTGAAGCTTCATGAGCTTGCCGAGGGTTGGACCTGCTATTGATGTTTATTTCGCTGCTACAATATGCCCTGATACTATTGTTCAACATCGAGACATACCATGGGCCGTACAGTGACGCGTGCGAGTGGGAAAACTTCGCATCCACCTTCCACAAAGGTGCTTATGTGTATAACGCATGGTTTGGTCGCGTTCTATACTCTGATTTTATCGATGGATCGAAGGCTAGCATGGACAAGGGCGCTTTTATTATACATCGCTGCCACAGTACTACAACGGACATCAGCGGTCACTAAGATAAAAGCAACCATTACGCAGCGATTTGACCTAGACGGCGTAGAATTGGATGCGGAGGCCAATTGCTGGTTCTGCTTCTTCTTTAAGAAACCGAATAGTCGTTAGGGTGCGCGGTTCATGCGACATCGGCATGAGAAGGATAAGCTCATCCCCGTGGTTGCTCGGCAGGTACCTAAGCTGGGACTTGGAAAAGCTCCAACCTCACCCTGATGGATACAAATGCCTCGCATATTGTCAGGAGGCGACGATGGGAGTGATGGTTCTGAAAGATATTCCAGGGCACTGGCGGCACGCGGGGACGGCCGCTGGCGACAAAATCGATAACCTCTATCGGCAGTCCACTAGGGTAGAGGGAGGAGACATCGACATATAAACCGCTTTTTCTCTTTTAAGGTAGAAATGATTGGCGTAGACATGGACCATTCGGAAGAAATGTGTGCAGTAGTGTATGAGACCGATCATGAATATATCTTACTACCTCAAGTTGAGCCTATCCACAAGTTTTGCCCAAGACTCCATTCCTCGCCGCGCATGTTCCGCTGGTACAAGCTCTCCTTGTTCAGACATCGTTCTCGAAAACAGTTCCATGGAAATAAATCCTTTATACTTCATATCGTGAATAATCGTCTGAATGTAGAAAACCTTGTTCAGGTCTACCTGCTGAACCATCTGATGGATAGATTTCTTTAGGTCTTCATCTGCATTTGGTTTCTTGCCATCCGGTGACGTGGGATCAGCCCAAACTCGCCCTGCGATGTTGAATGTGTCGAGGCACAGTCCGAAATTCGAACGATCCACTCGTTTGACGACTTCCCAGGCTTTTTCCCAGGTGTCAATGTGCGTACTCTAGCAAAGATTCTCGTACGCGAAGCGGACTTCGGGCTGTTCCTTTAGACCCAAGTCCGCTAACTCTCGCAGGTCACTGACAATGACATCCATATCTCCCGTGAGTTGGTCAGCGGGGAGGAAGTTGGCCGGGATCTGTATCGTTACAGTCTCCATCTCTTTAACGATGCGGAACCAGACGTGAATTTTTTCGATAAGTGCATCATGCTTCTGGCGATCCAACAAGCCCTCATAGAAGAGAAAAGGCTACAACCCGATTATCTGAAGCCCTGCTGCCTGACATATTCCATGAACACGCTGAGCAGCCTCAATAAGGTCTTCGAAGTTCGGTTTTTTGCCATTGGAGAGCTTCTTGGCTACATATTCAAGGTCTTCATAGGAGATCTCAATTCCTTTGAACCCTTGCTGTCCTGCCTCCTTGACCTTGATGTCAAGATCGTGAAGCCATGCACGCCCCAGCGAGGCAGACAAAATCGCAGGCTGGAATGTGGCCATAGGTAATAGTACGTAAAAGCGTCGCAAATAATACTATAAATGTAGTGCAAGCTATAGAGGTCAGAGAGCTAGAGGTTGTAGCTGCGCCAGCACTAGCGGCATCGTCTCGCGGGCGTAAAATCAACCGTCCGAAGAGTTATCAACAATAATAAACTACTACACTATATACTTAGAGCTCTATATATCCATACTTTAAAAAATCTCACTATAGTAGCTCTTATATGGGCGGCAATAACCTCATTTTTTGGGTGGGCAAGATAGGTGGAAACGTGCGCCAGGTGGGTCCGTGCATCAGGTGGTGAGACACACTACGCCGAGGCGGGCGTTACGCCGACGTGCACGGTACCCCGTGTGCCCGCTTTTCTCCGGTAATTACCCGTTCCTATTTTTCGAAAAAAAAAAAAAGAAACTAAGAATGCGCACAGTTGCAGAATGGGGATAAACGATTAGTTGAGGCTATACTGAGAAAGTGTAGGGCCAGGAGTAGAGCTAGAAGCTAGGTCGGATGTGGAGTATTGAGCTCTTCGCTAGTAAGTAAGGTTGTGGGTGAGTACTCACCGACGGCCATGCTCATTCCACACCTGCCGCCCATTTGTTGGCATCGCGCATCTGTGAGATTTTTCTCAGCAAGATGCGGCTGGGGTGGGAAAAAGTGTGATGCGTTCTGCGGTTCACGGGGGCCCATCTTGTGGAAGTAATCCAAGGCCTCCTTGCGAAGAACACCCGCAAATCCTGCGCGGGTGCGTGGGCTTTTTCTTGTGACCCTGCTGCAAGGCGCATATTTGATCGTGTTGGCATACCGGGCAGATAATGATAGAGAGTCGTGTTCTTAAGCTCGACATCTTTGTGCTGGCTTATTTCACTCATGTTGTTGTATCACTACTACCATACACATGTCTCACCAGATACCGCGAAGATTGCATGTATGCTGCCGTTATGTTTCTATTTGGTGCCCAACTCCCCTGGGCTACCAAAGGCGTTGGCAACGAGCAAACTTTAACTTACGATTGTGGTAACTTAGTACCTGGTACGTAACTTGTAAGAGTTCCGCTCAGTCTGCCTCTGTGACACCACCCAGCCCTAGGCTGCACAGCTCATCGATCTGGTTCAATAGATCTACCATCTCGAGTCCGGTAAGGGTGAAGAAAAAGCTTTATCTTGAACTTTGATTGTGCAATGACGAGGCTTTCCTTGCAAGGCATGGTTATGTATAGGATCCACGAGCAATCACCCCTAGTTTAGGTAACTTTGCATTCATGCGAATCATATTTAATGCCGAAAAACAATGTTTTACGTTATATCCTTGTGTTGGCATGCTTGGAATATCGGGAATATGTGTTCGGGGCCGAAGCGCTGCTGGCCCGAACGGCGCCGATTGAGGTATCGCAATAGAAAAGCTCCCAAGAACAACGAGTTAAACCACTTTGTTGCAAGCCACCATGGGTAAAATTGACGTCCATCATCATATGCTACCCACAGAATATATGCAAAGTAAGTGCACCAGGCTCGGTTTAACGCCGGCATTGTTAATACTGCTTTAGAATGGGACGAATCGGGCGTTCCTAAATTATTCAAAGTTCTTCCTCCTTGGAATGTTCAGTTAGACCTTGCCTTCATGGACCGAAATGGAATAGACGCTTCGATTCTATCCCTTAGCGCCCCAGGCATTACGTTTCTCAAGTCGGCTGAAGAATCTGGAAAACTATGTCGATGGGTGAATGAGTACTCTGCGAAGATTAGAGGCGAAAATCCTTCCCGATTCGGTTTCTTTGCGACTTTGCCACCGATCGGGCAAATTGAGTCTTGCCTAGTCGAGCTCCGCCATGCACTCGACGTGCTCAAAGCTGACGGGGTAATCCTGTTCACTAGCTATGACGACAAATATTTGGGGCATAGCAGCTTCCGGCCCATCTGGGAGGAATTGAATCACCGCGGTGCCGTTGTTTTCGTGCACCCAATTGTCCCCAAAACATCGGGTGCTACATCTGATCCCACCATTCCTCGCCCAATCGTCGATTTCCCCCACGAGACGACTAGGACAGCGGTCAGCATGATCAAGTCCAACACCATTCGGGATTATCCGAACTGCAAAATCATTCTCTCGCATGCCGGTGGTACTCTTCCATATGTTGCCCCAAGGATTGCATATCTTAATGCCGATCTTGGCCCAGGTGAAAAGTCGGCTGAAGAATTCTTGGAAGATGCAAAGAACTTTTATTATGACCTTGCTCTAAGTGGGTTCCAGACCTCTATGGACCTGTTGAAGGGCTTCGCCAAGGAGGATCATATTCTTTATGGAAGTGATTTCCCGTTTGCCCGAGAAGCAACAATTGCGACACAAGTTGAGAATATCCGAACTAATGTAACAGAGGATCAGCTGCGTCACTCAATTGAATGCGGCGCTGCTCAGAATTTATTTCCAAGGTTTCTGAAATCGCAAATATGATGGAGGTTTGAATATGAATACTGTTCTGCATGATCATGATCGAATGATGATTGTCCATCGTCTGTTGTACTCATAGCATTGGTAAATTTGGCGTCTATTCCTAGTTTCGGATGATGGATGTATCAAATAATTTTTTTTAATTAGTTCCTTGGTTTTAGAAATGGCCAAATGCACCGAATCTCCGATGCTAAAAGGAATTCCCGAAAACCTGAAACTTTCATACAGTGGTTTGTGAGTATGAAATCAATTCCCGAGTCCTTAGTGACCATTGAATGACATAGATCACCCCTTTCTAAGCTTATAATAGCGTAAGCATACAGCGTCAGAACGAGGCACCAAAAGATATTATCGTCTTCATTCTCTATGCTATATGGTTATGGAATGCATACATTGACTTTACCATATCTTAATTTCTCATTACTATACATAACTAGCCAATCCTCCGAGCTGGGTGGAGGTTATAGCCCCCAAAGATGTGATTTTGCGAGCCAAATGAAATCTAAAGTGAAAATCTATAATTACACACAAGACGCAAACCTATCTAAAGGCCAGGAATACTTTCTCTAGGAGGCCACATGTCTCAAAACAAACTCATATCCCGGTGCAACCGCCTCATCCCATTTTTTACTACCTGGCTTCAGGGAAACATCGTGAATGTGCCTAGCTTCGCGCACAGTTAGTAGTTGCCCCTCCACACCCGCAGTGCGTAACGCATCAACAAACACGACCGCACTTTGATACGGCACAATCTCATCATTTGTTCCGTGAATGACAAATGTAGGGACTTTGTACCTGCCGCGACGCAGTTGCGCAAGTGGACTAATGGCAGCCACGAGATCTTTGTCCGGGGCTTGGGTCCAGTCGCCGTCGTCATCTTCACCAACGACCTCGGGTAGGCCATTGAGTAGCAGAGGCAGCCCGTTCCCCTCTTTGAAGAGAGATAGAACCAGCTCGGAACGTGGATCGTTAGGTCGCACCCACCCAAGACCAGTAGCATCAGTGCCATTGCCGTCGTATGTAGTGATCTATGGGATGATTGATTAGCAGTTGCTATATAGAGCGGTGAAATATCTGACTCACTGGTTTCGTGGGGAGTGCTTTGATGATGTCTTTCATCTGCATCGTCCTCTCCGGGTACTCATTCGCCCTGCATGAATCTAGGTCACCTGACTCGAAGTCTGTAGGTCCATAGAAGCTTAAAATAGCTCGTGGAGGGGGGATTCCTGCATCTCGGGTAGTCCATGCGGTTGTCATGGCGAGCTGACCTCCACTTGACCAACCGATGACTACAATTTTCTGTATATCGAGGACAATCGCTCGAGCACGCGCAAGTCCTGGTAATATAGTTCTGATCCATTGGTAGGCGCTTAGTGTATCTGCAATAGGACCTTGAATGAGATTGACTTCTGGGCAAAGGCGGTAGTCTATGCTGATGGGAAGGATACCGTTGGCGAGGAGAAAGTCAGTCTGCGCGGGGCGAACTGCTTTGCGGGAGAGAGTCATGTGGCCACCACCATGAATCATCAAAGCTACAAGGAAGATGTTAGTCAAAAACATCCCAATCTACGCAAACGTTAAAGTTGGAAAGTACTTACCGACGGGCATAGCGTTAGCGGGCAGCTGTTGTGGGAAGAATACATCAGCGTGAATCTCTATCCCATCCACGTTTTTGTAGACGAAAGTTTCTAAGATTGGTTTTGAATCCAAACGTTGCGGTGGCTCCAAACTTTGGCGCATGCTGGCGATAAGCAACCTCTGCATGTTTGAATCCGGACTAGGACCCTGTGAATAGGACGCAACAGGAAACCCAGCCTTTTTGAAGGATTGGACCCAGGCCTCAGGGGGCTGTAGTGGATAGGCACCATCCTTATCGAGCCACCAGCTATCTAGCAGGCCGTATGTGATATCGTACCATGGCACAACCTCGGTGACCTCAGAGAGAACAACGAAGCCAGACGGGTGGAGCAGCTGCCGCAGACGTCCGAGTGTAGCACTGCGATCTTCCGTAGCGTGAACGCAGTTGGTGCCTATAATGATATCGAATGGTCCTTGGGCGGAGAGAGTAGAGGGAGGTGCGTGTTCCATATTCCATGTTTGGAATTGCAACCATGGATACTGGTTCGCAAATGCTTTTAGCGCTCGACTAACTAGCATGTTTGAGATATCAGTAAATATGTAAGATATCGGTCGACCTATACTCGCAAGTGCCCGAACAAGGCTTCTTGTAGTGCCACCAACTGAATCTTTGTGTTAGAAATGAATATTCTGCAAGGAATGTTGGGTGTACTACTTACATCCTGCTCCGACCTCAAGGATACGGACAACGTTATTAACCCTACTTTTGGATACAACACGTGTAACGGTATCTACAAGCATTGAAGTCGATGTAGCCAGCATGGGGGAGTTGAGATAGAAATCTTCCAAAATAGCCTGCGAACCACGTGTCTTGAACAAGAGAGATATCGGGTCTTGTTTTCCGGCTAGACATGAGGCAATCCGTGGTCCCATGACATCCATCAACGCAAAATCACAACGGTATGCTGGGAAGTCGGACTGTAGACTGCGTAGGCGATCTATCGAGCTGCCTCGTGGACACTCAGCACTTCCCCTTACACGATTTGTAGCGCTCGTCGACTCCACCAACCCATATTGCTCTAAGATGACCCAAATCCGTTGGATGAGTCGATCGTGGGCATGCTTACTTTGGTAAGTTATGGCGGGTATAGGTTCTCCGTTTTTGATCGTTCTCAAATCGACGCCGAGTTCAGCAACAGCGTTGATGATATACACGACCATGAGTTCGTTCTGCCGAGGTGCCACTGCATCGATATAGGCCTCGAAACCGCAAGCTTTGGCCTTGGCAAAATATGTTCCCTCACTAGCTATAAGGGCATCGAACGGGCTTGCCAAGTCAGCCGGCACTGATGGAGAAGCTTTCCCGGTTTGGGCATTAACGGGGAGCCTTAGAGCAGAGGACGTACTGTTAGAGGGCGTAGACGTGATAGAAGTGTCAATAGCAAGAGCGCCTACGCAATTTTCAACCGTTTCCGTGACCGTAAGGTCTAGGAGATTGTCACCTAGTTCTATACCAAATGCATCTTCGAGTTCGCCCCTGAGCTCCACAGCTGCAAGCGAATCAACGCCAAGGTCACGGAGTTGTTCTTCGGGACGTATCGTCGCAATGGACGCACCGCAGGCATTTGATATTATTTGCAGAACTTGTTGGTAGAGATTGTCGACTTCCGTTGCCGATATAGCAGGAGAAGAAGGCAACGAGGTTTTTGCTGTGCTAGTGGTTAATCTGGGAGCAGCTACCTTGTTGATGCTCAGATAAGTCATGATAGCCTCGATAGTAGAATCTAGGTCGATTTCGGTTTCGTCTATAGTGACTGAGAAAATATCTTCAAGCTCACTCTTCAGTTCCACTGCGGCCAAGGAATCAACACCTAGATCGCGGAGTGTGTGAGTGCCTCTAATCTGGGCCGCGGGAGCTCCACACGCGTCTGAAACAATCTCGAGAAGGCGGCCGCCATTATCTTGTGTCGCTAGAGGAGGTAGATGAATGGTATCTAACTTGCTGGCGCTTTTGGATGCAGGATTTGGTGCCGTACTCAGAAACAATCGAAATAAGGCACTGAGGTCGCTAGAGAGAAGGTCGGTCGAGTCGATATCCTTGCCAAATTGTGAACGTAGGTCGTCAGCAAATTCAACAGCAGCCAAAGAGTCTATGCCCAAATCGGCCATAGTGGAATGAGTAGCGATATCATCTGATTCTGCACCCGTGTACATGGCGATTAGCTTGCGAAGGCTGCTTTCATCATTATTACGCTCTCCAGGAGGGGTCGCAATACGGTCGTCGTCGTCTGAGCTATTGTCAGCGGCCTCTAGAGGAGGTACTGCTTGGCGACTGGGAACCGAGGGAGGCAGAGGGTGTCGAGAAGCGCGTGCCTTCTTCGGCGTGGTGGTAGGGTTTGCGCTGTCGAGCATTTTCTCGAGTGTCGCAATCGGCAGCCGAGTAAACTTGACGTCCATGACTGTGAGAGCAATGGCGCCCTTGGAGTTAAGGACAAACACGTCGCCTGTGGCAGTAGTCTCGCTGGTTGATCGATAAACAGCATAAACGGTCCATGAGGTGGCAGTATTGAAATCACAAGTCTTGGATAGGTTTGCACTTTCTAGACCAGTGGCGACAAAAACATGATTGGGGATGCAAGTGTCGCTACTGTTGATCAAGAGGCCCACAACCTGGATGAAGGTATCGATAGAGACGGTATCACAGAGCCCAATAGCGGTGCTTTCTTCGGCACCTACATGTGGAGTTGGCACCTCGATTTGAGCAACCGCGCGTGTTCCATCCATAGTGACGCGTTGCATACCGCGAAGTAAGGGTGCGTAGGTAACGACCTGGGAGAACAGCCCATAAGCCCGCTTGGATAGTAACGTTTCAAGGCCCTGCTTTTTCGCCATCTCCTCAACGCGTTCGGCGATAAGATGCTGAAAAGTGTGCAGTTTGGGCGGCCTTCCTAGACGCACCTTGCCACGACCATGAACTGAGGGACGCTGTTGGGTGGCACCAGTGCTGTGAAGGATAAACCTCCACACACCCGTCTCATCCTCGGCCAGAAGCACAGAGACTTTACGGGTGGCATCGACGCCCAACGGTTGCTCAAAAGTCACGTCCTCAAAGGACAAAGCACTAGCAGGGTCAAAACGAGGGCCAAGGTGCTGCTGGAGGGCCATGACGGCGCACTCCATATACATAGAAGCCGGGCATAGCGGCCGGCTGCGAACAGCGTGGCCAGAGACGATGGTGTGAAAGCGAGACGAGCTCACATTGACGGTGAATGTGCCCGGCTCGTGTGAAATAGCATTGACAAGACGTGGGGCGAGCTTGGTAGTCTCGGTAGTTGAATTGGGGTTGCCGCTAGGGGGACTAGCGGCCGCCTTGGCCTGTTCCTCCATGGTACGATCTATGTTCTCTAGCCACCACGCAGGACGCGCAAACTCATACGGCGGCAGCCATACTGGACGAACACGTGACGAATCCGACGACACCCCAAGACTAGCCCAGAAGGCCACGTCAACTCCTTGACGCCAGAGGGCTGTCGTGACTTCTGGCAGCACTGCGGTGCTATCTTTGGCTCCTGTGAAGCGCAAAGGGAGAAACACGTGATCTATGGGACGGGCGACAGCTCGTTTGATCATAGGAATGACAGGCGAGTCAGTTCCAGCCTCAAGCCATACTATGCTTCCAGCACCCAATCGCTCCTCGATGCGGCGTACTGCATCAACAAAGTAGACAGGCTCGCGTGTGTGTCGGCCAATGCGCTCAGCGTTGGGCAGGCGGCTCTCAACGCCGCTGGGAACACACATCTCGAGCGGCAGCTTGGGCTCGCTGAAGGATAGCGTGGCCGCCAGCGTTGATAGCTCGTCCAGCAACGGCTCCGTAAATTTACTGTGGAAGCCATGCGAAACATGGACGCGCTGGCTACGAACGCTGCTGAAGTGAGGATCGTTTGCCAAGAGATATTCGGCACGGCTGACACTGCCAGCCGAGCCAACCACCACTAGACTGTTGGTGGAGTTATAGCATGCGACCTCAAGCTCACATTCACCCACCTCAAGTATCAGCCTTTCCACAACGTGGCGCTCTGCATGAACAGCCAGCATACTGCCACGCTCGTTGCCCCATCGCGTCGCCATGAGCGTTGCACGTGTGGCGACAAGCTTCAAGCCGTTTTGCAGACTCAAAGCACCTGAGAAGGTCATGGCGGTCAGTTCGCCAAAGCTGTGACCCACAATGGCATCTATATGAACACCTGCATCTGCCCAGCATTTGGCACATGCGTACTGCACTGCGAATGTGGCCGTCTGAAGCGCCACCACATCCTCTTGCGCCTCTTGGCTGAAGAGAATCGGTAGGATGCTCGAGTACCCCAGTCCCACGAGGATGTTATCACATTCTTGGATGTACATTTGAAGCCGTGGGCTGCTTTCGTATAGCGTCTTATCCAGCCCAACTGCCTGCTTGCTCTGCCCACCAAAGGCCAACACAATGGGACAAGTCTTCTGGGAAGTCACGTCAGCCATGTTTGCTTCCACGTGATGACCCGAGAGCACTCTACGAAGGCCTTCCATCTCAGAAGCTGTTGCTGTTAGCTGGAAGCGATGGCGCTGCCTCCGCTCAGCGAGTGTATAGGCAACGTCGCTCAGTAACAGATCTGCAGTCTTGCTCAGATGACGGTCCAGTGTCTCGCAATAACGCAATAGGGACTCCTTGCTAGCAGCGCTGATGACAATGGGCCAGGTGAGCGCCTGGGTCATCGTCATCGAGTCCAATCCGCTTCTTGGCATTTCAACGCATAACAGCGCTGCATTACTTCCAGCAGCACCATAGCTGTTGACACAAACGGCCCGCACAGGTACTTCCCAACGCTCCACCTGTTTAGCGATGGCGATTTTGTCTGGAGCAAGAGCCGGTATCTTGGGATTGAGTTTCTTGAAGCTGGCGAGGGGAGGGATACGCTGTTTTTGCAGCATCGCAAGCACTTTGAGCAGCGATGCCACGCCCGCTGCCGTCTCACTATGCCCTATGTTACCTTTGAGGGACCCTAGATGCAGGCTACTTTGACGATCCCCGCCGCAAAATACCTCGCGGACTGATGCGATTTCTAACGGATCACCAGCTTGCGTGCCAGTTCCGTGACATTCCACGTACGAAATGTGTTCCGGCTTCATTCCCGCCTGCTTCAGGATCCGCCTGTACAGTGCAATCTGGGCCGGTGAAGAAGGCACTGTGATGGACGATGATAATCCTCCTTGGTTCGTGGCTACACCAGGGATAACGCCAAGTATATGGTCACCGTCTGCGCGCGCATGTCTCAGAGACTTGAGCACCACGAGCCCTGCGCCGTCAGCGCGGCAGTACCCATCAGCATCCTTGTCAAATGGCTTGCACTGGCCTGTTTGGCTGAGGAAGCCAGCTTTTCCTAAATCCATATAGTTGTTTACACCACTCATGATGTTCACGCCACCTGCCAATGCCATGGTACATTCGCCAGACATCACTGCCCGACATGCACGATGGACAGCTACAAGTGAAGCCGAGCAAGCTGTATCAATGACTTCAGCCGGTCCGCTCCACCCAAAGTAGTAGCTGATTTTACCACACAAGAATGCTCGGATAGTACCAGTTGATGTATAAGCAGTTGGTGTATGGGCCGACGTATTGTCGAGATACTCATTGAACGAGGCACCGATGAAACAACCCACGTTATCCCCATCCTCGCGCTTGTGTTTGCGAAGGTATCCACTCGAGTCCATGGCTTGGTACGCCAACTCTAGCAAAATGCGTTGCTGCGGATCCATGTATGCAGCCTCTTTCGGATTGGTGCGGAAAAAAGCGTGATCGAAGCAGTCGACTCCGTCCACGAAATTGCCAAAAAACTTCCGCCGGCTCGTAAACTTTCATTTTTGTAAGCTCTTGTTATAAAACCTGTCAAATATTAGTTACTGACCTTCGAGTCTTGCGAAGCTCTGAAGCTCGCGTGTAGTGGGATGCGATCTGGCCGAATCTCTTCTGCCTTGCTAGTACCAGCTGCTAGGAGCTCCCAAAGTTCCTCTAGGTTGTTTGCACCCGGAAGCCGACAAGCAGCGCCAATGATCGCAATAGAATCCTCGGGAAGCTGGTAATCCTTGAGCTCTGCTTCCCTTATAGTTCGGTGCACGTCCAGCTTGGATATCTTGAGTGCCGCCTGGTGAAAGGGCATTAATGGGACACAGTCACCGATGCCAAACATAGCAAATGTGTGTGCCTGAGTTCCCGTTGTTTTGAGGGCTTGAGCCAGGTTGTTTAGAAGCGTCCACCATTCACAACGTGATGCCAGAATTGTTCGAACCCCTTCATGTGTAAGAGAGCAGTCCTTCAGTTGCCGACCCGTTATATTTGAGTAAACAGGCACTTGAAGCTGACTCGAAGCGGGTAGAGTCAAACTTTCAAACTGATCACACAGCTGGCAAAGTTCTCCAGCTAGCTCGGTATTCTCCGGGTTGTGAACCTTTCCCCTTAGATGCATTCCCTGCACCTGTAACCCTAGATCACGTGCGTACGAAGATACTTCTTCAAGTAAAAGAACGGGCCCGACGATGCTTATGGTCTTCGGATCCGTGACAGCGGATACATACGACTATAGTATGGTTAGCCACTAGGATATGTCATATTGTAATTTGTTACTCACACCAGGAAATTTTCTCACGATGTCCTCTCCTTGCCCCTCGTGTCTCAGACGCACCACAATCGTCGTTGGTCCAGGGAGATTCTCATCATCTCCAAGCTCTCCGTAAGCGCCGACCACGAGAGCAATACGCATGGCAATTGCTGCCATGCTCACAACTTCGTCTTCATCTTGTGCACATGCTATGGCCATAGCGGGCAACAACCCTCCACAGTACCCTTGAGCGCCACCATTCTTCAGTCCATTGAGAAACTCCCCGTGCGTCAAGCCCGCGAGCCGTAGGTATTGAAAATACTGACAGGTCTGAATGACAACCAGCAGTGGTAACGAGAGAATGCCAGACATGGCATTTGCCACTGCTGTTGATGCTCCAGTGTCGATCCAGTCGTATAAAGCTTTTAAGTATCTAGGTCCCTGCTGAAGCGCTGCAATGTCTTCCCTGTGGGCCGCAATGATATCCCATGTCTCGTGCAGACGTTTGACGTCCTCACCGAGGCGCTGTAGCTTCTCATGTTGCGTTAGGAATTTCTGTAATTGGTCGAGATACTCTTTATCTGGTGCCTTGCTTTGGGGGCAGAATATTGCTGTAGATGGTTCTTGGCTAAATTTGGAAGACATGGTGTTAAAAAGGGTAGTAAAGAGTTGATTGATGCAACAAACGATTTTAGTAAGATCCTGTCTCATACATCTGGCAGAGATCATTTCCACTTTATCTAGGTGTCAAACGGATCAAAAGAACGCTAGCGAATGCCGACAGTGAAATTCCCGACCCGCCAGCGCGACTTCATCGTGAATTTCGGTCAACGCGACCGGTGCCGATACCAGACGCCGACCCCGATACTTTCGTTAGATTCCCGAATGTAGTGTGATTCTGTGAATTGGTTGTTCCCCAGGGCGCCTCATAAGAAGCGGCTCCTTCATAAACCTTTCCTACCCATAACTTATTGTTATTATGAACGACATGGAGTCTATGCAGCAATTGGATATGGCAACGACATGGAGCTACTCCGTGGCGACTGTCATCGTCTTCGCATTATTGGCAAGCGCCCGAAGCTCACCAGTCATACTATTCAGTTCAACCAACTAATAATGCTCCATAGTACAACATCGCATCTGCCATCTATTATATCTACTTTCATCCACTCTCCAAGTTTCCAGGCCCTAAGTTTGCAGCTTTCTCTCGCCTTCCATTTTCAATCTCAGCAATACGTGGCCAGCAGCACAAGTGGCTCGAGATGCTACACAAAACCTATGGGCCGGTTGTCCGTATTGCTCCAAACGAACTTACCACTATCTCCTCAGGGGCATGGAAAGACCTGTACCTTCAGCGGCCACAACTACCTAAAGATTCACATTCACAAACGCCACCTTTGAATGGCGCTCATTCGTTATTCACTGCTACTGGTCATACGCACCAACGTATACGGAGGGTATTGTTGAGTGCATTCAACGATCGAGCAGTGAGAGCGCAGTCGCCCGTCATCGAACTACATGCTGATATGTTGGTCCAACGTCTGCGGCGTGAAGCAGCGAAGAGTAGAGAAGGCTTCGTTGACCTCACTAAATTTTATGGGTATGCGTCGCTCGACGCTATCTCGGACCTATCTTATGGTGACAGCTTTCATGGTTTGGATGGTGACAATGAGCACGATTGGGTGAGAAGATTCTTTCTCGGCGCCAAATTCGGAGCTGTACGTAGCCAGCTCAGCTATTTCTACCCCCTTGATCGTTTATTCGGCTTTCTTTTTTTGCGGTTAACTGCACAGGCAAGGGCAAAAACTTGGAATTTCACTACCGATTTGTTGTCCAAGCGACTGGCAATGGGCGATTTAGTCGGTGCACGGTCAGATTTTATGACACCCGTGATTGGAAATATATCGGAGTCCGAGGAGAAAGGCATCACCCGCAAAGAGCTCAATACCCATTCTCTAGCTGTGACCCTCGCCGGTTCGCAGCTACCAACGGTGGCCCTGACATCAGCCACGTATCTGCTGATGAGCCACCCCAGCCAGCTTCAACGGCTGCGAGCCGAAGTCCGGTCATCGTTCCAAGTACAGTCTGATATTAACGTCTCAACAACGGCTGACTTGCAATACCTCACGGCTGTTGTGGATGAAACATTACGCATTCATCACCCAACCCCAATTCATCTACCTCGAATAATCCCGAATCAGGGCCTGATTGTAGATGGTCAATGGGTCCCTGGGAATGTAAGTGTGCTTCATAATACATGGTGTATGCGTGTCGATTTGCATCCTTGGGTAGCACAAGAAAACTCTCACCAATGTCATCTTCCCGACTTGGCAATATCAACCGTATTTATGTATATGCTGCAAGGATGCAACCGACATGCGTGCACCCTCACCTGCCCCCGCGCGGACCGCTCGCTAACAAGTATGCCGAAGACTGTCATGGGTATAGCCATGCACACGGCACTAACGTCTCCGTGTAACTGGACCGCACCCCTTGAGTTCCATCCCGAGCGGTTCTTGCCCGTGGATCACCCTCTGTACGACCCTCGTTTCGATAAAGATGACAAGGATTCATTCAAGCCTTTTTCCATTGGTACCCGCAATTGTTTGGGTGCAAGGTTAGTGGTTTTGTTGAATTACAGTTACCGGAACATATCCGCTAAGCCATTAGTTTGGTAGCTAACAATGTGTCTCAGAGTGTTTCTCGCCGAAACCAAAATCCTCCTTGCACGCATGCTCTGGAGCTTCGAGCTAGAGCTTGCCCCTGATACTCCAACTGATTGGATGGATACGAAGGCATACTTGTTCTTTGAACTGAATCCTCTCATGACTAAGCTTGTGGAGAGAAGCACATGACTAGATCAATGATGCGCCGGCGTCTAATAACATGTTCCTTGGATCGGCAATTTCCGCCTGACTACAAGGTACTGAAACCCCATGCTATCGCACTAGCCTAACTTCTACGCTGTCAGCACTTTGTTTCAACTTCTTATTAGGTAATTGTGGGATTTGCAAAAAAATGCGAACTTGAGAGAAAATTGCCTAAACACGTCACATCACCCATTTCCGGGCTAACTGAAGAAAACAGTGTTAAGCACCACGAAATTCACTAGACAATTATTGAACACGGCATCACTCGTGGCTTGTTGAAGAAATATTAAACGACTGCATGTAGCTACGTCCACTTTTTAGTAAAGAATTTTCGTAGTTCGCACCACCTTCCACTACTTATCCTGTGATGACGGCCTTTCTAAAGGGCGCACATTGTTCGGGCGCTATGCAATTGCTATTCGGCCCGCTATGATTAGGTACCATTAGACCCACCTCACCTGACATTAATCGCGCCGGCAGGAGATCACCCGGTACTAGTGCCTACCTATTTCCTTGCATACCACCTAGTCCGGCGGAAACATCAAGATTCTGAACTCAAGACTCTCTTATTTCCACCCCACAGGTCACGATATCCTATCATATCACGTGCAGCGGATAGGTAGCCAGGTAGGTATGTGGGCAGCACTCATTTAACATCCTACTGTTTGTTAGAGTTTACTCTCGTGAAACTAGTCAATGAAACTGTATAATTCATTCACATCGATTAACCCCTATTAGGTCAGAAGCCCTACAACAACAAGGTAGTTACAATTCAGTTACCTGGCGAAGAGGTATCAATCAGCGTAGGGGAGTCACACTTTCTCATCGACTAGTTACGCAAGGGTAAATTCTAACAGATAATAAGATACTATTGATACATCGATCTAAGTCCCAACTTATATGATTACTATACCTATCTGTAGGAGCGTGGAACGAGCCACACTAGACGATCAAAACTATCCTACTAAATCTGAGTACTCGCAACCCTCATGTACCTCTATTTTTTGTCATATACGTATTGTAGTCTATACAAGAATTATACTGCTCTTTAAGCACTTCCTAATGGTGCTTAATCGGTAGGATAGGTTTCGTAGTGACCGCACAAAGGCACTTAGCAGATCAGTACATTCACAACCTCAGTCTTAGCAGTCCCGGTCGGCAGAACATCGGTGAGATATAGGGGCCCAGATATCTAGGTAACGTTCGCCTGCTAAAAGGGCCGCATTATATGTTCTTCGAATGACCAGTACAAAAGGGCCAAGCCATTAGTTCATACGGTCCTTTTCTCTGCATTAGTGCCAGTTTGCCTGGCATAGTCTTAATTATTGCGCGTTTTATAAGTAAAGCCAAGAATTGGGTACATAATCTAAGGTGTCGCATGTATCAATGAGTGGTTGATATCGCATTCTTCCGTTGCCAATCCAGGGTATAAAACAACCCCACTAAGGCCCGTTTTAGATTGCATATCCGAGACAATGAAGAGTACACCTTAGAATGCCACTATAGATCACCGAACGGCATCATGTAGGTGAACACCCAAACGGTTCCCGTTATCCGTTTCCGAGGCGGCTGCACAGCTGGAGACGCGCACTCTAATTTTGTGAAGACACGTAATCCGTTTGAAACAGATAGCGCTGCCGTCACGTTACAAAGTAGAGTAGAATCTAGCAACAAATTTTTCCGAAATAAAGAAGACATAGATCCGACTCGAAGGAAATCTCGGATTCTATTGCAGTGGCGCTCGTGTTCTACAAAGTCTGACATTTTAACATCCCTGACACTTTCTAGATATCGATCAAGCTTTTACCTAAATGAATGGAAGACCAAGCGAAGAGAGGAGCTTGCTCACGCTGTCGCGCCCAGAAACTCAAATGCGTCAAATCAACACCAACGGAAGTTTCAAGTCAATGCGACCGCTGCCGAAAATCAAATACTGAGTGCCTGTACACGTTTTCCAGACCCGTCGGGCGCCCAAGGACTTGTCGATCCCAGGCATGCCGCTTCCAACGAGCTACTATAGAACCTTCGTCACAAAAGGTACCCGAGCCAAATCAACCTCAACAGTATCTTGAAGAAGACTATCTCAACTCGTTTTTGGAGACCACAGGTACAGGGCTGGACACACAAGACTTCGAAACCTTCCTTGATGGCATCACACCATCTACATCACCGAACGACGCCCCAAAAGATCAAATACTCATAGCCAATGAGGTAGATATGCTAACGCCGCCTACCACACTTGAAAATTGCTCGTTCTCTACCGACTTCGATCCCTACCTAACCACTATGGAAACGGAAGATATTCAAAAAAGTCCACGAACAATGGGTTCAGAGAATCCATCCTCTCCAAACCAAGACGTGGGTAAAACCATGCAGCAATTGGCAGAAATGGGACTAGAATTTCACTCTCAGATCCTCAAATATCAGGGAAATAACAACGATGAGCAACCACTAGACCTTATCAGCGAAGTTCTACGCAGTTCAACAAATTATCTTAATGCACTCCTGTCTCTAGACGCGAGTTCTCTGTACATCAGATCTAATGGCATCGACGCCGGTGGTGGAGATGAGCAGAAGAGACAAACCCCGCCATTGGACATGCCAACTGCATTCCAAGTCCTTATCCCTTACGTCCGCTTAGTACAGTTACACAACATACTGTACGAAACCACACTCTGCCGTTTGGTAGAGAGTAATGCTAGCCCTGCGTTGTGTACGGAGTTCCCAGATATATGGGTAGGTGGTGTGTATATCAATGCGAGTGGGTTTTTCCGGAGACGTTTGTTGCTACAGATGAATGTGCACTTTTTATCAGAGATTGAATGCGTGCTTGAGCTACCCCACGAGGCGCGAATCTGCTCTGAAGAGGCTGGGTTTAGCGCACGTCTGGTATTGCAGGACTCCATGGGTGAAGGAACCGCATGTGGGTTTTTGAGGAAGGCGGTATCGCCAAGGTTACTTAAAATGATACTGGATGAGAGAGATCTCGTTAGTTCTGATATACAGTCGATGCGCGAAAGAATTGCACAAATCAAAAGCTTATTCTATTCTTCGTTACTCTAAGTTGAATCTACATTAGCTTGTATACGCTTATGTAGTTGTAAATACAACTCGTAGAATTTTTTATATCCAAGGAGAAACCTACGAAGGTAAATATAATAAGAGTAAGAAAGTTGCTTTCAATGATGGCAATCTAGTTCTCTGAAGATTATGAATATTTCAATTTGTACATATTGTATCGGCCCCTCAGATGGAGCCTAAAAGTATATCGAGCTGCCTTATTTACATTGGTTATTTTTATCGACAATAACAAAGCTAGAAATTATATTCTCTATTCGTACATGTAGTTTTAAATTATCATATTGTAAATTAATGCTCCTTGGTATAGATATACCACCTACACTACTTTTACCTATTCGTTTTACCAACTTCTAAGTTGTTATTAGCGTTTTTAGTGCCGTAATAGTCACCCCTAGGATAATAGCAATATTTATATCTTTGCTCACTTGATAGTCTTGGTACCTATAGCTATGTAAATCGATTCGCCAAGCTTTAAAACATATACTCCTGACAAATAAAAGTTATTTCTATGATTTAAAGTCCTACTGTAGTCTACCGTTGAAGAACGCTAATACTATGCTCTTAGTAAGTTCCATATTTACTATTTACTCTCTTTGAACGATTATTTTGTTACTACCATTTAATGCGATACATGAGCATGACTACATTCAGACCTGACATGCATGACATGTGGGAACTTTCACAAAGCAGGAAGCTCAGGTTAATCGTATGCCTAGTGTATTTTTTGTGAACGCCGCCAATACATAGCCCCTGGAAATCAGGCCATAGATAGCAAATCGATGTCATTGGAGTCTAACATTATATTTCGCTTGATATTACGAACAGCCCGCAATAATCCACAACTTAAGGTTTGCGGAAATAAAAGCTCTGAAGGCAAATTTTTGATGACGAGCAAGTTTTCATGGCTAAGAGGCTATCTCTTCCAAGTAGCATTGTTTCAATGATGCTAAGCTACAAGCTGCCCTGATGCCTTAAATCTCATTCTTACTACACTCCAAACGATTTAATAGTCTCCAAGACAGTCCCTTTCCAACCTTCCACAAGATCGGCTCTTGGAACGACTTCAGTGATAGCGCGCAGAAAATCTGCAACCTTCTGCATGCTTTCCTGAAGGGGCGAGAAGGCAGCATCCTTCAAGATTGTAATGTGCTTGATCTTTACACCTCTTGTTGAACAGCTCCAACGCTTGCTGCTTCTCTTTTGCGGAATTGTCATCATCTTTCCCATTCCATAGGAATGATCTTTGCGGATTCCATTTGAATGGCACCACACCCGAGAATTCCCAGTCCAAAATAGCAGTAATTCTCCCAGACGTCGAATCGTACAGGATGTTTGCAAAATGGAGGTCCTTATGCGCAAGTCGCAATTTTACATGGTTGAGCTCATCAGTGTGCCTGGGGAGGAACCGCATTGCGCATCATAGTCAGCTTTGGATGAGTTTGGATCAGGCGGATGTATGTGTTGACCTGCCCAATGATGAGATCGGTATATGTGGGATATGGACCTCGTAGATTGAAACTGTCGACTGTCTCACCCTCAGGCCAAAACTTTTTCATGTCCGGCACCTGCCAAAAGGTTTCGTCAACCATGCGGCCAACACCAATCGTTCCATCGTCTTGGAGTTCAAGACCACCTTGAAGTTCCACCATATACTGGGCTAATTGATCGAGTATGTTCTCGATCTGATCCTGGGTTAGCATTCCGTAGACATCGCTCACAGTTCTTCCAGAAGCTTTGGAGAGTAGTGTATACTCGTGTCCAATAGGATTCATATCAGAATCACCGTAAGCTATGACATCTGGAACAGGAATGGTCGTATGCTGCTTTACCCAAGTCATGACTGCGACCTCATTCCTAGTCTTCATGTATGGCAGATGTGGACCCGAGACCCGTAAAACTAGCTCGATAGGATTAGACTTCTCGTTTGGAGGAATGCTTATGACGTAGATAGAACGGCATTGCGCAGTCACATTGGGGGTAATGATCTTGACGGCATTTGGTAGGCCGATACTGCGCAGAAGATGGTTGATGGTGTCCTCGGAAAGACGTTTAGGCAGGTGTTCCATTGGAGTGCCTATGGTGGAATTTGTAGAGAGTGAATTTGTAATAGCGTTCGAAGAAAATTAACGATATACCGAGTGCGTCCCTAACGTCGGTTATGGTGGTACAACCCGCATTGAAACCTGTCGGCATCCGACCAGAAGCCATTGAAGACATTGCGATCGTAACGGACATGCAGAAGGGCATGATATTGGCAAGCCAAGAGCACGGGGCCTACTTGGAGTCCTTTAAATATAGAATTTGGGGTCAGGTGGATGTAAGCAATATTATGAAGTCCTGGAGCGAGGTCATCAGGAAATATGGGATGCTTCGCTCGACATTTGCTCTATGTGATGACCAAGAGTCATCCTTACACGGCCAGATACTGCAGATTCCTCTTTCCCAGGATCATTTACCACCATTGTTCGTATCAAGAGAACCGATAAATACGCCCCTTGCTTTCTCCCACGGACAGTCGATGATGAAGATGCATATCCAGCACATCTTGGACAAATCAGGATTTGAGTTTATGTGGCATTACCACCACGCGCTCGTAGATGGTTGGTCGGCTAGTGTCATTACGCGAGATTTTGAGCTGGCCTATCTGCATCGATTGCAACCAGTTGCAATTCCATTCAGCTTAGTCCGACAACGGAAGCATGAGAAGGCACAAAGCCAAGCCCTGCGTGATTTTTGGAAAGCTGATCTTGAAGCCGCTACACCAACAAGACTTCGCGAGTACACGATGCAACCGCATCCTGAGCGAGAATGGCGTCACGACCAAGGCCTAGATTGTAACTTTGATGATGTCGTCGCAGTTGCAGGCGCACATTCAACAACAATATCAACTTTTCTTCGTGCTATTTGAGCATTGACATTACCATATTTTCGCAATGAAGAGGATATTATTTTTGGTGTTACTACTTCAGGTCGGAACCTCGATATCACTGGCATCGAGGAAGTTGTGGGACCCTGCATCAATACTGTACCCTTCCGCATGAAAATTGAGGGTTGTAAGTCGCGAGACAACTACATCCAGGATGTACACTCTAAGTGTGCTGCATTGGTGGAGCATGATGCACTATTGCTTCGGGAAATATACCGAGCAGCAGGCCAAACGGATCTCCTGGATAGTAGTCTCATCTACCAGAACTACACCAAATTTTCCAATGACCCAGATCTTCCATTTACTATGGAAGTTGTTGACACCAAAGAAACTGCAGACATCCCCTTCAACGTCATGATTAGCAGAACTCGCGATAGTCGTTTTCATTTCGCTGCTCTGCCGCATAGGGTACGTTTCATGGACTCCTTTGTAGAAAACATTGTATGGGCGTTGGCTTTGCGGACGGAGTCGCATTAACAACATCGTTAATCTTTGCGATCTGAGTTTGATTAGACCGGGTGAACAAACTCAAGTTGAGAGATTGAGCATTGATCCGATTATCCCTAAGCTTGATCAATCAGCGTGGCACCTCTTCTGTAAACAAGCACATGCAAACAAGCATCAGATTGCCATATCGTTCCATACATCTCATTATGCAGTTCAACGCTTTGACTATGGAACCGTACATGTCAAGGCGGAAATGATTGCTCAATGCCTCTCTTCGCGAGGAATGGGGTAGGGCGACATTGTTGCATTGTACATGAACAAATCCCCTTCGTTAATTTTGATAGTGCTTGCATTGTCTAAGATCGGTGCAGTGTGTGCACCCCTGCGGTTTGGTCTCCCTGCAAAATGGATAGGCGAGCTAGTATCTTCGACAGATCCTACTGTCATTACTGGTGTCAGATTTGAGGTGGTTTGATGGTTCACCTTGATCTGGATAATATTGTGATAAAAGGATGTGATTATTGCACGTAGTGAAAAGATGATTTATTGATGTATGATGATGATTGAATTGATTGATTATCTGGATTGATTGTCGTTGTTTGATTGATGATGTGGCCGGCTGGCGAGTTGCCGATAGACTCCGGGTGCACCTGGAATCTGCTGATTGGCTCGCCTAGCTAGTGGAGCACGTGCGCGCGCGTGCGCGCGCGTGCCAAATCGATCGCCATCTCGATCGACATCTGAATCTCGTGTGCCAGCTCGTAGGCCAGCCCCATGGGCAACTCGACTGGATTGCTCATCTCATCTGACAACTGGTATGGACATACACGAGAACATATTTTCATCGTCACGAACTTTCTATCGACTTCAAGAGATCTTGGATTGGCGGTTGACAAATAACACCTCCTTCTTGTTAGCAACTTGTACTGACCCTGATAGTAATGCATTGATCCTCTCCACAAGCGGAACCACTGGTACCCCCAAGGGGGTACGCATGCCTAATCGCCAAGTTGCGGGATATGCATCCGCCATGGCAGATGCATGCCGTTATAAAAAAGATAACTGCATCTTCTCCTTCGCAAACTATACTTTCGATGTCTTCATTACCGACATCTGTGGGGTCTTCCTGCAGGCTCCGAAGTATGCATAGCTGAGGAAGCATTTATGATGGATGATCTGCTTGGCGTACTGCAGCAATCACAATCTACACATGTGAATCTAACACCGTCGATTGCAGCTTTACTATCCCCAGAAAACTTCAGCATCTCCAATCAATAGTCTTGACTGGCGAACCGGTAACCAAAGAACTTCTACGGATCTGGGCTTCAAAGATACATGTAGTAAACTCGTATGGTTCGTATGAAACAATACCCTTTGTTGATTGATACTCACAACTCTGAAGGACCTACGGAAGCTGGGGTCATCACCTGGACTGATGCAACCTGTGAAGGTGACCCCCGCTGTGTCGGAGATGTAGTTCGTGAAATGGAGGTAATGGTCTTAGACCAATGTCTTAGAAGATTACCTATTGGTGTGCGAGGAACCATGTTCACTTGTAGTTCTCAACTCGCCCTAGGTTACCTCGATCAGAGTAAAACCAAGGAACGATTTGTTGAACATCCCTTTCGGGCAGGCAAGCCTATGTATAATATAGGTTCGTCGGTGTGCACGCAATCTAATATTAATATGGTTGGTTAACATGACAGGTTAGGCGACCTAGGTGTGATGGTTCCTTCTGGGAAACTCCTTTGTCTCGGAAGAAAGGATGAAAAAATCAAAATACGTGGTCAGAGAGTTGAACTAGAAGAGGTGGAATCACGCCTCGCGAAGAAAGTACGATCTGTTGTATACACGATACATGATCCCATCATTCAACAAACACGTCTTATAGCTACTTTTGAATGTGGTCTGTCGAAAACTCTAGCAGAAAAGATTCTAGCATCGTCACATCCGCTAGATCAGCCAAACTGGCAGAGCAGCTAAAGCAGCATGCATACAGTACATTGCCGTCCTACATGGTCCCTGCGGCATTTCTACCACTTACCTGCATACCAACAACAAATAATGGAAAGGTTGACAGACCGAAGCTACGTGCGCAATTCCAGCCCGCAAGAGATGCAATCTGCAACTGAGGCCAAACTTTGCGATGTTGTAGCACAATGTTTCGGAGCTTCCGATCTTGACATCCACAAAGATCTCTTCACTCGCATATTAGACTCTCTCTCCTCCATGAGGTACGCATCGAGTCTGCGAGACGCTCTCGACGTGCCAGTGCGCCTTCGTTGGATCCTAGAAACTCGTACGATTCATCTCCTTGCGAAACGCATTGATGTCTATAATGCCAACATATCGGAGAATCACACTGCTGGCGCAGATACATATGATACACAGATGCAAAGCAGCATACAGCTCTGTTCGCAGAACCCATTTTGTATACATCCCGTTTCTAGCTTGGCGAATGTCTTCCATGGTTTGACCACAAATCTACCCCACTTCAATGTCATTGGCATCAACGATAATTTCTTTGGAGAAGACGATGCATATAAAAGTGTCGAAGCGATGGCTGAGCAATATGTAAGCGATCATTAAGAACTGCGTACTGTTTGAAGCTAGCTATGGCACTAGGTAATCGTAATACAGCAGTACCAGAGCCAAGGCTCATTCATGCTGCTTGGTTACTCCTTCGGAGCGCATATTGCGGTGGAGATTTCGAGAATTCTGCGTGCACAGAGCTACATTGTTCGACTAATTCTCGTTGATTCTTCCGTCAGAGACGAAGATTGCGACAAATTCAAGCTTCCGCACATGGTAGAATTTATTATCCAGTCCTGCCAACTTGGGGCAGTCAAGAGTCAGGAAAGCACAGATGAGCAAAATTTTGTGAAGGGTCTGAGAGAAGAAGTGGTCCACAATCTCCGACTTCTGACTTCGTATAAAATGAATTATCTCGCTGGACCTGTGACATTCTTGAAAGCCTATCAACAATCTTCTAATGGGGATTCTAACAGAAACCAAATCTCGAACGGGTACGATAAGCTGGTGGAGGAAGTACGAGTAGACTTTGTGCAAGGCGATCACTCCGAGCTGTTCTATGCCAACAACATCACGTATAATTCAAATGTTATTCGAAGGGCACTAGAAGATTAGTAAGATATATGTACATATACCTACTTTGCTTTGCACTCTATTCGCCTGCACTTATTTCAAACGAGAGTTCCCTACATCCACGGACTATCAGTATGTTTGAGTAGATCTAGAACGCGCCATACGTAAAGGAAGAATGTGTGCAGGCATTAGTTACAATGAACACAAATTGATGGAGTAAGCACGAACTATTAAGATACATGCTAACGATGTAGAGCATCAAAACTGCATTTTGGGTCGAATACAGTAGGCCATGTGTCTCTAGGAAGAGTGACATTCTCTGTCGCGGGCCCAACAATCGGTGCCGTTGGGATTCATAGCAGATTACATCATGCTAGCGCCCTAAGTACCTAAAGATGCCAAACTTTTCACCGGAGCTCCCGGAATCTTTTTCTCGCAAATAACTCCATGAATAGCACAGATATGGTACACTAGGTTGCGGCACGGTAGCTTAGTTGTATTATTAGATCAGGGGTGATAGCATGACCTCTTCCGATCATATTACCCGCAAATGATTCCTTTCGTTTTACCGTAAATACTGAGGCCGAACAAGAGAGGAGCGGTTTACGCTCGAGTCAAGATTACTCTGGTATATCGAGGTTCTGTATAAGCAGCTGTGAAATCTTTTTCACACCGATTCCAGCAAAGCACAACTTAGGCAAACCTAATTTCCTGTTACATGCTCCAGGAATGCCTCAGCTCGAAGAGGTCATTTACTCTGAGGCTGCCTGTGCCACTATATTTAGCAATTATTTCAAGTTTTTTACAAAAGTGTACCTTGACGACACCGCCGTGGAATGGCCACCAGAAGGAGGCTGGCCCACGATCACTACAGATGCCTTTGGGAGTCTGGAAAAATCAGATACAGTGATACCTCTGCTACGCCATCTTCCCTACATTCAGATAGCAGATGTTCCCGAGGAGGAACTAGCCCAGGCCGCTCCCTGGGCCGTATTTTGCAACTAGAAAAGATTCGCAAGGGGTAGCGAACAAATACACCCTGCGCACGAATACGGCCTCAGACTAATCGCCTAGAGCCATGTATTCAACGATGTGAATCCTCACATCATCGGTCTAATAGAGGGTGGTCGGAGTTCTCCATTTATGCTACTTGACACTCAGCATGGAGTCGTCTACTGGCCGGATTGCGACGACGAGATTAGAGACGACACACCTCAAGAGAAAATCGAGGACAGTCCACACGATTGGGCACCCAGTCCTGAAGCCGACCGACGTGGTGCCTCCCCGGCCTGGGCCATTGCCGATTTTTTTCGAAATGCTCGGCGAGCAATTTGAAAACCTCCGCTTCATACCAATCAATTCACGGCAGGTAATTAACTCCTATTCGGAGTGCTCCGAGGGTGGTGAGATGGAATCTACCCTACAGGCGATCTATCGTGATCACGGGTGGCCGAACCTAGAAAACTATGCGAAAGAAAAATGCCTCGAGGAAGTAAAACGAACTATACGAGAGAGGTTTCCTAACTTTGATCCTTTCTGAGTATGTAATGATCTGTCCATGGCGTCAGATTTTTGTAATAAATCAGTAAAAGCGTGGAAAATGATAGCATCGACATGAAAAATGACATGACCTTTTCATTGATACTATTGAAATCCTGTAGCTTTCTTCCAACTCTGCTTATGAATATCCTGTAGCTTTCTTCCAACTCTTTACTTAGAAACGGGGGGTAACACTCCAAGCGCCGGGAAGTTCCGCGAGGCGCGCGTGCAAACGCCGATATTTCCGTGCATGCGCGCTCCCATCTAAATCTATTCACTACTCTCTTCACTTCACTTCATATTCACTCTATCTCAAAATGCTTGGCACTACGCGCACATACTATTATGAGAAACCTCAGATTTTTCCATCTCCTTAACCTCTACATCGCACACGCCGCACACGCCGTTTTTGTTGACATTTTGCCTCTACAAGCTCTCTAAACTCACACACGATAGACTCTACTACCCTCGCAGTACATCCAATAGTACGTATTGTACTAGAAAACCTTGACAAAACTGCTGATTTATTGCTTTAGGATTGATATAGTAGACAAGTTTACCGCCCCCTTAAAGCTATATAACTGCTGCACCTAGGCTAATTTATCAAGGATGTTAGTAGATCTAAGCTCTCAGCTTCAGTACGTATTTCCTAGTTATATACTTCAGCTTTACCTATAAAGCTCTACCTTATCGAGCTCTTATCTACGCTCTACCATTTAATACCTTTACTCTATAATTATCCCTCGCTCCTACTATTATTTATAGCCTTTTATATCTTATAAGGCTAGAGCTACCTTTTACCTTATTATCTTTATTCTCTACCCTACTTCTATACCTTTAATTATTACAATCTTTAGGGTTTCTACCTCTATACTATTATATTTCTAGGCTTTATTACTAATTATAGCTATAGCGAGGAGACTATAGCCGCTAACTCTACTAGAGCTCCTAACGACTATACTAGTAGCATCGCTATCCCTAATAATACTAGTACTACTAATTCGATTATACCTATTATTACTAGGCTAGTAATATATAATAGTAGTGATATTAATAAGTATTAAATAGAATTTTCCCTAGATCTATAAGAACCCCTAAAAACTCTACTATACTAGATAGTAGCTTAGTTAGCCTAGTTAACTAAAGAAGTTGAGAACGTACTCCCTAAAAATACTAGTAAAAACGCTAAAAGGCCTAATACTCTATATTTCCCCTAATATAGTTTAGAAGAATCTAAGCTCCCTAAAGATAAGTATAATATACGTAAGGCTAAGTACTAGAAGATATAGAGCTCTCGCCTAGACGCCTACCTATTAAAGCCTATAAGTACTAATACAACCTATATTTAACCTCGTTAAACTTAAATAACTACTTATATATAATTATAGAAAAAAAAAATTTAATCTTATTCTAAGACCAGCTTATATAAGTAAACCCCTTATTATTTATATCTACTTCTACCCTTCTTCTTATCTTAAACGTAGGAGTTAATACTATTTATATCTTCTTCTCCTACCTCTATACTATATATAGATAATTAGCTATAATTCCTAGTAAAACTAAGCTTCTTTTATATATATCGCTAATATTCTATACCTTAGTAATTAATTCTTTAGTAATACTAAATATAATACTATTAATAGAGAGAGAGTTATAGCCGTATAGTAACTAGAGCCTTATTACTACTCTTATTAGTATAGTAGAAACGTAAGTATATATATTCTAGGCTAATTATATCTGAAATTCTAATCTTATACTAATTACTTCTAGACTATACCTATAGGTAACCTTAAGCTAGATAGTTCTAAGGCTATTAAACTAGTACTATATATCTACCCCCTTATAGTACGTCCTACTCTTAGAATTCTTAATATTTTTATATCTATATAATATCTAACTCGTATAAAGGCTACTTATTTAGAGTAGTATTTTAAGAAAATTAGTCTTTAGGAGGTAAGTATTATAAGATATTAATTATTCTAGAATATTACTAACTATATACTATAGAAAGCGAATATTATTATAAATAATACCTACCCTACCTACTCCCTCCTTCTATATACGTTTAGTAGCTACGCCTTTATACTTCTTATAATTTAGGAGTTTAAGTTTAGTACAATTAATTTTAAAAAGGTATAATAGATATCCTAGATATAGTTCCTTGAAGTATACGAGAATATTAGCTAACCTTAATGTAAAATATAGTTATTTAATATTAATAGCCTTAAGGTAAAGGTAGCTAAAAAAATTCAGAAATACTAAATAAAAGAGAACGCTATCTTTAGTATATATCCTAGATAATTCTAAGCTTTTAATATAAATTTAACTAATAATTTATAGGTTTAAACTTTAAGCCTTTAAGTAAAGAGGCTATTAGTAAGATACGCGCTAGGTTAAATTTCTACGTAAAGTAGCTAAAGAAGTAGATACTAAGAAAGCCTACTTAGAGCCTAAATAAAAGGTAGAAGTTAGGTAAGAAGCGCGTTAGGACTAAGGAAACTAGCTTAGAATTAGAAACTTATCCGCCTATATACTCTAATAATAATAATAATAAGTAGGGTTTTAGTAGCTTCTAATATAGTATTTTTCCTTATTTATATCAAGGATTTAATATAGTTTTATAGGCGCAGTTATAAGGGAGGAAGAATTTTCCCTTTAATATAGAAATACCCGCTTTATTAAAAGTAAATAGAAATAGCGTTTTTAGTATTAATTTTTACTCTATAAGTCTAATATATTAAGCTTCTAAATATATTTTATTATATATTATAATATATCCTCTATATAATTATATATTAAGAACTCTAACTATATAAAAACGCACGATAAAGGCGAGGTTTATACTAAGGGAGCTCGATCCTTATAGGCTATATTATAATATAGCGAAACTATTAAATTCTTATATATTATAGTAAGGTTACTTATAAGAAACCTTAATAGGAGTAAGGCCTCTTTTAGGGGAGCGTGATCCTAGTAGGCTATATAGTAATATAGTAAAATTATTAAATTCTTATAAGTTATAGTAAGGTTACTTATAAGAAACCTTAATAGGAGCGAGGCCTCTTTTAGGGGAGTATAATCCTAGTAGGCTATATAGCGATATAGTAAAATTATTAAATTCTTATATACTATAGCGAGGTTACTTATAAGAAACCTTAATAGGAGTAAGGTATCTTTTAGGGGAGCGTGATCCTAGTAGGCTATACGGTAATATAGTAAAATTATTAAATTCTTATATACTATAGTGAGGTTACTTATAAGAAACCTTAATAGGAGTGAGGTATCTTTTAGGGGAGCACGATCCTAGTAGGCTATATAGTAATATAGTGAAATTATTAAATTCTTATAAGTTATAGTAAGATTACTTATAAGAAACCTTAATGTCCTTAAGCTTTCTAGTTTAGGGTAGCCTAGATCTTAGAAGGGTAGGATATACTAATACTTTATATTAGAAATCTTAGTATCCTTAAGCTTTCTTACCTAGCCCTACCTATATCTTAGAAGGGTATAATATACTAATACTTTATATTAGAAATATTAGTATCCTTAAGCTTTCTTACCTAGCCCTACCTATATCTTAGAAGGGTAGGATATACTAATATTATATCTAAGGAACCTTACCTAGCTTAAGCTTTCTTACTTAGCCCTACCTATATCTTAGAAGGGTATAATATACTAATATTATATCTAAGGAACTTTACCTAGCTCGAGCTTTCTTACCTAGCCCTACCTATATCTTAAAGGGTATAATATACTAATATTTTATCTAAGGAACCTCGCTTATATTAAGCTTTCTTAGCTATACTCTATTATTAATAGAAAATACAATAGTAGTATATTTATATAGGGGAATACCTTATTAATATAGAGGTTTCTTTACTATATATTATACTATTATAGGGATATCGCGATTAAGACTATAACGTACGCTACCTATTATACTAGATATATATATAAATTCGAAGTTTATACCTTATATAAACTACGTTCTATACTTAATACCCTATTATATCTAACTTTAATTAGTTAAGCGTGACGTTTTTTTTACGCTTTTATTTTCCCCTTTATTCTACTCTTATTTAGGTAATATACCTAGGGTTTAGCTCTATTATATAGTAAATATACGTATATAATTAATATAATACTAATAATCCTAGGGGTATATACTAAGGAAGTACTAGGTAGACGCTTTAAGGTTATTAAATAATCTAAGCTAGGCCTTATACTACCTCTAGAGGTTTAAGAGCTATATACGTAAGTTTTAGGGTATTATACCTCTAATAATAATATATAAGACGTACTATATTTATATTAAAGGTACTAAAGAGTATCTTATAAAAGTATAAGAGGAAAATCTTATATTTACTAAGTACCCTAGGGCCTAAGTAGTCTATAGATTCCCTAGTATCTTCGCGCTCTATATACTTAATATCTAGGTCCTATAATAAGTATTAGTTAATTTGTTAATAAACCTAAGATACTTAACTACTTACTATAAATATACCCTTCTTAGTATACTATATCTTAAGTAGGGATACCTATAGTTATTAGTATATATTATAATTATAGAGAAGTATAGGTACTTATATTATATAAATAGCTATATAGGAGTACCTCTTACTCCTTAGACCTATTAGGCGTATTTTTACCTATTGCGATAGTCTATAAAATAGACGTTAGTATAATATAATAATAGTAATAATATATATATATATACTTTATATACTAACCTATAACTATAGTATCTAGGTAACGCGTCTTTATTACCCTAAAAAGATATACTAAGATACGTTAGTACTAAGAAGAACTAGGTAGGTCCCTATATATATTAATATACTATAACTTCTCCTCTATAGTATCTATTTTCTCTAGCCTCTTCCTCTACTTTAATTACTATCTAGCGCGACGTTTAGTAGTAACGGTATTTAGTAATAGTAATATCTAAGATAATAAGGCCTCTTATTACCTAGATAATAGAGGAGATAATCTTACCTATTATAAGTTATATTAATATAACTAGATATATATACTTTAGTCTAACGAACCTCTTTAGGAGGTTCCTTAGTATTCTTAGTACTTCTACTTATATCTAGTATAGGGGTTAGCCTATTTAGAGAGGTATCTTATAATAGGAGGGTAGTACTATATAGTAAATATCGTGCCTCGCGATATAGGTCGTCTATATACCTAGGGTCTTCGTATAGGGCGCTAGGTTATAGTAAGGTATCTTACTACAGCGCGCTTTTATTATTATATAATAACTTTATATTATATATATTAATGCGTCTACTAGCTAACTACTTAGTAGTATTAAGCTATTATAGTAATTTCTTCCTAAACCTCCTACCTATACTATAAGTAGTTATCGTCTTCTAGATATATTAGAGTTTACTATTATTTAGGCCTATTTTTACTATATTTTATATATAAATAGTTGCCTCTACTATAGTTATATTAGTATACACGCTAATAATATAAATATAACGCGTTTTAATAGTGTAGGTATAATTTTATATAGGGTTGTACTATACGACGTAGTGCAGGGGGGTCGCTATTTATATTAAGATATAGATATAATATTAGTATCCTAAGTATTACTATGTCCGTGCACGTAATATAGTACCTATAATTGCGACGATTTAAGTAGTATATACTAATAGGAACGAGTATATTAGCTATATACCCTAAGATATAATATATAGTTAATATAGGTTACTATATAATATCTAAATACGTAGGAAAAGGCTAGTTATTCTAATATCTAATAGTATTAATTATAATAGTAGGACCTATTATATACTAAACATTATATACCTACTTAAGCCTATAGGTTCAAGTATTTATTATAAGAAATAAATTACTCGTTATAAACCTAATTAAATACCTTATAATTATTATTTCGTTAAACTCTTTACTCTAACCCCGTAATTATAGAGTCTTATAATATTCTATTATAACTATAATAAACTACTATATACTGCCCTAGTAGAATAAATAGCTACTATATTACTAATAAGGCTTACTAATCTTATTAAGATTATACTAAAAGTCCTCTAAAAATAAGGTATAACTCTATAGCTTATTAGTATATATAATTAGTTATATAGGTATTATAATATATAGGCCCTACTAATAGCTTATCGACTATTTTAAGTTAATCTATTACCTAAAATAGGTAAATAAGGTAGCCTTCTTAGATATTTAAGAGGCTTAGCTAGCTTAATAGTAGCTTAGGACGTCTAACTATAGGCGACTTAGGTTATAGTATAAGTAAAATAGCTTAACGTCTAGATTATTAGTTAGAATAGTAAGAGTCTACTATATTATAGATATATACTACTAGTTTACTTGTTTTATAGAAGGGAGGGTAAGCTTAACCTTATAGTATTATCGTTAAACTACTTAAAGTACTTAACTTTTATATTTAAAACCTTGTCTAAACGAAGTAAATATATAAAAGATATTAAATAAGCTAGGGATATTATAACCCTCTTTCTAAGCTTATCTTATAATCTTATATTTCCTTATTTAGGCTAATCTTTTAGTTAGAAATAGGCGTTCGTAAAGTAGAGTACCTTAAGTTTACCTCTATTATATATATACTCTCTAGGTCTACCCTTCCTATACCTATAGTAATTATTAGTAAATTAGTTAATATTCCTAGTAAATAATAATATTATAACCTACCTTTTAGACTTTAAGATATTGTATAAAATTCTATACTATATATAAGTAGTATAGGTTTCCTACCTATTCTATATTAGAATTCCTCGTAAAAGATAAGCCTAGTAACTCTATTTATATATATAAATAGGTTACTACTACGCGTATAGTAGATATAGAAGACTATATATATACTAGCCTACTATTATACTCGTCGACTATCTTAGGTTTTCGCGATAGTTAGGTTTTCGTCTAAGGTTATACTTAGTTTACTATAGTAATATTTTATCCACGTATATATAAGTAGTAGTATATATTACTAACTATCCTAGGTTACTGTATATTAGCGCGAACTTATTAATAAACGCCTAGAATTTAGTAATTTATCTATAGTTGCCTGTTAATATTATAATAGTACTATATTATACTTAATACTTATAATCTATAGTTTATATATTCTCTTTATATGCGTTTTTAGTATCGTTGCGAATACCTTTAAATATGCGATCTAATTACTCCTCCGCCTCTAATTAGTTGATATAAGAGATATTACTAATATCTTTGAAAATTTAGTCTTAATCGTATATTTCCTCGTTAACTTTAACTACTATTTTACTATCGTCTTACTAGTCTATAGTACTACTGAATTACTACTATATATAGCTAAGGTAGTTAGTAAAAGTAGTAATTATTGTATATTCTATTATAGTATACATAAATACTATACCCTATACTATAGTAATAAGTTAGTTTTTTTATCTAATATAGATCTTAGTATTATTAACATATAGGTAAGATAGTAATGGTGATATTATTTATATCTAGGTGCCTAGTTAGTACTTACGAGGTTATAGCTAATAAGGACTATATAACTAATACTAATCTATACGCTAAGTAATATAATATACCCTAATTTAGCCGACCTATACTATAATAAGTATTAGCTACCTATAATACGTACTAGCGCCTAGGTATCTAATATTAAGTAATATACTATTAGCATATAAATAAAATTTAGGGGGATTTTATAGAAAAAAGTTAACTATACTAATACTTTTTACAAGAACGCATAATATAATCGACGCCTTAATTATATATAGTATATACGCTAAGCACTATAATACCCTAATTTAGCTAACCTATACTATAATAAGTATTAGCTGCCTATAATATATACTAGCGCCTAGGTATCTAATATTAAGTAATATACTATTAGGTATAAATAAAATTTAGGGGATTTTATAGAAAAAAGTCAACTATACTAATACTTTTTATAAGAACGTATAATATAATTAACGCCTTAATTATATATAGTATATACGCTAAGTACTATAATATACCTCAATTTAGCCGACCTATACTATAATAAGTATTAGGTAACCTATAATACGTACTAGTGCAATATTAGCTTCTCTAATATAATATAATATATTATAGGTATATAAATAGTATTAAAGAGGATTTACTAAAGAAAAGTTAACTATATTAATATCTTTTATAAGAACCCCTAACTAGTCTAAGAACGCATCCTACTATAGATATATAACTAGTACTAATTATATATATATATATACGCTAAGTATTATATATATCCTATTTAGGTAATATATACTATAATAAGTATTAGTTATACTAGTAAACTATATAATATATACTAGTGCGTTTAATACGTTGTAGGGGTATATCTATAGTTAAGGGGTTTTAATAGAGAAACGTTGACTATACTAAGGCTTCTTATAAGAACCCCTAATATATTTAAAAGCCTATATCTATACTATTATAGTAGAAAGATAACGACTACTATAGGTACCTTACTATAAAGAAAAACTTACCTTATAATCTTGCGTACTAAAGATAATAAATATAAGCTAAACGCTCTTAAAAGACTAGATTAAATTTCGCGTTTAGGGTTTATACTAAGCTATTAGGACTCTAAAGGTAAATAGATAGCTATTAGTAGAGAATATTAGTATTTATAAGAAAATATATATATATCCTAAGTATAATAATATAAATATACGCTAATATTATATAAAGGAGGTATAAGGGTATCTATATAGAGTTAAATATAGACGTAGGAGAGAACTAGAGTATTTTATTAGTTTACCTTTATTATTATTATATCCTTATAGAGTACTAAAAGCTTAGTATAATAGGGTAATATACTTAATAATGCCTATAAACTCTATGCTAATAGATTAAGTAGGTACTATAGCTAATATAGGTATATATTACCGTCTACTATAAGCTTATAGGGTTAGGTACTTATAATATCTAATAGCCTCTACTCGAACTACTACTCCTATATTTACTCGCAAATAACGCTTTTATATAAAGGCTCTTAGTATAACTAAGCGCTACCCTAATTACTCTTAATCCTTACGAGCTACTAATATAGTAATACCTATATAGAGTATAAGACCTAGGAACCCTATTACGGCGTTAGGGAATCTACCTAAGAAAATAAATAATTATTATTAGAAATAAGTATATAATATTTAGTAGTAGTAATATACTAGAACTACTATTAAAATGGCCGTATAGAAATAATATAGTATAGCTAGTGCGAGATTAGGATAAAGGAGATAAAAAGCTCGTAGAATATGAGGGAAAGCCTATACCTATTTAGTTATAGAAGGTAGTTTTTTCTTGATAGGCCCTAAAGTTCTAGTAGGGGTTTATAAAGGATTATAGTAATTATAATATCTATATTTCCCTATATATATAGTATTCTATTATACTAATATTAGTATAGTTACTAGTTAGTATATATAAGACCTATAAATCTAGAGATAATTTCTAGGTTAAGTTCTTAAGATAAACTTTAGATAGTAAACTAGAAAGGCTACCTTAAAGGTAAATACTAGTAAAGGCTAGGGAAATATAACGCCTTTTAGATAAAAAGGCGTACTAGTAGGCGAAGGTAGAATACTATAATAACTTTAATAAGGTTTTCTTATATTATCTTAGGTATAATAAATACGTTTACTAAAGTCCTCTAAAGATTATATTAAAGTATTATAAATTATATAGAACTCCGCTAGAATAGGATCTTAGGGATAAAGAGGATAGATGCGGTAATATAATATAAGATAAGTATTATAATAATTATAGTATATATAGTATTTTCTATTACTAGACGACGTAAGCTAATATAGTATAAAATCTACCTAGTATATAAATAGATATCCTATATAAACTAACCTATATAGGGATACCTAACTATCCTACTACTACTTAGATAGATTATATAGTACTATAGATATAGATTTATATATTATATATCTAGCCTAGATATTACCTTAGAAAATTCTATATTTTCCTTATATATACTTAGTATAGACAAGATCTATATATATATACATTATAATATATAAGGATACTCTATATTTATAGACTACGAAAATATCGCTCTAATTAATATTTAATATACTTTTTATCTATTATTACCTAGACCTTACTTAGGTTTTACCTAAACCTTACTTAGATCTTAAGGATACTAATAATTATTACTAACTATATTAGTAGGTAGAGATTCTTACCTTACTAGATCTATATCTATATTATTTATTATTAAGCTCTATTTTATTAAGCTTCTATCCTAAGATTATTATATACTACCTTTACTTACCTATTAGACCCCGCTCTTACTATAACTTTATACTCTAATATATACTTACCTATACTACTATTCCTACTAGGAAGTAGTAGTAAGTAACTATATACCTTTACCTACTTACTAGAGCTTAATATATAGAAGTATCGTAAAATACTATATATCTACTACTATAGATAGTAAATATAAGGGTTGATTGCAATTATCTATATAGGGGCGAATAGAATATATCGTAAATCCTAATAATATACTATATAATCTAGGAAATACTATAATAACTACTATATATATAATATCTAATTTTATACCAATATAGTAAAGAAGTATACCTAATACCTTACTAATATTAAATATACCTTATATAAATATTAGAATACCTACTAAATACAATTATCTATTTAGATACTAACTTTATAAATAGATATACCTACTACCTCGCGAATATTAATACTACTTTATAAGTACGTTAGAATATACGCTAATAAACTATATCTAGAAACTACCTTATATTAAAATCTAGGGTAGCGAAGGTAGTACTAGGATACCTTAGAAATATTAGGGTATATATAATATTTAAAGAGTAGTTAATATATATATAAATACTTAATAGTAAATACTTTAGCTTTAGTACTAATATACTAGACCTATAATACCGTATATATTAATGCGCCTATATATTAATATCGTATGCGTAGAGAAAATATATATATACTTAATATAGTTAGTATAGAATATATAATATATTAATAGTAGTAATATCCTTGTAATATTTAATCTCTATCGCCTCCTTCCCTATCCTAGTAAGTACTAGCGTACTATTTAGATATTTACTCCTAATAAGTAGTAATAAATATATCTCCTATATAAGGCTTATTAGTAAATACTACGTTTACTAAATATTATCTAGGCTGTTCTAGTTATACTACGTAAATTCTACGTAGTATATAAATTATACGAACCTCTCTAATATATAAGTTTAATAGAAATATTTACTAAGGTAGTATATCTATATAATAGAATATATTATATCGATTAAGTATTATATATATATCGTGCGTTCCGATACTATATAAGTAATTTACTAGTTCTACTATAGAGTTAATAAACGTATAGGACTAGAAAGCTATAATATATCCTAATATAGTCGATAGGTTAGAATATATGACCTCTACGTATTATATACCTATCGTAGTAATAATAAACTATAATATATATAAGATAGACGTAGTTATTATTTTTATATTATATAAATAATAAATATTCTAAGCTTCTACTATAACTATCCTAATACTATAGATAATTATATATATTAGACTTATAGATATCCTATAGTATTTGTATTGTAGTTCGCTAGTATAGAGATATCTTAAAAATTTAACGATAAATATAAAATAGACAATACAAGATATAGTATTAGAATAACTAGGGAATATCTATATTAATATCGATATAGTTGCGTTTAGGATATCTATATATAATATAGCTATTCCTATTATAATATATTAAATGTATATTACCTAATTATTATATATAATTTCTTAATACTTCTAATATATAGATAAATTTACCTATATATATTTATAATATAGAGTATATATATAACTCCTATAATATATAGATATAATATAGTTAATAATAAGGCTATATAATTCCTATCCTAATTTCGAAGAGAAAAAAAAAGAGTTGAAGATAATATAGAAATTTTTTTAATTTTTTTATATATATAATAAATAGTATAATGACTATTATAGTAGTAAGGATTTAAAAGATCGTTAATTCTAACATTTATTCTAAGTTAAGTATTCTATATTAGAGTATTAATATAATTCTAGTTATAAGAATTTATAAGAATTTATATATATAATAAGACGAGATCTTTTAGAAGAAAGCTTAACGTACGCGAGGTTATAGTTAAGGTTCCCTAATCCTAGCTATATAGCTAGCAATAATTTTTAGTTGTATACTTCTTAGAGTATATAGTAAGAGTTCTTAGAAGAAAGCTTAACGTGCGCGGGGTTATAGTTAAGGTTCCTTAATCCTAGCTATATAGCTAGTAATAATTTTTAGTTGCGCACTTCTTAGAGTATATAGCGAGAGTTCTTAGAAGGAAGCTTAACGTGCGCGAGGTTATAGTTAAGGCTCCCTAATCCTAGCTATATAGCTAGTAATAATTTTCAGTTACGTACTTCTTAGAGTATATAGCGAGAGTTCTAAGTAGAAAGGTTACTATCTCTAAGCTTTCTAATCTAGGCGGGAGAGTATCTAAATATAGCGAGGTTTTATTAAAGGAACCTTACTACTATTAAGGATTCTTACTTTAACCTATAGATATCTTAGAAGTAGAGGATGTAGTAAGGTTTTATTAAAGGAACCTCGCTATTATTAAGGATTCTTACTTTAACCTGCGGATATCTTAGAAGTAGAGGATATATTAAGGCTTTAGTTATGTTATATTAGTATTATAGACATTTATATATATAATAAAGGGTCTCGCATACTTAGGTTTTATAAGTAGGTAACTATCGATGTTTTTTATAGTAAACCGCGATTGGATCGATGTTTCTTATTTTCACGCTAGTAATATACTATACCTAGTTAAGATGAATAGGCGCATGAATAGGCGCTGTTCCTAATTACCCGCGGCCGGAGTGTTACCTTTCGGCTCCCAAGTCTGCTTTTTGGTTTTCCCCGCACCGGTCAAATCTGCTGTAGTTCTAGGTACATATGCATGTCAGACAGTCGTGCTATATATCAATCGCATCTGCAAGGTGACACGATTACTCCAACTTATCGCCCCGAATTTATCGCGACAAATACCTTGGGCATGGGCTTGCACGACAATTGATTACGGAATTTTGAATCAACACCCTTTTCTGGATTCATGCATGTCAATTGAACCTGTCGCACCAAAACTCGATAAATCAACGAGATGGAAACTATACAAGTGAAAGATGCATGGGATAGCAAAGTGGGCACAATCAAGGGAAAAAAAGCTGAAGAAACATTGGTGGTCGAGGGTTCAGAACCAGCGACGAAACGCGTGAATTTTGCAAGTACGTTAAGATTAAAATTATCCACAAAAGAGGAGAGCTATTGCTTATAAATGTTAAAGTACCAGGATTCTATGGGAAAAATGCCACAGTAGAAGACTACACAAATTCCGACTCAGATAAAGATTATATCCAAAAACCACCACTCGGAAGTAATGTCGAATCTTCAAGACCACCAATTGGAACTAGCGGCACAACTTTAATTCCGTCAACTGAAGGAGATGAATCAACTAAATCAGTCCGATCTACAGCTTCCACCTTCTCTCAAGCTACGACTGCCATATCTTCTTCGCCTCAAGAAAGGGGCACTTCCCCGCCCCCAAAGCGAAGATCAGTTATTCGGATTAACAAAAGTCGTCTCACTCAACCGACCAGGCAGCTGTCTCCCCTTACAAGACACCAGGTGCACATTGGCAAGGACATACCCAGGGACTATAAATGTGAAGACCCTTCCTGTCATAATTGCAGATACAGCATGCCACCACCCCGTGTTCAACGTAGATCGTTCGCTGAAAATGGAAATAAAGTGGATGAATGGGACGAAAGAACGCCTCAAGGTCAAAGAGCTCGTGGGCGGCAGCCGTTGAGGCAATACAAGGCACTTGATAATGATTCAGACGTGGCAGCCACATCTTCATGGTCGCACTATGGCCCACATGCAAATACTCTGCCAAATCCAGAAAAAGACCCCTATTTTCAATTTGATCACTGGCTGAAATCTAAGGCCGCAGCTGTAGACCCCAAAGCAGCGCATTGCAACGAAAGCAGTCCCTCTTCGTCATTGATTACCCATAAAGGCCTTTCGTCAGAGAGCACGGTTTCACCAGCACCAGGGCCTAAACTACAACCACCGTCTGCGCCTCTGGAAACTGCAGAAAACCCTTCTGAATTGGTGCAAAGCGTCGACCCAATTGCACTTGTTGAAAATTATCTTGAAGCCTTGCAAAAGAGGAAGCAAAAAGAACTGTTAGACGCAAACCGAATCCTTTCATGGATTGATAATCGATCAAGGTTAGTTTCCTAGCTCTCATCGCTCAACACACAATATAAAGCATCTACAGCTCTAAGCATGATACTCCACAAAGGCCAGACATCGAGTCCTTCCGGGTCTATGGCGATGAGTCAGAAACACCCGATATTCGAGTGACCGCTCCAGCGGCTTCATGTGCAGAAAGTCTGGCTCTAGTTCAACCCAACTCTGGGCTAGAGATGCGCAGAGAGCTCCCCGTGAGTCCAAAAGGAAGTCAGGTAATGGATACGCCCCTTGAAGAGGCTCCCGAAACTGTGAGGAGCTTATATTCTGAGAACACCGATCAAGACTATAACTCGTCCAACGATTCTGGTTCAATTGGCCGCACAAAAACGCCTCAGCATAACCATACAGTGGCTCAATCAGATGCTTACTACACCCAAGACCAAACTAAATATGACGCCCCGAGCAGCGCTGTAGAAAAAGACTTACTCAAAGAGATTGAAATGTTGCGCCGGGATTTTAATGCTCTTCAGCAGCAACTGGTAAGTATTTTTCTTCAATTGCTAAACCCTGCTAATAGCTTTTGCAAGAACTACAACAAGAAAAACTGGTTTAGCTCCGCAACCCTTAACCAGTGGAAGAAAGCTTTGCGGAAGCGCCCCTGCCCAGGGACACAACGCTTGGAATGGACTTGTGTGAGGGGTATCTCAGTCCACTGGATGCATCGTAGCTGATTGAATCCAGGATTGTGGTGAAGCAATGTTTGCAGACTTCCGACTAGCAGATGAAGCCCAGTACCAACAACAGCTCGCCTTTCTTACAAGCCCAGTTCCAGCCACGCAATCCACTGTCTATGGCCACCCCCCACCATCAGATCTAGAATCAGGTATGACGAACTCGACGAATGATTCGCAACCACCAAATCCAAGTGGCTCTTATAAAGGCAAAGCACCGACATCAACATCCGGCTCTAGTACCATCTATGTCGGATCCAGTGAATCGCAAAGTTTCGTTATGCAACCAAACACTCTTTTCCCGATGAACAAATACCTTGAACTGTGCGTCAATGTCGGAAAATACGAGACCAAGCTAGCCGAGATCCAAGTGACATCCAGCAGCGTAACTACTTCCACAATATTCACCGACGCACACCTCTTCAGCAAAATATACAACCAGTACTTCACGTTCCGTAAACCAGCCTGGCGACGATTCCTATATCGTCCTTCAGGCATCAAAGCGCTACGAATACAACCTCCAGCCGCCCGTGCTCCCACCAATGGACTCGCGCACATTCCTGCACTACTTCTGGAAACACAATTCTCGTTTTCAAAGCAACAGCGCGCGGTACATTGGCCATCTGCCAAAGAAGCTTGGAGATAGTTTGGTTCAGGAGCTGAAGATCAATCCGGGGGAGCTTAAAGAGGGATGGGGAATCCATATTCTGGAAGGGCCGAATAAGGTTGCGATATGCTGGGTGCTGTTGGCTATTATACTGACGAGTTTTGGAGTCGCGCTGGGGTATGATTTGATTACGAAAGTGGAGGGTAGTGGGTTTTCGATTGGGCAGTGGATGATTGCTACGTTGGCGGTGTTGTTGTCAGCGTTGTACTTTAGTTTGGAGGATGATGTGAATTCTGCCTTCGACTAGGGATCATGGCATGAAAGCATGCTAGATAAAGTAGCACGAAGTGATATGAAGGGTCGAAAAGGCATGCATGTTTGCCAATTTTAGTTTATGACAAAAATAATAAATTATACGTCACACTATTTCTTACCTTATGTCGTACCAGTATGCGATGTACTATCATCATCACAGATCCGGCCAAAGAATAAAATTTACGCTAATAACGTGTCTATGTGCGTAACGATCGGATCCGCGTAACGTGTGAATGTGTGAATGTGATAGTGCGTGGTGCGACGTGGGGCTACTAATTTGGGGGCGGCTTGTTGGTTCCCGTTTGGCGGTTCGACGCGGCCAGGAACCTACCTTGGCTAGCGGGTAAAGTACATCATGCACGGGCCATGCACGGGAGTGGCGTAGACGTTTGTACTCCATGTAACTATCACGTGCACCCTCATAAACAAGCCCCAGCCGCCGTTCAGTTCGCAGCTCTTGTCTCAGATTGGTACCTCACATTCTCCCCGTCCAGGACCAACATTATGACTTCGAAAATCATTGGCCGCCCGATTCTCATTGTTGGCGGCAGTGGCTTTTTCGGCCAGCACTTGATCCAGGACCTCATCAAAAGAGGAGTGCAGCCAGAACATATCCACATCCTCGACCTCCAATCTAAAGACTCGCAGAGCCCCAGTGTGTCATTCCACCATGCCGACATCAGCTCTGCAGAGGACGTGCGAAAAGTGCTCCAGCTCGTCAAGCCGAGCGTGATATTCCACACAGCATCACCATTTCCATTCGAGAGCAACCGTGCAGTACTGGAGCGCGTCAACATTGACGGCACGCGCAACCTAGTGCAGTTCTCGCACGAGACTGGCAGCGTCGCCGCTTTCGTCTACACATCGAGTTCGTCTATTATTCACGACCACTACCACCCGCTGCGACGCGTGGATGAAACTTCTCCAGTGCTTTATTTCCCGCAGCAGCCCAACTACTATTCGCACACCAAGGCTGTCGCAGAGGACATTGTTCTGTCCGCCAATGGCAAGGGTAGCGGCATGTTAACCATTTCCCTTCGGCCGGCCTCCATGTACGGCGAAGGAGATACGACGCAGATACCAAATCTGGTCAAAAACGCCAGGGCAGGACGGGCCAACATGCGGATTGGATCAGAGGAAAACAGCTTCGACAATACGTACATCAAGAACCTCACACATGCCGAGATTCTAGCGGCCGAGGCACTTGTAGCAGCCAGTGAAGGAGACGCAGTACCCCACAACCGCCGTGTCCAAGGTGAGGCTTTTTTCATAACCGATGACGATAGCTACAGCTTCCCAGCCTACACGCGTCTGGTAGCCGAGTTCGCAGGGCACCCTGTGGAGCCGGCCCAGGTGCGCACGATTCCACTTTGGCTGATGCTCTCGCTGGTCTATGCAGCTGGGTGGGTGTACTGGGTGGTCACGTTTGGCAAAGAAATGGCATTCTCCACCAAGGTAGTGCGCATGCTGGCCCAGGAACGCACTTTCAACATCGACAAGGCCAAAATTCGGCTGGGGTACAAGCCTCGGTTCACAACTGCGGAAGGAACGAAGCGGGCCGTCGAGTGGTTCATCGAGCATGGAAAAACGGGAGAGGCTGACAAGAAGGCGCAGTAATCACAGCCCAGTACCCACTATACTGTTTGTACATTCACATGGCACGTATACTACTAATCTTAAGACGTATACCGCTGCCATGGCGCGCTATTATAGTGCGCAGGGGTGGGTATCGCCAAAGCGCTATAAAAGCTTTGGTAAGCTTTCGTTGAACCCCGATGCAAGTGGTCCGGGATGCTGAATCGTGCCATCGTACATCCTCGCAGTGGCCTTGGCGTACTCTACATCAGATACTGCCTTCTGCAGAGGCAATTCACCCTCACGCTTCAGCTCCCCCGCCACGCAAAGCTACCATCATAGCAACCGTACATGGTGCCACTGCTGGGCCATGCCTTAGAGCTGGTTTTTCGGCCTATGACTTTCTTCCAGTCTCTAAAAGCGCTAACACAACTCCGCATACCTACCGCGGATCCTTTTGTCATTGTGGGGTCTAACAACATTCGTAAATTTTTCAAATGTACTCCTTCGTCAAATCCTGCCCTCGTCCAGAAATTTGTCGCCGGCGGCCTGTTCGGCCAACCGCCGAAAGCATCCGCCACCTTCCTCAACGACCCCTCTGGGCGAGGAGCGATACCGCGGCCAGGATGTGATATTGAACCGAGGAATCGCGTATGCCACCTCGACCACGACATTATCCAGAGCATGCTTAAGGGTGAAGAAGCAACTGAGATTCTCCAGAAGCTGGTCGACTGCATCTACAAAAAGCTCGACGCCCTGGCTCTCAGCATCGACAGCGAATGGCAACAGTGACCAGATCTTTTCGAGTTCTACACATCGAACTTCACACCCGCCATGATTGAAGTGTTTTTCGGGCCTCTGCTCACCGAGTATGTCGATACCAACTTCGTCACTACATTCTGGAGATTTGATAGATGGGTTGCCGCTATTGCGAATCGGGCTTTACCCACAGGGTTTCCGAGCAAGAGAGAACCTCATAAAGAGTTTGGTACAATGGTGCCAACTGACGGCAGATATGGCTTCGAACGGGCGAGATACGGGGGCCACGCGAGGCATTATGAGAAAGCTGGATTTCTTGAAGGCGGATGACTGGGACCTGAACGCCATAGCAGCTACCGATCTAGGCTTCATTGCCTCGTAAGTCACCTCCAATTTCTTTCAAAAATACACTCACCACTAACACGAAAAAACAGATTCAGTTCGAATCCCATCCCGTCACTGTTCTGGCTCAACTACGAAATCTTCCGTACACCCTCGCTGCTAGCAGAACTACGATCAAAGTGCCTGGAACACCTTATATCCGCTCCTTCACCAGATGCACCCGTCCGCTTCGACGTCTCCGCATTGCGGAACCAACCCCTGCTCCGGTCTAGCATAGCAGAAGCTCTCCGACTACGGACGAATGTCTTTGTCCTCCGCTACCCCGACGAGCACGACATGCACATCAACGAGTGGCATATCCCCAAGAAAAACCTCGTCATGGCATGCTCGACGACATCGCACATGGACCCCACGCTCTGGGACACCGGGCCCTCTGACTCAAAGCCCCTCTCGCGCTTCTGGGCCGAGCGCTTCCTCGAAAAGCCCAAGGGCGGAAAAGACAAGGATGCCGCTCAGACGTTCTCCTCTCACATCCTCGAGGGTGTGTGGATGCCGTTCGGTGGCGGTAAGCAGATGTGTCCCGGCCAGCTCTTCACTAAAACGGCCGTTTCTTTGGCCACGGCGCTGTTCATCTCACACTTCGACATCGAGGTGCACAATCCTGAGCGCGAGGCCGCCGTCAATTGGTCGCATTTTGGGGCCGGTGTGATTCGGCCAGGGAAAAAGATCCCGTTTCGGATTCGGAGGCGGTGCTAGCATATCACAGTGTCATGGACAGGTAAATGTGGTGCACATCATCCCGTAAAGCTATTCGGTCCATCTCCAATATCGAAATATACAAAATTATCCATCTCTACTTTTCTTCTGCTTGTCGTTTTCTAATTGGCCCGTCGGTCCCCGACAGGCGCTTGTGGGCCCCTGTAGGCTAGTTAGTAAAGGTGGGGTTAATCTTATCGAATTTCAGCAGCTAACTAAGATTGATAGAAGGCAATGTAGGAGTGGTGAAACGTCAATACTCGAACCTACTTAGAAGGTAGCATAATCTGTAAAGTTCTGTTCTCCATCCTCTTTCTAGACATTCTTCCAAAGGCTTGTTATCATCAGGATGGTCGTACACATCTCTGTCCTCCTCCCAACACTGTATCCATTTCTCTAGCCTTCTTGGAGGCCCTGGATAGGGTAGGGTTGACCAAATGAAAATCACCGAGCTTATACGGGCTATTCTTGAAGTTAGAAGCGTCGTGCCACTTTGGATCGTGCTTATATCCAAGCCATTTGACACAGTACTGTAATTTTTGGTAACTAATACAGGCATTTAGGATATTCTCTACCTCATATTCGATGTCTTCGTCTGCGGTGCCGTGATTGCGCCCCTGCTTCTGCTTGCGCGAGCGATAAGAGCGCATAGTTGACATTGGCCGCATGTTGCCTTTAGAACGGGAAACGTGGTCTTCATTGCTGCCATCGCTGTGGCCTTTTTTGGCACTGTGCCCGCTGCACGGTGGTGTTAAAAGAAGATTTAGAATACGAGGAATGCGCATGACAGCCTAGATGACCAATCAGGAAAGGTCAAAAGCAAACTAGAGGCACACTTTGCTTGGTGATCAGCCTAGAAGCATCACCACTCCAACTCAACGTTAGCAACATGGAGGCAGGACCTTCCAGGGCATCAGCTGGGCTTCCCAGTCCTTATATTTTTCCGAGTAGCGATTTCTTGAAAAGGCTCCAGACCCGCGGAAACAGGTCGCATTACGATCCAGAAATCCACAAGGAGGAGGACGTCGCCTTATATCACGAATTGATGAAAGTGACAGGATCCAACCCTGATTCTATAAACAATGAGGGGCATTCCTTAGAGACTGTCGCACAAGAGACGCTAGATCACTTTTGGGGCACAGTCTCAACTGCTGCAAATGCACAAAAGTTGATTCGGGAAGCAGAACTGAGGGAGCGACTAATGGCAAGGTCGGAGAGGGGAAAATACGAACCTGACACGCATGGACGAGAGGACGAAGAATTAGCGCAAGAAATTGCGGTAGCCTACGGAGAACTATTGCTGACTGTGGACACCACTGGGGATCAGGAAGCGGCCTATCGAACATACCTCGATAGATGGCATATTACTCTGCAGGACCCTCTAGCCACTATCTCCAACCGTGCTCGCATGACGACCAGGAGTAGACCAACTCTGAGCAACTTAGGAAGGGAGATTCAGTCGATACAAACGGGCCAAACTGATGGCATTGAACGCGAAAATCTTCAGTATTTGCACAGAATCCAGAATTCGCTGGCGACTATCCAATCAGCGGATGACAGAATCAAGCGCGACCTGGACGACATACAGAAAATGTTCGGTGCTGTGAACAACATGAACCTTGATGGCCTTATGGCTTCTTCCAACAACCCAAGTGTCGATAACAGGGCTCGTGCATTCAATTCTGTCATGGATCCGCTAATTTCTACACTTGAGAGCATATCAATGCCGCAAATCGAGGGATCTGTGTTAGGTGACTTTCCAAAGATGATGCGGCAAATGACCGAGAACGTCTTTCAAAACATGAGAACGAGATTCCCAACTGGCGTCCCGACTCCACCTCAAGGTGATTCAGACACTGTAACAATTGAGATGTTAGAAGAGGCAATGCGCGAGGAGTTCTTTGCTGATGACTTGAGCTCGCAAGAAGGGATATATAAAGAGCTTGTATCTGCGTCAAACATTCGTCTCCTGACATTCTGCAGCACTGATAAGAATAATCGTCTGTGTTTCTCATTAGACGAAGTCGATCTCCAGGACCATCCAGAATTCGTCGCTCTATCTTATGTGTGGAATGACCCTCGTGCACCTCTCTATCAGCAAAGCCCTCTTCCACACCACCGCAAACACGAGATTATCTGCAACGGCGAAACAGTTTCAGTGAGTGGTAACTTATTTAACGCCCTACACACCATCTTCCTAGGGTGGGATGAGGATAAGAGTCCCCTTAGCGGCATTGAGAGTGGCAGAATCTGGATCGACCAACTGTGTATCAATCAACAGGACGTCGCGGAGAAGAGCCAGCAGGTAGCATTTATGGACACCTTATATCAGAAGGCCAAGAGAGTGGTCGCATGGATAGGTCCAGACGATTCGCACACCTTGAGGGCAATAAGCCTCATGAAACGGATTGGATGTATTCCACGGAACACATACATTGACCCCAGCTACGATGTTGCTGCTCGGCTACGAGAATTTTCGGAAACAGACTTGACCAGTCTTATGTCTTTCTTTGCCAGCGCTTACTTCCAGAGAGTGTGGATTGTACAAGAGGTAGTCTTCGCAAAAGAGAACAGGATGCTATGCGGTCGGCACACAGTGTCATACAAAGATCTAGTCACAACATCTTCATGGCTGTTTCACACTGGCGCATGGTCTCTCTTGACTGTCCACGCTGCAAGCTTCCAAACGCCCACCAGCATCGGTAAACAAGCAGCAGGGAAGGCTCAGCAACGCGTTATGCCAATGGGTCTACGCATCCAACATCACATCCGAACACACGTCAACAAAGGCACAAGCAAGTCCGAGCCTGCCAAGATACTCCTGATGGCAAGAGAGCTTCAAGCTACCGATTTGCGGGATAAGTTCTATGCAATGATGGGCCTCGCAAAACAGGCTGCTACCAGGCTGGAAATCGACATCAACTTGCCTAAGCCAGACTACAGCAAATCCTTAGAGGCCGTGACTTTCCAGTTTTTGAGCGCATATATACACCAAAGGAGGAAGGCCGATATTTTATTATTTGTTGAGGACGCCAGCTATCGAAAATTGCACTCCCTACCTAGTTGGGTTCCGGACTTCTCTACTCCTCAACTCCCACGAAAGTTCAGCGATCACCTTTCCCGGAAGTGGAATGCTGGGGGTAAAAGAGCATATACTAAGATTCAGTCAGATGGCTCTTTGATAGTCGAGGCTCGACATATTGGGGTGGTGAACGGTGTTGCGACGCCTTTCAGCGTCATCCAGGAGAAGAAAGATTGGAGCACAATGTTCAAATTGACCGAGAGTCTGTTTAATAAGAACCCTGCTTCAAACATGCAGCCAGACGAGCAACTAGTTCGAGTCCTGACTTGCCAACCGCGAATTCCACTCGAAGATCGCATTCGACGCGAGTTCTCCGACTGGCTGGTCCAAAACCTCCATTTCTTGACCCAAGCTCCGCTGGATCCAGTACCATCCAATGCTGCTATTCTGAGTATAATTCAAAATGTGGACGAACTGTTGTCGCTCGAAACGTCCGAGGCCTACAAGGTGAACTTCGAGAAGTTTGCAGACATGCGGGCCGCGCTTTACGCCAAGGGCCGAGAAGGAAAAGCAACGGGTAATCAAGGGGAAGCCGAAGTCAATAAAGAGCCGCCAAGTGACCTCATAGACAATACGCAAGCTCGTATAGAATCATTGTGGAAGAAAAACCCACGTGGGGCTTTCCCTGACCCCGGGTACGTACGGGAAGCGCTCCTATCTCTGTACTCAACGAAAGACGATGCAAGGCCGCGGCAAGTTGAGATCGAAAGCAACGCACGTAAGTTCCGTGCCGCTGTTGGTGCTAATATAGACTCAAGGGTGTTGTTCACGACAGATGATGGATATCTAGGCCTTGGATCGCAAAGTACCCGGGTTGGTGACGAGGTGTGGGTAATTTCTGGAGTTAAGGTACCCATTGTGCTGAGAAAGAGGGAGAGTACGGTTGATTGGCTGTATACTGTGGTCGGGCAGTGCTTTGTTTCGCATGCAATGCTAGGAGAAGTTGTGGATAACGAACAAGGACCTCCCTCCCTCAAGATTAGAATGATGTAGCTTAGAAACCTCTTCTCATGTAGTCTCCAAAAAATCAGAACGGGGCACGGAAGGAGGGAGCCTTCTCTCGCGCACCAAAAGAAGTGAGGAATAAAAGAGCCACTATAACTGCAAACGTCCCATTAGTTGCTCTGAAGTAGACAGCGAGGGGACGAAGGTCCGTGTGCAGTCCTATTTTAGCTATTGATTGATTGATTCTTACGCCACAGGGTGCCCAGAAGGCCCATAGGCTAACAACCTAATCGCTTAGACCTCGGTACGCCCACGCTTCATTCCAAGCCCAAAGCAGCTTCGTCCCTCTCAACCCTAACCTCTCTACTCCTTGTAGTTATACCGCCCAGGACCTACCTTACTCTTGTCCCCCTTAAACTATGACTAAGAAGTATACTCTTGTACAGCTAGGAAACTATATATATATTAATCATTATTTCAACGCTAGCTACTTAGACACTGAATCGATAATATTAAGTTCGTCGCTGCCCTTAGATGCATTTGATCGCCGAACACTTCCATTAACTAGCTGTAGGTGCGCAGTACTCGTTGTATATAGAAAGTTGGTAGAATATAGACTATAGAGGGTTTATTCTGACTAGAGTACACTAAAAAGGTTCTAAACTCTTGAACAATTCTTGGACAGATGGCTAAAGTAACCTAGAAATCGAGCAGACCCTCTGCAGAATGGGTCTAGGCCCTCAATTGCGTAGTAGAAGAACCCTCACTCACCACCTCGTCATCCTCGCACCACCTTGACATCACTGTTGTAGAAACAGTCTTTTGTATCCCGTTCAACACAATCGGCTGTTCATTTGGTCCGTCCGAAAAAATATCAACATGAGTCTTAGCCTTAGCCGACGGCCGCTTCCCTATGCGGTGCGTGTGTTCGACAGTCGTGCGTTCGACAGTCGTGCGTGGGGGCGCTTCAGGCTTTGGCTTCTGGGAGCGATGAATTGCTGAGGTGTAGTCAACGCCGTAGCCTTGGATCTGGTTATTATGGTTGGTGGCTTTGACGATCTTGATGATGAGGTCGGCGTTGTTCATCTCGATGTGTAGCTTGATAAGGTATACTAGAGGGTGGAATTGTACGTAGCTAGGTGCGCTTGCGTTAGCTATATCTTTAGGGAGGATTGTCGAGATAATTTTGCACGAGATAAGTTAGGCGAACTTACACGAATCCATTTCGCAGCGACATTACGCCGATAAGGATAACCTATTATAAGAATTAGTTCTTATGTCGTCGCGAGCATTGAGCGCATATAGACGGGTATCTACTCACATCTAGAGAGAGCGAAATAAATACCATAAGAATATTAAACCAGAATAGTGGCATATACTTCGTGAGACCATTCACAATCAGTTTTGTCCTGACCAGATAGATGAAGTACACGTTCAGGACGCCATCGATCAAAGCGAAGATAACTTTCTCAATCCTATCCCATATTTCATTAACACGGATGAATGTTTCGCTAATCTGGAGCCGAGCGGGTATCCATATAACAAAGACGCTGATGTTTATCAGCGCCAAGACGGCGGCCACGGTCCATTTCAGTCTAGTGGATGCTGTACGTCGAACCGAGAGGAGGGAGATCCGGTTGATGATGATTTGCATCAATAGCTGAATCTGGTCTTGTATAAGCGCCGAATACAAGTAGTGCAGAAACCGTCTTCCGTAAGTCTTACCTGAACAACCCACATGCAAACTAAAAGGCATGTGTCAGCGCCTCAACATTAGTATAAGTGTGTTCACCGGATTCTCACCTAGGCCGAAAAATAATTGAAAGCTGCGATAAGCTGCATTAGCTTGGGGAGGAAATGGCACACGCAAGCAGTCCTTACCTTGGTTTAATTGTACCCCGCAGGAAGAACCAGCAGAAAATGCCCATAAGGACACTGGCCAACCATTCCAGCCATACCATTACGATGTATGGCGACACTCGCCCCGAGCGTTTCCAGGATGCGCTCGATTGCTGGATAGCTTTAACGGCGGTGAAGATACTGCTAGCAATAGAAAAGCCCCATACGATACTGGCAATGTACATATCATCGGGGTCAGGCGCCGGTGCATGGTACCCCGGGGAGACGAGAAATCCTGTCATTCCACGGGAGAATCTTAGATAGATATGCGATGGCCTGGCAAGAGACAAGAAAGTAGATGTAAATGAGTGAGAAGTAAAACTTGTTACACCTTGAGCCGACCCTAAATTCGTGTTTATATGATGGCAGACTTTGAATCCGCCCGCACAACATTCTCCCTCGTTTATTCGCACTCTATGAGTAGAACTATCATGTAGAAAGATCGACGTCGTTGAGTCCGGCACATTCCGGTCGTCCTATTGTGAACTCGATAGGTCGAGTGGCGAGCACAGACTAGGTTAGATTGGCAATGACTCTCAGCCGCAGGGTCTTCATGCTAACAAACATTTCTCAGGGCATTGCTAGTCATAAGCGTCTTTGGAGATGCCCAGAGCGATTCCATTGGTCTTAATATTCGCGCACACGGGATGCCTGAGAAAATCCGGTGTGCATGACTTGCGACCTCGTCACAACGTCAACTACCCCTGAGTGGGCTTGACGGCGCCACAATCCCAGTTGTTTACGGACTTCCATTGGTACGGACTGCAACCCGTGTTACCGACGCAACCTAGGTCATCGAACGTTCTGCGGTTACTATTCCCTTGAAGCTGAATTGAAGCCTCAACCAAAAATATGACCCTTATTGCAACACCATGGCGGATTCATGAGCAAACTGAATGTTTCCACATACGGCTACTGCCCATCGCAAGAGCTTTACCGTACTTTTGTGTGCTGAGTATGGTTGTTCTGGTGGAACTAGGAAATGCAGTGTTGTGTCTCTTTGGTTCTGTTTACAAGAACCGCACAGCAAGATTACCAATGTAGATCGCTCTTGCTGGATACCAAGGCCATACCTGGCCTGTGACAAACATATTTGACATTTCCATTATAGTAAGATTTGCCAATGCCCTCAGAGTTGAGCATTGTACGTCCCGCGGAATTATTTGCGGCTAGGCTGGCAGTTAGCGTGCTAAGATTGTTCGCGAGGAAATGCGCGGTCCAATTGACTTCAACTGTTTATACAATAGGATATTCAGGGTGGCGTTATAGACTTTGCCCACGACATCTCTCGGAGCTAGCGTGAGCCACCGCATTAACAAAATTTGCATGGGAAATGGTAGATTTGGAGGGAAGCGCACTGACGCACGCTAGTAACTCCCTGACCTGAAAGCTAGGGCCTCACCATCGTCGATGAGGCACTGCATACAGCTGAGAATCTATACAGAAACGTCCAATTCTGGTGTAGTATTGCATGTGCATGCAGAAGGGGGTAGGGAATAATAAAAGGCTATGCACAATATGCGTGGGAAATAGAGGCTTCTGGGCTTATTGTTGCACTTAGACCTATGTTGTGGTGAGTGTACCTACAACTAGATATCATATCTCGAATGTGCGGGGAACGCAATGCAAGGAATCTGGGGAAAGCCGAGGGATTAGCTCCCTCGAGAGCGCGCCTACGGGAGGGGGGCAAACCCACCCCAGGCCAGCGCCTTGGCCGGGTTCATCCAGCCACAGCCGAATCAGATCATTGCTCAGTCCTCTAGAAGCAGATAACACTTACCAATCATAAATTAGACGCGCCTATCCCTTGAACCGCTGGAGTTTGCCCTCGCGTAACTAGCCAATAAGAAAGTCTACATCATTCATGCCGATTAGGCCCTATTGGCTGACTGATCAAGTTGGAGGGTTACTGACCCAATAGGGCCTAATCGGCATGAATGATGTAGAATTTCTTATTGGCAAGTTACGCGAGGGCAAACTCCAGCGGTTCAAGGGATACTCAAACTGATATTTTGGTAGATTGATTGCTGCACGTATGCTGTTCTATTCTTATTACACATCGTCCATTGTTGTCGCGCTGCATCGAGCGGCTTAGGCAATGAACCAAGCCAGCCGCCTCTGAGGTGCTAACTCCATCAACTCCTTGTGTATTAACTGTACGTTTTGCCGGAGACTTGCGATTTGAGTGTTTACAGATTTGGGACAATTTGAGATCTTGTTGGAGTTGTTTATCTAACTCCCTTGTATACTTAAAGTACTCCTTCATAGCCATCTTGGCAGCTCTCTCCTGGTCCTTTACCTCCTTCGCCCGTAAACTTTTTTGACGCCTCTCTTCAAGCTACTCTTGTTTGAGCTGCTTCTTTTCGTCTCGTAGTCTGATTGCATTGTCCTTCTGCTGTTGTAAGAGCTGATCTTCAACGTCTTTTTGGATTTGACGTTCACGGGCTTGAGATACCTTTGTAGGGCTCCAAAAGACGACCCACCTAAGTATTCAGGGGCTGGTCCAAGTACTCCGTCAAGAGTTTCAAGACGTGGCCGGAAAATCAACCTCGCACAAAATTTAGATAGGCCAAATTATTGTACATAGCCAGGTAACAACTCCATATTAAAATGGTATTAATTGAACCGTTGTGGGTAGCACAATGAATCATTGTTTGTACCATGGCTAATGGTGTTCGTGCGTTAGGTGATAAGCCACGTTAACAGAGCAACGTGAACCCCCACCTTCTACCCACCCATCATGATACTATTAGTGAATATCCTGATCAAGCTTTACATTAGTCATATCTGTTCGTAGAGTTAAACCTTAATCATTAGTTCTATTAACCTATCGAGTAATTACTATCTTGGGTGGGTGGGCTAAAACTGGGGGGCCGAGCTTATTCTTGGTATTCGAAAACGGCTTAACACACTTTACAAGCGAGTTGGCATTACAAGCGAGTCGACACCCCAAAAACACAAAAAAGCAGAAAAACAGCCTCCTAGATCTCAACGTTAACGATATAATATTATCTATAAATCTAGGGATACCTTCTTATACCTGCAAATAGGCTATTCCTTAAGTTAAAAAAGAATATATTAAGTGCTTCTTGAGATAAAGTAGAATTATTGATATTCGCATAGAATTGGGGGCCAAAACAATATATCTAGGAAACGATAGAACCTATTAGTCTAAGAATTTCAAAGGTAATTAAAATTGAGTATAAGAAGGCATCCCCAGATTAATAGATAATATTATATCGTTAACGTTGAGATCTAGGAGGCTGTTTTTCTGCTTTTTTGTGTTTTTGGGGTGCCGACTCGCTTGTAAAGTATGTTAGTTTCGTCCGAGAAAATTGGAAAGGGTTTGGCGCGTCCATGAAATTCAAAACAGCATATTAAACGAGAATGTTCTCCTCGCGACCAAAACCACGCCATCTTCCAGACACCATAACGCAATAACGGAGGAAGATCAACACAATCTACTTGCTGGACACGACAGTGTAGTATTGAAAGTGTATGATTAAAATTCTGGTACCTTCATTCCGCTCTGTGAGGGTAGTAGTGGAGATTTCGCGAATGGTGAGAAATGAGTTTTTAGACAAATATAGCTCTCCGCAATGTAGAGAATTCAATTGTGGATAGAGCTCGATTAGACAAGTTTAGATAGATGATAGTCTTTTAGTTACTAGTGCCAGCGAACAATCGCATAATTGGTAGCAACTGTAGAGATAATATGTACCTCATTCTAACATTCAGTCCAGATATTGAGCCCAGTCTTTGTGCCTGTTACAGGAGGAAGCCCAGCATGTAAGGTTCTTGAATCTCCACCACCAGTGCTATTAAGGTTTTTCCAAAATAGTGCGTTACCAGGAATAGGTTTAATTGTAATTCCTTCTGTATCTGTGCAATCAACAAATTGGCACCATCTTTGGTCTTCTTTTGACCAATCTATAGAGATTAAAGGAAACCTAGTTCCACACTCATCGCAACTTGCCTCAAGAACAGCAAAAATAGTAGTTATTCTCTGTGTTGTGTTTTCCGGAATTGCTGCATTCTGGATGTGGTCCCAGTGTGGTTTAAACTCCTGGCCGGCCTTATATCGAGTTAACTGCAGTCCCTCGTGATTCTCTAGTGGACTATATCCTTGAAAACTTGAGGCTCGGGATATAATGCGTTGAACGATTAGATCGTCGTCTGGAAGAAAAGCCGTGTCGCTTGTCCGATCATCCGAAATAATTAACGTTCCATTTGGAACAAGGACTTCTGAATTATTGAATCTATTTTCTCTACATTCAAATTAGTATACTATCAAATTTGGATTTGATGGGCGCACCCCAATCGTAACAAATGAAGTCGTTCGGATTCTGAGATAAACCCCTCAAGGTGTATCATGAGTGGATCATAAGAGAGGACACGCATCGAATATGAATGTAGAGAAATTTCTCTCGAAACGTAGGTATATAGCTTAGGCCATAGATAAGGTGCAACAAGACTTAAGAAAGAAAACAGCACCAAATAGGCGGTATGTTTTCTAAAAGTTGGCTGAGAAAGCATAGTAATAATAACAAGAACTAGTATTGGCTTGATAGGACAGGATAATGCCCTCAATTTTTACAAATCTATCTTCTTTGAGGAGAGTAGCTACAATTTATTGAAGGTCGTGACTGCGCTTCGGTAACGCTATTTCAAGGAGCAGCGACCACTATTTGCCGTGTTCATTGCCTTAGATATCCTACCCGCGACGGTCCTCTTCTTGAACCGAAGCTAAGTTGAATATACCTGCAGAGGCTGAAACTCTGAGGAGTATTCCCCGGCCCGTAGTCCTTGGTATTTAAGGGGCTGAAACCCTAGCATTGGTCGGCCCTTGGCCTGTAGCCTCTACATCAAATACTTTCCCCTGCAACCACAGTACTACACCGAAATCTCGGCCCGATTGAATTCCGGAGCAACTGACACAGCTCAAACGGCCTTAGAAACACGCGGAAAGATTAATCTATGGAATATTCAATCTGACGTACCACTGCTTCCGAAATTCCGGAACAACCGACACAGCTCAAACAGCTACGGAGAGACATGGAAAGATTAATCTATAGAAGTTTAAGTTAAGTTGAGGGAATGACGCATACTATTACGTGGCAGCTTTTGTAGCCGGCTGTCACTTTCGGTAGTTTCTATCCTTAAGTGTCCTAATTAGTCGTTTCGTTACGTAACTACTATCTTTCATATATAATGCTCATCATCTTCCTAACTATAGAGACAAGCCTTCAAACCAACAAGCACAAACAACTATTCAATATTTTTATCATTACTGCCTAGCCTTTGTGCACAACCTTTTTTGGTCTCGTTCAATATGAAGTTCTCTCTTGTTTTATCCCTAGCTCTTGCTACTCTAGCATATGCTGTCCCCAACGTGGTATATACCCATTATTTTAAGCTCTATAATAAGCAGGAAGGTCCTAAATTTACATTAAATATACTAACACGAATAAGGTAAATCAGGAAGCTAGTAGTCTCGAGGCGCGTGTAAGTTTTCTTCCTCTAAAGTAGAGGCATTAGATAGCGATAGAGATGCTAATAGGTACTTTATAGGGTGTAAGTGTTCTCCCCTCTAAATTAGAGGTATTGGATAGCAATAGAGGTATTAATAGATACTTTATAGCCAGTAAGTATTCTCCCCTCTAAAGTAGAGGTATTGGATAGCAATAGAGATGCTAATAGGTGCTTTATAGGGTGTAAGTGTTCTCTCCTCTAAAGTAGAGGCATTGGATAGCAATAGAGGTATTAATAGATACTTTATAGCCAGTAAGTATTCTCCCCTCTAAAGTAGAGGTATTGGATAGCAATAGAGATGCTAATAGGTGCTTTATAGGGTGTAAGTGTTCTCCCCTCTAAATTAGAGGTATTGGATAGCAATAGAGGTACTAATAGATATTTTATAGAATGTAAGTGTTCTCCCCTCTAAAGTAGAGGTATTGGATAGCAATAGAGGTGCTAATAGGTACTTTATAGAGTGTAAGTATTCTCCCCTCAAAAGTAGAGGTATTGGATAGCAATAGAGGTGCTAATAGATACTTTATAGCCAGTAAGTGTTCTCCCCTCTAAAGTAGAGGTATTGGATAGTAATAGAGATGCTAATAGGTGCTTTATAGGGTGTAAGTATTCTCCCCTCTAAAATAGAGGCATTGAATAGCGATAGAGGTACTAATAGGTACTTTATAGATTGTAAGTATTCTCTACTCTAAAGTAGAGATATTAGATAGTAATAGAAATGCTAATAGGTACTTTATAGGGTGTAAGTTTTCTCCCCTCAAAAGTAGAGGCATTAGATAGCAATAGAGGTACTAATAGGTACTTTATAGCATGTAAGTGTTCTCTCCTCTAAAGTAGAGGCATTGGATAGCAATAGAGGTACTAATAGATATTTTATAGCCAGTAAGTATTCTCCCCTCTAAAGTAGAGGTATTGGATAGCAATAGAGATGCTAATAGGTGCTTTATAGAGGGTAAGTGTTCTCCCATCTAAATTAGAGGCATTGGATAGCGATAGAGGTGCTAATAGATACTTTATAGGTAGTAAGTATTCTCCCTTCTAGAGTATAGGCATTAGATGACGATAGATATACTAATTTTGTTTGGTAACTAGAGAGCCGTAGTCAACGACGACGACGTATGTGTTTCCCTTAATTATAAGCCCTAGGTAACTAAAATGCTAATCTAGTCTAGTAGAGCACTTAACGTAAGGAATTAAAACGGATATTTCAGCTTTAATTAACTATTTAAGTATACTACCTTCGAGAGGCTTTGGGTAGAGGATAGTTAGTGCTCGATCGTTGTATGGAGTTCTCTACGGAGTTTAAGCTCGGCCGATCGTCCGCGGGTTCCTGTCTTTACCAATTTTAAGGGGTGCAGGCTTTATCTAGGTATCGTGAAGTAAAAGATTATTGGAAAATTCTTATCATCCTCGGCTCCTGTTAAGTGAAGGTTGCTTGATTGCTACTATATGCTAGTTGTAGGCTATGACACAACTAAGTAAATAAAGAATTACTTTCTACAAGCATCATCCTATATGATTCTAAGCAAATAAAAGACCTGCTAAGGCATTTCCTGTAGTTTCCTCCTTATTGTTGCTAGAGTAGCCTTAAGAGGTCATATCTATGGACGCCAAGAACCCGTTCACTTTGTCCATATATGGCTATATGAATATGCATGATGTTAGATGATGAGATCCGAGATATTCTCCCAAAGCAACGCCTTAGCTGAATATTGCCTGTCTTCGAAGCAGTGGATCCATTGGCTTTACCCAGCATACACAAGGCAGACTTCCCTTCACTAATGAAAATCTTGCCGCTATGACGTCCGCATCACGCTCCTCCGCCACCTTGGGGTGGACAGTTTGGGGCAGCTGATTCATGCTATCAAAATTATTGGTTTTGGCAACATCGTAAGCATAAACCGCCGTGCCAACGCTAGTGCTCAGTGGTGGATCCGGCTCCACATTACCGATCGGGATTTCGCCAGGCGCAGCGAGATGTTTATGCCTTCGGATGGGTTGGACGAGGGAACATGTAGGTGCTGAAGTTTCGCCGTTGCTTTCATTTCATCACCCTCTCCCCTTTTCAAGATGAGGATACGCTAATCGAAGCTCCTCGTCTCTTCACGCATGAAGTGTGAGGCGCGAGCCGTGTTCATAGCTGCACCTTCCGCAACTATGCAAGGAGTCCTAGATATTCCTTTGCCGATGTTCTGGTGCAAAGGCGTGACGAAATGATATAAAGATTAGATACTATACTTTGTCTATCCACAAATGCCATAACATGGTAAGTCGGCTAGAAAGCCTCGGAGGCACAGTACTCAGTGTCGCAGGCCTCTTGTATGTGAATAAGTCACTTTGTAAACCTCTCACAAATTAGCAAAATTAACTAATATCGAGAGGTTTGTCATCTGGATCGCTTATGTTCGTTATTAAGTCGGTTTTGGGAGGGTCTTAATTGCAATTCAACCTATCCCTATCAATTTAATACAGTCTCTTATTTAGCGACTCCTTTAGAAACCATGCCACGTATACAGTTAATATTGAAAGAGTTATCATGTCCAACTTCTTACCGAAGGCGATCGTTATGCGGAAATGGTAACAGCTTCTATAAGATTATCTAAAAGTGTTTCAGTCTAGTAATTTTAAGTTAGGGTTAATACAGGTAGTACATTTTGCACTAGCGCTGAAATTAATGCCTCGCGTCGAGACTGCATCTTACTTTCTTTGCATACAACAACATCGAGATTAGATATTTAGGTACTAGAAACTGAGAGAATATATATAACGTAGTTAAATTCTGGTATCCTGAAGTGCGCATTCATTGGCCTAAGTTCTGCAGCGAAGTTGCTAGGATTTGCGCGCCGCTGCAGCGCAGCACTTAGCTTAGAAGGTATATATATGAATCGCGGGTAGAATGAACACAAAAGGAAAAAGAAGTATAATCTATCTATTCTTAGTATAGGAAAGTAAGTTATTAGAATTAAAATTAGTAACTGTAGGTAGTAAGAATTAGAGTGCATCACGAATATAACTCATTACTATTCTCCAACTAGGTAAACGCGTTCTGGTTTAAATAGCTCTGGGCCCTACTGTCGATACTGGTCCTAGCACTTCGGCGCACATATTTTGTCCTTGAATTTACGCTAAGTTGGATCATGTCAATAAGCAACTAGAGAGTTCAGGGAGATAAGCAAAGCTATGTTGTGCCTGGGTGTTGTGCTTAGTACTGTTTATCTAGGCACGTTGACGTATCCTGGCTATATACAGCCTGCGGAATTGATGCAGACAGAACAGCTCTTTGAATCTTGGAATTACAACACGAAAAGATTGTCGTCATTAGCGGGGCTGGTATCTCTGTCAGTGCAGGCTGTGAGTTGAAGCTCGTTTGTAAATTCCTTTATCGATACTAATTTACCTAGTTCCCACCTTTGAGGATATGCGGAAGTCTAAACAGACCTTGTTCGGCCGCTCTCTCTATTCCTCTTCTGAGGAGATGACCAGCTTCTACTCTACAGTCCGTGGTATGTGTGAACGCCTGCATTCGGATTTGGTGGAGCCTTCACCTTTCTACAAGGTTATGGACGAGCTTGCGCGGACTTGTCCTTATTTTTGGCACTACACAGAATATCAATTGCGTCGAGCACCTGTTACCTGATCTTGACGCCAAGACGGTACGCCTCTATGGTCGAGTTGATTAAGCCTGATGTGGGATATGTAACTGGGTTTGTGACTATAAGCTACATCTGTTCTAAGGTTCTGATCCGCTATACTGTTAAAGGTGCTTGCAAAGAAGCCAAGCCTGGATATTGTAGGGCAAGCGATCATTGAAAGTTAGTAGGCTGAGACCTAATATACTTTATACGGCGAGCCTTACCTAGACGATAAAGAGATTCTGGAAACTGCTGAGCATGATTTGAGAATATCCCTGTAGCTGGTGTTGATTGCTGGCACGAAACTAGCGATTCCTGGGGCTTGGTCGATAGCCGCAAACTTTTGCTACGCCGCTCGGAGCGTGGGTGGGGCGAGTTTTTGGATAAGCAAGAAGGAATCAGTGTCGAGTGTGAAGGCCTTGTGTGATTATGTCCTCATTGGAGATTGCGACAAGGTTGTTCCCCTAGATATTTTCAAATTGTCTAATTAACTCGGGTTATGTCACCGCAAGCTATTCTCAACTTCACTTCGCATATGCACTCGAAGAGGATCCATTTCCCTATCTCGCTAGCTTGGATCTATCATATTACAGCAGGTAGACTACCTCGTCACTCCATGGCTTTCACGCAGTATCTCATGTATACGACGTCCAACTCCGTCCATTTGGCCGATATGCCTGCTTTGAAACCTCACTCGCGGTTGGGCCCCACTATCACAAGGCACCCTAGCCATCTTCGAGGAACTTGGACGCAATTCAACGCAGACTACGAACTTCATACAGATCCTTCAATATGGATAGCCTATTTGATCAGCCGTGTGTAATACCTCCGTACCGAACGGCAGGCTAGGTAGGATCTTAACCGCATCCGATACCTTCTTCCTTGTGCTACCGGAAAACAATTTCTATCCCTGGCAGACTAGAGTCGGTGGTGGCGACGTAGATATGCCTTACCTATTATGGATAGAGTCTGGTTACTGACGTGGTGGGTAGGCCAGCCTTAAGTGAATCCTCTTATTAGTCCTTAACGTCTCTATCCAAGCCACGACGTCTCTTCTGAGTATAATTGGGGTCGTAATAGAGGAACTCACCATCATCCGCGAGCTGCTTTGGATTCGCCAAATAGTCTTGAAATCTCATGAGCTCTACTAGTGTGAATGTACTGTCTGCAAAATAGTATACCGCCTGATTATGTAATTTGGTAAGCATGTTCTCGAGATCTTCTATAGCGACGTAGTCTACCCCTTTTCGATAGCTAGTCCTTGCGCTTTGAAATGGCACTTTACGACTTGAGCATTTTAGGATTTCGACCCCCGTCTGAATAATGCTATCTTCAACTCGTGAGATGTCTGCGCGGATCTCTGCTTCTCTCCGCATGAAGTCTCTGAGGTCTTGTGTACGTGACGTGTCAGCCTTAGCTTGAGCCACAACTGCCTGTGTGGCTTCTAATTCAGTCTCGCGTCTGGATTTCTCCTTTTCCAAGTTGATCAAGCGATATACTTGGAGTAGCTGAGCCTTCAACCGCCTCACGCGCTTATTTCCTTCGTTCGCCTCAGCCTTTAGGCCCCTTAATTCTTCTTCTATGGCCCTCGCAGATCGCTGGGCCGTCTCTGGGTCTGTCTATAGGTCTGTAACTCGACCTTTGGAGGCCTCCAATTGTTTTCCGTACGTGTTTCTTGCTGTCTTAATATCCTAAATATACGAGCTCGACCACTCTCTCAACTTATTGAGATCTAACTATACCTTGTCCAGTTCCCTCTATATATTGCTTGTGGCCTCTAGTGATGATCTTGCTTTAGCTGGGTTCTACTCGAGGTCGTGAATGCGAGCTTCTTCTATCCTCTAGGTTCTAACGTTTCCTCTGATCTATCTATCAAGTTCTGCTTTACGTTTCCGCAACGCCTCGTTCTTGGCTTTGGTAGTGCTTAATTCTGCCCTGAGGTTACTGGTACCTTCCGCTTCTTCCTGCACGGCTTCGTTTTCATCTTGTGCTACTTTCACTGCTTCCTCGAGACTGCTAATAGCCGTCTGATATTCCTCTTGCAACCTAGTTACTTTGCTCCTGGCTTCTCTTAGCTCTTTATTAAGAGCTTCGAGACGTTGCCGTTGGGTAGCTGTCGTTTCTCTCGCTGCCTCCAATTCGGTCTCGTGCGTATTACGCGCTTCTTGCTTAATGATTCCAGCTCGTCTCTTTACTATGCTGAACATTCTATCCATTCCTGGGGTATTTGCCTCCAGCCCATTACTGGCCTCATTGATGGTTAGCTGGGTCTTTAAAACATCCTTCTGCTACTTGAGGATTTTAATGCCGGAGTTTTAATATAGTACATTAGTGCGCCTATAGAGTGCAATGAATGCGGAAATCGACCTTTCTAATGCCTCTATTTTATTACGGTACTTCCTGGTCGTAGCAAGGTCCCCCGCGGATGGAAGTTTATCCTCTGAATGAATCGTCTCGCAGTCTCCGCCTTTATAGTTTAGTTCGTCTCAGCGTCATTGCGTAATATTCTGTTAACTTCTCTACGCCCTCTCTAAGCCCCTAGGTCTTTGCAAGTATTATCTCTAACCCTTCACCCTTTAGAGCGCTCTCTGCTCTGGCAGACATTGGAGCCTTCGCTTACTGCTAATTAGCGGAATCCAGCTCCTCAATGCGTCCTGTAATTCCTGATATGATAGTCTATTACCGGTCATATTAGCATTAGTTGCCACCCGTCTATCGCCCCTTTCCCACTCGCCAAGCATCGTTTGCAGCTCCTATTTCTCTACCATCGCTCCTTGCCGTCTTAAATATTCCAAATCCAGCGTTTATCTATCGCACTGAAATTGATGCTCTCTACAATCCTTTATCGCAATGACATAACCTCTAAGCGAGATCTCTCCAGGTCGCTGAGAATCTACTACTAGTCTTGCAATGCTTATACTAAGCTAGCTTGAAGTTCTTGGTAATCTACGATCGTCTTCTTTAGTGAATCTATCATTACCTGCCTCTTATGCAGCTGTTTAGCCATCTCGAGCTGCTCTTGGGAATCTTCGCGTGTTCGGGCTCTATTGGTAGTCTCTAGCTTAGCAATTTTCCTTTGACACTCCTGAATCTATTCCTCTTGCCTCGCGGATCTCTCGTGAGACCTGGATAGTCTTGACAAGTTCGTCGAATTCTCCTCCTATTACTTAGCGATTCGCCTTTAAGCTTCCTCGAGCTTTGACGCGATAGTAGCATAAGATGTGGCTTGAGTTGCGTTATCCCTATGCAGCCTCTTGATCGTATTATGAGCCTAGGTGATAGTCCACAACACGTTATAAGGATAGTCATACTATCTAGTAGCCTCCAACCTATGCTACCCATGATTATACGCTAGAAGGGCACCTTCAGGAAGTTCAAGTTGCCGCAGAGCTTCACTATCTTACAAGTTATTAATAGTTATCCTAGACAATAGTAATGCGGCGTTGAGAAGAGATTGAGAGATTTCAGTATAGATGCGATTCCTCGGAGTGCTAGGAGAACATCCTCTAAGACTGAATTCTCTAAGCTAGTAGTCAACCTTTCTAGGTTGCAAAGAGATAGATGGCCTGCCTAGTAGATAATAATACTTTAGCCTTACTAAAGCAACGCCTAGTGTGACTTCATGCACTCGATAATCTAAGGACTTAGCGTCTTCCCATGAATCGTCTATTTTACGAGAGGCAGTTAATGATAAAATAGGAGCTACCTAGTGATGCCTTTACATTATCACTAGTCTCTGCTAACTAGGCCCTATAGACTGAGGCACCCTAATACTATAAGGTACTAGTACCCCTTCTAAGGTATAATTCTAGCAAAGATGAAGAACACTTCTGGAATAGTTGCTAGGCGGAACACTAGTATTTGGAAATTAATAGGGAAGTATCATGACCAAGTATCTGCAGAGGCCTTGCCGCCTGAGAAGCTCTTGGGTCTAGTAGAAATTATAGTCGGCCCTAACTAAAATAACGGCACGATTGAGTTTAGCGGCATTCGGGTAAAGCTTGTCATGTATAGGACTATTCTAGGAGTTATCTTAATCAACGCTGCTAAGACTATAAGCGAATGGATGAAGTTACGTGCGCTTAACCATCCCAACATCATTGGCTTTGATGATGAGGATTCTAGAACGGGGTACTAGCTACTAACGACGACCGAGGGTATGAGCGATAACCTATTAGGGTAATGTGAACTATACATCATGAGGTCTCCCCTTCCTGTTTCAGTTGCTACAGCTGCAGCTGCAGCTTAATATCCATTCTCTATTATGGATGCTTATTAGAATGTGCAAAGACGTATGATTCTTTAGGAAGTCCCTGCTTTCTTCCTTGTGCTAACGGTTTATAGCTACTCAATGCTCTCAAATACCTAGCTAGCTATAAATTACTCCGCAGTAACTTCGACGCGAACTATGTCATTGTGACTCGAGAAGGATTCAAGCTTGGTATGTACCCGAAGTTGAGGCGAAAATCTGCTAACTCAATAGTACATATTCACCTTTGCGAGGACGCTTTGCTGCATAGTGAGGTGAAGGATCTACAATCATTTGGGAAATTTTTGCGGGATACTCTAGTAGGGAGGCGTTAGGTTCCGAAGGCAGTAGAATGGAGTGGCTTCTATTACAGTGCTATGGAGGAGCTGATATTTACAGCGTATACTGATACGTTGTCAAGAATGCTTTTGCTACCTTGGCATTACGAGCACGGATAGTACGAGGAGCAATCATAGCAGGATCGACTTGGTGGGGTTGCTTATGAAGTTCACTAAAAACATCGCAACACTTTTCAATGGTAGTAATACCTTTATACTTTTTCTGTTATAATTTTAGTACAAGAGGTTACAAGATTTCCTAATTCAAAAATGATTCCATAGGCTATTTATTGAGTTTATATGCATTTGTGGGACGTTTTTACTTTCGGGATGCAGGTTGGTATAGACTAATGTTGAGTTTATAGAGGACCAGACCTTGGTGTGGACTGGACCCTGGTGTGGAATAGATTTTGGCATAGACTAAACTTTGGTGTGGGCCAAATTTTGGTGCGGACCAGGCCTTGGTATGGACTAGGCCTTGGTGTGGATTGGACTCTGGTGTGGACTAGACGTTAGCATAGACTAGACTTTGGTACAAACCAAACTTCGGTATGAACCAAGGTTGAGTCTGTACTTGGGGGTGGTGGCTCCCTTTCATGTGGACTCGTCAGAGGTGACAACCAAATTTTGGTACGGACTAGACTTCGGTATGGCCAGGCTTTGGTACAAAACCAAAATTTGGGCTGTCCTAGAGTGTGGTTCCATTTTCGGCAGAATCACATTGTGGTATAGACCGACTCTTAAGGGAGGAAATTAAGATTTGTGAAATGGCTATACCGTCTTGAATCTCCTAAAGTTTCAGGCCATTCTCTTAGCTAGTCTATCTCACTTGATTTCACCTCATTTCACAACTTGAGGCGCAACTAATTCTTATTCATTAAGTTCTATTACTGCAGTACATAGAGCTGCTACAAGTCCCTCATATCATTCAAGTAGAAGCGAAGTCTCTGAAACTGACTTCACCAGCCAACTTCATTTGTCTCCATAAGGCGTCCAAGGGACTAGCCAGCGGTATAGTACAAAGCATCTATTACCTACGGGCGTTACTGGCACTGCTCCTACAGGTACTGCTCCCCGCTGGTGTTATAGCAGGTGGTATTGCGGACAACGGCACAGGTAGAACCGAAGTTGGTACGGACCTTTATGAATTAAATAAACTAAATGCAGGAAAACCGGGCTTCACTGAAGACGGAGAGATGATCATGGGACATAAGTTCAAGTACTTTAGAAAGGGCGATAAAAAAGACCAGGTATGTAGCGGGCAACTCTGCGTCGCAATTGGACCGCAAACTTGCCCTCGTGTTAAGGTCCTTCCCCGCAAAGACTTTACCAAGAATACAGTTGACGCATATCTGAACTGCCCTCATGCGATGGAGGTTGGCGGAAGGACCGAGAAAGATGAGTTTGTCAAGATCCTCTGTACCGCAGCCGAATCCTGTGGACCGGATCCATTGAAGGAACCCGCAATCTATGCCTTATGCGAGCGGAAAGAAGGGAATCCTATCTGGACATGGCGTACAGACCTTCAAGATTGGGTAGAAAGTAAAAGGGCCGCAGACAACTTGCTTCGAAAATGCATGGAACGAGAAACGAATGAGAGGGCCCAATTCTATGCAGCCTATGATATCAAGGAAGAACCAGAAAGCCGAGATCGAGTTGAGGTCAAGCGCACTCGCGTCTATGGAAAAAAAGGCCAACGCAACATTAGCAGCCAGCCACCAGATCAAGAAAGCAACACGTAAAGTTACCCTTACACGATCTTCAAAGGATGAAGTACAGTTATAGCATGACCAAAAAAGCAAAGGATCGCAGATAAAAGCAAAATTTGTGAACATAGAGAAATGTAGAAAATAGGTAGACCAAGGTTGCTGCCTATATAATAGTTAGGTTGCTATATCATTCCTATTGAGCTTTGACTTACTGTTAGATGCGTCTCTCTATAAATAGACTTGTGTAATTGTTTCTCTAATTATTTTTAGCCCACCTGCTAGATTGAAAGCGAAATTTGGGATTATTTTCAAGAGTTGTCTCAATATCGCATTCTCGACTGTACTAAACCCAAGTCTTCCATCTCTTTGCAACTAGCCAGCGTGTGATAAAGTTGTCGTCGTCTGCCTTGAGAAGATGCTATCTCCATGTCTCCGTCGCAAATCCCAGCAAGAAATCGGTACCTTGTAAGATTTTAGCCTGGAGAGCGTATGTCCTTCCAGACATACATGAAGTGCCTCTGTCAATATATTGCGTCGCTGATATTTCGAAGTTGCGCCGTTCGATGTACTCAGCACCTGACCAATTGTGACATCGTTCCATAATAGTCCCGGTTTTGAGACGTCTTACACGCTGAGATGCCCCGACTGCGCCTATGTTCTTATCCTCGAAGGGTGCTAAAATCCAAGGAAAGATGGTACTCGGCCATGTGACATCATCATCAGCCATAACCGTGATACGGGTTTCAACGATAGGGACGGCTTGGCGGACTTTGAGGCGTTTGTTGGCAACCGGAACTTTGGGGACTTTAAGATTCCTTGAGTTCATTGGTTTGGAAAACTTCCAAAGAGTTCTGTATTGATGTCTATAGTAACGAGTAATATCTGGATCGGATTACAGGCCAGCACGCTTTGTATTGTTTGTCGAAGCTCGTCGATGTCGGTAGAGATAGTTGGAAGGATAATCGTGATATCTTTGCAAGAGTGAGTCGGATTTTCCGGGACAGGGATTGGCTTATATAGCCAGTGAGCGATGGAATTGACAATGAGCCCCAAGTATCGTACAATACTTTGATAATGTGTCAGTGTTCTTCGGTCTGAAACTTAGACGGCACTCACAACAAGATGATAAAGCACCATTTTGGCTGGGTAAGCGGCCTGAAATACCAATACCCTATCAAACCTGGACATTCACCTCCGAAACCGGTAGACCACACGACCAAGAAGCCAGCTAGAATCAGAGCAAAGGTTGGGCTCTCGTTCGAAAAGTGTTATTCAGGGAGAGGAGGGATTATATATATAATGGAACGAAAGACCTAACACACGCGGGAAGCCATATACCAGTCAAGATGGCACCCACGCGAGCTGGAGTCTTCTAAAAGCAGAATATTGATTGGGGATGGCACAGCGCCTGCCTCCTCATCGACGTACGTTCCTCCGTGGCCGAGAATATCACCAAACAGGACCCTGAAAAACGAGGCATGATCCATATTTACAGTATAGCAGACTTTCGTGAGACTATAAACACCATTTTTATTGGAGAACGGCTCAGATTAGACCCCTCCGGATGTTTTCGTCCTACTAGAATTAGCCATTCAAAGCTTCTGTCGACCCTGCGCCGTTGACATAACGTTCGAAATCCTCGCCTGATTCAATTGCAAATTCAAGATGAGACAGAGTCACCAGAGTTCCCTCCTGGAGAGCTAAGGCATGGGCCGTGGAGGTGAGATTTTTAATCTGAAAGTGGCACGAAGGTGAGCATTCTATTCCTAAGGGCAAGCAATAAGTTGAGCTTACCTGGCGACCATTCAACAGCTTCTGCACCAGAGATTCAAGGCCACTTTCACTATATACTAGCGGGCCTTGAGGCGTCGTAGCCTTTTTCAGGAAGTACTCCCACGCGCCTCTTCTCTGGCCTGGGCCTAAAATATCATACTTGATCTTGAAGTGTATCCTGCTTGCAATAACATCATCGATCTGTTTTACACGGTAATACTCCAAGGTCCGTAAGAACACACAAACGAGAGCATTCCAGCTGATGTCACCGATTGAGCGTTGCTCGAGGAAATCATCCGCTTCATCCAGGAGAAGGAGTGCATTCCATTTCGAAGTTCGCTCGAAGATCAGAGGGAGTCAGTCTTCGAGTTCTTCAGCGGTTCTACCTAGCTCGCCAGCGGAGACCTACAAAGTTAATAACACGAGATTATCAATGCATAAAGACATACCGCATAGAGTGGCATTTGGAAATATTCGGACAGAACCTCAGCGGTCAAGGTTTTGCCTGCACCCGGTGGCCCGCTAATATATATGTTAGCATAATCAGATTTCGACGGAGATCGATCAGCATACTATAAGAGCACGTTAAACCCCAGCCCTTTCCCTATGATGAAGTCTTCAAAGGACAAGGAATCGCTTGACGCTCGTTTTATGTGGGCTTCGAGAAGAGCATGAATGGCTTCCTTTTCCTTTTGGGGCATCTGAAGGTGGGAAAGAACCTCGGGCTACCATTCGATATCCCTAATATCATCAATCGCAAACTTGGCTATATCAAACACATTAGCTACACTGGAATTCGGATTGCCGAGCAGGGAAGATAGGGCGCTTACCCCATAGTTTGTTACCGAGGCTGAACCCTAACAGTAAATTAAAGTAGACTATACTCTATTAATAGAGATAACTACTAATAGGTTTACTAAGGTACTCTTAAGAAATAAGTAGAAGAGTTTCTTAACTTAACTTAGACTAGTAGAAGTATAGGAATACTAGAATATTTATAAAGAACCTCTTAATAAAATCTAAGCTTATCTTAATAACTTTATACTTACCTAATAAGTTCTAGCTTACTAAAGGCTTACTAAGCTAAAGAAGTATATTAGATTTATAGATAATTTAAGGTTAAACTTAGTTATCTACTACTAGAAGAAGGTATTATTATAAGACTATCTAAGACTATACTTAAGATTATAGCTAGTATAGCTAGTATAGCTAGAATAGCTAATATAGCTAATATAACTAGTATAGCTAATATCTAATAGCTTATAGAGTTATAGATAAGCTATATAGAACTAGTACTATTAAATAACTATATTAAGCTAGCTTAACTACTTAATAAGAGATAATAGATCTCTACTCTCTAAACTAAAAGATCTTAATAAGCTTAGTAGAGATAGATATATAAACTAGTAGAAAGTATAGTAGATAGAAGAATATTAATAGATAATAATTAAGAGCCTTTATAGTAGATATAAATTAATTAATCTCTTACTATATACTTATTATAATCTTTTATTATATATCTTATTCCTATACTATATACCTATTAAACCTACTCTTAAATCTAATAAAGATAGGAACTAGAACCTAGAGTCTTCTTTAAGTATCTACTTAATAATAAAGTTCTCTTAAGCTAGAGTTAATTACTACTTATATTAGTAAGCTATCTAAGGTTTCTAGTAGCTAGCTAGTCTATACTATAGTATAGATCTACTTACTCTCTATACTTTAGTAGCTTTTTATTAGCTTATAATTTTACTAGATTCGAGGTCTTAGAGAGTAGACTATATTATAAGCTTATAGGCATCTATTTTAAGTATAGTATTATAATATTATTATATATTAAACTAGGGGTACGCGTTTTAGTAGGGTAGCCTAACTCTAGAGGTAGCCTAACTCTAGGGGTAGCCTAACTCTAGGGGTGGCCTAACTCTAGGGGTAGCCTAACTCTAGGGGTGGCCTAACTCTAGGGGTAACCCAACTCTAGGTACCCGAGCTTAGCTCAGCGTAGTTTTCCTATAGTACTAGCCCTGCGTAGTTTATCTATAACGCTCTAAGCTATCGGACTTGCGATTTCAGCTATTTATGTGATAACGCCTGCCTCTAGCAGTAGATAATCGAATCCGACCTCAATTCACCTGCAAATCTGATAAGTAACGTCGTCGGCGCGCGAATAAGCGCTAGTATTCCTTATACCTATCCTATTATAGATAGTATTCCGCAGCCCGTGCTAGGTTATCCCGCGACTTACGGACGGATAATATATAGATTCTATTTTTGTAAATTAGCCTCTTATACTATATTCCTTCATGTAAGACAGACGATTAGCTAGGTATTATGATGCGAGAATACTACCTAAATGAGAGGGTCTGTAAGCATCTAGGTAGTCGGGGCTCGATAATAAGATGTGTTCGGAGAAGCGTATCGAGGCTAGAGAGTATAGCTATACCTCGATATTCAGAACTATCCGTGTCGTGGTAGGAAATAAGGTTTAACGAGCGTGCACAGATAATAGTCTGGACTGGACTGACCGATACTCTTATCGAGACAATCATGCGATCGGCTTACCGGTACTATGAGTACTGAGATACCTATAAAAATACAATTTCGATATCATTTGGTCTAGGTTAGTCGATTATAACGCGGCTCCTGGGGTTGTACCGTGATCTAAAATAGCTCGCAATTGTGGATCCTTCAGCTACAAGCAATAGATCCTTCAGCTACAAGCAATAGATCCTTCAGCTAGAAGCGACCTAGACTTTGAATGTCTTACCTCTCACCGCAACTTAGCACTGACATAGTGAATATAAAGAGGGGTTTCTGCCCGCAGAGGACGAAGTATCCCCAGTGCATAGTATCAATAGTAACCTACCATCCCACTCTCAAGCATCTCGTTCTGCACATCGCCTTCAACCATACTATGCGTCCTCACTCGGCTTTATTCGCCCTGGCCGCGACCACCAGCCTTACAGTCGCCGTCATAATCCCACATATTCCAGATAATTTTGGCCTCTTCATTAGCCAGAACTACGACAACGGAACCTCGGTCATTGAATCTTTGTCCAACCCAGGCCTCGCTCCTATCATCACTCACGACCCTACGGTTCTCACGCGCAGCGCCAAGTTCGGCCGTGTTGCCAAACCGGCGCCACTCGACAAACGCCGAACGGATTGTTGGGGCCGCCCGCTAGACGGCTCGGGCGTAGACTCTAGTATGTATTCATTGTGAAATGTATATTAAGACAAGCCTCTGACTATTGTTTAGGTATTAATAGTCTTGCTCAATGGGCCGGTAGCGGGCATGAATTGCGCACTGGTCCGCAACAGACAATTTACGTTGGTCATTTATTCAAAGCCGTCGTTACATACTATTGCATCAGCCGGCCTAATAGTGTTGGAAACCTTGATAGCAATGATGCCTGGTATGCGCACAATCAGATGAACAGCGCGTGCGGGCAGTATAGGGATGGCTGGTTTGGATGGCCAGGCAGTGTTGAGATTGTTGGCAGAGCGAGGGAGGGTACTGAAATCTGCTTATCTGGAGGTCCATGGTGAGAAGTTTGTTATCTCTTGCTGTAGAGCTGGCCAGGTTCGGGGTTACTCGTGGTTTGCCGTCGGTAAAGTTCTCAATAATCAATCAAACCCAATCAACACGAAGCAAGGGCCCTTGATTGGCTCGGGAGTGGCGTTAATTTGTTTTATTTGAGTTAACTCATCTTAAGTCAATTAATTGACTTTAAAGATAGTATTATTCTCTATAACTAATAATATAGTAGTAGAGTCTCCTACTGTCAGATTTGCAGGTGATCTGAGGTCGAACTCAGTCATCTACTGCCAGAAGAAAGCGTCATCACAAGACTATCCGAGACCATGTCCAAGATCACAGCCGGCATGGTCAGCACGGCCAACATGACCAGTGAAGCTAATATCCGATGGCTCATAGCGTCATAGATGAGCTGCGCAGAACCGGTACCATCGAATAACTGCGTTGAGCTGGCTCAACTACTCAATAAGAGATGATGGATCTCCGCCCTCCGAACCGAGAGACCTCAACAAGCTCAGTAGAGATAGATATATAAACTAGTAGAAAGCGCAGTAGATAGAAGACAAGAAGAACATCAATAGATAACAATTGAGAGCCTTTGCAGACAATCAATCAATCATTTGCTGCATCATTTATCACAGTCTTTTATCACACACCTTGTACCCATACTATGCACCCATCAAACCCATCTCAAATCCGACAACTAGATTTAAATATGGCTAAAATACCCTAACTTAGCGCGTTTTACAATTAATATTATAATAATCCCAGCATCTAGTAGTAATTGCGAGCGCCTCTTTAGTTAGTTAGGCGACTTACTCGAACCCAACGTCGCAAGCTTAGTAGCCAACAACTTGCAGCTCTTTAATTAGTAAGGTCTTGGGTAAAAGCTGGCTTCAAAACACCATATTGTAGTGATGGGAGTAGGCTGACTGAGGAGCAAATTATACGAGATTACAAAATTGATGAGTAGGAGACTCCACCGCTGTATTATTATGCAGAATAATACTATCTTTTGAGTCAACTTACTCAATTAATTGCAATTAATTGACTCAAAGTTGAGTCAACTCAAACAAAACAAAGTAACGCTGCTCACGAGTCAATCAGAACAAACTTGGAGCTCTTGATTGAGTATAATTGATTGTTGACAACTCTGCCTATCTCTATGTATGCGCTGAATATGGAGTGGAACCTTCTTTTGCCTAAGAATTACTACGCCGTCGCGTACTAATCAATTAAGCCGATTGCAAGTGGCATACCGCCTTCTACCTAGCGTTGCGCTCTGGATACACTGAATTGTGCGATATTTTGATTGATAATGGAGCCGATCTAGAAGAAGTTCTTGACGGGCTTACTCTGCTAGGTTAATTGGCGAGGGAGGGTACGGGTATATCTAGAGACCGGTTCTGGTACCTGCTTGAGAAACTTCCTGGTTCTCACGAGATGAATTTCCTTGCTGGTGTACGCGATCGCCAATCAATTTTCCACTTGCTGGCCAAAGACGAGCGAGCCGTGCGATCATCAGCATAGGTTCGTGATCTTCTAGTGTTTCTCATTAAATGCGTGAAAGACTCAAAACTGCTAGACCTATAGGATCTCGACTTGAATTCTACGGTCTATTTAGCAGTCTTATCTAAGAACGCGGAGACACTGCGGGCGCTTCTCGAAGTAGGCGCAAACCTAAACCTAGGAAACTTTAACGGAGATACACCCCTGTTACTTAACTAGCGCAATCCTGAACGGACTCGCCGTAAGCTTACTAGTATTCTAACGTACTTCGGTGCAAAACATACTCTGGACGAGCCATTAATCTCTATCCGTATAAAGTTCGCAGAACGATTGTAGAAAGGGGTAGGATTTGTAGATGACCGAGAATGGCTCGATACAGCAATGAGACCGCTCCTTGAAGAGTTGCGTTCGAGGTTCAAGATAAAGTTTGATGATAAAAAGATACTAGAACTTAACAACCTATAGAAACTAGCTACAAGGATGGTTTTTTCTTTTATAAGGGAGTATCCTAAGATTATAGAATCTCAGTAAAGAATTTTAGACTTCGAGTTTGTGCTTAGAGAAATGCTTTATCTATTTGTAGATGCAGTAGCCCTAGACATAGAACCTGGAAGCGATGATATAGGTCGGATCCTGAAGGTCCAGCTCGTGAAACCAATCTATAGTGGAAGCCTAAAGCGTCCTCTCGGATTATATAGGTCTGTTCTGAGTACTCTGTATAGAGTTCCCGGCATTGGGAAGACTTTATACCGGAGCCGAACTGGAGAATAGGTAAATGAACCCGAATTGGGTTAGGTCGAGTCAGGTACATATGACGCTCTTTCGAGATCGCGACTAACGTGGTATGTAGAGCACCAGCCTTCAATGAGTTAGATACACCTCTGCTGTCTAGCTCCTGGCCGATTCATTATTGAACCTTATGATGTTGCAGGTGGCAGCGGTGGCGACACTGGTATCATGATGTTCAGTCGCGACCATGCAGATCAGGCCTTTACACGCCAATCAATCATTAAAATGCTAAGAGGCGTGGAAGACCAACCGATCAGCATAATTGATGCGACGGACACCAATGGCGTGCATGTATCGAATTCTTTGACGAGATTCGAGCTGTTGAGCATTCAAAATGACATAACTTAGGATTCACAGGAGAATGACACGACCGCCGCAGCGAAGAGCAACTCAAATATATTTGGAGACCATGGCGGTTTGGTAGACTCAGTCACCTTCTCTAGCAAACTCGACACAGTTCGCCTTGGAATCGACAGATATGACAGTAAAGATATAGGACGTGAGTAGTAACAAGAGCCTGCAGACGTTTAAGGGCTATGGTAATTAAATTGAGGCACTTGCTTTCTCTTACAACTTGATAGTTAGCGTTAGCGTTAGCGTTAGCGTTAGTTGACATAACGGTAAAAATAGGAGATTCAAGCAGCAGCAAGTGCCTACACATGCTTGAAGGCTATAGTAGTCTAGTCTACCCAGTCGTCTTCTCACACAATTTAGCACTGCTAGCGTTAGCATCAGTCAACAGGACAATTAAGATCTAGAATGTGAGCAGCAGCAACCGCTTACGGCCATCTGATATTGGCGAGGCTCTATCTAACATACCATTCGATATCACCAGTTCGTACCTTTCCACTAATATCGGTATTATTGTTAATACTATACTCTTCTATCACTATTTATACCGCTGGATATATTTTGTGACATTGATTTCGCTGTCAGACTTGATGTGTCAATGCAAGACATCGGTAGTGGTGGCAATTTGCCACTAGTAGTAGGAAGGGAAGACGACCCGCATCGGCCAGGGCCTTGTCGCTAATGTCTTTCCAAGTGTGCATGACGAGATTTGTAATTAATGTGTCTTCGTTACGTGAGCACGTATAGGTGATGAGATATGCACCTCGGCTTTTAGCCATGCGCAGGATCGCGCTTCTAGGGTCCCGAAACCGGGTTAGCAGGTCAAGACCCGTATCGGGATCCAGTGTTCGATCTGCGGTTATTCAGGAACCGGGTACTTCTGGAAGACACCGGGTTTAAGACCACTGCAATAGTCCAAGCTCAATCGGGTCTTTTAGTTTACGTTTCGTTCGCCATTATCTCCCTAAAGTAATGTCTCTAACCTCTAACTTTATCTCCTTTAAGTATTTTTATATTGTAGGCTATAATATATTAGAAGCTATAACAACTACGCGCTTTAATAAATTAAGTAGGAGAAGTATACTATAATAAGTAGAAGTACTAGTATATAGTCTATTAGCTGAAGGCTTTGCAAAGAGTTTCCATTGGATCAAGCAAACATTCGACGCCCTTGATGCCACCTGCCCGATCAGCGTCGACGAGAACACATTACCACACCTCGCAAATACATTCATCGCTGGCGCGTTCAATACACTTCACGAAGGCCCATTTTCGAAGTACCATGGCCACGCCATTACCGCCTTTCAAACTACTTACGATCGTCTTGCTGGTCTCATAACTCCAGAGCAAGTAGATCAATGCCACCGGAATATCTATGTCCCTGGGTCGATACAGTACAGCTCCCGCAACATGTGCCTTTTCACGTCTTCAGAAGCCCAGCAAATCTTTATGGCATTCTCTGCCAACCTTTGTATCTCCAAATTCGTAAAGCCGCAGTATCTCTTCACCACGAGCAAGTTTTCTAGCACCCATGTATTCTCCATAAATGCCGGATCGTCGCTCGCAATAGTTATCCTAATGCGGGCGTCAAAGAGAGCTCGAATGCGTTGGAACACCTCGTCCATTGGTTGGTGGCGAATATACGACCAAGGGCAGATTGTCATTCCGAGCTCCTTCTCCTTGATCAAGTTCATGAGATCTGCATCGCCAGCAGCATTTAGTCCGTGGTCAATTCTGTCCGCACCTGTGCTTGCGATACTCGATACCACCTGATGAATATGTTCGAGAGGATAGGACTTGCCAACATCGCAGTGCGCTGTAAGGCGAAAGCCATCATTCCTTGCTCGGATGAAGATTTCATCAAATAGCAATGGTGGTCTGTCGACTTCGTTCGAGTCAAGACCAATCCCCACTATCATATCGCGATATTTTAGTGCTGCATCATAATGTTCCATTGCGGACTCTGGTGATTCGTCCCGAAGGAAGCACATGATCCAAGCAGATTTCACCTACAGTGCGCTATGAGCAAAAAAACGTTTCCCAAGGAAGATAACGGGCTTACGTTGAGGTCCTGTCCAGCTTTCCGCTGCGCTTCTCGAAAACCCTCCATCATCGTCTCCCAACTCGTCCCAAAGCGCGTATGTCCTTGCGGATCAAAGAAAATCTCAGCATATCGCACATTCATCGCCGCAGCATGTTCATAATAATCCATAGCAAGATCATAGTAGTCCTGCTGCGTTTTGAGAGCCTCAAAGCCACCGTAATAGGCCTCAAAAAAGGACAGAGTCTCTTCATTGTTGTTCATGCGGTTCCCAGTACGCGGCTTCAAGGTGTCGTGAGAGTCTCGTAATTCATCAAGTGAAGAGAAAGGTTGACCGGTTCGAGGGTTGATGATTGCTTGGCCATTTCGTTGCGAGAACTTCCATTTTAGATCTGCACTTATAATTCCTTCTATGTGAACGTGAAGCTCGACTTTAGGAACTGCGTCGATGTATGGATCTTTCGTAGCCACCAGGGAGCGCCTCAGCTCTCCTCGTCCTGCTACGGACAGTGCATTCTCTACGTCCGTCATTGTGGTCGCGGAGTGGTATCTGTAGAAGTGGATTCGCGAGTGCAGTCAGCAAATGCGATCTAAGGAGAACAATAGCACTGATTTTGAGCTTTCGAAGGGCACAGTAGTGATATCAATGTATATAAAAGGTGGCCTAAGGACCGTGTACATATTTGGTGACTCAGCAGAGGCAGACCCTGCGGCTGATCATTGTACCGATCGACCGAGCAGTATACCGCCAAGCAGGCCGGAGGACGGCGTGTTCCTAGACATGGTCATAATTGACCAGATCTTGTCGATTGCTGAAGGAAGTGCGAAAAGAGTCGACCGGCGAAATAATATACCGCTTGCCCGACAACTTGCGAGCTGCACAAGTCTCACGATGGGATTGCAGTACACGACGTCATAGAATATGTTGAACTGGGATGGATTGCCTATGGATTTTCGACGGCTAACCAGACTAGCCAACGAAGACCCAATGTGGGTGTGGGTGTGTCTGGCCCTACGGGCCCTGCTCTGGTTCCCGCCGTGGTATGATTCGCAAACCGAAGGCGAGGGAAGCAGTATCATGGTGTTGGGGTCTCAAATTAGCTATGGCGCTGGGGGAGGGCAGATACACGTCAGTGCGAGGGGCGATCACCCAGCGGCTGTGAATTAAAACAGAGGTCCGGTGCTATCGGTCTAGCTTGCAGTGCTATGGTTATTGTATTGTGGTTCTGTTAAGCGTACATCAGACAGAGGGCTCAAGTGTCGACCCGTAATCGAGGGATGGGATAGAAGGCTTCATTGTATCGGCGGCCAACTATGAGGTGAGAGTGATGGTAGATGGATGGCCTCTCTTTCCTCAATTATGCACCATTGAAATAACACTCTACATCATATTAATTCGTGAAAGATGCGTTAACCATCTATGCGCCCTGCAGCCCATTCTGTACTTTATATAGCACTTTCTCATCAAGTTCATTTGCCTCCTCTTCTAGTAAGTCACCGATGGCCTCAAAGTTCTTCGCAGTCTGTTTATATAGGGTGGCAAACTTATGCCTACGCATAGCTTTGATTTGTACCTTCCGGACAGTCCATTTATACTCCGACGTGGTTTAGTATAACTGATCGATCGTGGTGTCTCTACGAGTCCGTTTATGGGTTAGAGAGCGTAGTAATGTTTCCGGAAACGTTGCGGGTTGTCTCTGCTCCTCACTACTACTGTAACCTTGCTGAGGTCGCGTTCGACCACAATGCAATATCTAGATATCTAAACACTTGCTACAGATCTCGCAACAACAAATCGCACACATCTAAATCGCACACATCTAGCGGCTAGTAAGCTACCTTGTGCCGTCGATTTTCTCAGCCTGCTCGAAGCCCTGAGCCCTTTCCATACCGCTTGCGCACACAAAACTTACCCACGACGCGATGCGACTCTTCTACATCAAGAATGATGGTAATCTCAGCCGGACAGAAGACTTAATCTGCGACAATGATATATGGGCAACGAAAGAGCGCACAAGCTGGCGAAAGCAGCAACAAGGATGGAGAGCGAGGAGCCACCGCAGCGAGACGGCCGTCCATGGTATCTGGTACGACTGGCGCTGAAGAGAGCAAGAATCATCAAGGGACCGCTGCTGGTAGGCAGAGAGGATACGGGCAAGTTGATTCCACCCAATTGTATATCCCAGCATGTAAGTCAAATGGAAATCCCATTGCTGAATGCATCTGAATATAGCGTACCAACCGTGAAATGAACGACCAAGGAACGCTAAGTATACAACACAATATCCTCCACTTTGAAGTCGATCCGTACATGACTATGATTCCAATCACTTAAAGCCTTCATCACATAGAGTTTTCCCATGCTTTCGATGCTTCGATCTCGCTCTTTTTGGTCTAGAGTGCTTAGTGTCATGAAAGAGGCGAGTATAGTCGAACCGCAAAGATAGGATAGTCTAGCAGCGAGTGAATCACGCTGCATTGGCGATGTAAGCGTAGTCCAAAAAAAGACAAATGGTAGAGTCATGAGCAGTAAAGTGATGATAGCCGTGCTTAAACAAGTCGAGACAACGAAACCAGTATAGGACTGAGCACTGCTGAAAGGAACACCAGAAAGAGTAACGACCAAAACTTCGGTTAGTACTGCAAGGAAAGAGACATAAGCTACGAAGTAATGACGGTGCCTAATCGAGGTAAAAATCGCTGTAACAGCGTGGGCACTTGAAGGAACGAGGATGCTCTCTTTCGGTGTAGCGCTACCTCTTGAAAGGCGTCGATACGGCTCAAGGCTGCGAATATCTAAGGTAACTATCATTAGCATAGTGTACTCTGGCTAAGGCTATACTTACTCTTCTCTATAATCCCCCAGAATGTTCTAACACCGATCCCGATAGAGGTGAATAGCAGGTGAACCCCGAAGCCTTGGCTATCCATGAAGGACTCAAAGCCTGAAGGGGTACCGACAGAGAAATAATAGAGTACGAGAGTTACAAGTCCGCCTAGGAACAGCCAAAAAGATACTAAGCTCCAAGGTCGAAGTGCAAATAGTTATTTTTCTTCGGCGAGTGGGCTGTATGATCTCTCGGAAGCGCTGAAATTCGGCTCGTTACTTGGACCGAGGATGATAAGCCCATATCCTCCGTAGTCTCTGGTGATATGATATTGGCCTAGCGAAAATTTCCTTTCCTGTAATGATTGCGCGACGGGCCCTGAATTCCTTTTATCTGTCGCTCTCGCCTGGAATTGCCCGACACTCACAGAACTATGCAGACCGCGAGCCCTGCAATGCTCGTTGCCTCGGAATATATTCCACTGGTGCGTTTGCGGATGGATAAAATAAGGAACACCACAATCACAAAGATGAAAAATACCAGGATACTTTCCGCCCATGCTACAGGCGCCCGCATTGCCAAATATGGCACGCATTGAGTTCCATCACCGTTCGACACACATGTCCCAGCAGTCGCGATGTAGATGACCTCAGACGCGAAAGCAGTACACACTGTGATGAGAAATGAAACCACTGCACCGTTAAATATGACTTTCTGGCCATACTTGCTGCTTATAAATAGGACCTGCGGCAAGGTGCAATTTTCGTACGTAAGGTGGATCGATCGCCCAGCCGAGGCACCACCAGGCTGGGCCAGCTGAAAGAATGGTTCCATTTCCTTGAGCCGCGTAAACAATATGCTCCACAGCATCCCAAAGAGCACAGCGACCAATATCGGAAAGTAAGTTCCCAGGAAATAAATCCATTTGAAAACCCGGCAAATACACTGAAACTGCCAAACGCTGGCGCCGTAGGAACATTCTGCCCATCGGAGTAAATGTAGGATGATGGGGCTGGTGCTGTTGTTGCTGTTGTACTCGGTGAATAATCGGCGGTGGCAGATGCAGCAGAAGTGACTGCAGATGGTACGCGACTGCTATCCTGCTTGGAGGCCCCAACTAATATAAGCAATATGAAGATACAAAATGTTACGATACAGAATAATAACAGAAATGGGGTTCTGATTGACGCAGGCAGATAGTACTTCTTTGCGAGGGGGAGAGGGTCCGGGAGAGAGTCTGCGCGGGCAGTGTTAAAATCAACCATCTCGGTCTATGGTTACTAACTTACCTCTATAAGTTCCATTGCTATTTGTTGTTGACCGCTTTTTCTCATTGGTATGGCCGTTAGTTGTCGAAACCAGAATCTGCCGTATTTCATCCATGATTGAGAACGAAGAAATACTGAGGAAATCGTGCCATTATTTATAGCTAAGGCAGCAGACTAGCTCTAGCAATTGAAGTAAGGCACTGTATTACCGCCTGCTTTTAATCGTTAAAACGAGCCAATCAAGTGAGCTTAAAAACTGTACTTGAAAGCCACAACACCTTAGACCTTGAGCGGCTGAGCTGCTGAGAAGGTCTCGAACGATTTAGACGTAGCTAACCCCGCAGCAAAGTTTGGAAGAGGAGACATTATCTGCGCGCCCGCCAACCATATAGCAGAAGCGCATACGGTTATTTGTGTGATGTCATCGTAATAGATTCTGTGGGTGTATGACTTGACATCGCCGGATGTGAGGCTTTGGTAGAGGAGGCCGGGGATCAGCGTGAATATGGAGCTTAGGAATTTGCCACAGTGAAGCTTCGAGCATCCTCTCGATTAAGTAACAAGACAGCTACTCATAGAACCACAGTTGGAAGATTCGCTACAGAACTATGCAGACTATTGCCGCTGTCCTAGGTACAAAAAAAACCTTGTTGGCTAATCATAGAAGCAGCTCCCTAAGGCTTGCCTGTACTAGGGTAAAAACCATATTTTTCGTTTGCCATATGTACCGCCCTAAGTAAACGCTAAAGGAGAGTGACGAGTCCACGTCTTACGAGCGTGGTTATCCGACAGAGTGTAGATTTAGAGGCGAGGGGTCGTGAGAGGTTCGTCCAGCGTAGAGATGAGAGGTCTGGACCGAGGGTTGTTTCGTCCGCTCGCGGGTGTAAAGAAGAGGAAGCGCCAACCACCACCGCCGACGCGCCGACGCGACGTCTCTGCGCTGGCTCTGAGCTCTTAAAGAGTCAGGTTCCTAGGCTTCACCGCGTGGAGGTGCAGAGTCCGATTTCGAAGCCCACCCCGAGATTTATACAGGGCGCCCTAGTAGCGCCAGGATAGCGCTTCGATGTTGGGCGGGAGAATGTGGATGGTATCGACGAGGATGGTGTCTGGCACCTGGCGAGAAAGCAATTGCAGAAATCGCTGCGGGCCCAGGCGGAGATGGAACGCGCGCGCTCTGACCGCCATGCCCCCACTTGCTAGAGTGGCGGGGTAGATGTAGATGAAACAATCCGCTCATGCGCCCCTCTTGTATGTACAATAGAAAGTGGCGAACGCTCCTAGCACCTTCCAACGGTATATTAACTGGACACTCCGCGAATATTTGGATGATTTCTGTACCGCCTATCTCGACGACGTGCTTGTCTACACGAACGGTTCTCTGCGACAACACCGCGAGCAAGTTGATAAAGGCTTACACGATTGAAAGACGCTGGCCTATACGCAGGCATTAAAAAATGCGAGTTTGAAGAGGGTAGAACCCAGCGGGTGCCCGGTCGATAAGGCAAAGAGACCCATCCTCTTGCACCAGAATATTTCGAGGAGCGATATCAAGATGACAGAAGACCAGCGGATAATCAGCCAGCCAATGAGAAGCTGAGTTGTCCGTGATAATTGTTCCCTCCTTCCAGCTGGATCACTTTGAGCAATTTTGATCTGAAGGAGCTGCATAGTTGTTCGGCCTTGTGACCTATCCTACTCCATTCATCTGCAATCAGAGCTCTGCCTTCAAGTACTGCTGCCTTGCTTACTGAACCTGGAAGCGCCCATCTAATTGATCTTTCAGATAGTCCCATGCTGGCTCTATCTGGTTCAAATCAGGATAGTTTGATGTATGTGGTGCACGTATTATCTGCTCCTGTACGTACTCAGCTTCACAGATGCCAATAGCGTTCTTGTGAAGTGGTGCACCATCTTCAACGACAACGATAGGGCGGGTTAGATAGAGCTTACGGAGCTCACGAATATATGGGAAGAGCTGTTCGTGAAGGATGAACTTGCGATAGAGGAACCAGTCTATACCCTTTGTCTTCTCGCCTCTCTTGAGGTCCTTATGTTTGAAGACGTGCTTTGGCTCTCGTACGCGCTTCATGCCTCTTGTCTTGCCAGCCTCTCTCCTCTGACAGTTATAGAGTTGATTAGTTCCAGTATGTACTATCCACACAAGTATGCGATGAAAGGCACAAGTTTTGGCATGGTGTGATGATGTATTGGAAGGCGCGTAAGAGCCTGTACAAGGTTCTCAGAGGCTGTCAAGGTACTAAATACGCGAAATCACGTGAGAGGTATCGGCGGATGAGCCAATCGCGATACTGTAATCAAGAACTGGCCAAAGATGGTTCTTCCGAGCTTGCTAGAGTTGATACAAAAAGTGGGAGACATGGAGCACGACTTGGAAAATGGAAAATTCCAAAAAATTGCAATAAATTTGAATTTAGAGATCGCGTTCGGTGTTGGATTGACGCGTTGCAAATGTCACGTTACGGATCAGGTAGTTGGAATAGGAAACTAACCTCTATTTAGTTAGCACCACCTAATGCCACCCGCGCAGCCTACGTTGCGATGCGCAAACTTCCTGATCCAACACCAAAGCCGACCAAAGCAGCCCGATTCCCCCCGCCTACATTTGCTTTAGATGAGCTCGCCTCAGATGCGAGTGGATCCGGATGAAGGGTGATGCTGCGATCGCTAAATGATAAAAATAGTAATCGTTGCCGCCGCCATATTCCACCCAAACTCTAGCGCATTTCATCACCACCCCACGTTTGGGTAATATAAACCCACTTGTTATCCCTCCTCCTTCCGGTCTCTATGGCCCCGTGTCTAGCAACAAAAGGCGAACGTAAGTTATTCACACCATCGTGTGCTTTGACTGATCGTTAATAGAAGCGCGGCCACAACCTTCTCCTCGTAAAAGCCTACGCCTACAACACCGTCAGGAACGCACTGTATCCAAGGGCACGAACACCGAACCTAGGCACCAACTTCCCTCCGCAATTGCCAACACTCCCAGCACAGAGGCATGTCACTCTCCTCCTACTATGCTCTAAAGCTAACTCAAGTCAAGTTTCCACAGGCTCAAGGACAAGAACGAAAACGACCGCAAGAACCCGAAGGTGCATCTAATCTCGCTCCATTCGAGCCCCTTCGAAAGCAACGGCGGGCGTCTCGTGCAAATGCTGCTGAGCACACACATGACCAGAGGGCAGTGAGGAACATCAACAATAACAAGACCAATTCCATTGCATATTGGAGCGAGGAGGGACACTGGCCTAAGCAATACCTCACCCAAGACGATCAGACTAGGAAAGATTTCGAAAATTACAACGGGATACCTTGGGTAGCAGAGATGGGGTTGAATCACCTACTTGCAAGGAAGAGGTCGTCGTCTTCTTTTCGTGGTAAACAATCGGAAGCTGGCTCTGTCACAGCCAGTTCTACGACAGCTAGCGATGAGAAGCCGAGGGAAGCTAAAAGCATCCCTTATAAGCGCCCAAACTATGAGACCGTGCTTGCTACCAAAGGTAGCTTTATGGGGAAGTTCGACTTGGGTATCACAGATACAAGCAAGAAACTGTGTCGAACTTTACTTGAGGCAGAACAATCAGTCCCTCAAGATACACTGTTTCGTGACGATCTATTCGATGAAACTTGCGAGAGTATGCGAGTGAGAAATGAAGCTATGGTTGTTCGAGACATTTCCCCACTGATATGTCCATCTGCCCAAGTGCTAAGGATCTATGGTGCGACACATCTCAAGGCTTTAAACGAAAGCGTTAATGAAGGCTGGAACTCCGCTACACCCGTTTACGGTCCTCGCCCACAACCTGATTATTCTATAGGGTTCGGACGGTCTGCGTTCATGGACGATCAACTCGAAAAACTTAAGCCTTTCGTAGGGGAGGTTCCAGATACTTTTACGTCCTATTTCATGGCTACTTGGCGGATGTACTTCCCGTTCCTAACGTGCGAAGTAAAGTGCGGCGCTGCAGCCCTCGATGTCGCCGATCGACAGAATGCTCACAGCATGACACTTGCAGTAAGGGGCGTTGTCGAACTGTTCAGGGTGGTAAAGCGCGAAAAGGAACTCCATCGAGAGATCCTCGCCTTCTCAGTCTCGCACGATCACCAAACAGTAAAAATATATGGTCATTACCCTGTAATCGACGGAGAAAAGACAACTTTCTACCGCCATGCGATCCATGCGTTCGACTTCACAGTACTAGATGGCAGGGAAAAGTGGACAGCATATAAATTCACTAAGAACGTTTACGATATATGGATGCCGACTCACCTGAAAAGAATCTGTTCAGTTATTGATGACTTGCCGCTGGATTTTAAGGTCTTACAGCAATCTGAGGCGGGGGAATCTGGACTTTCACAAGGTTTAGAGAGTCACCATCTCTCTGACCAAACAAGTCATGATGCTGCGTTTTTGAACGAAGTTGACAGTCAATCAAGTCATGTTGGTTCGCGAGACGCTACCCCTGATACTTCCCTGTCTCAGAGGATGGAGGGGGGCGAATTCTGGCATACCTATTGAGCAGTTGGCGGTTGCAGAGTCAGAGGTAACTACTAACTGAGCACCTGGAGAAAACTGTACAATGCACCGATGCCTGGGATGCAAATGAAACTATGACAGTACATCAATTGTTTCCTGCGATCACTTTGCGCATCATGTCTCCTTACAAAATCACTCTTTATTCCCTTTTCTAGCGTTCGCCCACGCATCTGATCCCCCCCCCCCTCAATCTTCCTCACTTTGGACGCCGCTTCCCTCAGCCATACCTGCTCCGTTGTTGAGACTGGCCGATAGAAGGAGTCCCAGCAGAGCCCTCAAGACAAGTAGGAACATAGAGCTTGAGTTGCTGCCTGTCCACCTGGGGGAGGGAAGCTTATTTGACTCTGTGCTGTACTTATGGTCCAGCGCGTGCATACTGCGGCCTGAGTCCTGCCTGTGAATTTCTTGAAGATCCATTCCCAAGACTTGTCTCCTCTTTCTTGTATGCCAGCAAGCGCTGCTCGTCTACAAGGTTCCCATGGGATATTCACCCCTTTGTGCTGGAACCCTGCTTTTTTTTTTGGGACTCGAACACGCGTCATCGTCGCTTGCTGAGATCAGGATCGCTGTCGCTCAAACCACTTCTCGTCATCCGCTACTTGACGGTTCGCTCTCTTCCGACGGCAGAGCTCCACCAGCACACCGACGGCTCTTTGCTATGCTGAAGTCTTGTATATTGGGTTGTTGGATAAGGATGATCGTTTCCGCTTAGCAGGACGTGGTTTCCCTATCCACATTGATCAACACGGGATTTGCTGTTAGGCTTGTCGTCTCTGCAATTACTGCTATGGCTCCCTGACTTATCCTGACTTGGCTCTAGAGATGGATCGTGGGTGGCCAGCCTCAAGCTTTCATCCTTTTCGGACGTCAGCGTCGCTGTCACATCTTCTTTCACCTCTTGCTGCACCTGCCTGCCGTCCTCGTTGTCATTGCCGTAGACCCAATCATCCCGCTCCTCCTCCTCCCCACCAAAGATATCGGAATCCAGTGCAGGGCGCACCAGCTCATGCTCATCTGCTGCGCTTTGAACCGTAGGAAGAATGGTCAGGGAGGGGATGATCGTGAGGACGAGCAGGAGGGGACATCATGGCCTCAGACTCAACACAGACCGTACATTGACCTGCTGCACTGGTGTGGTCGTGCAAAATGGCTCGCTCGAGGCACCGGAAGTGCAGAAAGTATGAAGGGGCATAGAATCGGACATTGAAGGCCTAGGTTCAGAGTTGCCGCAAGCGCCCTGCCGCCTCGAATAAGTCACCAATATCGTGCCATACGTCGGAATTAGGGCCGGGGGTTGTCGAGTGGATGGCGGCCCCTAGGCGCTATCGAGAAGACCCTCATCTGCCGCTGCACTTTCAGCACGAAGAAGACCACTTGTCGTTGACTTTCAGTTTCAGACGCCCTTGAGTCGTCATCGCCCCAGCAGCACAATTGGTTCTTTCCTATGCCATGTTCGAAAAACTGGTCGTCTGGTTTCCACGATAGAGGATAAAGAGCGTGGTGCTCACCTGGACTACCGCTTGCGTAACTGCCTGGCGCTGACCCCGTTACCATCAAGAAAGAGCCGCCTCTCTCTCATTTGGATTTCTATTTCCAACTAACTTCAAAGGTTGGCGTTACCCAAAGGGCTGCGTCCTCCGATTGCAAAGCTCTCCTTCTATAGCGTGGTTATATATAGCAAGTTGTTCGATTGGAGGGAAGGTCTCGAAAGTCATCGTCATTTCCATTGGTCGTTGGTGGCCATACCGTTTCCCTGCTTCTCAGATGTCCAGGGTTAGTTACATCGTCACTCCCACTTGTCGTCAGCTACTACTGCTGATTGGCGGCATGCTGAGTTCTTTACTACTCGGGTTGAAACAGGCGTACTAGAATTCAGGGAACCTCGGCCGCTTTTTAGCCTACGAGGATGGTACGGATATGCTCCTGCACAGGTTCTGTCTACTTCCTAAGATGTGGAGGCTCGGGTGGATTGTACAACTACGTTAGGCCATTATTCACACATGCTTAGGATATGGCACATATAAGTTTCTATATCTTGCAGATGTTCGTGTTTGTGAGTAGTTGCTCTACCTAGGCTATGGTCTCTCTAAAGCTAGCGTTGAGTAAAACCCTGTGTTGTGCAGGAGTTGCTCGAAGTCTTGGGGTGCTGACATTAGGCGAGAGAAAGAGGGAAACCACAGTACGCCAGAGTAGAATTGTATTTAACCACTCAACAACAAAGTTTTATTTGGAGGGGGTATATATCGATAACTTAATATACATGTGATGAAAACGCAACAACATGATCGAAATCGTTACAGCATCCAACACCACCAAGTTCTCAAACATTTATCCAAATCTACTGGCTGTGGCCTTCCCTCTTGAGCACCTCATTACACCGCCCACAAACCTTCTCCTTCTCATGCTTGACGTAGCGCCAGCACCGCGGACACTTCTGCTCCGTAGGCCGATGCACCACCACCCTCGCACCACTATGTAACCATGCATGACCCTCTACGGGCGGAATCATCTCTTGCACCCCATTACTAGTGTGCGTCGTGTCCTCGAAGCCGAGCTTGAAATCCGAGACGACGAAGAGGGCCGCGAAATGTTCTGGGAAGGTCACGGGATCGAAGTCGGGGCGGAGGCAGCGGGCGGCGAGAGAGGAGAATGATTCTACCGCCTCGTTGTTGAGATATAGCGTTACGCCTGACTCGAGGGACGAGCCGATGAGTTTTTCAGCGCGGAGACGTTCTTGTGCGGTTTTGATGGTAGCACTGAGGGTGGCGACGTCCTTGTGCATGTTTTGGAGGTCTTTGCGGGCAAGGCGGGAGGGGTAGGGGAGGGGAGTCCATTGTTTGCGTGCGGGGTGAGTGGATTTTATGCGGAGGGTTTGGGGGACGTGGGCCCATACTTCTTCTACGAGGAGGGGGAGGATGGGAGCGAGGATTTTGAGGGTTTCGTAGAAAATGAGGCCGAGGACGCGTTGGATGGCTTGGCAGTCTTCTTTGTCGCCGGTGTAGATTCGATCTTTGAGAGTTTCAAAGTAGAATGCTGAGAGATCATTTGATATGTATTTGTTTAGTGTGTTGACGCCTTTGTAGAATTCGTACTTCGTGTAGTGGGCGTGCACTTCATGGCCGACTTGGATCAGGCGGTGGACAGCAAGACGATCGGCGAGATTGGCGATACTTTCCTCTGCTTCCTCGGTAGCAAGGTCTTCAAATCTTGAAAAGGCCGGTGGGCACGAGGGTAATGAAAAGATGCCGAGCAGCCACTTGAATGTTATGCGGTACTTAGCGAGTGCCTGGTGGACGGACATCAAGACAGGTTGGCCGATAGTCACGTCTCGTGTGTAGTCGCCACTCGCGACCCAGAGACGGAGGGCGTCAGAACCCATGGAATCATATACCTGCTCACCTGGCTTCGTTTTTGCTCTGTTTCCTTTTTGACCTTTGTGGTACTTGCGCGTGATGGGTGGCAAGAGCTCACCGGATATGATTTGAGCCGGAGATATGACGTTACCCAACGACTTACTCATCTTGCGACCTTCCGAGTCGAGCGTGAAGCCATGTGTGATCAAAGTCTTGTAGGGTGCCTGTGGAACAGAGGTTGAGTAGAGCTGGGTAGCAATGTAAGTCAGTAGCGAAGACTGGAACCAACCACGATGTTGGTCCGTTCCTTCAAAGTAGACATCGGCAATGTATCGATCTATTCGTCTCGGCAGAAAAGCCCAGCTGCTACCACTGTCAATCCATACATCCAGGGTATCTCTACCTCGAACGTAAGTGCCTACTAGACCCGCTCGTATCCATATTGGGTCATTTGGATGGTCTGTCCACCAAGCGTCAATGCCTCGCGTCTTAATTGTTTCAATAATATGGTCTATAGTTTTCAAGTCCATAACAGGCACGAGTTTGCCGTCAATGAACTGGAAAAGACAAGGGATAGGCACACCCCAAACACGTTGACGAGAGATGCACCACTGAGTTCGTCCTTGGACAAAACTTTCTAACCTTGACCGACTAGAATCGGGAATGAACTTAACCGCAGCAATTGCCTGCATTGAAGGCTTCTTGATGTCCCCAACATCCAAAAACCATTGCTCTGTAGCTCTCGTAATGACAGGCAGTTTAGTCCTCCAATCAATGGGGTATTTGTGAGTATACACTTGTTTGCCTCGAAGCAAGCCCTGCTTCTCTAGGTAGTCACACACTGCATTACTTCCCGTCTTCGCATTATCGGCAACAGGCAGACCTTGGAGAACCTCGGGTCGTTTAGGAAATGCGTCCTTTGTGAATGCACCTTTATCGTCTACAGGAGCGAAAGCTGGAAGACCAAGAGCGTGGCAAGCGTGATAGTCCTCTATACCATGACCAGCAGCCAAATGGACTACACCAGTACCAGATGAGTCAGTGACAAAATTAGCGTGGATGATAGGCTGCGGGCCTCGATGTTTTTGGAACGGGTTTTCGTATTGCGCCTGCCCAACGAGGTCTGAACCTCGTAGCGCAGGAAGAACGACAGAAAGTTTTCGCCCGATGACTGTCTCGTACTCTGCGACTCTTGTAGCTGCAACGATGGTCAATTCGCCACCTTTATCTGAGTCTTTGACTATGCAGTATTCCATGTCCTCATGCACGGCGATGGCACTATTCGCTGGGAGCGTCCAGGGAGTTGTAGTCCAGATAACTACATTGACATTGCCATCGATTCCTTTCAATGCACCATCCCTCAAGTCTTTGGAAACTTGTATCGGGAATCGTACAAAAGCAGCTAGGCTCTCGTGCGCTTCGTCGTACTCCAATTCGGCCTCTGCAAGCGCTGTCATTGAACTTGGACTCCAGTGCACTGGTTTGTTCTGTCGATAGATCAAACCCTTTTCGACCATGCTCCTGAAAATTTGAAGTTGTCTGATTTCAAATTGGGGCTGCATGGTCGTGTACGCATTATCCCAATCACCCATGACGGCCCATTCTTTGAACCCGCGTTTTTGTTCATCGATGGCAGTCAGTGCTAGTTGACGTGCTGCCTCACGGATGCTCACAGGACTGATTTGTGCAACGTCGTTGCCTTGGGCTTGCAGGGCCTTGATCTCAATGGGTAGTCCATGACAATCCCAGCCAGGGATATATGAGACAATTTTGCCCTGACTGACTTCAAAGCGACAAATAATGTCCTTCGTTATCTTATTCAAGGCATGCCCGACATGAAGAGGACCGTTTGCAAATGGCGGCCCGTCATGCAGGGTGAAAGTAGATGAAGGAACATTTGATGTCTTGTCGTCCGGTGAAGTGACAGTGGAAAATCCTAACGGGGATTTAGATTTTTGGAGTGAATTCAGACGCTGCTCGCTTTGCTGCCATGCATAAAATTCATCTGTGCATCGAAGCAGATATTCTGGAGTAGCATCTGCCAATGGTCGAACGGGGAAGGTTGATTTGGGTAACCTAAGAGTGCTTGACCACGATGTGCGAAGGATACGCCTTGGGAAGGTTGACTTGGGTAACCCAAGAGTGCCTAACGACGATGCGCGAGGGACACGCCTTGGGCCTAGCATGATGGCGTCCAAGGCGTGCGGGTGGTGCGGGCGAGAAGAGCTGACTGATGTAGGGCCGGGGGAAAGGGAGGGGGGAGATGTGATGTGATGGGCTTAGAACAAAATTAAGTTGGCGGCGGCTGGCAGAAGCCAGAGCCGAAGTTGTCGCGACCCGAACCCAAACCCGAGAAGAAGAAAAGAAAATGTGTGCAGCAACCCCAAGAAGGGCAGCATGAAGGCTGATATGTACAAATGGTAGAGATTGTGAAACGAAAGAAAAATAGGCTTTCTTCACATTGCTTTAATACCTAGACGATAAGTAAGCTGTCGTCTTTGCTGTTTTTCATCGGGTACGGTTGGCGCTATGGTGCATGGCTATGTGACATAATCACAACATTGGCAGTTACCCTTTCTAGTGCCATACAGCCAATGTCACTGGGATGTCTGCACGAGAGGCGTTGTGATATACAGTCCAAATTGAGCATACCGCAGAGCACATCCATCTCTACACACCGCAAAAAAAACACAATAACACCATGAAGCACACTCATGTAAACCCCTCAACTTGCTTACACTTCATGTACACGTTTATCTTGGCCGCTCCTTCGCGCTGCGCCATGTCGTTGTACAGGCCTCCTTACTCACAAGGGTATCTAAGCGTCAACGGCATACATACCTGTGTACCACAGTGACTTGCATATGTTATTGGATCGAGACTATCACAACGACATCATCTCCAAGTGTCAGCAGCGGCAAGCCAAGGCAAGGGCGTATGCAAGCCTTTTCATCGACTCAATAAAGCGGGAAAGCCGCATGTCGCATAAGCCAATTCAAAACTTCCCAACTTCTTAGCTTCATCCAAAAGCAAAACTACTACACATTGAACCAAAACGGCCTTGGCCCCGCACAAAACCAACGAACCCCCGTCATTCGCGCTTATCTCGCGTGGGGGGAAGGGAGGGCGGCAAACAGTGGATACTACTGTGCCACCCAATACGCTGTCCCGCTATGTACTATGCACGCACGTCTGTACAACATGTGGCGGTACTGCTGATGTCTTTATCGTACCATTATATGCAACACCGTGTGAACCGTCTACATGGGAATATGCCACCGGTATGCAGCTCAACCAATCTGGAATCTGGAGTACACTCGATGCCCACAACAAGTCAGAAAGAAAACAGGTTTTTGACCGTCTCGTTTAGTACACCGTCAAGGCGCTGACAGCTCCATTCTTCAGCACTTCAAACACCATCCCGGGAAAACCAAATAGCTCGACGTTGCCTACATCGCCTGCAATTTCCACCATGCCACTTCCCGGATTGGCAAAATTGCTTTTCTTGCCTGACCCCTCATCCCAACCACCCAAGAGCTCCACGCTGCTGCCTGGGCTATCCCCCCATCCCCTATTGAGAGCCATGCCTCGTTGTTGCAGTCGCTCTTGCTCTTCGCTATCGTAATGTGGTTGGAACACTTCCTTGAGTCTACCCGAGATATCAGAGAATTGCATCTCTGAGTTGAGGGGATCTTGATACATGTTCGATGGCACATGCTCTAGCGTCCACCTGCTCCTTCTATGACGATTGAACTGGTACGAGCCTGGTACATTGCCATGAAATATGACTTTTGTCGCTGTGAGGTGATTCAAGGGCTGTACTGTAAGCTCGCCTTCTTTGTGCAGATCGGACTCTTTGCGCTCTGAGGTTGGTGATGATGGCGAAATTTGTGCCGGTTGTGATATCAGGATGTCAAAGCCATGGTGATAATAGTTGTAAAAGTGCTCTGCGGTAGCTATTTCGCGCTCCTGTGCTTCGAGTGCTGCCTCGTCGTCATCGTCACAGTCATCGCCATGATCAGACCCAATCGCTGAACTGTGGTCTGAATCAAGTATGTCATCGGGGGTGAGCCCACCGGGTGACAAATCAGAAGCGTCACTTGTCCTTCGATCTTTATGTATCGACAGCCGATGGTCGTTCTTGCGATATATAGAATCCGGTGCACCTAGCTCCATAATCAAGTCTTGAGGGGTGGTTTCACTAAGAGTAATGCAGAAAGGAGATGCAAAACGCCTTACAATCTCGATGCGTCCTTCACCATGAATCTTGACTGTTTCAATCTCGTCTGGACCTCCTTCACGTCCCTTGCCAGCCAGAGCCAGCGATCTAGGATTCGGCGGTATCGCAGTGAACAGACTCCCCCGAGCTTTTTGCCATGATTCGCCGTGAAATATTGCCATTGATGTTGCAGGCCCAGTAGCAGTAGATGATAGGAGCGAAATAAAGTCCTTCCTTGGTGAATATGCCGAATGTTGCACAGGAAAATTGAAAGCAACGCCTGGGTATGACAAATTATATGTGCCTCTAGCATTTGGATCCTCCGATCTTGGTGGGATGTACTCTCCACCATAGGTTGGCCCTAACAGCTTGTCGTAGACGTGTCGGAAGCGCGGTCCAGATGGCCCTCCTGGCAACATACCATGTCCATCCCCTGGCTTATAGACCTCAATATCCTTATACACCAGCCTGGCTTTAGCAAAGTCAAGCACTTCTATCAGTCGTAAACGCTGATCTGGTCCATCGAACTGTAGTCGCAAACCGTTGTCTGACAGAACGAGCTGCACAGGAGAGGCGATCGGGCGTAAGTCGTCATGGTAGAGTTGGAATCGAGGGAATGATTTGACATCTGCTTTGATGGTTGTCAATATATCATGTAAAGAACAACCGAGTGCTGTAATGTGGTCAGCTAGCTGGCTTAGGGTGTGGAGATGCCATGATTGTACTTATGAAGCCCACGCTGCGCCCCGGCTGCAGCTGCAAATTGCCGTCTTCCATGTTGAAGGTAAAAAAATGAGTATAGATAGTATAATTTATCAATGTGTTGAGTGTTAGTCTATTTCACGGCTGGATGCTGTAGCCAAGGTGAGCTCGTGTTTTGCCCGCATGCGCATAGCAAGTCACATGCGAGTATCTTCAAACCAAAAATAAAGTAGCCCAGTAGACTAAAGAAGCCGTTCAACGCTAAGGTCTCTAATCTAGCACGATGCAGCGAATAATGCGTAATCGAGTGTGTTGCTGTTGAAGGATGAGGGGTGGAGGGGTGGACGATGCAAGTTGGACATGTCAAGTCCAAGGTGGTTGGTAGGAATGTCTATTCACAAGAGGCAACACAGGCCCTAGATGCTACGCGCACCACTACTTGTCATGGTATAAGTCTATGAGGATATTGATATAGCACGTCAATAGTTGGACAAGTGTTCCCGGCTTGGGGGATGGGATGGGAGATGATGACTCGGCTTATCTGCGGCAAGCTCAAGCTCCATCTATTGGTCCCTGCATAGCCTTAGCGCGTAAACAATAGTCCCACTCATTGTTTGTATACTACAACACTGGAAAACATCACTAACCACAGCTTTAACCACTACCACCACCCAGGCAATAATATACACAAATCTACGCCATGTCTGGTCTCCCACGGCCAGGAGCGGCACAGGTCAAGCGAACAATATCCACAATGCGACCACCAACATCACGACCAAACCCACTATTGTCACGCGGTCGGTCTGCTACTCCCGCCATGGATGGGCGTACATCGCGAGCAGAATCAGTAGCTTCATCTAGGGCTCCGCGATCTTCGCCACTGAAGCGAAAAGAGCGCGAATATGACGCTGCTGAAGAAGAGACAAACATCAACGTTGTCGTCCGATGTCGAGGACGCAACGACCGCGAAGTGCGTGAAAACAGCGGCGTGGTAGTTACAACAAATGGCATCAAGGGCTCAACACTAGATCTTTCAATGGGGTCAAACGCGCTCAGCAACAAAACGTATCAATTCGACAAAGTATTCTCGCCAGCTGCCGACCAGAACATTGTCTTTGACGAAGTTGTATCGCCCATTCTCGACGAGGTAGGCATTCCCAGTTCAAGTAATCATACACAAAATTAACTTGCTCTCAGGTTCTGAATGGCTTCAACTGCACCATATTTGCCTACGGCCAGACTGGTACAGGCAAGACCTACACCATGACTGGTGATATCTCCGATATCCTTCCCTTGCCGGACGCGGCTGGTATCATTCCTCGTGTCCTCTACGCCCTCTTCGCCCGACTTGAAGCAGACGAAACCGAAAACTCTGTCAAGTGCTCATTTATCGAGTTGTACAACGAAGAGTTGCGGGATCTGTTTTCCACAGACGAGAGCGTCAAGCTGAAAATCTTCGACGACAACAGCAAGAAAGGTCACAGCACAACCTTGGTCCAGGGTATGGAGGAGTGTCATCTGAATACAGCGGCCCAGGGTATTCAACTATTACGCGAAGGGAGCCACAAGCGCCAAGTTGCTGCAACCAAGTGCAATGACCTCAGCTCTCGGAGTCATACAGTCTTCACCATCATGGTGCACATCAAACGCACGACGGAAGATGGCCAGGAGTATCTTAGCGCTGGAAAGCTGAACCTTGTGGATCTCGCTGGCAGTGAAAACATTCAGCGGAGCGGCGCCGAAAACAAGCGCGCAGCAGAGGCGGGTTTGATCAACAAGAGCTTGCTGACCCTTGGTCGCGTTATTAACGCCCTTGTCGAGCGCAGCTCACACATTCCGTATCGTGAGTCGAAGCTCACGCGTTTACTACAAGATTCGCTCGGAGGCCGGACGAAAACTTGTATCATTGCTACAGTCTCACCAGCGAAGAGCAACCTCGAGGAGACGATTTCCACCCTAGATTACGCGTTCCGAGCCAAAAACATCCGGAATAAACCACAAGTGAATCAGGCAATCAACAAAAAAACTCTATTGAAGGAATTCACTGCAGAAATTGAAAAGCTGAAAAGTGAATTAATTGCGACCCGCCAGCGGAATGGTGTTTATTTAACACAGGAGAACTACGAGGAAATCACCACCGTCAGCGAGTCGAGACGAATCCTTAGCGAGGAGCAACGCGATAAGCTCGAGAATATGGAGGTCAACCTTCGAAATAAGGTGGAAGATCTTTTTAAAATAACGACAAACTTCCAGACCCTGAAGAAGGACAATGAGCAGACACAATTAGCTCTAGATAATACTCAAGGGATCCTAGAAAAAACCGAGATAGTTTTGGAGCATACCCGACAGAACCTCAACGAGGAAACGGAGCTACGCAAAGCCCATCAGAAAACAGAGGACGCATTAGCAGATATCGGAAAAGATATGATTTCTACACTTAGCAAGACAACCTCGGACATTGATGGACTGCGATCGAAGATCCGCCGGAAGTCAGAACTTCAATCTCAGAATCGACGAAACTGGACATCTTCGCAGACCAATGTCGTAGACACTACAAGGCTTGTTGAGGATCGCATTGAGGAACTTCAACAACAGCAAGAGGAATTGATGACCTCGCTCTCTAATCGAATGCAGGCCTTTGTCAAAGATGAACTTGACAATCTAGGTGCATCTCAGTCATTCCTACAGGAGAAAATGGAGGCGTATCAGGTGTCTGAACAAGAAGTCAACGAACAGACAGCGAAATCCCGTGACGACATGAATGAAGTACTTGAAGAAATCAAGACGCTACGCGAAGATGTGAAACTTAAGATCGGTGCTGGCCTCGACGAGCTGTCTGCTGCGGCAGAGACGATCTCAGCGAGCATTATCACTGAATTGGAGGCTTTCCACACCCAAGTGCACTCTTCATACGCCTCATTGGGACGCGACTTCAAGACAACTTTTGACGACCTTGTGAAAGACCTAAACGAGCAACAGGCAGAGAATGAGCGTCTTCGCCAGGAGGTTGTGGACGCAAATACAGCAATGATTAAAGCGAACAAGGCTTCTCAAGACCAGATAGCGCACATTATTGACGAGGAAAAGCAGAGGTCAGCCGAGGAACGTCAACGCCTGCTCTCACAGATAACTGCCCTCGTCGGCGCAACTTCGGATGCACAAGAGATGAGGCTCAGTGAGAAACTATCTGGTGTAAGGGAAGAAATTGGTGTGGCCAACACAGCATTCGAGGCGAAGCAAGAAACATATACGACAAGCATTGATACATGGTCAAGCCGATCGCAAGACATATTGGCGGGCGTTTCTAAATCAAGGGACGCTGTAAAGACAAAGATCAAATCAGACTTTGCCGCTGCAACTGAACATTCGACATCAATCAGAGATACTACAACTTCTGTTCATGCAAGTACCGTCAAAACCGTCGAAGCACAAATGGCCCACTTGGATACGCAGTTGCAGTCTCTGGATGACATCGTCACCGAGATTCGCGAGCAAAACAATTCCCACCACACAGCCCACACCGGCTCACTTGCCGCATTGTCGTCGACTGTGCAGGCATCGTATGCCAGCATTGGCGAGCACTTGTCCTCTTCTTTCGAACGCGTCCAATCATTAGAGGCCGATGTATCTGCACAAGCCGGCACATTGAAGGATACTTTACCATCCTTAGGTGCAGATGCTGTCATCCGTGCACCTCTCCACGAGCTTCGCCAGAATATCGGCTCGCAGAATCTCATCGAATACAGCGCAACCGGCGAGACTCCTCAGCGAGTATCCTACCAGATTCCTTCCAACCTTCCTCGCACCGAAGCTCATGAAAACCTCCTCTCCCGGCTGCGTGACCGCCCCAAATCCTCTGACTCCACCACCCGCAGCCCTTCCAAGCAAGCCATCTTCAACGACGCTACAAACACCCTCTCCTCACCCACCGACATGTTCAAACTCAGCACCGCCACCAAACCGATATTTGCCCGTTCTATTAGTGCGAGCTCTCATGCACATACAATAACGTTCAGTACTAGCGCGTCACTACGTGAACTAGATGTTAACGTCGTTGCGCAGGAGTCGCACACTCAGCCTCTCCCTCTCATATCCCAGTCATCAGACAATATGGTCATGGCCCTTCCACCAAACAAGAAACAGCGCGGTAACGGAGATGATGGGAGTAAGCTGCCGATGAAAAGGATGCGAAAGACAGTAGCGGGTATCGCAGATAGGGAGAATTTGAGCATCACAAACTTTGCAAATAGTGTTGGACCCGGAGTTGCAGGGACTAGGAGGCTGAGAAGTCACGGTAGTCAGTGATTGAGCAGATTAGGAGGCGTTGAGCCAAGCGCTCGGAAAGCTGAAGACCTGGCGTGGTTCTCCTGGAGGTTGTTGTTCTCCAGGGCCCCCATTTCTGTATGTATAAAAGACAACTTGCATTGACTGGGCGCCTGGCGCGATTGAAAAACGAGTTCATGATCTTACATCACTCGTACTGCCCTTTGGATTGGCCTTTTACCTTTCTCAAAAGGCCCATATTGGCGTTAATGAACATAACCTTTTTCTCTTCAAACCCTCTCCCCTATACCCCATAATGATCAAAACCTCAGCCAATGCCCCTTTTTTTTCCAATGCCGCCCGATCCAGCATGCTCACGCCACCTCAAAATGTACCACTCGTCGCCCAGCTCGCACGGCCACGCACGTTCATCTTGATCTACAGGCGCGCTCCCGGGTACACAGGCCGGACCTCTCGCTCAACCTGCTCCTTATTCTGGCCCACCGTTAATCCTCCGATTCGATGTACCCAGTACTGATCACCGCCGTTATGCACACGCACTCCTGTACCTATTCCTGTGTCACACAGTTTGGCGAGCTCTAAGTTTTTAGCGGTCATGCCACTGTGCCACTTTCTGCTCCGCGGATGTCTGCCTACGAAAACAGGGACACATTGGTGAATTGCATTACTTGTTCGTGTCAGTCAAGCAATCAAGTGCTAGGTTTCGCACTGCCAGGATTCAAAAAACCTTGTGCCACACAATATGTGGGTGTGTGACCATTGTACACTTTTGCGACTGGTCATCGTTGCGTGCGGCGATACTCGTGCCGCTGTAAGTTTTTGCTGCATGGTCATGGGATTGTTGTTGTATGATGCTGTTGAGGCGCTGGTTTCCGCCACTGTATACTGGTAACCCGTTGCCACGGACGAGTGTGACTTGCTGGGTACCCAAGCTGAGGAAGGGACTCTATGGGGCGGGGCCCACGGGCCGAATGTTACATATCCGTAGTCACATAGACTATTGCTTTGTGATGTGCTTGACTCGGAGGAAGGTGTTTTAATGCCTTGGGAATACAATACTACAGTGGGTATTTACTACCGAGAGGGTCATTGCAGATCTGCGGACTGCGGATGACGACCTAGATGATGATCAAACGTTTCGCCCTGTAAGGATCTAGAATTGAGTGTTGCCGAGAAAAAGCAAGCCTTATACCCTTCAACTGATGCCCAACATTCGTGCGTCACAGCCACGTGGCATGGGTATGGCTTACATTGTGTAAACATATCGGGAGGCACACAAGGTGATGCATGAGCGGATGAGTAGTGGACCTGCAAATCTTCTACGTATATCAACAAGAACTGACGGTTTTCCATACCACATGTCTCTGTGCGCAGACGCCCACTACTCATCCGCTCATGCATACACCTTGTGCGTGTGTAAAGCGTAATTCTTACCAAACTCGGAGCTCGGATGTCGTGAAAGTAGGCGTGACATTGATTACAAATTAATGTATGCGCCACAGGGACCTTACTTGTAGTGAAACCTTGCAGCTCTGTCTACCTGTAAGAACAGCGGCGGTGAGTGTCCTCCAATAAGGGGTACTGAGTGGGCACTGGTCATGCCACAACATGCTGGACTAGGAAAGCTGGTCAAGAAAACTCCTCAAAAATACGAAGCACTTGGTCGACCAGATTCTATTACCTCCGCGGAAACACTGGACGTCACAATTCAGGGGCTTTGGGCAAACGAGAAATATGATGTCACCACACATTGGCGGAGAGAATACGAACCCAAGAAGGTCTTTTGAACTACGTATGGGTGCCGACAGTGTGGAATCAACTTCGTTACCAGGGAGTCGGGTGCTCGGCAAGGTGGTGAAGATGAGTGGCAATGACTTTTATTAGGCATTCGATCAAAGTGGATAGTCTTTGGAACATCAATCATGAAAATATCAGGTCAAGTTCAGGCCATCACCAACATGAAAAAAGCAAAACATGTCTTGGGGGCCCCGGAGGTTGCGAGCTAGCCACTTTCCCCTCACCTAGTGGCGACGAAATTTCTAGGGAGTGCGGCCGATTGGAGCTGCACGAGCTCTGTTAAGCGAAAGTTTAAATCCTCCGGAACATTTGCATTTTTTTTTTCTTCTTCTTTTTGCAGTTTCGTGGCTAGGAAACGAGGTCCCCCTTGGCTTTTAGTGCGATCTTAACAAGGTATTCGATCAGACAAGTGGGTTCAGTGGGATGCTTCATAAATTCACGATGTATTACTACCGGAAGTGTACAACGGGCACTAAATGCTGTGCTTCAATCGCTCGTGCATGCCTTGGTGCCTTTGAGTTTTGTGATCTCTTCGTTTATCGGGCTGATAAAATCGACCGAACTTCGATAGTACATAACATAATTATTTGATTGCCTATGGCTGACTAATTAACAGGTTCGTTTGTAGGATCGAATCATGTGCTTTTGCACATCACGTATTATGCATGACGCAGGTCGGCGACGTGAACAGGAACACCCGCTTGATCGAAATCTGGTTCATGTTCAGCCCATCGGGTTAGAACAGGCGGGCCATTAGCTGCAGCTTAGATTGAGCCGACTGTTTACTTTACCGGTTCTCTAGAGATTTGGTTGGACAGGTGATCGACCAAACGCACGAGACAAAGCCCAGATGTCTGGGCTGCAAGTGCTGGCTGATCAAAAGTCGGACTTGACGCTGTGAGACGTCGGGAAAAGGCCCCCGTCAACCAGGACATGCGAAGGCAGCCAGGGTTCACTGACAGCACTGCATTGCGTTGGCACGTTCGTCAAGATTTACTACCCTTACCACATGTAATACATTTAATTCGCTCCATTCATCGGCGAGCTGCAGTCGCATATCTCATCGCTGCCCAACTAGGCCAATACATAGGTACGAATCGGCTTGGAAGGCGTTTTGTCGGGACGAATCGGTGATGCAAAGTGCAGACAAATGAAATTGATGGCGACGGCCCGGCACACGTCCCTTAATCCAGCATAGTCAACCCACGCTACGCTAGCAAATGCAAGACAGTGCGACATTTGCTGAAATCTTTGAACCCTACAATGATGTGCCGGCGGGAGCGGGACACTGGCCCATAATAGCGGTAGGGGGCTATTCCCGGGAACTCGGTCCTGACACGGCGGCACATCCGCCATTGGCCTGCAGAGAGGGTACAGGGTGAAACAGCTACCCTACCCACCTGAGTATATTCGAGAATAGCAACCGCTGCTGGCATCTCAACAGAATTCAGATGCTTTACCGGGCAGCGTGTGTTCAGGAGACGGGCCAAAGTTTCAAAATTGTACAACAAAAACACAAGAGAGAGAGTGAGTACTTGTTGTTTGTAACACAATTGAATCATTGTATACGAAGGAAAAAACTACGTTGGCTGCCATATCGTGATACCATCGGGAACCAAGAAAACTGGACCGAATAAGAAAATGTTGCCAACCTAAACGTGGATCCAGATTCCAGAGTATGTTCTCATTAGGGAATTATATTTGTACAAATAAATTCAACACACTTTTGTGTTTACATGACGAGTGAATGTGTACGTGTTCGCGATAAACGTGGTTGCCATCCTCCCAGCCTGACTAAAATATTGCGATTTTTCTCTCATATGCAAACAAGTTGAGGATATGCCACAAAAGCGTGCACTGACCTGCTATCGATGTGCTGCGTGGGAGGGGTGAGCTTTGGGTTTCACCCGAAGGCTTTAGCTGAAATATCCTGTGAGATAACGTAGCGGTTCCAACGGTCGTGAATCGGAAATCATGCCTCCGACTCTTAGTGTCGGAGGGGGTGTCGGGGTACATGAATGTTCAAAATTGGTGGTTGGTTTGTGGGGAGTGTGTACTGAAGGAGCACATGCTAGAATTAGGCACCGTTCGGACCCTGAGGCTGTTTGATATCCTGGTCCATTCTGTCATCTCCACCTTCTTGCTGTTGGTTCCCTTTAGCCTCAAGATTTGGAAAATGAACGAGGTTTCCCTGGAGCATGCGCAATGTATCCGAATAAGCCTTTGAGGGGACGGCCTCTGGGTGAACCAGCAGTGAGGCAGGATCGAATTGAACGGGCCTAACAACGGTATGCCTCCTAGGATCTTTGACGAAGCATTCCTCCTCTTTTATGACGACTGGAGTGCTGACTTGCTGGACGCTATCATCTGAAAATTTCTCCGCCAGTATCTTGCGAAGTACTCTCTCCACCTGCTCATCGGTTGGACCTTGGCGCTCCTCTAAGTTGACGATGCGCTGATTCATGGCTCGAAAGCAAGTCTCTGTTCGATTCATAAACTCATGGCTTAGGACGATTAGACTCAAGGTTCGTTAAGGAACACTAGAAGCAACACTTACTACCAAGACGCGATAGTCTCGAACGACTGGTTGACCTTTTGTAGCTGGAAGCTGAAAGACATGATATAGGTTTGTGAGGAGGTAAAACGAAGAAGGGAGATAGATGGACAGATAAAGGATGAGGACAAAGTGAAGTGTAGAAGGATGGATCTGCTGTAAGAGGTCCGAGAGTTTAGTGCGTGGATCTAATGAGCCAAATGCAGATGAAAATGCGGAGGACAACAAGCCCAAGAGCGGGTGCAGCTTGAACTACGTCGCGCAGGTGGATAAAGGACTGCAAGGCCTTGTAATAGGCGGTATGAACAAGGGCCCGTTGGCTGGGTTGATCGAGGATGAAACGCATGATCTGTATCCAATCCGGTGTAGAAGCCTTGGCCAACGGGGCCAACAAGGGCAGCTGCGTCAGTCGACAGTCGTGTCTACTTGTGGGCGGCTTCGATTTGGTGGCTTGGAGATAGCATGTGCAGTAACCGTAAGGATCATGATAGACATGGCATAAAGCTAGCTTCCCATGCAGCACCGAGGCTGACAGACCGATGACTTTTTGCCAAACATGAAGGCTAGAACGAGCAGGCAAGATCTCGGTAGGGATCTCAGCAAAGCAAAGGCGTCATACTTGCAAACGAGAAGCCACATGGAAAGGGGTGGGTGTCTCCGTGTGGGATGCACGAGCGAAACACTTACCTAGGTTAGATGGTTTGCTTCGCATCCAGAAATGAAGAGACGGACAACATGAGCCAACTGCATGAGACGGGACATGGAGCGGCTACGCGGAAGCGGCTAGTTTTCCAGAGGGCGATGATGCATGCACTGCCGGGTTGGGGGGAGTTGAAGATGCGGATAGGGCCTGCATTCAGGCATAGCCCCATGCTCAGGCCTGCGGAACTGTTCAGCCGAGTCGATCGGGATGGGCTGACTAGTACCCTTCGTCGGCACCCTGTCGTATATTATTGCCGATTCGAAGCTCAGGAGGCAAATACGACACTATCACGCTCCGAGGTTGCGCATTAATCTGAGTACACACTTGATACCATTCGGTTGCGTGTTGGATGACGGCCCATATGCTCGTGCCGGACTGGTACTACGCTACTGCGGCCAGTTGATCGGTGAATGTTATGCAACCACTGTATCAATGTTTGCCACTACCACCTTTGAACGCCTGTTCCTGCTTACTAGTGCTTGGACTGCGAACGTGCCAAAGCATCTATCGATTCATAAACCGTTCCAAATCTGCTCTAGTCCCACGCTAAATCACCTTCTCGAAGACAGATGTTACGCAGCTTTCACTGAAAACGTCAACGTTGTCCAAGAGTTGGACTTCACGCCGTCAGCCGCAGACGGTTGAGGCGCTGGCTGAGTGCCATAGCACGAGCATGCCACGAGCATGCCATCAAATTTACCCGTAAGTTTCTTTTTCTTTCTACGGCAGCCAAGTATGCAATAAGCAAGCCGAGCCTTGCAGTTCAACCCATCGATGCGAAAACTGCTCTCAGTTCATCTCCAGTCTTCGAACCACTCACGCTTGAACTTGACCCCCATACCCACTGCCCCGTGGCACGGCTTGCAGCTGGAGAATAGGCTGTTGCGTAACCATAAACTCCAGTCTTTGGGTACCTCCAACCCAGGTTGTTGGCGCTCAGGTAAGGGGTCATTTGCTTGTATATAGACAGGTATGGATGGGTGTTCGCTGTGGCCACTCATCAGCAGCCACTTGCATATGCAGTGGACAAAAAACGAATGTGATTCGAGATCTTTACCACCAAAACTTGTTCCTCTGTAACCCTCAAAAGTAACCTAGTTTTCCTGATAAGCCGAGTCAGACACAACCGTTCTTAAACACCTTGCGCGCATGTCTCGGTTGGTTTCAAAATAACATCTCATCCGCACGGAAAAGCTGACTCAACTAATGGTCATGAGGGGTTAGGAGAGGCTGTAGTATAGTTTAACTGAGGCGGGCTTTTAACTGAAACATATAATTGGCATTGGCATGAGAGTATTCTGAGGCGATGAATCGCAGATTGGTCTATAGACCAGTAGTATCAAGTGGCGAGTCATCTCCTTATGATAGGGTTCGGCCCTAGGGAATCTATTGAGCGATACCTATGTTGATCTCATATATTTGGGCCCGGGTTCTTACGCATCAGACCACTGCTACCTAAGCAGCTAGACAACATTTCGGGATGCGAACGCGGTTACTCTACCCGCTCATACGCCGGCCGACCATGTCCGCTCAAGCCACCAGCATTTTTCTGCTTTGTATTTCAGTGCTGTACGCTGTTAACCAGTCCAAGCGTTGTTGCATCCTAAAAACAATTGTGCCCTGGGAGCAGCCTACGATGGTGCTCACCGCCCTCCAACCGCGACATCACACCCATTGGACAACCAAGGCATCAACGCGAACAAACAAAGTGACGAATAGAATCAATGTCATCCAACTAAATGTCGACAAGAAAATTCAATCTGCATGAGGAGTAGATGAATACACTGGAAGCGGTTAAGAGTAGAGAGAAACAGGGGTATGCTCGGTGCCCTGCTCCGTTGAAGACAACCTTGGAATTACTTGAAAAGCCTTATCACAGCTATTGATCAGATCGTCAGCTAAGACGGCGCGTAATCATTAATTTTGCCCAAGTCTTCGAGGATCGTACTAACGTCGGTACAGCCGGTACAGCCGAACGATAAAAACTTGCTACACCAGATGGTGTGTAGCCAGCCAATGATCCCATTGTAAGAATTCCGATACAGACGGCCGTGGCTTGATAGTAGAGATGTTCTTGTTTTTGATGATCGTCGCAAGCATACTATCAAGGCAAACTTGACCCCAAGCGTACGTCAAGAATCCCCACCACAACATCCGTGGATCGGTGAGGTATATGCGGAGCTGCTTATCGGCGTTTCTGAGACCCCTGGGCTGACCCGTCCTGTCTGTTGTTGGTCTACAGAAATATCTCAGTCTCAGGGTCAGCAGCCAAGTCAACGGTAGTTGCATTTCCTGCGCTGATTCCGACGCTAGGTATCGGGGCCTTAACTTTATTTTCACCATAATGAAACATCTGCGTGTTTGTGTGCTGGTTTTCGTAGTGGGAGTTGGGAAGTTCCTAGCACCATCTGCATAAGCCCGGTGTTGAGCTACATCACTGTACCCATCACCCCGCGCCGCTGGCTGCATCCTGAAGATGTAACATGACCAAATGTGCTAAAAATGCTCCAAAAAGAGCGCTCTCCATTTGAGATTTGCCGCCTAACAAACCAATGCACAGTGAACGCCATGACATACGGACCTCGGGCCGTGTAGACCCAGACGGGGCTTTCTGGTTTGGAAACTACCGAAGCTGATGTAACATGTGATTAAATTGAACCATCGTTATCTTCAGTATTGATCTCAGAGAAGAGTGGTCTTCGAATAAATCCTCCTCGCAGCAACTTTTATAAGCATCTGAATGTCAACAACACTACCCAGGTACCACTGACAAAGTGATAGTGGCTAAGAGTTTTCTCAAAGCTACATGTGAATATGAAACCCGAAGAGGACCTTATGTGCTAGTGACACAAACGCTCCCGAGGTCGCCAGAGTTTATCTTCGGCCGAGCCTACTTAGGTAGCCATTATCAGATGACTAATCCTTGAAGTGTTGAACTTTACCATTTAGTGGTGAAACCACATCGAATGGTAACTATGGTAGCGATATCCCGTTGTTCAAACGAGTATTCAACCGTGGTTCAACAACCGGCTGAGCGACAGTGCGGTGGTGCAGATGGGCTCGGTACACCTTGGAAACACATCAGTCGGCACTACTTATCGGCATATGTGCAGTTGAAAAATCTTTGGATTTTAATGACAGGGGGTGGTGTAACCGATGGATTCCGACTGTGGCAACTCAATGCTCTGCACTACTAATCTCACATACCTGGCATTTTCCTGGCTCACGTTAGATACACCGGCTGGCTGCGCACTCCGGGCGAGCCCCGAGGAAAAGGGAAAGCAGTTCGACTCAACCACCGGCCGCGGTCCAAAAAGCCAGCCCTACTTATTGTCTACCTAGTTTGAAAATTAGTACATACTAAGAGACATAGATTATACATCTTGTGGTTAAGATTATAACACAGTCAACTGCATAGACTCAGAATAGGCCTCGGTCTGATTGGGATATGTACGTCGTATCCGTCAAAACAGGAGGGTTACCAATACTGTCTTTTATGAATGTTGATTGATTTCCAAGGAGGCCTTGTCAAATAGCAGTGGAATGGTAATGAGAAATGAGTCATTCTCACAAAGAATGCGTGTCCATAACGAATATCTTGGACATAACAGTAATAGAAAAAAAGCAAGCGGGCTTTTCTGAACAAGAGATAGAGATCGCATATGTCAACATCAATGCTGGGGAATCAGCCCGCGCACACAACACAAGCAGCATCTATTACAAACCTAATCCTCACCTGCGGAGCAGTCATTCTTATACAGGGGATTAACCTCGACCTCCCGAGACCAGAGCGCCCAGGGTCGTCCAACGGTATTCCGCATAGCCTCCCACGTATCCGCAGATTCTCTATCGCTCAAGTATTTCAGCTCACCCTCGATTTTCGCCTTGGCAAATTTAATCGCGCCGCCACCCTGGACGTCTACCTTTCCTTCGATTGTATGCCCAAAGTGCGCATTGTGTATTGTGAGGGCCACGGTCTGCGTCTTCGCAGCCTCTGCGGTATAGATGGCTTGGTAGACGGCTTCTTCGATGCCGCGAGCGACAGTTGTGAAGCCATGTCCTCGTAATAGAACGACAGCATGATCGGGCTCGAGAGGCTGTTCTCCTTGTGCGCCACCGACTTGCGATGGAAGAGCGGACCGAACCTTGGAGAAGAGGAAGCCGGCGCTGGTGGCGGGTTTGAACGCCGATGCTAGTGAGGCGCCGAGGGTAGAATTGCGGATGAGAAAGTCGTGCTTGCTGCCCGAGGGGTAGTGGGTTGAGGCGTCCCAGACTGGCACATCCTTTCCTGTTGAGGTTTGTGTTAGAGCTTGGGGATAGCTGAGTAACCATGGGTAAGAACAACGCACCTAAAAAGCCTGCCATGTGAATGGTCGAGCGTAATGGTACTCCACTGACACAGTAGGGTAAGACATCGCCAGAATGGCTATGCACGACGCTGTTCACGTTTGGAAATCGTTTGTATATCTCGCTGTGGATGTGCCTCTCCAAATATCCTGGCTTCGCGTTCTTCTCTATCGCTTCCGCCGACTCTATTTTATATTCGACAAGATCTTCGGACGTATGAACCAGTGCTGGTGGCATATTGCACGGCATCCAGAAAGTCGATGGGTTATCTGGACTGCGAACAGATATGTGCCCATACGCATCGAAGATGCCATGGTAATGGAGGATATGGCAGGCAGTGACAAGGCCGTAGAAGAGGTCCTTAAGACCGACCTTTTCGCGTTTTGGAAAGTATTCCGATGACATGACGAGAACCAAGTTGAGTCAAAAGCATGGTTGGTTGTGCCCAAAGTTTTGTGTGTTGGTATTTCTTGCTACGTGCTGACGACCGATGACGTGCATAGCAAGGAAGTGCGCCTGGGGTATCACAAAAACGTGGGGTAGCGGCAGATCAGATCTACCCTTTCTTGACCTCACTAATTCTACCACATCCCTTTGATTCATTAAATGATTGCAAAATTTGGTCAAAAAAGCACATAGGCCAAGCAAATTTCCACGGAGTTTTTTCATATATGGCATCCACACTTTTTGCACTAACTCTGTGTCAAGCTGCCGCTAAAAGCAGGAAAGTTTTATACAGCGGCATCGATGAATACTTACAGTGCATTACAATAGCTAGAGAGAGTGTGCCTGAAGCCTGAGGCTGTCTAGCCCACTATGCCCAATATCAAGCCTGCTCAAAAAGTGGATAGACCCGGCTTGATCTTTACATCGCTGAGTGAGATGGCGAAATAGAACGAAGTGTCTGTTGATTCTAATTGGACCCTGATTTATCAAGGGATGACAATAATAGAAGATTTTCAAACCACTGTGTTCCAATCAAACAAACCTGAATATCATTAGAACGGTGATCACGTCGCCAAGTGACCTACAGCAACAGTATCAGGCATGTAATTGTATGTATACCTAGAAGGTTGATAAGAGTTGAACCGAATCATATCAAGACCATTTATCTCACTAGCTTATTCACTCACAACCGTCTGAAGAATCTCTTCCTTTCACGATCCACAGGCATCGCCATACGAAATCCCATTTCAACCTCCTCTTATCTTTTAAATGATATTTACCCCCTTTCAGCATCTCGATATAGTTCAAAAAGATATACCATTCCGCATGATAAGCATTCTCTTGTAAAGCCTTTGTTCGCCACAAGTCAACCCTCGTACACAGTATTTGTCACGCTACTTAGTCATTGAAATATTCGGAGAGGAGCAAGCACACTCGCCTCACCAGTAGTGATGGGCCTGGGGACTCAAGAATCGCGAGAGCTATCTGTACCGTTGTATTTTGCGACATGGCTCGAGTGGTCTACACCTTTCACATGATGCGGGCATTGTAGCTTTTCAGCGATTATGGGTAGATCGGGGCTCGAGTTCGAATGGTGGTATCTGATTGCGTTAGAGAGAACATGAACTTGAGATATCTTTGATGAAAATTGGAAGAGTTTGACGTGAGTTCGGGGCTTCACTGTGGCGGACGGTTGTAGGAAGGCCGATGAAGTAGGGCGCGTTGGGGGTCCATTAGCTCCATTTCAGATTCAAGTTGGGGCTACTTTACAAGAACTCGAAGTGAGTAAACTTTTGTGGGCCGCCATTTTCTCTCCTGCTCAACAAACAGAGCCTTAACCTAACAACTGATGTTGCAGAGTCTAGGGCATTATTCCTTCCACGATTGCGAGATACCGAGAATCATTGCCTTGGACCGAAAATAAGTTCTATATTAATTAAAAGATGAGGGGCGAAAGGGATTGATCCCATTTGTGTACGTTTGCGTCATGAAGGTTTGGGAGTGGGTTGTGTTGGGCCTCCTGTTAGGTCTTTGCCTTACCAAGTCATCGCCATATCCCCGTCTTTTTCTCGATTGTCGTTCGCGTCGCCGTCAGCCCTCTTATCTGCTTCTTCGGCGTCGTCATCCTCGGAGTCCTCATCCATAATCTTTCTCTCCACTTGGCACTTCCTTGCATAAGTATTTCCTTGCATCCCATCTCCCTTTCCCCCAGTCCCGATTCCGGTAAAAAGGCCATCGCTGAGGTCCACGAGGATCTGATCTGAATCAACCTTATATTGGCCGCCATCGATCTGTCCGCCGTCAAGAATGACTTTTTTAGCGCGGTCGTTTGCATTTTCCCTATTGCTGTGGACTGAATCTATGCGGAAGGTGCCTTTGTTGAGATTGAAGTCCGAGTTGGTGGGATAGCATACATCTGTCACTATGTAGACAACTCTGAGTTGCGAAAAGTGTGCAGCGGTAGGACAGGAATCTAATTGGGTACATTTGGTTGGAGTGTGGTCCGTGGTTTTGTTGCAGTAGCAATTTGAATTATTGGTAGGCGTTCGCGACATTTCGACAACTGCATTTGATTTGGGAGTGTTTCATATCTTAGTAAAGTGACAGACTGGGGGTTTTAAGGGTATTTGGGAGGGGTGCACGACTTGGCGTTCAGGTTACAAGGAGGCTTTGGATGGGTCCGCGGAGTGTGGAAGCTAATCCGCTTATGTTGAAAGTCATGTGCCGGTGCATGTACAAATTTTAAAACATGAGGAACTCCAGGGCGTAGCTAATCTAAACAGTGATCAATTACGCAAGGGATTTCCAAATACTTGTTGGTTCGTGTCCGGCGTACAAGGGGCCCTCCTGTACGGGTTGACGCGAGGGTGGCAATACAACAGTGCGTATGCCCGTGAATGGAACATTCCGGATACTATACCTGAATGTGTAAGCAGAATACTACAAAGCCAGGGTATTTTATCCCAACTAGTGCGGCTAGGTGATGATTTTTGCCGGAGTCGACCAGTCCATGTGGTAGTGATCAAGTGTTATCTTGCGTAGTAATTTAAATAACAGAGCGCCAGCACTTCCGCAGCCGCCACTCGCGTCAGCCCGTTCAGGAGGGCCCCTTGTACTTGCTTAGCGTTGCACCTTGGTACGCCTGACCAACCATTGTCACCATACCCTGGAAGGGAACTGCAGGCTCGCTCCACATTTTACCAGCCAACCTGTGTGTAACATGTTGGGTCAAAACTTACACTGAATGGCGTTCTTCAGTCGTCCAGACCAGTTTGGCCTAAAAAAAAAACCTATTCCGCTTCCGCGCCACTGGCATCTGACTTGGTCAGAATGAGAACGGTGACAGTGACGTCATGAACTCTCACTGATAACGGTAGATCATTCTGAAAGTAACCAAGTGACGTCATACACCCCAAACACTGTGACATCGTGACACCAACATCATTTGATCGGCTGTGCATGAAGCCATTCTCTATTAACCCCGATTCTGGCTTGTTGTGCAGCCACATCGGCAATCCTTCGATGATCACTGAATTTGGATGGAATCCTTCAATTATGCAAGTGCCACCGAATGCATCTCGCATCTCACCCTCACCCTCCTCACCCTCACTGTGCTAGCCCTCCTACCTAGCGCCGCTGCTAACCATGTCCTTATGTTACAAAAGAGAAAAACTGTAGCCCCTCATACCATGCGTCCCATTTTTTCGTTGGTTTATAGAAAAGTGTAATCACCAAAGCTGCCCTCCAGCCCGTCTAAGGGTAAATATACTATGACACCGAATAAGATTTCTTACTCCTTCGTTGCCGCCTGAGCCTCGCTGGCTGGCTTTGCTTCCTTCTTCTCCTGCTCAATACTTTTTTCTTTCTCTTGATCCTTCACAGCATCAACCGTGGCTGGTGTATCGCTGGCCTCAGCTGCTTCGCTGTTCTGCTGAGTTTCGGGGTTACGGCCTTCCGCGTCAGGATGAGGAGGTGCGACGCCCTGAGGTTCTTCGGCACCGTGGGCGTCGACTAGACCTTCATAAATCTCGTTGCCCTGGCCATCAATGACACGCGTCCGGGTTTCGTAGCGTGTCTTGAAGCTTACTTTTCCTGCAAGTGCTGCCACCTCTTCATCATTGAGTACACGGCCGTTCTCGTCTCGGTACTCGATGCGCTCCTCCTTAGACACGATTGGAAGGTCTTGAGGAATTCCTTGCGGAGGTGCCGAGACAGCAGCTTGCTCTGAAACTACAGCCGGCTCGAGGAGAATTTCCTCCTTGTCAACCTCTATGGGCTGCTGCACCTGCTCAACTGGGGGTACGACCGGCGGAGCAGGTGGGGGAGGAACCGCGGAGGAAGGTGTGGAGATGGCGGCAACTTCATCAGTGTTCAAGCTGTTGTATGCTGCATACTGGAATGAAGAGTCAGAAATTTTTCATCAGGGGTCATGGTGAGAACGTACCGAGTCCAGGAAATTGTTGCAATCCCAGTCCCACGAATTGAACAACTTTGCAGTGTTACACTGATCTTTAGTCCATGCATTACCATACGCAAGAGGAGAATAAATGGTGAAGACTGTGATGGCAATGGCAAGAAATCCGACAGCTGCAGCTTGGCCAATAGCGGGATACTGCTTCAAGCCTAGGCCACTGAACCGGTAGCTTGCAAAGTCGTACATCTGACAGAGCGCGAGGATGGCGAAGTAAAGAGCGGGCAAGTAGTGATGCAAGAACAGTTGACGTGCCATCAGGTAGAAGGGGAAATAGTGAAAAGCCCAACCGAGAATGCTCATGCCAACCTCGTAGTCGAAGCGCTTGAAGGTGACATTGTCATAGTCACGGTAACCACGCTGCCATCGAAGAACAGCAAAACCCTTGATGGCAATATAGAGCCCGATGAGTGCCGTGGTGCTCCACCATATAACTACTATAGTCAATATACGAACCTCAAGGGTTTTAGTTTTTCAAAAACTTACTTGGGTTGCCTATTAGGTAAATCTGTCGAGCATGCTTTCCCCAAAAATTAATACCGCGACCAAGAACGGGCCACGAAGGCGGACGAGAATCCCAGGCGTGAGACTCAGTGAGGCCGGCGTTCGTCTTCCACATGACCTTTTGTAGTTCCCAGAATTTCCCAAAAAATCCAGGGTTGCGGTAGTTGACCTTTTCTGTATCTGCCCCCATGAGAGGATGTACATTGCCCTCAATGTACCAGATGCTGTTGGGAAGAGTTCCGCCACGAGCGCATGTCACCTCTTGTTGCTCAAAGCCCCAGTCGGGAAGCTTGACCTTGTGCGAAAAAAGTACACATCCAGTCATAAGGTGAACAAGCCTAAACTTTGTCTGAATGGTGCGGACACGCTTCTTCGCTACTGCGCCGTCAGAGTGGGACTTGACAATCTCAATTTTGAACATATCGTTGGCATCGCCTTCAAATCCCTCATAGCCATAAGCCGAAACCTCATTCTGCCAATCAGCCTCAGTAACAGGTGCTCGAACATCATGGGAATGCAGACGGCGATCGGTAGTAATGTGGTACAGCTTGATAACGGCACCATCCTCGATAAAGATGGGACCCATTTCGTCCCAAGCCTTTGGGCTTGTTAGGTTGGGGCCAGTATAGTCTTCAGGCATGATAGGTAGGGTCTGATTCTCCATGATGAAAATGTTGTTTTCATCTTTGTGGGGATAAAGAGTGATCTGTTGCTGTTTACTGCCACCGGGGTACATGTGGCTGTGAGAGTGAAGATATCCACCCTGCGTATTCCAATGACGAAGCGAGATGCGGCTTCCGTAAGCGACGTCGGCTGGGACATCCTGCATGCCTTTGGAGTTTAGAGTAGCCTGGAACTCGGAGGACATGAAACCGTCGCCATCACCGGGGTTAACAAGGCAGACGAAGTGGATCGCAAACATAGCCATGTAGAAGGTGACGGGGATAACCACTAGACAGAATAGACGGGCGAAGAAGTGCTTGAACCATAAACGAGGTGTAACGTTCCTGGTGTCTCCGAGTAGAACCCAAAGCTGAACCAAAGTCAAACTGCCAACCCAGGCAATGGTGAACAAACCAACCCACTTCACACTGACTGTGGCACCTAGACCAATGCCAGTGGCAGTCAACCAGAACCACCAAGATGGCTGGAATGCCTTTGAGGGACCCTGTTCGTGTTGGTTCGTGAAGCTTGTCCATGCAAGTGCGGTGACGGCCGTGAAAATGATGAGAGGGGAGTCGAGAAGAATCAGGCGAGACTGGGTGACGAGCGCGTTATCTGAGATGGTCAGCACAAGCCTCTTAAATAAGATGTGGGTTTTCTACCAAAAATGACCAGCCCTGATCCCAGAGCAGCAGTGGTGGTACGGCAACCCGCAGCCTTGAGGGTCAAGAACATGGTCGGGATGGTCAGAACACCACAGATACCGGATAGCAGGCGCATAGTAACATATGGCACGCCGGGTTCCAAGTAGTCCATGCCGATATCCTTAAAATCGAAGTCTCCATCGAAACCACCTAGCCAGCCAGCGAGCGTGATCAGGAGTTTGGCAAGGGGCGGGTGTACATCCATGAAAAACCTGCCCTTGATGTATTTACTTGCGAAACCGCCGAAGCTTGACGCATTGTTAGTTTACAAGTGCAGAGTACTGCAGGGACTTGGCTTACTGGACTTCATCGAAAACAACACTGGTAGGCTGAGCTATCCTGAACAATCGAACGACTGCTGCCACAATAACCAAGACTCCTAGCAGCTGCCAATCCGAGCCTGGGAGGTTGAAGATGTCATGATCCTTGACTCCCTCGGATGCGTAGCCTCTGGCCTTTTGTTTTTGCTGCTGCCTACGTCCATTGGGTCCCGGTGATCGTGCAGGCGATCGTGAAGGCGACCGTGCAGGCGATCGTGAAGGAGATTTACCTGAGCGGCGCGAGGTTGATTTCTCGCTCAGATACTGATTTGGTGCCGTCCGGCTCGCCATGATGGCGTAATGTGAGGAGAGTGGTGCGGTCGATCGCGTGGAGGAAGCTGTGTCAAATGTTGGAAGAGCTCTAAGCTTAGGGAAACCAGCTACATAAGCTCCCTATAGCATCAAGGTAGTTAAAAGAAAGTACGAAAGAGAAGCCCAACTGATTGAGAGTGGGGAGGCGTCGCAATGCTTTTGAATAGCCAGGGGCCAGATAGTCCCGCGACGAGTGTTGACCCTTGTCCTTGCAGCAAATCGCTGTAAAGTCCACGGTGTCGTTGCGATGGGGCGCTACGACCAATTGGGAACTAGGGAGGATGGGCGAGCTGAAAATAACTACGACTTGGTAGTCTCACCTGAGTACCTACTGAAGCAATATAAGTAGGGGTAATGAGATAGCTTCTGGTGCAAACTTTTGGCACAGCCACCATGACAATAGGGTTTGGCAGCTGTTAGGTATTTGTAAACGTTGGTATGGTTCATGGCACCGAGTTATGATAGAAAGAGACCGTGCATGTGGCTTGAGCTGTGGCTGAGGCCGAGCGGCCAAAGTATGATCCACGCGCCTTCAGATTTCCGCGTGCTTGTACACTCACTTACCTTTCGCAATCACCTACGCAGTTTCGCCTGATTGTGACCCCAATATATTGAATATGGCGAACCCTAGTAGTATTGGAGCTGCTCCAGAAGCTGCCGACCTTAGCGTCAAGCCGCCAGACAATGTCGTCATTCCTCCCAAGGCCGTACGTGACAATGTCGCGAAGACAGCCGACTTTGTCTACCGTCGCGGCGACGCTGCATTTCATTCGATGAGGCAGCGCGTTGCCGGTGACTCCAAGTCTCCAATGACTTTCATAATGGACGACGACCCGTACTATCCTTACTTTACATGGTATCTCCAACAGCTCAAGGAGGGCAATGGCCCTGCCAATTTGGCAGCAAAACCGGTGGCCGACAACAAGCCCAAGGGACCTCCCGAACCCGCTAAGTTTCGGTTTTCCGCGCGCATGCCCAATATCAGCGCAAAAGATCTCGACGTGCTGAAGTTGACCGCACTCTACACGGCGCGCGTTGGTGAAAACTGGCTAAAGGAGCTGCGCAACCGCGAGTCCGGCAATGCCCAGTTCGAGTGGCTACGCCCAAACCACAGCTTCTTTCAGTTCTTCCGCTCTCTCGTTGACCAATACAAGATTCTTCTTGAAGAAGAGCAGACGGCCGAGGCGCGCATCGAAGAGCTGCAGCGCAACATCCATAACCGTTTCCACATCCTCGACCGCGCGAAACAGCGCGCCGAATACGTCAAGTTTGTGCACACACAAAAGCAAAGGGAAGAGAAGAAGGCTGAAGATGAGAAGAGGGAGTATTCGACTATTGACTGGCATGATTTCTCTGTCATTGCAACTGTCGAGTTTGATGAAGTCGACGACAATGCAAATCTTCCCGCGCCAGCCCTTCTCAATGACCTTCAATCGCAGTCTCTTGAGCAAAAAGCCATCGTATCGTTATCCACCAGACGCCTTGAGGAAGCTTTGCCCGACGACACTACCTACTTCAATGTCAATCAGCAGTATACAGTACCACCGCCGATGCAGCAGCCCATGTACCCCATCCCGTCGGCTTTCCCGAATCATATGGCACCACATCCATCACCACATCTGCCACCACCGCCGCATGACTACAGAACGCCAGCAGAGAGAATGCGTGAAGAGGAACAGGCGCGACGGCAAGCAGAAAATGAACAGAGAGCACGTGCACAGGCCGCAACGAGAGGAGCGCCTGGTCGCATTGTCACAGACTACGTTCCACGCGCAGCCTTGAAAAAGCCTAACGTTTCGACGGTTCTGTGCCCTAATTGCAAGCAGAACATTCTTGCCAATGAAATAGACGAACATATACGAAGTAAGCATCTCGTGAGCCATCAGAAGAGATTTGTGCTAATTGAATCTCTAGTTGAACTTTTAGACCCACGCTGGAAGGAACAGCGCAACAGGGCGGATGCCCGATACTCGACTACGATCTACACCGCCGATGTCGCGAATAACCTCAAACGATTTGCCAGTCAGCGCGAGGATATCTATGATGGCGTCACAGGCATGTCCGTATCTCCAGAGGAAGAAGCACGGAGAAAGAAGGCGGCCCTGTCTTATGACGGCCAGCCAGACGCAGCTAAAGACGCAGCACGGGTGGCACAGATGCAGAGCATGACCGTTCAAGAACAGCTTCGCAGGATCCATGAAAAACATCACCAATAAACATAAGAACTTTGATTCTCGTCTCAGCTTTCAGCAGGTGTTTTCTGTCTTTTTATGGTCGGTTTTTCATCACTGCATTGGGTGGCGTTTTGGGAGCAAGGATTGATGGAGTGAATACCCAGGTTTGACGAAAGCATACATGGAAGCGCAGAAATACTGTGGTTTCGTGTCTAGCGTTGATGGCGCGAGTCACCACCAACGTTAGCTTTGCGAAGTTAAAGGTGGGCAATGAATATTAGGTTGATGTGAGGCTATAATAGCAACCAAAGTGGAAGGACGAGTATGGTTCGACAGTTAAGTCGGGAGGTCAAAGGCCAGGCTACGTAATTAGGAGGCGACGTACAACACGCAAAAACTTTAGGCCGAGTTCTTAGATGATACCACAATGTATCATTTTCGGAAAGGAAGCCCATGACCCGTATAGACTGTTTGGTGATGCGTGCGTTCTTCCCGTTCCAATGAAGTTCTTGAGATCTCCCCGCTACAGCTCGGAGTTTTGCAGGTCTCTGCCGACCACCAAGTCCTATGATTTGATCAACGGTATTGTTTCCACAACCACTCTTCAACCTACACAATCCGCAACATGTCATTAGCACAAACAACGAAGGGCGGTATGCCCTACCAAGTGCGCTCGCTTGTACGTACCGCTGACCTGGTTCCATCACCCCGTCGCAGCCATATCAATTCTTCGTAGCTCTGCATTGCAGTCATAGTACACTCCTGCCATCTCACACTGCGATGTCACATTATACTGATGAATAAGCACCCGGAATTGCAATCAAGCTAAAATTTAGTTACAGTACCGGTCATTACTTAGACAAGGTGGCCAGTTCGCCGCCTACAACTTCCGCGAATACGCCAGACGAAGAACGCGCGACGCCTTTCGAGAATACAAAAGCGAGACGGAGGAAAAGAGAATACAAGAGCTGATTCAAAAAGGATCGAATGAGTTACAGATATTAAAGGTTTGTTACTGTCCACTATGGTGATGTTGGGTGGTGCAATGTTGCAGCTCTACTGTCGTATGACGGAAGACGCAAGACACGTATACATCCAGGCGTCGCATCTTTACAGCATATGGATGTACAGGGGCTTACTTGCGATCACAGAGGCAGACAGTCATATCACAGTTTTACCAGCTCGACCGACTGGTCGTTGAAGGCGGCAAACAAGGGAAGCAGACCGGCAACGAAGGGGGCATTGCGAGGCAGAAGGATCAGGGGTATGTGTAGCAATGCCGTTGATTGAAGAGGAAAGCTAATGGAAACGTAGATGGGACTGAGGAATATAGGAAAGCCGTGGAAGAGGACAAAATCGATGGCGCCATTAATGCAATGATACACACACTCACTTCGTATGACAAAGAATCAGTCAGTACGAGAAGCCTAGAGCCCAACTTGCTGATGTCGGGTTGCCTCTGCGTGGAGTGTACGATATGTTGGCTTTCTGGTGGTGTAATAGAGCCTCTAGCTATGTATTTTACTCTATTTATCTAATTATAAACGCCTCTTGGATCGCTACAAACAACATTTCAACAGCCTTATTTGCGTTTCCTAGAGGCTCAACAGTCCCATTTAATTTTCTAAATTGTACGCCGTTAATCTTCAGACCAAGGTACAGTCAGCCAATGAGAGTCAGCAGACGCACGAGCCACAGCATTGCAACATCTCCGTTCGACGCGCCTCCCTCACCACAACGCGACTTCCCGTTACAGCCAGATCGCGCCTACCTTCACCCGCCACCTAATTAATCTGTGTGCGCACCGCTGTTCATCGAGGACCTAAGGTCATTATGGCTCCGGTAAGTGGCGCCAACTTCACTTCACTTCATTCACCGATATTACTGTCCAACACATCAACTTCACGACGCAACGACATTCACGTGTCGTGGCTATTCTTATTATCGCCTTGCATCTCAATCATCAATAACTTCATTCCCGTTTATGCCTAACTATACTCCCCTTGGCAAAACAAGAGGGGCTAAGAGTAATCATCCCAACGTACTCTAGCCCAAAGTCGCGCAGAACACAAATTGCTTTAATTATGACTTGTCCACGTGCACCGATAAAGTTGAACTTTCGAATATCGTTACGGACACATCTTCGGTACCTCAGTTTGTCCAAAATCATGAGCTAACATACCATTAGTTCAGGAACAGAGACCGCTCCAACCGGTCAGGGCGAGGCCAAATAGAGCATAATGTGCTAGAAGGACTTCCTATCAACCAGTATCGCGAAATTGAAGTTACCGTCGGAGCAAATTCCGGCGACAACAAGCCGGTAGACAAGAATGCGTGGACGGAACCACTCATGCCACGTGACTCACATATGTTGCCGGAGCATTCCCAACAGTTACTGCGTGTTGCACGCTCTGGGCGTGTATATAGGCCACCAGCTCCTGTTGAAGATGACAATGAAATGAAGGATGAAGAGGAGGAGCACAAAGTAGTTCAAGTTGGTTTCGTCGTGAAAAAGTATGTCAAAGTTGCTCGACATCTTGAGGTACCAGAGCCCGAGTATCTCGCGAAGAGAAGGAAAGGGTTGCCATCTCAGTATGCCATGAATGGTGTAGTCCAGCCGGCTTTGAGAGAAACCAAAGTAAAGAAGCTGGATGCGGAAGGCAATGCGACCGTGTATAAAGTCCTCGTTCCTGAAGGACAGGCTGTTGACGGCGAAGTTAAGCCTACAGATGCCGCGATCGAAGCTGCTCCGGCCACCGCAGCTCCAGGGACCATCGTCGAAGGAGTTGGTATTGTGAACGCTGAAGGGGTGGTTGTAGCGAGTGACATCTTACAAGCAACTCCGCCTAGAAGGCGGCCACCTCCCCCAAAGAAGAAGGGTGGCCCAGGTCGCGGGAAAAGGAGGGTTGCATTCGCCAAAGGAGCAACAGAGCAAGGCACGCCCACGTCTAATCCAGGAGGTGATCTTCTTGCTACTCCCAGTGTTAAACAAGAAGGTGGGTCTGTGGAGCCGTCTGTGGAACCATCTGATGGCGATACACCAATGGCCGACGCGGGAGGACATGATGATGAGGGTTCTGGGGACGAAGGTTCAGATGATGATGACCACGAGGGCGAACACACTTCCAACCCAGTAACTCCAGCGCCAACGACTCCAGCGCCAGAGACACCTTCGAGACTTTCAGAAGCACCCGCAACCGTGCCTAATCTAGATTCGACAGCGCCTGCAACCCTGGAGACCGCAACCTTTGCTATTCCTCCATCAATTGCCTCAGACAACTTGCGATTGCATGTAAAGACCGAATCGATCACACCACTGACATCCATACCCACCGCCACTGGAGAAAGCGTCACGCGTGACCCTTCTAGCTCGCCGGATCTACCTTTATCGGCGCTATCACATAGTAGACAAAACTCGCTCAACCAAATTCCAACTTCTACAACGGCCGACGAACCCCAGCCTGAACCAAAGCCTGAATCAGAACCAGAGCCAGAACCCATGGAGATTGAAACTACAGCAGTTACCCCTGCCCAAATCGAAATACCCGAAGTAGCACAGGTAACTGCGCCGACTGCCACCGAACCCGAAGTTACCCAAGTCTCACCTACGCCACCGCCAGTAGCAGCGCCTATTCCTGAACCAGCACGTGAGCCTGAACCAGTACCCGCACCTACACCTGTACCTGCGCCTGTTGAAAATGTGTCAGCTCCGCCATCTGAACCCGATTTAATGGCTAGTCTGGACAGACACCTTGAGCGGGATAGCGAGAACATAGCAGGTTCTTAGTCTGTTTTACAAATTTCTTACGCTTTCAGAAAAGTGCATGTTTGATTTTGACAACTGTTGCGCAAATTCTGCTGTTGGACACTTGGATAGGTCATTTGTATTTTACTGGCGTCACAGGCATCTTGTACTCTAGGATAGTCTAACGGTCGGTAGGAATAGTAGATAGTAGACTCCTCCCCACAAGTTGCAAACGTCAGTCAGCAATCTAAAATTACCATCTTGAGCATCCATCATTTGCGGTATCGAGGGTTAGATCGGCTTTCTTGTTGAGCTATCCCGACCCTGTCTCATTGGCCACGAACGCTGATACGTAATCGCTATCTTGCTCCGTGGGAAAATAGCGCATGCCCCTCCTAGAAGCAAGGCAATATCATCAGCGTAGTAGTTTCGCCTTTCGATGATAACCTAGTCGACCTGAGGATAACAGGTAATCAAGTAAATTACTAATCATTATTGTAACCATTCCGTTATCTAGGTAAATGGTCATGAGTCAAAATATTACTCCATTATTCCTTACATGTGTCTTCAAGGGACCACCATGTCTTCAATCAGCGAAACAATATCGACCCATCGGCCAGCTCTGAAGCCGTATGAAGAGCTGTGTATGTACTAGTCGCAACCCAACATCAATACTTAAATTCACGCTACTTAGATAAATGGTTTCACGCGCATCCCGAGCTCTCATTCCAAGAAGAAGCTACCGCAGCAGCAATAGTCAAACATCTGGAAAGTTTCAATGCGTATGAAATTCACTGCTCAATTGGTGGTCACGGTGTCGCTGCTGTGCTAAAAAATGGTCCCGGTAAAACAGTTCTGCTCCGAGCAGATATCGATGCCTTGCCAGTTGAGGAGAGGACCGGACTAGATTATGCGAGTACTAAGAAGATGAAGGATTTGGAGGGCGTGGAGAAGAGTGTCATGCATGCTTGTGGTCATGATATGCATATCACCGCGCTATTGGGTGCGGCAGAGACTTTCCTCAACGCGAAGGACCAGTGGAGTGGAACACTGATTTTGGTCTTCCAACCTGCAGAGGAGAGGGCGGGTGGAGCCCAGGCTATGGTCGACGGTGGGTTGTATGATAAAGTTCCGTTGCCTGATATTGTCATTGGGGCGCATGTAATGCCTGAAAGAGCTGGAGTCATAGGTACGAAGCGTGGGTTGGTTGCAAGTTCTGCAGATTCCTTTCAGTAAGTGACGTTAGTACTTTGAGCTTCTACAAAGCTTAAAACGTTATAGACTCAAAATTGGAGGACGACAGGCACATGCTTCGACTCCTCATCGAGGTAGGCCTAGCATTCTGGGTTGATTTAGCAGCCCACGTAACACGGGTCCTAACTTATTCTAGGCATTGACCCTATAGTCCAAGCGGCATACACGGTAACTCGCCTGCAAACCATTGCATCTCGGGAGGTGGACCCGCTCGACATGGCTGGTTAGTCACATCCCTGTATCAGGTGCATGTAGAACACACTGACTTGATGAACCAAATTTTAGTTGTAACTGTCTCAGCTTTCCACGCTGGCGATGCCGAAAATATAATCCCAGAAGAAGCCAATCTCAAACTCAACATTCGTACCGCACGCCCCGAAACTCGCGATCACGTTTTACAAAGCGTCAAGACAATCATCAATGCTGAAGCAGCCGCTTCCTCTAACCACGCTCCACCCACACTTACACCAACCACGCGCTTTCCTTTTCTATTCAACGACGTGGACGTAACCAGTGCGCTTGAGAAAACGTTTGAGGAGCACTTCAAGCCCGGCAAGAATAGCTATCAGAGCGATATTGCAAGGTTGCAAGGCAGTGAAGACTTCGGTATTTTGGCAACGGCGATCGGAAAACCGAGTTGTTTCTTTTTGTATGGAGGTGTGGATCCAGAAATATATGACAAGGCAGAGAAGGAAGGCAAGATGAAGGAGTTGCCAGGGAATCATAGTCCGTTTTTTGCGCCGGTTATGCAGCCTACGTTGGAGAGAGGTGTGGATGGGTATGTTGTGGCTGCATTGACGTTCTTGAGGAATTAGGTAGATGGCGGCGAATGATCTGGGGAAATCATAATGCTTTTCTTGTTGCCATTCAAGCCGAAATTGTGAAAGTGTACACATGCTTTGCATTGTGAGACTTATATTCGATATTCAGCGCCGAAGGCTATGCAGCTAAATCTCCGGTGGGGACGAAACTGTAACTCTGGCACCATCTACGCGTATAGGTAGTCACTCTCCTTGACTTGATCTTTTATACAGTCTATGTTTCCTCTAGAAGATCACTTTTCAACTATACTCAACTGAAAGTATCTTTAGCATGCATTCAGATCACCGTTTCGTAGAAGCGGACCGTGAATTGCTACTACCTTGGTGGTGGCGCCTGATGCTTATGGTGGCGGGGCATATATATGTCATGCATGCACGCTTGTATTGAGGGAATGCAAGCACTTAACTGTCTCTCTAAGGAGAGGGTGGTGGTAATCAGGTCGTTTAGATTAATTAAATGTCCTTCACATGACACATGAAAGTATCCGATGCTTGTCAACTACGGTGATAGTGGTACAAAAATCAGGCCCATAAGTGCAGGCCTAGTTGATTCATTAAATATCTTGTAATGATTACGGCAGCCGATTCCTCGCCAAGTTCTGGTTGCGGTTGTGATGTTTCACGGACGCCAATCCTTGACACATGCAATCTAGACTGTTTCTGCACAGATACACAGCAAAGACTGAGGCTTCACACAACACCATGATCTTGCCTTGAAAGCCAGCAAATGGTCAAGTAATAGACCATTTGGCGATCGCAAAATTTAAATCGCGCACATAAATCTCATCTCTCGCTCTGTTGCAGATTTCTAAGACCCTCTCACCACCTCCGTTAAACATCGCCAGGATATAAGCAAGAAATCAAAGAACTGATTCATTGATTTGGCTTATTTGATTTCTAAGGAAGGCTCCGACAGGCTGAAGTCTTACATTGAGCGGGGCGAGACGGGAAAAGAGAAACCATCTGAGGCCTTTCAAACGCATTCACCGTCTACGTCTGTATACAAGTGGAAGTAATATCCATATTCGTTTCTGTTTCTTGATATCAATTCCAATCTCCCTGAATTTTTTTGCATTCTTTCACAGTTTGATAACGGCATCTAATCATACGATTTCGATAATGAGCGGGACATCAACTGAAACTGTGGCCAATCAAATGATCACCCGTCCATTGGTATTGTTCATCCACGTTATGCAACTTCTTATTGCATTCATTATCATGGGCCTTGATATGTATGCGGTATGTCACGCAGCGTAAAATGCTCCTGTATGCGCTTTGGTAGTTGTGAGTTACTGCTACTCTTCCACAAATGTCACCAACTGACATCGCTTCTAGGCAATATGTACCGTTTTTGTGTGCATCTACCTTATTTTATCACAATGCAAACCTCGGAAAATCTATAGCCCCTAAATCGCCACCGCCTATCACATCTCGATGCTTATGTTCTGGATTGTCGATGTCGGATTTATAGCACACTTGGCTCAACTTTGGCATGGGTCGGAATGCTCCTACAACTATCGTAATGGCTATGCATGTGCACCTCACGACAAACGTGAAAGTATCGGGCCTCAAATGACGTATGAAACGTACTATGGCTCGCTAGTTGCAAGGGTCATACTAGGGATTTTCGAGCTATAAGTATATGGCATGCGGATAAAGAATGGTTGACTGACATAAAAGAGAGCAAGTTGGTTTATTACCACGACCATCGTCTTCACAGATATCAAGAGGCACCAAGTCACTCAATCTACAAACCCGTCGAACCGTATAAATAGCGCCGATTTTCCAATTCCCAACGAGACTGAAATGAACGTTACGTCTACGGCGCCATGGGACCACACAAACCGTGAGCCACGACCAGATCCACATCCGCCAATTCCAGATCAAGAAGAATTTGAGCAGTGTTTGAGTGATCATGGCACTTTGGCCATGCGAAACCCTTCTGAACACGCTTGTAGATCCGAACAAACAAGGGATTATCTCATGTCGGACCTCCGATCTAAAAATGAAAGCTCATAGCCGGTGAGTCGAAGAAAGCCACACCTGTGGCTGATGACTATGATCAAGCTGAAAATATTACATATTTTGTCGTCAACCTAGACGACGAATCGCCTATATTTACATCTAGTGGAGGGGAGCAAATGAAGACAGTTCGCGATATTTGAATGCACTGTCCAGAGGGCGAAGGGATTACTTGGATCTAGTGGAAGAAAATGTCTGTTACTTTCGTAAGAATTAATCGCAACTTTGGCGATATGGATCAGAATATTTCGAAATACATTACTATAGCGTTAAAAAGGTATATGGGTGCACCTCCGATCAAGAATGCTGGAGACAGGTTGGGATCGCAAACTGAAAGGAGGAGGATCTCAATTTTTTACCCCTGCACCCGCACCCCCTCTTCTTTGATGTGCAATATAGACCAATGGCATTCATACATTTTTTCTATGCTGAGATACACTAGGGCGTTCCTCTGATAAAATTTTGCTCGTATATAATATTAGACCATCACCTGCGACATATTTTTTCTTCTCCATAGCGCAGAAGCATTGCTCAAGTAGCCCATGGGTCCTTTTAGACTTACACCTTCCGATTCGCTCTTTTGCTGTTAGCTGAACATACCCCAGATCAATGGTGTCAAAGTAACAAGGTGGGATATTGAGATCGATCATATCTATCCGACTTGTAAAATTCAAAGAAGTAGAGATTTTGTAAATATATGAACGGTGGAAAACAAGTGAGTTGGTCTTATCGGGCAGGGATTTTAGCACCTAGCTTGATTCAATATCAGTCTTGTTGGAGATATGTGTGTATCGTATTTGGAGGGGCTTTTTCCTGGGGATGTGACTAAGGCGGCGCGCAGGTAGAAGCAAGCTTAAATCAAATGATAGTTTATTAAGAGATGTAACTAAAGCAACTAGAACACACTGTATTTAATCAATTGTAGTGTAGTTAAAGTGGAGCGAAGGTGTTCCGTTCGCCACCCAGATCGAATGCTGGGAGAAAATCAAGTTTCTGAGAGGCTGGATTGTTGTTGACTCTGCAAGAGCAAACTTATTTCTGAGGGGTTGGTGATATCCATTCGCTCACCAAGCCCGCTTGGCTGTTTTCACCACATGAACTTTCGTGTAAACATACCAATGATGGGCATGAAGGCCAAGGTGCCTAGATGCTGCATTGTGTCGAGATGTAACGATTACAATGGTCGAGCATGGAAACTAAAAGTACCATAGACATTGCGTACACTAAGGTCTAGTAATGGGATCATTTCAAAAGTCAAATTACTATCCGATGAGGACCGAGAGCGGTTGCTTCGCGAACGGCTCTTATATTCTCCCGGATACAATGGCAACGCTGAAACAGCATCAGCCAATGATTGGTCCAGTTGTGGGCGAAATCTGTGCTCGTTGATTTCATCAGCGCTTAACTGCTCACTAATATTCATTTCGTACTCTGTATATACGTTATACATCTCGTCGACAGCATAGGGGTTGCACATAACATCGTACGCTAAAAGGATCGCACAAGCTAGACAATAACAGATTATTATGGCGGCACAGATCAGAGCGACCGCTGGTACATAAAAATCAGGAAGGTATTCGGCTTGATTGAACATAGGAGATATTGAAGACTGTAATGGCGCCATGCTGATTCGATACATAGATGAGATACAATTGAAACGTAAACATATGGATTTAAAATATATATGAGCTTGATTACTTACATTGTGTGAAAGCATTGTCCACGCATATATCGTACATAGTAGGAAGTACGTACAATGATAGGTAAATGTAGTTTGACCTTAGTAGAGGCGAAGCCACTATATCGGAACCTGTTCAAGTAGTCATATGTGTGTATACTGCTAGGAACGTCAACAGCGTAGGGTTCGATAAGTTCTAAGTAACTGATGATAATAAGAATTTTGTGATTTATCCTTATAACCCTCAGACAACTTGAAGTGCATCCTCTTGCGATAGTGTCTTGAGAACACAGGCTATTGCAAGTGTATGAAAGGCGTCCAAAACGATTGTTTTTAAAGATTAGTTGGTAAATGAGTCTACTGTGCGGTGCTACAAATTATGATTCTTGTATGTTTTTGAGGAACTAAGACGAGGAATACAGGAAAGGCAAGTGATTCATTGAAAAATCGTGGAGGGAGGAGGGAATCATAGTGCAAAAATTGCCTCAAGTGACAGTAATTCTAATGTAATTATGTTGCAGTTACTGCTGCAGTGAATGTGGAATATTCTTCGGCTGGATCGATGCGCGTGGCGTGATCTCGATAATGGTCTTTCAGTTGTTATTTGCAACGTGCAACTGTGAGTGGACACTGCATCCCGACCATGGATGACTCGAAGCGAGTTACTCCATCAACTAGTGTATTTTATAGATCGTGACTATGTGATAGCGGGTACCGCGCTCCGCACAGAAATCGTAGGTAAAGTTGAGACTGTACAGATGATGATGTATCTGACTTGCAGATAGTAAACTTTGCGCCTCATGCACCTCCATGTGGTGTGAAGTATGGAAGCGCCCCTGTCCGGTGACCTCAATACTGGGCTAGAACTGGCGCTTCGTGTCGAGGCAGGCAGCGCGTATCCTTTCCACTTTCAAGACGGCTTCCAACGTGCCATGCCAGCAACTCACCGCATCATCGTAGAACGAGCAACACGCAGTTCTTCATAATAATTGGTGGAAACTTGTGAATTTCATTGGTGTGAAATTGCGGATGCTACCTTTCCTACCCGGTGGAGTTGCCACGCTAACATAGTTGCTCAAAGGTCCGATTAACAATTATCTAAGCTTGGCATGCACGCGGAGTGATGTCTGCGAGGCATCTGCCATCACACTAAGAAGACTAGCCATCAACTGATTTGGTGACGTTCACATGTTGACGAGGCAATTCAAAAATGCATCAAACGATTATGCGGAGCGGAGAAAATTCAAACCTTATATGACCCGCTTGTTCGGAAGGACAGTTCCCTCTAGCTTCCGCTGGTGCAGATTCCGGAGACCGGCACGCTGGCAACTTCGCAACTTTGTACTATGGTACGCTTCGCAAGCGCGTTTGAAGTCGATTGTCATGGCTTAGCTTGAAACTGTCCTGTTTGACAGCTTTCTGTTATCAATAGTCTGGTCTGGGGGTAGAATGTAACCCCTTACCCCACGTGCTTGCTAAATTTTTGCCTGTGAACCACCGCAAAGATGCCGAGATTTATATCCGCGGGGGCATTAAGGTACAAACCTTTCAAGGCTACGATAAGGTTTCCTGAAGTTTGAATACCTAAACCGGTGTGGTCAGATATCAATAGGTACTGGACTTCTTGACACTGTCAGCCGTTCTAAAATACAAGAATTACCACGAAGCACCTCAGTCAAACGTTATTACCTCCTTGGGTATGCCGTGTCTGAAATTAATTACCTGTATCTCGAATGTAAATTCCTATAGGTAGGCAGTTAAACATTGAGTCGCATTAGGTGTGTGGTGTTCTCTGTAAGGTATCCATCCGTACGGCAAGTGCATAGTTTACTACGCAACCATTCTTAAATTTTAAGGATACAGGAACAAGGGGACGCCCCCGCTGTTCGGAATAAAGGCCGGATGGCTAAGCTGTTTTTGGTTCATTGCGGCTTTGTTCCGATCTCATAATCGGTGCGAATGCGGTGTTTTCGGTGCTATTGTTCGCACATTTTTTTTTGGTGGGAATATAACCGTTTTACGGCCCGCCCAACCCATGAATATTCATTCGTCGTAGAGAACGGCACCATGACCGAAGTTCCTCCGAGTGCTGCAACCATGCGCATTTCGTCGCTGTTCTTTTGGGACTGACGTACATGTGGCGTCATTGAGGGTCCCGTTGCTCCGGCTCTGCTTGGCTGATAGGAATGAGTAGGTAGACAATCATCATTCTTAAACTGATGTGGGGTAAAGCAAAGAGCGGAAGGGAAGTGTGAAGAATGATTCCCTAGAGAAACAATATCTGTTGATTAGTTCAATGGAATCAAGGGCCAAATAGGCACCTCATAGGTACCTAATAGAAACTAGACAGATCCTATGCTCATTCTATGGCAGTTGAGGTCGTCTATTTTTTGAATGAAAAAAATGGTGATTCAAATTACTAGATGGTGCCGTCTATGAGCACTAGGTGGTGTCGGAGGTGAAGTTGACTCTGTCAAAAGTTGGAGTCCCAAAAGTCGCGTCTGTACGCGACATCACGTGATTTCCCACTAAGAAGCACGGGCGGCGCGTTTGCCAAGTGATAGCTTTGGTGAGATACAAGAATCAACAATCGTCGTCGCCCTCAACTACATTGACTCTCACTACTCATTCGTCGACAAATTCAAATAATCGGTACTAAGACGATTGCAATATGTAAGCTTTTCGGCGCTCTAGTAAAATATCGAGGCAAGCAGTTGACTAATTTGCTCAGGGAGGCATTCAATGAAATTTATCTCAATCTTTCGAGAAAGCCGGGCGCGACTCGATTCTCCGACTCAGGCTTTGGCTGGAAGCCTACCAACGGCGAGACATATACTTGCGATCAGTCACAAATCATCTCGGCGCAATGGAGTCGCGCTGCACGTGGATATGAAGTCAAGATTCTTTCACGAAATGATGGAGTAATACAACTAGATGGTTTCAAGCCCGATGACTTTGATCGCGTCTCAAAAGTCTTCAAAACATGGTATGGCATCAATTTAGACAATCGTGAGCATGCTCTACGCGGCTGGAACTGGGGCAAGTCCGACTTTGGCAAGGCCGAACTCACCTTTAACGTCGCAAATCGCCCCGCTTTTGAAGTGCCATATACCGAAGTTTCCAACACCAATTTAGCTGGCAAAAATGAAGTTGCTGTAGATTTCTCCCTGCCAACTGATGGTGATGCCGGTGCGAATGGAAATTTGGGAGGAGCGAAATTCCGAGGCAAGAAATCCGCGGGTGCCCGAGATCAGCTTGTTGAGATGCGCTTTTACATTCCGGGTGTCACAACAAAGAAGGAGAAGAAAGAGGATGGCGAGGATGCATCTGGGGTCGAAGACGGTGATGGCGAAGAGCAAAATGCTGCAAACCTCTTCTATGAAACTCTCATGGACAAGGCTGAGATCGGCGAAGTCGCTGGTGACACGTTCGCAACCTTCCTGGATTGTTTGCATTTGACTCCCAGGTAAGTTTTCCTACAAGTCCTGTTTGGTTATACTAAGTCGTTTGTAGAGGTCGATTTGACATCGATATGTACGAAAGCTCGTTTCGGCTGCGAGGAAAAACCTACGACTACAAGATTCAATTTGACGCAGTCAAGAAATTCATGGTACTTCCAAAGCCCGACGATACCCATACACTGATCACAATTGGCCTGGATCCGCCTTTAAGGCAGGGCCAGACAAGATATCCATTCTTGGTCATGCAATTTAAGCGTGATGAGGAGGTCAATCTTGATCTCAACATGAAAGAAGAAATGCTGGAGACCAAGTATAAGGATAAACTACAGTCACATTATGAGGCACCAGTGGCCGTCGTTGTGGCAGATATCTTTAGAGGACTTAGTGGAAAGCGCGTCACTCGACCTTCTCGTGACTTCATCAGCCACCATGAACAGTCCGGTGTGAAGTGTTCGATCAAAGCCAATGAGGGTCATCTTTTCTGTCTCGATAAAGCATTCATGTTCATCCCCAAACCAGCAACATACATTAGTATGGACAATATTGCTTCGGTGACCATGTCCCGTGTCGGTGGAGCTATGGCGGCAAGCCGTACATTTGATATTACTTTCACAATGAAAGGGGGCATGGCAGAACATCAGTTCTCCAATATTAACCGGTATGACTCGCATAATCATCTTGAACATGTACGAAACTAACATTTGATCATAGCGAGGAGCAGCAATCGTTGGAAAATTTCTTCCGTGCCAAAGGCATCAAAACGAAGAATGAAATGGCAGACGATGTAAGTACATACGTAAAAAGCGCCATATCCCTGCTAACCATTCATTTTCATAGTCGGGAGCAATACTTGCTGCTGCTCTCCAGGATGAAGATCTGGCTTCTAGTGATGATGGAGCGCCCGCGAATCGTGGTAGTGCCGACGAGGATGATGAGAGCGTTGATGAAGATTTCCAAGCCGACTCTGAATCAGAAGTAGGCGAAGAATTCGATTCAGATCACCAGAGTAGTGGCTCAGATAGTGATGCTGAAATGGGAGATGCGGATAGCGATGCTGTTGCTGAGGCGGCGGTACCAGAACGCCCGAAGAAGAAGCAGAAAACGTCGCAGTGATGAGGTCGCTGCCCATCCGTTGATGCCGTCAACCCTGCCGGACAATTTAGCGCGATTAGGTTCCCGCAGTTTATCCGATGCTTCTAGAGTTCCATGCGATGCTCTTCTTGGTGTACGAAAGGTTCCTTCAGATCTTCGATTGTTCGATTGTTCGATTAGACGGCGGACGCTGAACTAGCTACGTGCGTTTTGAAGGCCATGGAGTGTCTTCCAGATCGTTTATGAGGTCCGCTCGACTGAAGCTTTGTGGGATTGACAGGAAGGATCGATCCGGATCGGAGCCAGGTTATGGGAAAGTAGTTCCATAAAGAGCGTTAGAGCTAATAGACGGTCCGATTTTGGCCATACGCGAAGCCAACGCCCAGGAGAAAAGTTTAAAATGCATGCCCCTTAGCGCTGTACTTCTGAGCTAACAGTGATGTGCATCTATCTGCATGTCGGTCATGAGTCGGCGTCAAACACATGGATGCAAGGATACGGCGCTTGACGCGAGTGGGTCCACCCACGGACCAACGCATTGAACTCTTGTCTGCCCACACCGAAATTTAGGTGGTGGTTGTGCCCCGGCTACAAAATGAGAGGATGGCGATTCATTTGATGCAAGCTAGAGCAAGGAAAGCCTATGCTAGATTGTAATGGTGGACCCGTGCTGGCGCGAACCATGCTAGACCCCGCATCCAACCAACAGCCATCATGCTTTCATCGCCCACGGGTCTTGCTGATATAGATATAGCACCAGCTCTCGCCGACTCAGGTGGATGCTCGCTCATACCCACAACGCGCTTTGTCACGAGTTCATTAAATCGTGAACACCCCAGATAGACCCACACACATTAACCCAATTCAATATGCGTTCACGAACCGGATGGTAAGTAGAGCTCGTCACCTGTAGTAACCAACTCCTAACACATGCTCTAGTCTCACCTGTCGGCAACGAAAGCTAAAATGTGACGAGAAGAAGCCCGTGTGCTCACAATGTACAAAGGCTTCAAGAGAATGCATTCCCAGCTCAGGCATTGTATTTCGCCACCAACACAATGCCTCTATGAATGGCGACGACTCTTCAGACGAGAATTCATTAAAAGGCTTTTATGCTTATAAAAATACGTTCAACGAAGACACTATCTGGATGGACATTCCCAAAAATGGTATGGACTTTTTTTGAATATATACTGTTTTCTTTCCACTTACGCTCATTAGTAACCTTCATCAATACTACCAATCCATATCTGGATCCCTGCACACCAGATTATGAAACAATGTCAATCAGTTCACTGGATTCACCAGCACCTTTTGAGCCGTGGCCGCTTGCAACATGGCGTACTTCAAACAATTTCCATTCATATCCCAGCACACCGTCTAGCATGGGCGCAGAATATGCTCCAACGAGCGTACCCATGCGCTTCACGCCCGAGCTAGAGGCTCTACCACCATTAATGCAATCAGCCCCGACATCAGTAGTCGGAACACCTATTTCGCCACCTGCGTCCCTCTGCAATCGTCGCATACATCCTATCATTGACTATCCTACTTCATCAACACCGCCACCTGTTGACCCCCGACTTAGCTCCCCGTATGATAGGCCGATTGAGTATATGCATCGATCAAGTTCAATCGCAAGCTCACGGCGATCGCCACCTCGCTCAGATGCAGAATCCTCAATCGACAAAGATCACGAGATTTCTTTCCTGTTACGGTCATTCTCAGAAGGCCCTGGGTGCTGGATGGACCTCTTCGATCTTGGCACATACTTTGCTTCGTATGTACCCGTCAAGGCACGTGAGAACCCGTTGCTCAAGTATGCAGCAGTTGCTTGTGCAGCCAAAGCTCTTGCACGTGTCCAAGGCTGCAAGCCTGCCACAGGAGGTAAAGTACCTAATAGTACCTGAATTTAACTACATCCTGACGTTACCAGTAGTTGACTGGAAGCACAAAGCTGCTGTATTTTACGATAATGCTGTATCGTTACTGCTCCAGGCCCTCAAGAATGGTGCCAACTCTACGCCTGATGACTCCGATTGCGAGGCCAGGCATCATAGTGGCAACGTTGCCTATGGATTTAACGTTCAAGCTCCAAAACGTTGCCGGACATCCAGCAATGCCTCGTTCGTATCCAATACAGACGAGTTACTAGCTGCCTCGGCTATTCTTTGTTTATACGAGTTTCTGGACACTTCTGTTCTAGAGTGGTCTAAGCACCTGAACGGGGCTAAATCTCTTCTTGTCCTGGCACAAGAACGTATGATGCCAACACCAAACTCGCCAATGTCCTCAGTTTCGTACAACTTTGCTTCTACGGCTCGTAAGGCAACATTTTGGAACATTGCGAGGCAAGACATGCTTGCAGCTTGTAAGTCAACTGATCCTATCATACCGCACTGCAACTGACATTTACTAGTAATCAACAAGACTCATACAAAACTTGATACTGCAGACTATTCATTATGGAAGGAAGCTGGCCTCCCCATTGACGACCAAGGGTTCATCATTCCCAGCAACACAAACGCCTTTTTTGGAGAGGACCTTATCTGCAATGCGCTTGTCTGGCTCATGGCCAAATTGGTCAATTTCATGGCCACTGGCGAAGGGTTCAGTACAGATATAGGGTTATCATGGGCCGGAGTTCCCCAACGTACCTTACTCGACTACTGGTGCCATTTGAAGAAGCAGTTTGAGGTTTGGTATGATGGCCTCCCAATCACGTTTCAACCCTCAGCTCGAGGAACACCGGGTCGACACACAAGTTATGAAAACGATTTCATGTTCTCAGAAGTATGGTACAGTATTCCCATGTGCGCATCCACGATGCAAATCTACCACATGAGCCAGATACTGCTCTTCATGAACAAACCACATGAATCTACTCAAGGGGGCAGCTCAGTATGTGCACGCCTTAATTCATACCAGTCGGTTCTAGCCGCCTGCCAGAAACACAGCCGCGAAATTGTTGGTATCTCACTTGCCCGGTCAGACGAAGCAGTCCGTATCCACTCAATCCAGCCACTCTTCACTGCTGGGCAGTGCCTAAGGGATGCTCGAGAGCGCCAAGTCGTGGTTAACCAGCTCCGTAATATTCAGTCGGATATTGGCTGTGCCACCGACTACAGGGTTAGGCAACTGGAAGAGCAGTGGCAATGGGAGCATGAGGCTATGGTTCCTTGAAATTAGACTAAGTTGAGGCTTATCATGTAGAGACGCCACAAAGGCTGACTAGGCGAGAAGAGGCCTGAGTCAGAGGCAAGCCCCTGAACCCTTGCCTATGGGACCTTGAGTCCGTCCCATATGTTGGGTTCCCATCGATTATCCGCGGAGATCATTAGACCCAATAGAATGGGATATATACAAGCGAGGTAACGAATGACGAGTCAACGACCCCAGGATCAGCGAAAAAGAAGTCGTGCGCAATTAGATGTACACACACAAGGCCGTTAAAAGAGTCATTTTGGTAGAAATTTTGCTGCACAGCCCGCCTCCCAGGCTGTCAGAAAAGGATTAGACATGCCCCGATTTTCGGGCAGTGGCAAGGTCGCACAAATAGTATGAATCAAGATAGATCTTCAGGTTACCCCAAGACATAGTTACACCATCAAGGCATATCAACTTGTTTACAACACAAACTGCAACGAGTAAACAATGTGTCACCAATACTTCTACACCGACTGTTTTTTTTAGACATGATATGCAAACATCATGCGATTCTCATCCCACACGATTTCATACCCTCACCCGACCTCATGCACCCCACCCAACGCGCTCACCATCCCATGCAACCTTATTCAATATACACCAGAATATCAGAAAGATAGACATTTTTCCGAAACTCGATCAAAAACGCGCTTTGCGCAGCGGCCCTCCCCCCCCCCCCCCCGGCCCACTCGCTATTTTCTGCATGCATTCCTTGACTGCAGGCAACGCTGCATGCAGCCTGGTAAGTAAGGAGATTGACGATAATCATGATTGGGTCTTGTTGTTTATTTAGAGAGTAAATTGTAGTACCATGTTTCAAGCGACGCTGTACTGCATGCCAAATGATGTGTTGTATTGTATATGCCTAGTGGGTGCATTGCGTGGGGCATAACACTGCATGTGGCGTGGTAAGTAAGGAGATTTAAACGATAATTACGATTGGATCTCGTTGTTTATTTGAAGAGTAATTGTAGTACCATGTTTCGGGCGACGCTGTACTGCATACCAAATGATGTGTTGTATATGTCTAGTGAGCGCATTGCGTGGGGCGGAGGGAACATAACGGCGCCTATGTATAATGACGAGTGTATGGATCATGGTAGTGATTTTATTTTGGGTCGTGCTTGTAGTGATGTAACTCTCGTAATCAGGCGGTATGTTCCTTTCTATCATCTCGATGTAGCTTCTAAGTCAGGAGACCGGTTGTTTCATTCACCCTGTCCAACTCTAATACCCCTCCTTCCACCGTCACTAATTACACCATGTCTCTAACCTTCGACGTGTCATACTTCAATTACGATGACATGGCAATAATCAAGGTCTTGCGCTGACTGCTGCCAACTCGCCCTGTGCGCCTACTCGCAGGAATTCAATGCCGAGTTTACCAGAACTAATTACGCAAGAAAAACGTGGCGGCCCCTGAAATAAGGTTTGACCCGTGTGCCTCGTAACGAATTCCACTTTAAATCCCTGCTCGCTAAGGTACGCGGCGACGGCTTCACATGCCCCAAGGGGGGTGTAAACGACATGCCTTGTGTAACAACACCAGTTCTGGCGGTGAAGCCGCATATTCAACCTTGATCAAACGTGAAGGCGAAGCCTTCCGTCATTGGATCGGACCTGTGGAAATTTCTTCAACCCCATTGAACTGGTAGGTGAGAGCCACGCAAAGAGCTGGGTTAACATGTGATGATCTGAAACATGGTGAGTGAAGTGCACAAAGTTCAAGGAGAAGTTTCAACGAACCTGCATGTGAAGCACTGGCAGCCTTCTTCAGTTCTTCTTCTGCATGAAGCTTGACGTTGCCCAGCCATTAGCCGCTTGTCAGCTACTGCAGCCATGCTCACAAGTAGGCAAGACTAAACGCGGGAGGACTGTGTGCGTCAAAGATCTCATCGCACTGACAACGGACTTGAACTCTACTGGGGTGGGTCGGATCGGCACTACGAGGTAGCCCGTTGCGGCTCGGGGTACGCCACAGATGCTCAGACCGCACGTGAATGATAGGTGGTACCGGTATACCTATCAAACTGATTTCATCATCTGTACACACCCACCTCAGTGTTTGCGGGGTTGATCCCGCTGAACATCACTAAGAGTTGCCACGCTCTAACTAGGCGAATGGTGTGTGGAAAAGCCTGCCGCCTGACGTATGCCGCATGCCGAGTGTCTTCTACGAAGCTTCTATCGATGCTCCGACCACGAATGATGTACAGTATGTCAGCCAAGCGCTCAACAGGACTGTTGCGCATTGACCATCCGGTGAGACTCAGTATGCTCTGGCGGCTTATGCACCTTCAAGTTCAACTCGTGGCTGGGTTAAAAATCTTGCGCCACTTGGGCCGCTTCTAGTCAAACACCGAGAGCAAAGCCCGACAATTCGATTGATAGGTAACTGTTCGCAACCGGAGTCCATGAAGAGTTCTTAGTTGCAGGACAAAGATTTCAATTGCCGAGGATCGAACACCTGATCAACATAATGATGATATCGGTGCGATGTCGCCGTCCATCCAAGTGGTGCCGTGTCATAGCGCAAGGCATGCACGGCGCTCCGATGAGCCTGCCGCACAGACAGAATTTGTGTGGAAAGCCATCGATTTTTGGAGAGGATTCACTGACCCACCGAAACCCGTTGATGAGCCCCCCTTGTATGCATACAATAAATCAAGTGGCTGCATCTTGCATTCCTATGCGCCGACGGTGTGGGACTGATCAAGCGCTTAACCACTGATAATGCCACAATCCCTCACGGACAACTTCCGTGCTGTCTTGGCTAATCATACGCATTTGCGCTTGACTTGGCGTCGTCGAACTGGGGTGAGATCGCAAGACGCCACTGGACGTCGATAAGCATACAGTCAGCCTGTCAGATCCCTTGACTCCCTATTCGCTGAGACGTCCCCTTCTGTGACGATACTCAGGCAGGGAGTGTTTCGTCGACTAGTCCTAGTTTATCTAATCTCTATGAGACAGTTCAACATAATTTTAGGAGGCGTTATGCGTGTAATTGACCGTCGGTGTAGAGTTTGTTCTTGTTGTGGGCGAGTGTCAGGATCAGGATCAGGATCAGCCACGGCTGAGTTCGGGTGAGTCACGGAGGAGGGAGGGGTCATGTTTTGGCGATCGGGAGAATCGATCCGGCGGAACTATTGGCCCGTGCATGGTTCTTGAATCGTATAGTATGCCTACCTATTTCATCGAATATGTGACATCTGTCAATCACATCGTACCGATATCATGTCATATGGCTACGGTAGCCATATACTTCACTGTGGATTGCGGCGTTGACACTGGTATTGAAGCCTCACTAAATGATGTGCAGTGATGAAATGCAGTCTGTGTATACTTGACATTTAACCTTCGATGTATCTACATTCTCATCTTTACATACTGCATCCATAATTAGGTCTACCTCATGATCGCTCCATTTACCTGGGCAGATTGCATCATTTACGTTGACTGTAATTTGAAGCCGAGAGTGAACATGGTAAATTTACACTGACTAAATCAACGAACAAGAGTCGTGGCAAAATACACTGGTGCAATGAGACTTGGAACTGCTACATGGGAAATAGATATGTCAATGTCTTTTGCTTTGCTCGCAAGACAAAGCTGCAACAAAGTCCGTCTAGAATAGAGATTTATTTGAGGATTTCCATACGACGAAATACCAGGACCAAGTACAAAAGAAACACCCGAATAAGTGGATATCATGGCGACATGGACATCTTACAAAGCTTGGGTCTGGGTGATCTTTTCATTATTATAGACGATATGGCGCCTTTACGTATTGTAGTATTTTTACAATCCCTTCACATCGTAGACAGAGGTTTTAACTACGCATCTGATAAGACACAAGTCGGTGATTCGTTCTCCAGTTTTGATGCTGAAGACGCAGGGAAATGCAGCTAATCTTTCCCTGTAACTAGTGGCAGCGAATGACCCTTGAACCCTTCGATGTGCTTAGCATGAGGCGACAATCCTTGCAACAGGTATTTTGAAAGTACAACGGTGTATAAAATTTCGCTGCCAAGAACCTCCATACAAATCTAGACACTGATAGTTGACGTACGGTTATAATCATCGAACACAGTGCATGGGCGGGGACATGTCCGCTCAATGTTGATACCTAAGGCTACATACATGTTTCGACAGAAAGGTAGACGGAGCGGTTTCACATGTACAGCAGTCTGGACAGCGGACTTGTACATCCACTACAATCGATCTTACTAGATAGGGGAACAATGGTACGCCATTCAGTCCCCACTGCAGCGAAAATGTGCGATATCTCTGGTCACTGTCCGGGACATTGACCAGTGGTAATCTTCTTTGTTCCAAGGAGCTAGCGTAGGTCTCCCGACCATAACCTCCAATGACCAGCGCCAGGCAACCTCCGATCTATAATAGCTTCACAAAGCTAACTAATAGAGTACATTTGAAGTTGTTTCACGCTTGTGGTGTTGGTACAAAGCTTCCTTTAGTGTTATTTGTTCTAGGGAAAGTACCTTGATGGCATACAATTGAGCGAAATTTAAAATGTACTCAAAGTATGCAAAAACCACAGAATATCACCGTCCATGGGTTATGTAGAAGAGGGCTCATAGAAGTAAGTGTCGCGTTGAAATCGAATGATTATCTGTCGTGCGACAGCGACTCATGCTGTGGGGGAATACTGACAGCTCCCATTACAATTATAATCACGAGGATCCTCCACAGCGGTAGCTCAGCTGCACCAGTCGCGTCCAAGCAGGTGATTCTTAGCCCCATCTTCACGTAATGCAATGACTCGCAATCCTCCGTAAGCTTTGATCCCTGGTGTATTCCATCCCAGCGGTTGCAGCGGGTAGTGGTGAAACATGGTCCGTGAGGGGTTGTCGTGCATACACGTGTTTTATGGGAAACCACCAATTACGCAGTATACAATTTCTGTTCGTGGGGGCTTCATTTTATTCTGGGGGATATGAAAGGTTGGCATGTCGGTGCTTTCTCGGAGATTGATTTGGACAATTTGTGGTTCCTCCCTCTGTATCACGGAAAGTTCCTTGAAATCGAGCCCTTTGTCGATTTAACCTCCTCGAAACTAGCACTCGGAGCTAATGCACCAACGGCCGCAATGTATGCGTGGTCTCGCAGATGTTCTGCATAATTGTGCTTCCTTTGTCCGGCTTCCCACAGGACCCCTGTGCTAGCTGGACCCTCGTTATCACTTGTACCGGTTATTTGATAGGTCTTAAACAAGTGACGTATGCTTTACTTGAGCCTCTCCTGCAGTCTGCTGCTGGGTCTTGCCTGCGCCTCGTGCTCAATATCCTGTTCCTTGCATTTTACGTACCAATCAGGTGTTCACTCCTCTGAATTGCAAATTCCGGAATATATTCGAAAACGCGCGAGAGCGCCGTCCTGTTTGTAATAGGTAGAGACCTTTGAGGTTTGTTCCTTGAGTGAAGGGTTCGCACTAGTTTCCTTTCATATATCAGCACCAGCCTACCAAATGTGAGGCGATAGCGAAGAAAGTTGCATCTTCCATAATTCTTCGAATACCCTGAAGTATTGAGAGACAAATTTTGTATATCCTTGTCCTGGGTTTAGATACACACAGAACACATGCGGTAGTAGAGTAGTAAATATCGAAAGCCCGTGATGTCTTGTCGCCCCATGGACTGGGTAAGGTAATTTCGGAATATTATAGCGTTTATTGTGCCTCGGAGATATTACTCTTTCTTCGTTGAAGTCCTTGATCGCTAGCTCCCATTCCCGCATCTCCGTGATCAATCTGGGCGGACTCATCCACTTCCGGTAGCGTCCACTGTACCCACAACCGTATCCTTGCTCGTTTTTTTGTTGTCTTCATTCTCGCTCTCATGCTCATTCCAAACATTTATCCATCGTTTCCCAACTTTCTTTACGCCTGTAAACTTGACAAACGTTTTCTGGCAGCCACTAGTATCTAAGTGCTCGCCATCCGTACGTGGCGCATATCTGCCAGGAACATATGCTTTGTCGGTCCGAGAATAGTGATTCGAAGATCGGTAATGCTCTCGAAATTCAACTGACTCTGAGAATTTGAGGCGCTTGGGTTTTGGTAGAAAGCTGGTGTTGCGGCAACCCTTTGGCAAGATTGGGGAGCTCTTTTCGGCGGTGGGTGATTGCGACATTGAACGTTTGGTACCCTGCTGCACATCCTCTTTTATTAGCCTAGCTTCATCCTCCCACTGTGTGCTATGCGGCATGTTTGTATTTTTCGCCTCCGTACCCATCAACCAGTTGTCAAGATCCATATGAGCAGTCCTGAACTTGAGCAGCGCATCTTGCTTTGGCTTGTAGTTATCCCTCCTCCCATTGAATGCCGCATATGCCTCGTCAGCAGCCTCTTTAGCATCGTAGAGTGGCCAGAATTGGCTACAGGTTTCGCATCTCTGCGCATCAAGCGCAACTTCACAGGGAACAAGTCCTGTTTCTGAGACTGTAGCTATAGTTTTCGCACAAGACTTGCAGATGATTGATTTAGGATTGGTAACCATTGCTAATGCAACATAGTCAGACTGTGCAAGTGCTGTGAAGGGTTTAGCTAATATGAGACTAGAGTGGATGAGCGCAGTTTGCGAAGCCTTTGCACGCTGCAATACCACCACTATGGCTGTTTTCTTGATCCAATATAAAAAAAGTTTTCGTAATCGAGCATTGATTGAACAATAATGTTGGGGTGGCTGCAGGCGAAGAGTGACCTTGCGGGCCCTGAACCAGATTCACGTAGGTACCGATGAGGAACAAACGGACGCAAAGCGGAACAACTGCGCTGTATCGCAAGGCAGTATCTAAAACGGCGGAAGACTGAGATATGAAAGGTAGGATTGAAGCAAGATGGGGAGTGTACGTTGGGGTATATTGGTAGTCATAGTAGAGTTTTGGCTGAAATAGATAGCATCGCTAGTTGATCCCTGCAGCTACCAGATCACAACGCGTACTTACCTAGGTAGGCACGTAGGCAAGCACACACACACACACACAAAGCGCGACACTCCTTTCCAAACACACAGAGAGATTCGTTCATATGCATCAAGTCATATCATATGAGTAAAAATACAATGGTTTTGATGTCACAAATACCAGTTGGGTAGCTTATGCCGGTAGGCACCCCGAATTATTCATTCACTTGCAGTGGTAGGTGAAAGCAGTATACAAGGTACTAGGCCCAAGGAGTAATGTTTGTACATAATGAGTGAGCACACAACGATGGCTCACTCCTACCTCCATAAAGCCACTATAGTCTCGAGTCTTTCATAAAGTACCAAGTACTCATAAACCCAATTCGAAGTCTACCTCAACTGCCCTCACACCATGTGTATTCTGGACAGTACCTGCACGATCAACCAAGAGGAATGTCATAAATCGTATGCACGTTTTCACAGAGGCGCGTACTTCCCAGGCGAGGATCGACACAACTTTAGAGAGATGGAGGAGCATATGCGGTTCATCGAAGCCTCGAAGTCGGAAGAGCAGAAGGAAGCTGAGCCCGAAGAGCCTGGCAAGAACAGGCCCACCACAAAATGGTCTTATGACCTTCTCGCCTTCAATATGATCAAGCAATCGGAATGGAAGAAGTGCATCATCTGCAACAATGTCGAAGCCCGCCAACTCAAAGTGCATTATCTCGAGCACCACAGAGCATTAGGCTACGTTGGAACTCCAGCCCAATACAAGGTGAAAGCGTGCTCAGACTATTTTCACGAAGCGTGCCTCTACTCATTCATCACGGAGGCTTCCGAACTCAACTTCATCACGTGCCGCAAGTGCGAGTGCCTCCGCATCGCCGTCAAGCTTCTGGAGTGGAATATTTTGGAGATTGGGGTCGCTATGGATCGCATCAAGTAGTGGTAGAAAAGTGCCAAATGAGAAACACAGAAAGGTGGTTCCTCATAGGATACTGCTGTGTCGTCGTCAACGGATCAAATCAGAACGTGTAGATAAATGGAATCTAACTTCCAAATCATAATTCATGGAACTATCTCAATCCATGTCTTGAAACCTATTGTTCGTCAATCTGCTTGTGTGAACAAGTGGTGTTGAAACCCTTTGATAAATCCTACAACCATGCTCTAAGTAAGCCACAACTATAATGATAATAATTGGAGTACAGTTAATATCATACTATCCAAACGGTAATAGTGACAACTCCCCACTCACTCATTTCTCATCAAATCCTATAAAATAACCTGAATCACCTATAAAACCCGCAGCCCCACAAACACCAACACATCAACAGAAATCAACCAATTACACAAACACTAGAACGGCCAAACACACTCCTAACCTCGTCTCATCTGACCTCGCCATAGATGCTAGGATGCCCTGGCCTAGCTTGCTATCTTCCAGCTGCAGATCCCATCACCAACCACATACGGAAGGTTGCGACAACAAAGTGTTGAAAGCAGTGGACTTTGGTGCCGGACCAGTCATATCAAGTCACCTATAGGGCGACATAAAAAGCGCAAGGACACGACAGGATGAGCTAAGCCGTAGCCTAGCGTGGGATAAATTTGAAGGATTCGGATAAGTTGGCCGAGAAGAGAGGGAATCAACGGAAGGATGTTAATTGGGAAGGGACATGGATTTTACGATAAGATTTCATTGAGGGAAGTGCAAGATATACAAGGGGATTCAAATAAGGTGGGCAGCTATATTGTCTGGGGGGCTGAAGAATTAGAGGAAACTTTTCTGTTTCCTGCTGAACAAACTTACCAAGCCTTTGTTTCCCCAATTCCTCGTTAGGAACAAACTAATCTACCAATAGGAAATAGGTACAATGATAAATGATCCTCCCGAAATGGATTGATATTCTCTTACTCTTCGAGGTATGATAGTTTGCGCATTTCACCTAGCCTGACACGCGCTTGACTGAGCGAGTTCTCGAGTTGCAAAATTTCAACCTGGCCATCTCATTAGCATGTATTCGGGCATGAATAAAGGAGGGGAAAATTACCTGTTGCTCCATCTCCCTGGTCTTGAACTCTCGATCGCTCAACTTTGTGTAGTCTACAACTTCGCCGTCCTCTCGGTTCTTTTGTGCAATAATCTCTTGCACCTGCCTTACGAGCGACCTACAAGCGGTAGTCACAGCCTTGCTCGCGCTTTCTAGACGGTCCTGCGTCTTGCTCATGAAGCTGGCCTTGACTCGGCTGGCCGCTACCAACTGAGCCGTAGAGGCGGCAACATCGTTGGAGGCAACAATGAGCTGTTCTGGCGAGTTGCGCCCTGAAATAACACCGTCAGCGGTTTCAATGAGCATGTTTGTCGAGGTGGCGACAGCTTTAGCGGCGCTGATGAGACCCTCGGTCCAGCGGTTGTGCTTTTTATAGAACTGTGTCTTGGACATGCTACCACGGCCTTCACGGACAATTTCTTGTTGTGAGGCGGTGGCGGCTTTGATCAGTTGCGCGATTGCGCTTGTGACTGCGATGGCAGCCTCAAGGATGGAATCGTGGATCTTCAGTTCGTACGTTGAGTACTGATCTCGAGGCTTGTTCTTCAACTTTGCGAGACGCTCCGTTGCAGCCTCGATGGCATTGGCAGCTTTGATCAGTTCATTGTCAACAAGGTCGCCAAGGTCTCCCGAAGAGTTTGTAATCTTGCTCTTGGGGGCAAATGCGTCTGCTAGTTTGGACAAGCTCTGAAGATTGCGAACGACTTCAGTGCTATTGTTGATGACCACATTGATCTTTTGCTCGGCATCGAGATCATACATCCGTACTGATTGTACATTTCGGAAGAACCTGATAGTAGAGGTCGCGGATGCGCGTGCACCGTTGATGAGTTGATCGGCCTTGTTCTCATCAGATGCGAATCGAGTGAGACCCTTTGCGTTCACAAGAACATCTGCCATTGATCCAGCAAAACTGTTTACGGCGTTGATAACTTCAGCATGCTTAGCATTCGGACCGTCAGCGATAAAATTGTTAAAGGCAGTCGAAAATTCCATAGTACATGTTGATGCCTTCTCGATCTGTGACAAAACGAATGCACCGGTAGCATTCTGATTTCCAGCTTGCATTGGTGAATCGAGCTCATAAAGGGCATCATCAACTCGCTGAACTCCAGCTTGCAGAACAGAATCGATGATGTCGTTGATTTTCTGGAGACTATCCTGGATCAGGGTGTCGAGATGACCATCAAGGACATTATCGCTGGCGTTGGCATTCAACTTGAGCTCGTTCAGCTCAAGTAGTGTTTGATCCATACCGGCGCGGAAGATCTCAAGCTCTTCTTCCTTGTCGCGCAGTTGTCGCTCAAGATCCGAGTCGCCTTCGCGGTACTTCATTTGCATATCGTCAAGAGCACGAGTCTTGTTTCGCAATGCTTCCTCAAGATCAGCAATTTCACGGTTGTGCCTTGATAGCATGGCCGACAACTCTGATCCTTTGCCACGCTCCGAATTGTCAGCCCGGTCCAATGCAGCCCGAAGCTCGCGCTTGACTTTCTCAAGCTCCTCACGAGCACCTCCAGAGGTTCGATCTTTCTCCATGAGAGCCCGGTCGCGTTCTCGGATCATGTCAGCTAGCTCAAGATTCTTCGTCTTCAGCTCGCGTTGAAGCCTATCGCGTGCATCGATAGCTTCTTGTGCCGAATTTGCCTTGAGCTGAACCTGCTTGAACTTTTGCAAAAGTTGTAGATGCTCGTGTCGCAATTGCGAGTAAAGTTTCGCCAACGATTCGTATTTCGACCTCCATGTATTCAGCTGTTCCTGGAGGGCACGGATTTGATCGTCCTTGGAGCCAATTTGCTGTTGGTAGTTTTGGTTCATTTGTGCAAGTTCTCCCTCAAGTGCCTTCATCCTTTGATCGTACTGTTGCAACATGAGCTGATCGCGCTCGTATTGTGCACGCGCATTGAGATTCTCTCGCTCGAGCTCCGCGAGCCGACCTTGCGTTTGTTGCTGATACTGATCGCGCATGAGCTGCTCTTGTGCCAAGCGAGCCTGCTCAGCCTGCAACCTCTGTTGCTCTTCAAACTCCCGTTGTGCCTGGAATTGTTGTTGTTGCTGTAGGCGCTGTTGTTCTTCCCACTGTTGCTGTAGTTTTCGTTGCTCGGATTCGTATTCCTCTTGCTGCCTTTTCTGATCATTCTTCCAGAACTCGTTGATCGGCTCAGGGTCGACCGATGGGGCGCGTGGAGGAGGAGCTGGCTCTTCTAGTTTCTCGTTTCGCGGTCTCGACGGAAGAGCTGGCGCGTTCTCATCTTCGGCAAGTAGATTCGGTGGCTCTTGGGGTAGCTTGGGCACCGTGATTAAATTGGTTAGGTATCGTAGATTGGAGCATTCGTAGTAGAATTTCACGAGTCGGTAGTGCTGCGCATCGTATCGGCCGCGTAGGGGAGAGAGTGCTTCATCATCACCAAGGGCTTTCGGAGTTAGCGAGGCACAAAGTATGCTACTTTCAAAACTTACTGGTGTGCATTGCGCGCAGCATGCTGGTAATAAATTTGTAGATGCCATAGCTCTCCTGTACCAAGGGCACTAGGGCAGCAATGCGACACTCGTTGTTGACGCCGCTGCGAAAGTGGGAGAAGATGAGCTTTTGGAAGGCGTCAATCTGGTCTTGAAGTGTCATCAAGTCTGAAATGGTCTCATATCCCTCGTTAGGGTCATTGATTGACTTGAGACTGATGTACTCTTCATATTCAAAGGTTCCTGTCTAAATCAGCGTCCGTTCCTTGGTCTTCTTGTAGCATGTCGGATCGTACCATTGAATTCTGGATGTTGTCGATGGAAGGCAAGCTTGGCCAAGAGGTAGTAGATGTACTCGGAAATGAGCGGAGCATAGCCTCGCATGCCCTCGCCACCCGCCGAACCTCTAGACAAGCTTTCGAGCCAACCAGTGTGCGCTTGAGCCTCTCTTAGAGCGAGGGGATGCCCTTCTTGAAGGACTTTGTGGATTGTGATGAGTGCCTTGAAGGTCTGAACTTCATCAGCGAGGATTGGCTGCCTGTCTTGCCATCAACATAGTCCTGGTAGATTCATCTGGCTCGTCATCATTGAGCCGAGATCAAACCTACACTTTCATGCCAGACCAAAAGCTCTGGGAGCTTTTGTGGTCCCATGTGTACACGATGCAGCCGCGCACATGTTTTCCTGTACCTTGGTAAGCTTCGGTCGTGTAACATGGGTAGTCGCGGACGTACGTTTGGGCGAGACTTCTTCGATGCTCGTCGCTTTGCGGATTGCATTGGCAAGCTCTGCTTCTTGCCTGGGGGCGTATAAGTATGGATAGGCCAGCTGAGGTGGTGCTGGAGGTGGTACTTACTTGGCCAGATCAACATTGCGTGAAGACATGGTGGCGGTGGTAGCTTCCTCGAGCTATCCGCCTGATCGCTGCAGCAAACAAGTCACGCAAGGGGAATTATGGGACAACAAGCAAATATTCAGGCGGGGCAAAGAGCGGCCAAAGCAGCTTGTAGAAAGCCAGAAAAAAGGGTATCAAGGAGAATGGCGTGTGTATTGAGTGTTCATGTGGTGCTTCGATGCATTGTGTCGGGCTGGCATCAATCAAGTTGGACTATTGGAGTTGGAGGACTTGGCACCGTCCCCAAGCTCCCCCAGTATTTGCATTCGTCATCCCGCTCACATGGGAACCACTCATCACTCAGCAAACCATTACCGTTCTCGCCCCAGTCACTGCTGCCTTCACAACGCATACGCGGCGCATGCGCAATCGAGATCAACTCTGAGTTGTTCATTGTCATGGAGGGAAGTCAGGATGCGACAATGCGAATAGCGAACGCCGGCTGCAGCTGGACCCTTGGAGCGTGGTGCTCCACTTTACCGATGAACACTGCATGCAGGACAACGCATTCGATTGTCAGGTACTCTATGTCATTCTAACATACTATACTCAATCAGGCCAGGGTATAAACGCCATGCAATGCTAACTGTACAAAAAAACCTTCTTTCCGAATATGACAGCGTGAGTGGATGAGATATGATATTATGCCGCCTCACTTTTAACTGCCTTTGCTAAGATATGCTGCCATTGGATCATCAGCCATGGTTCTCTTTCGTCGGTATTCCTCCATATCTTCTTCGGTTACACCATCCGTCATCTGTTCCATCGTCCGCTTACGAGAAGCAGCATCTTGCTTCGCTTTTTCGTCACGCTTGCTTGCATTTGGCACGTGCTCTTGCAGAGCCTCTTCTTCCTCCCAAGCAATGGCCTTTGGGACTTGGTCGAGGTCAGCACCAGTTCGCATCCGGTCAGCTAACTCAAACGCATCCTTTCCAGCCTCGCCAGTACAGTATGAATTCTTGACTGTCGAGTGACAGCATGCGAAGCCCCATTGGAAATTTGACCACCAACTGCCCCAGACGGATGTGTGATTGTTGAGCAGGATATCCTCTGGATACTTTGACTTCGCCTTGACTTTCGGTGCTCCTTTAATCCTGCCCCGTTCATCGTACTCGACGTATTTCTCTGATTCTGTGACAGCCGTCTTATGCAACGTGTCGTCTGTAAACTTCTCTTGCGTGCCGTACTTCTCAGCCAGCATCTTTGCTCTAGCTAACTTCTGTTCTTCTGCCTCTTTGAGCTGCTTCTTGCGCATAACCTCACCCGAGGTTGGATTGGCCTGGAGATGTAACTTGTTCTTGTCACCACGGTTTTGTGTTTCCCAAGCATAACGCTGTGCCCTCTCAAACTCGGCTGCATCTCCTGACGCCTTCATGAAGCCCTCCTCGGCAACGAGTTTAGCTGCATTGTCTGAGATTATGCCGCTATCGACCATAGATCGGGTTTTGGGGTCGTATTTGGCCGACTCGAGGTCGAGATTGAGCAGATACTTTGCAGTGTCCTCCCGTAAGCGAAGATTTCGTGTCGATGTAGCTTGCTTCCGTCCCATATCTGTCTCGGCGTCGTACTTGTCTCCTTCGTCCTCATCATCGTCAGAGTTGTCTTCGCTTGTTTGAGTTGCCTTTGCCTTTTTCCGTATTTCCTCGAGCGCTTTGTACTCTTCAATGACTTCTTCAAAGTTGGACGCGTCATACCCGTTCCAGCGATCACGTTTGGCATCAAACCCCAGCTGCACGTCTTGGACAGCCTCATCAGCTTCGATGTCCTTGCCGGTGAACTTTGCGCCAGCTTTGCGTGGCCGGCTCAGACAATCCTTCTTCTTGTGGGTCATGGCTCCACAGTTCTCACATGCGCCCTTGCGATACTTTGTCGCGGCTGGGCCAATCTTCTTTCCTCGGTCGTACCATTTTGAGTCTTGTTCCTGCTTCTGAAGACGCTGATGATCGAGGTAGTCGTTGTCTTCTCCAGTCTCATCAATGGCATAGAAGGGCTTCTTCGAGATGAAGGAAGGGATGTACTCGTTACGTTCTTTTGCAGCGGCGGAGATATCGGGTTTCTTCGGTTGTGAGGGCGGCATTTTCGGTGGTTGTCGGACTCCCGAGGTGTTGTTGTAGGGGAAATGTTCAAACAAGGTGGTTGTGAGAGCTAGCGTGGTAGGGCTGCAGGCGACGGGATGGCGTTCGCAGCTCACGGGATCTCGCGATGTCGCGACAACCCAGTCGTGCCCTTTGTTGCTCCGCCCCGCATCAACTTGAAGATCGATCATCTCTACACTCCACTCAATGCGCTGAATTGGCCTTGGCTTCATTCTGCTTCCGATCATGCGCCAATTGACCCCTCAATTCATCTACCGTGACCAAGCAGTGTCGTCATGGACGCTTTTCGCTTTCGTCTGAACTGTATCGACCATTATCAGGCTACACCAACCTGCCTCGACCCTGTCCTGCGACGAAGCACAGGATCCTCGCAGCGTGGGCAGACGCATCAGGTCCCTGTAATCAGGGCATTTGGAGCTACCGAGACAGGTCAGAAGGTGTGCGCGCACATACATGGAGCACTTCCCTATTTGTATTTAGAGTATACTGGGGGCCTGGAGGAGCATGTTGGTATAATGTACCGATTCCACATACAGAATCAGAGCTGATAACCGGCAGTGAATCCATATATTTTTTCTCTCAGAGCCTCGATTGACCAGGCGCTGGCGTCCACTTACCGACGCAATGCTTACGATGGGAAGGCAGTTTATGTTGGACACATCACACTCATCAAAGGCGTACCTTTCTTTGGGTATAATGTTGGATACAAGATTTTCCTCAAAGTCTATATGTTGAATCCGCTCAACATGACACGCCTCACAGACCTGCTACACCAGGGAGCCATATTGAACCGCGTCTTCCAGCCGTATGAAAGCCACTTGCAATATATTCTCCAGTGGATGTGTGACTACAACTTGTACGGATGTGACTATATCAGATGTTCAAAGGTCCTGTTTCGTGGACCCGTCCCTGATAGTGATGAGATAGATGTTTCTGTTCACAAATGGCATGATGCCTCTATTCCAGATGACTTCATCGTAGAAAAAGATCAGTTTCCGCGTCAGAGCCACTGTACAATTGAAGTTGACATAGCCGTCCAAGACATATTGAACCGGCACGAGCTCCAATATCGACCTATTCACCACGACTTCCTCGAACGGTCGAGCCAAATACCCTCAAACCCTGACGACAAGTACGTCCCGTCAATGGCTGGATTATGGAGAGATGAGACACGTCGCCGCAGGCTGCAGATGGGTCTCGATGACCCTTCTAGCAGCCCTTTCCCCGCTGAAGCAATGGTGTCTATGTCTGCGGATCCAAGAAGCAAGGACAAAAGTGGATGGATACACGAAGAGGAATACCGAGATCTTATTTCAGAGTTGATTGAGGCGGAGAGGCACAGCAAAAGTGATGTGAAGTTTGATACCTTCGTCAAACCCATCGAAGGCCAAGAAGGCATCAAGACTGCTGTTGAGAGCATCGAGGACCTGTTTCCGTCTAATCTTGCGTCCCAGCAATTACCCGACGAGGATCAAAAAGAGCAGGTCACCGCAACTGACAACGAGGATTCAGACCTACCATTAAATGTGCCAGTTGATGAGGACCATCAACAGCTCGAAAAGGACAATGTGGAAAACGCACAAAGTAAAACCGAGGTAGATACAGAGGAGCAGCAGTCACTTGATCTCTTGTCGATGTATTTATTTCAGGGGTCTGGTGAAGGCAATATTTCCGATGAACCAACCGACGAAGGGCTTGATCCCGTCAATCCCAGCGAGGATGGACTTGCTGGCGGCTTAGAATATACTAGTAACGCGCGCAAACGGCCATTTGAAGGCTTTGACGAAGACTCACGCAAGCGTCAACGGATCGTGGCCCTCACACAAGGAAGTTCGAAACGAGTAGCATTCCAAAATACAGATGGTGCTATCGAGGATGAACTTCTACAGCTCGCCCAGTCTTCGCAGGCAAGCATTAAAGCTCAGGGACTCGGAAGACCAAATACGCTCTCATTCCCGGTAGTCAAGGACCATAGTGCACCAGAGACGGTTTTCCGATTAAGCCAATCAAACTATTCTAATTCCCAAGAGAACCCAACGACACCTACCGTTAAACACCTCCCGATTAGACTCTCACAGCAGAGTCCAATCACCCCGTGGACTAGCTATAAGCCCTCACCAGTTTTAATGAGCAATAGCAGCCCAAAAGCTTGCGCTGAAGCTTTGATCATTACGGAGCAGCTAGAAAAATCCTTTGAGCATCGAAAACCTACTATGTACTTCGGCTACCTTCCACCCACCTATGAAGTTGTTGAAAGCACCATAGTTCATGCTGGCCTACCACCTGTCATCTATCAAGATGCTCACTATAGTGAGGAAAAGGACGTGCCCGACCGCGCTCGAGAGTATGCTGGACGTGAATTCAAGCTACAAGGTACAACTTTGCCCTACCTTCCCTCTTTCGATCCTGTTGGAAACTCTGCTGCCAATATTGGTGAGCACCCACCTGTAGTGCTTGATAGAGCTAAGGAAGAAAGCCGATATAAGAGCAGAGCAATTAGATGTAGTTTGCGTCACTGGGAAATAGCTAAGCCACCACCGTCGTTTCAGGAAGTAGAAAGATGGACACGGGATGAAGCGGACCGATCCGAGGAAGCCCAATCAGAAGAGCAAAATAAGCCCATGCAGATACCCAATCCATCGTGGAAACGAGAAGTACCAAAACACCTTTCGCAAATTGAAGGTCCTACGCAGAAGAATAAACATGGCTTCAAATACTCACAGAACAAGAACTCTACCAGCGTCAAACACGACACGCAGTATATGAGCATTATGAGTCTAGAGGTGCATGTCAATTCACGAAAATCTTTGGTGCCAGATCCAGCTAAAGATGAAATTCAATGCATCTTCTATAGCGTCCAAGGAGAGGAAAACGCGACTACAGACCATACACGCCTTGGTATTCTTTGCCTCTCGACCGAAAACGGTATCGCACAGCGGATTGCTAAGCAAGTTCCCATAGAGATGGAGTACGAGGAGGATGAATTGGACCTTATCAACCGCCTTGTGGATATTGTTCGTCAATTCGATCCCGATATACTCGCTGGATATGAAGTGCACAATAGTTCTTGGGGTTTCTTAATAGAGCGAGCCCGAATGAAGTATGAGTATAATCTATGCGACGAAATCAGCAGAATCAAGTCACAACCCCAAGAACGATTTGGAAAAGATACAGATCGCTGGAGCTTCACACACACCTCAACTATCCGCATCACAGGACGCCATATGATCAACATCTGGAGGGCCATGCGTGGTGAGCTAAATCTTCTCCAATACACGATGGAGAATGTTGTTTTCCATCTTCTTCACAAAAGGATACCACATTACCAACATGCCGACTTGACAAACTGGTACACAAGCTCCAGACCCAAGGATCTCACAAAAGTTTTGGAATACTTTCTTACTCGCGTACAACTCAATCTTGAGATACTAGAAGCCAATGAGATAGTGCCGCGTACGAGCGAACAAGCCCGTCTACTTGGCGTGGACTTCTTTGCTGTCATCTCTCGAGGCTCACAATTCAAGGTCGAATCTACAATGTTTCGTATTGCGAAGCCAGAAAATTTCATCCTTGTATCGCCAAGCCGAAGGCAGGTCGGCCAACAAAATGCTCTTGAGTGTTTGCCCTTGGTAATGGAGCCTCAGAGTGCATTCTATACAAGTCCTCTTCTGGTCCTTGACTTTCAGTCACTGTATCCAAGCGTCATGATAGCATACAACTATTGCTACTCAACATGTCTTGGACGCATCGTCAGCTGGCGAGGCCGCAACAAAATGGGGTTCATGGATTTCAAACGTGAGCCTCAGCTCTTGGAGCTCGTGAAAGATTATATCAATGTCGCGCCAAATGGAATGATGTATGTCAAGCCAGAAATGCGGAAATCGCTGCTAGCAAAGATGCTTGGTGAAATTCTGGAAACGCGTGTCATGATAAAGAGTGGCATGAAACAAGGTAAAGATGACAAGTCACTGCAACGGCTACTAAATAACAGACAGTTGGCATTGAAGCTGTTGGCCAATGTTACATATGGCTATGCATCCGCTTCGTTTTCTGGGCGCATGCCCTGCTCTGAGATTGCAGACAGCATCGTTCAGACTGGTCGTGAGACTCTTGAAAAAGCTATCGCAATCATTCATGCAACCGAAAAATGGGGCGCTGAAGTTGTATACGGAGACACAGACTCGCTTTTTGTGTATTTGAAAGGCCGAACTCGCGACCAAGCATTCACCATTGGGGAGGAGATTGCTGCAGCCATTACGGCCGCAAATCCTCGTCCTATCAGGCTTAAGTTTGAAAAGGTTTACCACCCCTGTGTTCTCATCGCAAAGAAACGCTATGTTGGCTTCAAATACGAGCATCGCAACCAGAAAGAACCCGACTTTGACGCCAAAGGTATCGAGACTGTCCGGCGAGACGGTACTCCCGCCGAACAGAAGATTGAGGAGAAAGCTCTGAAGATTTTGTTCCGTACAGCTGATCTGAGCCAAGTTAAATCCTACTTTCAAGAGCAATGTTCGAAGATCATGCAAGGCCGCATCTCAATCCAGGACTTCCTCTTCGCCAAAGAAGTGAAGCTAGGTAATTACAGCGACCGCGGCCCTCCACCACCAGGCGCCCTCATCGCTACCAAACGTATGCTTGCAGATCCGCGCACCGAGCCACAATACGGTGAACGCGTGCCCTACGTCGTCGTCACCGGCGCCCCAGGAGCACGCTTGATCGATCGCTGTGTAAGCCCCGAGACGCTCCTCCAAAGCGAGCACCTCGAACTAGATGCAGAGTACTACATCAGCAAAAATCTTATCCCGCCCCTAGAGCGCATATTCAATCTCGTCGGCGCAAACGTTCGCCAATGGTTCGATGAAATGCCTAAGATCCAGCGCATCCGCAACATTACTTTCCCACTCACCATCCAGCCCAAAGGGATGAGAAACGCGCTTCCCAATCGCGGCGTCGTGAACAAGAAAAGGACGCTGGAGAGCTACATGAAGCCGTCTGCTTGTGTCGTGTGTCGTGCCAAATTACCTCCAACTCCGCGTACACTACCTGGTGTCAAAAACGATGCATATGCCCTCCTCCCGCTTTGCACACAGTGTTTGAAGCGTCCGGCGCGCTCGCTCGTTACGCTCAAAGAACGCATCCGGAGATCGGAAACCAAAGCCAAGGACGTCGATATGGTGTGCAGAAGCTGTGCTGGGTTAGCGTGGTGCGATGAGATTCGCTGCGAGAGTCGGGATTGTCCTGTCTTTTATACGCGGATTCGCGAGCGGTCGAAGCTGAGTGGGTTGAGAGAGGGGATTGGTAGGGTGGTGGAGGTTATTGAAGAACATGAGGATCAACGCGGTTGGGGGAGCATGGTGGGGGAGGGGAGTGGGGTTCGGGATTTGGGTTGGTAGTTGTGGTGATTGTGTCCGTTCGTTTTATGAGTGTTGGTTTTGTTGTTACACGCTTCAGGGTTTGATGGGGATGTCTGCAGATGACGTTTGGGTATCGTGGCACGTCACACCGCATTATTTTCATCTTCGTGAGATGTTTTATTTGCCGACGGTCGTATTTCTAGATCGTAAATAGGTGGGACACGCTCAGAGTTAAGACACTTCACAATTGACTGTTTAACCGACTGTTATGTTTGGTGTCTCCATGAGGTGGACTATTACTAAAAAAATACTACCTCTGATTAGCATTAGAGACTTGATTATTGCCAGCATAAAAGAGTACATCATGCACGCGAGAAATATGCGAACGCCAACACACGCGTTAGGAGTGGTTGTTACGAGGACCACCGGCTGATTAGCAGCATGGAAGCGCGATTGCAAGTCAGAATTGTGGGTAACAGAAATATTGGAAACCATCAGGCGAACAACATACGCGCCAGAACCACTAGTTTATCTAATAGATTCGTGTCGTATTCAGGGAATTCTGGAAAGGGTCGTTCAGATAAGGTTCAAGAGTGCTTCGGTCGCTATGATGATCGCCACACAAGGGCCGAATGGGATACTTTAGTAGCCCGTTGGCTATTCAGCTATCCAGAGAATACCATCATGCACATCACAACGGCCAAATTGAAGACAAGCAACACGCCGTATTGCTTGTCTTGATACTAAGGAGGTTGATGCCCCTGATCTGGATGTGACGGCGCAAACTATGATGCAGTGGCGCGGATAGTGCAAAGATTTTTCACGTGGTGGCTGCGAGCTACAAGAGATGAATGGCTGAGACGGGCTGACTCGAACAGCACTGTCTGGATTGCTGTGCCGCAGGGTGAAATTTTAATCAGGCGTACTAGGCGCTGGCTACAGGCAGGCGTGTTGGGTGTTGTAAGGCCTCCCGTGTCACGAATGTCGTTCCTCGGCTGAATTGGGCCCCGAAGGGTTAGCCCTACACACATCCGAAAATAACCTCAGCCCAGACTCGCATGGTGAAATTGCACTAACAACCTCACAGAAAGTGGCTTTGACCCTGACAATACTCGCTTATGGAACGCTAGAACTGGATAAAATATATGCAAGAGACACCTGAACGCCAGTCTCTTGATAGAGGGTGAATTTTCAGGGCTTGGTGTCAGAACAGTTTCGCTGTTGTCTGCTGAAAGAATTCAGGGCTGATGGTACTCATCCTGAAATGGTTTAGTTGGCGCTGCTCCCCTGATACACATTTTTGGAGGCATCAACCCCCCTGTAGCCGAGGTGGAACGCTCTTCACACCACTAGTCCTTTTTAACTGCGCTTGTACCATGTACCCTGCCAGGATGAGACAAGAGCCTGGTACTACAACGCCGTTGAATGGATCCTACAGAAAGCCACATACGCCGCGGGCTTGACAACCATGGGAATCTCAGGAGGTTTGCTTTGGAATTCGGTAAGCCTCCACAGGCCTCTAAAAAGACTCGTGAACACTGGAGGGCGTTGACGTTGCAATTTTCTCTTGGGTAAGGGTTTTGGTATTGGTCTGCCTACACGTTTTCTCATAGCCAAGCAACTGTGCCACCCGGGTAATGACTTGACCGGCTGGTCGGGACCCAATTGTGTCTATATCGTCTTCATCTATGTCAGCAGCCGAAATAACCTTATCGATACTTCCACACGGGCGACTCACCGGTCGACAGACCCTGCGCAGGAGTCACAACACCTGCATGGCGTCTGGGCGCCGTACCTGACGTTTGCCTTTATTTGGCTAGGGCCATCGGCCTTCCCACCAATAGTTACCGCTCTGAAGCATATTCTGCTCTGTTCCTGCGTCTGGCTTGAGTCGCTTGACTCAAAGTAGGCTTCTTACGATGGAACCTTAAGCCTTTGCCGTCTCGGGTAGGATGAGCCCAACACGAACGGCACAGCAAAGCCCCCGGTTCGCTATGCAGGTACGGTACCTGGCTGTAGACTAGATATATAGTAATCTCCCAAGTCTTTTTCTCTTTCGATTCGCACTGCTTTCCAGTTTATCCCCAGTCACTCTTTCGAGACTCTATCTAATTGCAGGTTTTTGCTTGCGTCCTTTCGTTGAGTTCGCTCATCACGATCTTTACAGGCCTTTGGCTGTCCCTTCTTTTCATCGTGTAATATCGATAACCCATAATAATATAATCATGTCTCGCTCAACTTTCGCACGAGTTGCCGCCGCGGCAACTCTACTCGCCTCCACCGCTTCAGCAGCAAATGTGGCCATGTACTGGGGTCAGGGTAGCAATCAGCTCGACCTCTCTGAAGTCTGCGCCGATCCCTCTATCGAAATCGTCAACATTGCTTTCGTGAATGGCTTTCCCCAGAAGGTCGGCGATTACCCAGCGACTAACTTCGGTAAAAACTTTGTTTGGTATGACTTGACCTTTGCTAACATGTTCAGCAAACGCATGCGGAGGTGATTACTATGAACATCCTACCGATCCATCCCAGAACAACAAGCTTCTTAGTAACTGCCCTGGAATCGGCCCTGGAATTGACCTCTGCCATCAGAACGGAAAGAAGGTTCTCCTTTCCCTCGGTGGAGGATATCCCACCAACTACTACCTCCCCGATCCACAAACTGCTGCGTACTTTGCCAAATTCCTTGTCTCAGCTTTCGGCAAGCCCAACCCATCGTGGACCGGACCTCGTCCCTTTGGCAGTGCTTACGTCGATGGTTTCGACTTGGATCTCGAGGCTGATGCCTCCGAAGTCCCCGACCCAAAATACATCTCGGCCAACTACGCCTACTTCGTGAACCAGCTCAAGTCTATCCAGAAGAGCCTACTCATCTCATCAGCCCCCCAATGCCAAGTTCCTGACGTTCGCCTCAGCGATGCTATCAAGAACGCCCCCTTCGACTACATCTTCACCCAGTTCTACAACACTGCCGAGTGCTCTGCCCGGACCGGATATGACGAGCTCAAGGCCGGAGGAAAGGCTTTTACTTTCGACAAGTGGGTTACTGAGCTCAAGGGCTCGATGAACAAGGGCGTCAAGCTCTACATGGGCTTGGCCGCTGGACCCGATGGCCTGCCAACGAACAAGAACGATTACCTTACGCCTGAGGAGGCCGACACCATGATCACCAAGTACAAGAGCAACTCCATGTTCGGTGGTGTCATGCTCTGGGAGGCTACTGTCTCGGCCAGGAACAAGGTCAACTGCCAGACATACAGCACCTGGGTCAAGTCTTCTCTCGACGGTACTTTCAAGAACAAGTACTCCAAGGGTTGTGCCGTTTCAAGCTCAAGCTCTGTCCGTCCATCCAGCACCAAGGCTTCAAGCACCAAGGCTTCAAGCAGCATTGCTTCCAGCACCAAGGCCTCAAGCAGCATTGCTTCCAGCACCAAGGCCTCAAGTAGCATCGCTTCCAGCACCAAGGCATCCAGCAGCGTCGCTTCAAGCACCAAGGCCTCCAGCAGCATGGCTTCGTCTACCATCGTCCCATCCAGCACCATCGCTTCCTCGACCGTCGTATCCACCACCTCTGCCGCCGTCTCGCCCACCGCCACCGTCACATCCCAGGATGGCACCTGCGGCGACCAGAAGAACGGCCTCGTGTTCACCTGCAAGGGATACAACTTCGGAGGCTGCTGCAGTCAATACGGATACTGCGGTGGTTACGATGCCACTGTCCGTGAGCTGTACTGTGGAGCTGGATGCAACCCAATCTTGGGTGAGTGTGACAGCGTTTCTAGCTCTGTTGTTAGCAGCACTTCTGCCTCTGCCTCTGCCTCTGCTTCCTCTTCTGCGGTCTCAAGCTCTGTTCAGGCTACCAGCTCTGTTGCCTCTAGCTCCGCTTCCTCCAGCGCCGTTGTCTCTAGCTCTGCTTCCTCCAGCGCTGTTGTCTCTAGCTCTGCTGCTTCCAGCGTCGTTGTCTCCAGCACTGCTGCCAGCTCCAGCGTTGCCGCCTCCAGCTCCAGCGTTGCTGCTTCCAGCTCTGCCGCCTCCAGCGTTGTTATCCCTACCTCTACTGCCTCTTCCAGCATTGCTGCCTCAAGCTCCGCTGCCTCCAGCGCTGCATCATCTGTAGCTTCAAGCTCGTCCGGCCCCCACTCATCTGGAAGCATCATCTACTCTCCCTACCCAACTGGTACCGGTGTTTCGACATCTGTTTATCCCACCATCGTTAGCTCCAGCGCATCGGTCCATGGTTATGGCAACTTCTCTGCTTCGGTCAACTACCCCGTCCCAGCATACACTCCATCTGCCTCAGTACCAGTTTATGACGATGCTAAGAGCACACCTTGCACTACTTCAAGCGTCAAGGTTGCCTCATCTACACCCGGTTACCCTGTGTATCAGCCTTCTCAATCTGCCCCTGGCTACCCAGTATACCAGCCTTCTCAATCCGCTCCTAGCTACCCAGTATACCAGCCTTCTCAATCCGCACCTAGCTACCCAGTATACCAGCCTTCTCAGTCCGCCCCTGGCTACCCCATCTACGAGGCCCCGGCCTCCAGCTCTGTCAAGGCTTACGAGTACCCTCCTTCCGTCACCAGCAAGCCAGTCGACAACTACCCAGCCTACCCCCCCAGCAGCCCCACCACCAAGATCGTCACCACCACCTACGTCGACTCTTGCGAGACGGGCATCACGACTAAGACCGAGACCATGACCGTAACCGTCTGCAATAAGTGCAAAGACGACTCCGTCACCTCCGTCTACGTCTGCAACAACTGCGGCCCCACCGTCGTAACCTATACCATCACAAAGCCCGCCTCCCCCCCAACACACGTCCCCAGCGTCCCAGCCAAGCCTTCTTCCCCCAGCTACGGAGGTGGCGACAAGCCCCAGCCCCCCGCCAAACCCTCCAACCCCGTTTACGCCGCCGACGTCCCCAAGAAGCAGGAAGCCCCTGTTTCCACTACCGTGACCATCGTCTACGTTACCAAGACTCCTGTCCCCGTCCTTCCCTCGGTCATGTACACACCTATCCCGTACCCGTCTGCGCCTGCTAAGAACGGCACGAGCGGATACCCCGTTAAGCCTACAGGCACCGGTGTCGTTGTGCCCAGCAAGCCCACTGGCTATACGCCACCGCAGTTCACGGGCGCAGCGAGCCGTGTTGGAGCTGCTGGAAGTGTTGTGGCGGCTTTGGCTGCTGCCGCTGGCATGTTTGTGTTGTAGAGAGAGAGAAAGAGAGGAAGGATTGGGATTATTTGGGTTTTTGTGCTTTCTTATGTGTATGTTTGAGAAGAAGGGAGGAAAGTTGTGATGATTTTAAGGTCTTTTTCTTTTTGTTTTATACTATATACCACTTACTTGTATGGAGAGGATTAGTTCAATAGATGGATCTTGCAAGTATGTTTTTGTTGGATGAGTGATGTTTGAGTTGAGGTTATTTTGTTGTGCTGGGTTTGAGAGGATGCAGCCCGACTGACCCTGAGAAAAATGGGGCCGACCTTAACTAGACTAACTACATATAATAGTACTATATAGGGTAGTAAATAGGTATAGGGTACCTATTGATAGATTGGGTTAGATTTAGGTCGTATCTCTTCGTCTGCCAGAGTATGCCTTCGGTTAATGATCCAATAAGCAAGGGTGGCGCAGTGACTGGGCCATTGCAGGGTTTTATCAGGAGTCACTGCGCCACCCTTGCTTATTGGATCATTAACCGAAGGCATGCTCTGGCAGACGAAGAGATAGACTCTAGCTTATCTCGAAGCTAGATAATAATGGTATATACTACTACTACTACCTCTAGTGGCACCACGTGATGGATTGCGATAGGATCACGGAGTAAGAAACTACGCGTTACGCTGCTCAAAAGGGTAATACAAGGGTTAATTTGGCACTTGTAGGGATGTAATATTGGGTGGCGTTACCAGCGTGATCGCATTCTCAATGATGCTCTCATCACTAGCAGAGTCACCAAACAGCCCTCTCATCCCATCGCGGCGGAACCGATCTTGGTGGAACGGAGCTCCGATCAAGGTCTCATCCTAAGTCACCAAACAGAGCCTAAGTAGGCCACCGACGCGCACTAATCCCAATCCGCTGACCACCATAGCTACACTGTTGCCCACTGTCCCTTACCATGCGCAGACGTCTCTAATATGTTCTTTCTAGCCACACGATATAGGCCCCTATTGCATAGAGCCGCAAGACAGACTATATGTGCTCCAGCTCACCGAGCGTGAACGGCCAGATTATTACTTGTACGGACCCACTCAATCCTTTACACGAGAAGTGCTGAATTAAGAGGAGCTGTATAGACGGCTATGTAACAGAACACTGCACTAATTTGAATTTTCAACAAATTATGAGTTTGCTATTATCAGGGGCTAGAATCGAAGAGGCAGGCTACAATGCAGGGCGCCTAATGCAGGGCGCCTAATTGGTTAATCTAACCTGCATGGATCGATATTCCAGCATTCAGCCTTACAACGCCCTGATTACGAGGCTCATCAAGAACTTGCCATCGCGGGAAAGCCAAGCGCCGACTAAGCTCGCCGATACGGGAACTGGCTCACAGCTACCTTGAATAAGTGAGATTGGGCTTACTACCTCTAACCGCGCGCGGAGGTAATCAATTCGCCGACACCCTCGCTAGCCAGGATCACGTCTCCTTATAGATATCGCGTCTCCTTCTGGATCGGGCTCATCCTCAAGAAGCCTCCACGACGGACAACATTTATGCGAGACACTGCGGTAATCCCTAGATTGAGCTACCTTTGGGGGCGGCCTGACCCGCAAAGACTTCCGCTCGGCCAAAGTTCAGCCCGTTTGCTAAGCAGCCTCAGATATGACTCGTCACATAAGAACTAGTACTTTAGTGCTTTATAGTATAAAAGGCCTAAGGAGACTGACTTTGAAACAATACGGCTTTCACAGCATTTCCAGCTTCCATCAGCACCATATTCCGCGCCATATAGGATCTGAACTTTTATATCCAGGATGAAGTTCTTTACCAAGCTTCTGGCCTTCGGTGCCATGCAAACTTCCCTCGCTGCCGCTATGGCACCCTGCCTCAATGAAGACGTAAAAGAGGACCTCCTTAATATCTCGTCCCGCAACGCTGTCGAAGGTCGCTATGCGCATGAGCGTCGTGCGACTATCTATATTGACCTCTGGCTCCATCTACTGGTACCAGGCCGCACTGCAGCAGACGGTTATGTAGATGCCGTGGGCATCATCGAGCAATTTGACTATCTTAACCGGCAATATGCTCCATTCGGTATCCAGTTCCAGATGAAGCCTATTTCCTATGCCCTCAATGCTGATTGGGCTGCCGATATTGACAACCAAAAGGCCGAGAAGATGCGTCAATTGCATCGGGGAGATTACAAGAGCTTGAACGTGTACCTCGTTAAGGGCGCTGGTGGTGGAGTCTGTTCGCTGCCTCTAGGAGGAGACGCCCCTGTTACTCAGGAACAGCTGGATGGCGATGGCTGCTTCATTCCTCTCAGTTCTGGAATCCATGGCAACGATGGAACAATGACACACGAAAGTAAGCAGTATTCACCAAAACCATGACTCAGTAGACGTGGGCAAATGCTAATCTAACTCCTTAGTCGGTCACTGGCTCGGTCTCTACCACGTTTTCCAAGGCGGCTGTGGTGGAACAGACTTCTGTGACGATACTGCGCCCCAAAATGCGCCATCATATGCCAAGAAGGGCCCAAGCGGAGATATCAGGAGCTGCCCTGCTACAGATTCCTGCCCCAGTCAACCTGGAAAAGATAACGTTTTCAACTTTGTGAGTTTTAATACAACAAATTCGTAAACGAGAACAATGCTAATGCTTAATTCCTGTAGATGGACTACACTGACTGCTCGTCTGAATTCACACCCTGCCAAGGTGGAAGAATGGTTCAATCATTCCAAAACTACCGTGCGAACAGGGCTATTGCCGCCGGTGTCAGATGGAAATAGAGAGATGGCATCATATCATTTGGAGAGATAGGACTGGTAGAATGTTATCAATGATCTATGTATAATGTCGATTTGTGGGTTACAAAATCCTCATCTTACTCTTCCGCCATCTTCAACTCAGTGCCTCATGTGTCCAACGTGTTTCTGAAAGAAGCGCTGCTGCTTTTCTTAGGCGATGCAAATTCGTGCGTGCATTGTGTAACAGATGAAAGCACGGTATCCCGTCACAAGATCTGCAGGGCTCAGCCATGTTTCTCAAGCATTTTCTTTTCAGCAACTTCGTAGGGCAGGCCAAAGCCGTCTATTCAGTCGCTGAGCCTAGTTTGTGGAGGCGAGACACCTTACCAGATAGGCAAAACGAGGTGTGCACCCGCTGCCTCTGATCTATTCCAATTTCAAGATGCGAGACCCAATTTAGATCACTGCTAGTACAAACAAGAGGCAGTGTATCGCCTTAGTAAGGCTCAAAAACGGCAGGATAAGCTCATGAAATCCTGTATATCGCCAAGACGGAATTATAGCTGTGGGCATGCAGTTGTATATTCATTGGAACAACGAGAAGAACGTGGATATGTAGGGGATGCTATGCTATGGATATTGCTTTCCAGGCCGGTTCAATACACATTGTGACACTGCCTGTTATTCAACACTGCAACTTAATTACTCAGTCTAAAGTCCGCGTCCGTCTGAGCTACAGTAACATAATAGCTAAGCTCACCGAACAAGGCCTCATTCGCATAGGTCTTACCTCACCCAGGATTCGTCTTCTCTCTTCCATAATCTCACTGTATGAGGCGTATAGCTTGGCTCCGCTGGCCACTCCGCCCTTAATTGAGCAATGTTCTTTAGTATTTCTTTAACTTTAGAGTCTAAATCCGCACCTGACTTCTGCTGTCAGATGAGACTGGCATCTTCGATAGTACTCAGCTCAATATCTATATCCGCCTCAGTATAAACTGGGCGTCGCTTAACTCAGTGCTACTGTCACTTCGACGATAGTTAAGATGCTTCTAGAATAAGCACTACCAGCCAATCATGTCCCGTAAATTCCTAACAGTAATCATTGTGATGACGTTACTGCTTAAGCGTCACTGCTTAACATGATTTCCAAGCTAAGTATCCAAAGTGATTCAATTTGTAAGGTAAACGAATGTTCTAGTCGATTATTTGGGAATATATAAGGAAGGCGGAGTACTAAGGCGTTGGGTGAGTGGGGTCGAGGTTTGCGAAACGTTACTTTGTAATGAGCTGCGTACCGATGGAAAGTTTCAGCAGCTTCACGACCGCCTCGTGCCCCCTCTCCGCAGCCCACAATAGTGGCGTCCGTCCGTCATTATCCTTCGAATCTACGTCCGCTTTGCTAGTGTCGACTAGCAGCTTCACCACCGCCTCGTGCCCCCTCGCCGCAGCCCACGATAGTGGCGTCTGTCCGTAATTATCCTTCGAATCTACGTCCACCTTACCAATGTCGACCAACAACTTCACGACTACCTCGTGCCCTCTCTTCGCGGCCCACGATAGTGGCGTCTGTCCGTAATTAGAGTCCTTTGAACTGACGTCTACCTTTCCAGTGTTAACTAGTAGCTTTACAACTGCCTCGTACCCGCTCTCCGCAGCCAACGACAGTGGCGTCCGTCCGTCATTATCCTTCGAATCTACGTCCACTTTGCTAGTGTCGACTAGTAGCTTCACGACCGCCTCGTGCCCCCTTATCGTAGCCCACGATAGTGGCGTCCGTCCGTAATAAGAGTCATTCGAATCTGGATCTACCTCTGGATCCTCCAGAAGTAACTGGATTATACCTGCCAAGCCAAAATAAGCCGCATGGTGTACGCCCTGAAAATCCTTAGGAAATCTCTGACTATATTCATGAAACCGTTTTTTGTCAACAAACAACGCTTGACTTGCGCATGAGCATTTGCGCTTGTCTAGGAAAAACTTCAATGCTAGACCATGCAGACCGTGTTCGGCCGCCTTGTGGATATGATTTCCCAAGCTCCGAGCGGCATACTTGAGCAGTGCGTTTTCCCTCAGCCGACGTTCGTAGAGTTCATCGGTTGTGCAGTGGCCGTCACTGAACACCTCGAGCGATAAGTACTTGAGACATGTTGTTGCAATATCCCGTTGTGCCTGTGGGAAATGGTATGTGCCGCTTCGGTCGAAGTATTCTTGTGTGGTTTTATGAACCAAGCCGATGATATTGCTTTTTTCGTCAATCTTGATTAACCCCGCACAGGCGTTGACGATTATGCTCTGCGGTGTCAGGCTCTCCTCAGAAATAGATACATCATCAGGCTCCAGTTCATCGGCAGCTACGGCATGCTGGACCTCCTCGAGTAGGAGAGGCCTCATAGCGTACACTACCCACGATAAAACCCCCAAGGCAATATTTTGCGTAGGCTGCTGTTTAATTCTCTCCATAGCTTCGTCATAACTATCGTCCAGCGTGGTTGGCAGTTTATGCAAGGCCTTCTTGACAGCTCTGCGATTGGTCTTTGATGAGAGAGACTCAAGATAGAGCCGCGCGGCTAGAAACCTTTAGCTACCTTAGTACTTCAACTGAAGTCAGGTTAGAATAAAGTAGAACTGAACTCACATCCCCTCAGCCTTTGATACAACCGCTTGCAGAATACTGTTTTCGAGAGTGGGATCTTCCCGACAGAACTGACGCAAAACGATCTTGGACTGGAGTTGTCCTTGAACGTAGGTTCTGATATCCGCCTCGCTAGCATGTACGTCGATGAGTGTCGATCCGCTTAAGGTTCCCGCTGTATCGTCAATATGCCTTGATGTATATAGTAGCCGCATATTGGACACAGAACCCTTCAACTTAGTAAGTAGGTCGCTCCAAATGAGCTGCCCATCCTTATCTATACACTCGTCCAATGCATCGATAATAATATACACCTCAGAGCATTCCTTGGCTAGGTACTGAAGCAGGTTCAGGTACTCCGTACAGGTAGGCGGTGTCTCTTTTCCACGGTGCTTCTCATATAGGGTACGTGCTTCATTTGGTATAACCTGCCTTCGCTCTATAATTTGCCGTACGATTATACCGAGAAAGTATTCGTTGCATTGTGATTGATTCTCCTTGTGGTTGCAGTAGATGAATGCAAGTCCTATGCCTTGGGACGGCAAATCGCTTTCTAGGAAGTCGACCACAGCCGACCTTACTAGTCAATCTTGTTTCTCCTTTATTTCAGTAGGGTTCTACTCACACAAGCACCGTTTTGCCAACACCAGCTACCGTCTAGTTAGGCTCATACTAAAACAGATTCGGGATGTAACGGATGTAAACATGACTCACGGCGTCCTAGGCACCAAACTGTCTCTTTGTTTCCCTCTTCCCAGTCAAGGAAATCTGGATGTTCAAGAAGCCATTGCCCGGTTCCAAGTTGTCTTTGATTGGACAAGTCTGCTTGCTGTAACCAGAAATTCTTTGGCGATAACCAGCCGAGTATTTTCTGAGTTTCTTGGTCTTGAATGCTCGTTAGTCATTCGTGTTACGTAAAAGAGCTAAGAAAACATCTAGAGCAAGTAGTACCTTCTTGCCTGCGCACAAGCGAAGCGACGTCTTGGCGAATTACTGTGATACTCGGGCTGGACATTCATATCAGCTAAATCTTTACATAACAATACTGGTATACAAACATCTGAAGCACCTGTAGAGCTAAATCGAGGTTTGAACGAGCCTCAGCAACAGCTCGTTGGATTTTGCTCAACGTCTCTTCCCTAAATGGATACAATGCTCTCTGTATGTGGCGTCGCATTGTAGCCCGCGCTCCTGGTTTGGGTGCTTCTGTGCCTTGTATTTTCTTTAGTTCGTATTCGAGTTTCTCCAGAGCCCCACTAATGCGGTCGACATTCTCCTCCACGTTGTTCTTTACAATATTGTCATATTTGGCGGGAGGTTGGATAACCGTCAACATGACCGTCAATGTTTCTGACAGGCTTTCGAGCGATGTACATATATCCGACACAGCATTGTCTTGGTCCTTCCAGGATCCATAGAACTTCAAAAGCCCTTGGGATATTTGTATGCTGAGGGAGATGATGCCCACAACACTGCCTGCGACTCCCAAAGACTCAGCCATGGTCGTTTAAAAAGGGTTTCGCAAGATGGATCTGAAGAATACAGAGTGCGCTCTTTTCTGTTGAGATTGCGCTACGACAAGCTATGAGCATGCAGGCTGCCGACGTCGAAGACAACTATGGCAGGACCGCTTCAGGAGGGCAGAGGCACTATAGCGGATGGAAAGAAAGTTTGATGTGATATAGTAGGGAATGAGTGGAGCGAGTGACGGATCGGGCCGGGCAGGGATTGAGCGACGCCGGCCCCGCACCCCCAGCCCCAACGGAGCATCACAGGGTCTCATTGGCCAAACAACCATCACCACTGCTAATAAGAAGACATGTAGAATGAGAATTACAACATGTATTATATAAGCCTGCACTGCTACCGTACGTGATGGTGGTATTGAGATCTTGATAGAAACGTTGCAGCAAAGTACGCGTTTTTGCCTGAGTAGTTATCACCAAACGACGAACCAGTTTTCCTCAGACGCTCTGAGACTTGCGGTAAGGAAAGACTCATCTATCTCTGTCCACACTCTTAGTCACTGATTTTTTTTAACCAGAACGTGTGCATGCTGTTCCAAAGAGGACGACCACAGAGTACCTCAATTTACTCCCAAACGCCAACCCTATTAAGAAAGCTCTGTGGCTTGTGGTTGGGAAAGCGTGCAAGGTTAGACCCCTCTTTCTGGGCCCCTTGTCCAACATGAGTTGAACGTCTCGACATGCGATAGGCGGAGCATGGAAGTCTGTCGGCAAGCGTTTCCGCGCACGTCAACATGGCTGTAAATGCAATGAAAACATTGGCACTGTCAGCTAAGCCCAGCTAAAGAACCCAGAGAGTAGGCAAACTATACAGTTCGCAATTCCTTCAGCTGCAGTTCATTACTCGGGCCTGCCCCGAACTTAAACACGTCTTTTTCCCACGACTGTTTTCTGTACGCTTTTCAGCCGGAGTAAAAGCCTAACGTCTTTACTGTTCCTCCACCATCCCAGCTCACGAAACCTGGGTTGCATCCCAGCCTGCTGGTCACCTCTACAAATTTGCCACTTAAAGGCGTAATGATCCCTCACGTCTTTGCACTCCTCTTTCTTGCCACATTAGCCACAGCCGACCCGAACGTGGCACAGTGGAGTGAATTCACCAATAATTTCGCAACAGACATTGCTCCGATTATCACTCTCTTCGGCGAGCAGGTCACAAAGCAGTTCCTAAGCGAGTCTACAGGCTTTCTGGACAATATTATCTTCGGGGTTGCTCCACTTGGCATCCTTACTGCAATTGTTTCTGTGATCCGAGTATACGGAACTGCGCCGCTTAAGTCGTTCATTGGAAGAGCACAGGAAGCACACGGCGTAGCGGAAGCTGAACTCTGCTCGTCCACCAGCGAGGATGTATGTGAATTGTGGTCAAACGGAGGAATATGTCGGGTCTTTGGCCGCCCAAAGATATTGGAATTCTTCTACACTAAGGGTGGAGAATTTTATCCGAAGTTCGGGCGGACGAGTGGGGACGAAGCATCGCAGTCGCCTTCCTGTGGTATCGAACTCCCAAAGAGATTATGGGGTGCCGTGAAAGGCCAAACTAGGGGAAGCGAAAATTCGACTCATTGGAAAGAAATTCTCACTAAGGGTTCGCCGGACGCAGAATATGATCGAGAAGGGGGAGATGCTGATAGCAGAGACCCACAGAACGCAAAGCGTGACCCAGAAGCAGGGGAAACCCGGGAAAGATTCGCGCCGTACCCCAATCTATCTTTGAACGTTGGAATCCGAACCGTGCCAAAGTGGCTCCTTCGGATTACCGCTACTTGTGGAATATCATTACAGCTGAGCTTCTTTGTATATGCGACCTGGGCTACCTTCTACAACAAGGCCCTGTACAAGCAGGGAGAGTCGCCACAATTGTGGTCTTTCTGGCTCGCCGTTTCCGGAACAGCACTACTCGTCATCGGCATGACTTTAAATGCGTGGTTGATTGAACGGAAGTCATGCGAAAGGAGGTTTATGAAAGCGGACTGTGATGATCCTTCAACCCCTAAAACAGTCACAGTTTGGTTGCAACCAGGCGGCCAGCGGGTTGGCGATCAACTATTCAATGCCTTTGCTTATTCGGAGGAAAAGCACAAATACGTAACATCCTGGAGAGTGGACCGTAAGTCTGGAAATAACCCTGACTTCATCGAACATCCTTTGATAATTCTCTGGGTCGCTGTTACTTCCTCTGTTCTCGGATTCATTTGTCAGTTCGTCGGCCTCCGCGGATTGCACGGATCAATTGCCTTATATCAATTGGCGTCTACCTTGTGTATGACAGTCATTCGCGCCATGCTTCGCAGCAGGCGTCTTCCGGGGGAGGAGAACCGATTAACAGGTCTGCATCGGAACGTTGAAGGTCACGAACTTGATTGGCAGGCCCTGCATCTGGAGTCCTCTCGTGAGGAAGCTTATGGTAAGTGCAGCGAGCTATAGAAATCGAAGCGATGGCCTCGATTGACTAGAAAAAAAGACGGCCGAAAGCGTCGCTGGTACATCACCGACCGTCCCTCTCCTATTAAGAAGCCGGGTGGTCATCATGCTGAAGTCTTCCATTTGTTCCAGACTGGGCAACAGATTGTTGGCTTCCGCCCCACATCAGACTCGAATGGTGAATCAAAATTATCCGATGCCGAAGCCCAATGCGCAAATTCTGCGACAGATTGGATACGTCTCAACGAGATGGACAATGAGGCTGCGAGGGTTCTACACTTCAGATCCCGCCTTGCCTATCTGACGGGCGAACCCATTACACCAACGGACCAAGGATGGGACACCAAGATCCGGGACATGTCTAGGCAACTCCAGCATGCTTTACAAGACTCCGCAGATTACATCTTCTCTGGAGGTATGCAGCTTACTGGAGACTGGAAAAATGTAAACGCTCTTCTCTGGTCGACGACATGTCAACTCTCGGACACATCTACGAATCGCAATATCTTTCCCATTCATTTCCTCATGTACCGCAACAACGGGCGATGGAACATCAACGAATATCAGCTTGAAGCGGCCCTAGGCTTGTGGTGTTGGTCACTGAAGCTATTACCTAAAAAGAGCCAAGTGTACACACGAAAGGTCATGTTCGTCGAAGGGAGCAAGAAGGTGGAGTTTAAGTCAGCTATCCAGCTTTGGTTGCACAAGCAGACATGGTAAACGAGAGAATTCAACTTCTCTCTCCAAAATCATTGGACTCTTCTGGATCCCACTGGACCCTAACAAGCCCGTCTGGAGAGTCGTATCATCCCACTAACCTCTCTATGCCAATAACAACATCACTCGATATCCTGGACTGGAAAGAAGATGAGTCTTATACGGGGACTGGGGACGGAGTTCTTGCCCTCCAATCAAGGAGTTCGCCATTACAGATGATCGCTCAGGATATCTTTACCATCTTTATTGACAGGATTGCAGATATTATAGAACCATTAGAAGATGCTGTGCCTCGTCAAAGTCAGTTCGCCACCACAAACCCGCTCGGCAATTCTCAAGAACGACCATTTCTGGGACTAATGAATACCCATATCGAGTCTATTGCCGATAAGGTAATCGCTGCCGGCATTGGACCACGGCAAGATGCGTTAATGAGCATTATTCCACCTCTCCTCCAGAGATCGAAGCTACCACAACTTGACAGCGTAATGGAGGGCCTGCTATCTTATGCCAGATCCCTCAGACGGGAGAGTAGATTCCAAGTGGGAGAGGGTCTAGTCAAGGGACTGTTCCATCTGGGTTCTTCTCGGTCCCAAGAAAGAGTGATAAGGGCTCTGGGCGAGCTCTATCGAGCGGCTATCAGATCCCCGAACCAGCAGGAGCAAGATTTTGGAGCACGCGGTTATGAAAAAATGGAAAAGACATGCGACATACCTAAACTCTCAACGGACGCGAAGGAGACTTTGGATCACTACAAATCTGTTTGGCAGTACTTCAAAAAGCGACGAAGCACTCAGGGTGGCCAACATCCTCGAGCCCGTGTCGGCGACGCGGAAAGGCTTTTAGAAGACTTGACGAGCGAGCCAGCGAGAACACGCGGTTTGACGTTAAGCGAAGATTTTACTCTTAGCGAGGCACGCCCACCAGACCTCCTGAAGATTCTCAAATGGGCTATCGAGAAAGATTCCCCGGAACTGGTAGAGGACCTGTGGACTGTCCAAAGGACACTCATTAATGAGATGGACGGTCATGACCGGACAGCAGTCTTTTGGGCTATTGAGACTAACTGCAATGCAGATACTTTCCAGGCTCTTCTTGAATGGCCAACTGTACGGCCCGATTCTCATGACAAAGAAGGCAAGACGCCATTTCTCCTTGCGGCGGAGAGAGGTCACTACAAGGCAGTGGAGTTGCTCTTGAAGCAAGGAGCTGATAAACTAGCAAGGGATAAAGGTAGGACAGCGCTTATCCTAGCATCCGAAAATGGTAACTACAAAGTAGTGGAACTGCTGATGGATGCAAGAGCAGAAGTGGATGCCCAGGGCGGGATGTACGGCAGCGCCCTCGCAGCAGCAGCATATAGGGGAAGGACTGAGATTGTCAAGTTCTTAGTCCAGGAAGGAAAGGCAGATGTCAACATGCAACTTCGGGGTGGAAAGTACGGCAGCGCCCTCGAAGCAGCAGTATATGGGGGAGAGACTAAGATAATCAAGTTCTTGGTCCAGGAAGGAAAAGCGGAGGTTAATATACCATTTAAGAGTGGGGGGTTCAGCAACGCCCTCGAAGCAGTAGCATATATGGGAAGGACTGAGATTGTCAAGTTCTTAGTCCAGGAAGGAAAGGCAGATGTCAACATGCAACTTCAGGGTGGAGAGTACGGCAGCGCCCTCGCAGCAGCAGTATATAGGGAAAGGACTGAGACCGTCAAGTTCTTAGTCCAGGAAGGAAAGGCGGATGTTAATATGCAACTTCAGGGTGGAAAATACGGCAGCGCCCTCGCAGCAGCAGCATATAGGGGAGAGACTGAGATTGTCAAGTTCTTAGTCCAGGAAGGAAAGGCAGATGTCAACATGCAACTTCAGGGTGGAGAGTACGGCAGCGCCCTCGCAGCAGCAGTATATAGGAGAAAGACTGAGATTGTCAAGTTCTTGGTCCAGGAAGGAAAGGCGGATGTTAACATGCAACTTCAGAGTGCGAGTTACGGGAGTGCCCTCGCAGCAGCAGCATATAGGGGAGAGACTGAGACCGTCAAGTTCTTAGTCCAGGAAGGAAAGGCAGATGTCAACATGCAACTTCAGGGTGGAGAGTACGGCAGCGCCCTCGCAGCAGCAGTATATAGGGGAAGGACTGAGATTGTCAAGTTCTTAGTCCAGGAAGAAAAAGCGGATGTCAACATGCCATTTAAAAGTGGGGATTGCGGCAGTGCGCTCGCTGTCGCCGCCTACTTTGGCAGGAGAGAGTGTGTTGAAATTTTGCTCGACGCTAGAGCGGTAGTAGGTCTCAAGTTGGAGAACGGACGATTTAGTAGTGCTATACAGGCTGCAGGGGCAGCTATCTCTGAACAAGATCTAAACCAATTGTCCTGGGAAGAAAGGAACAAGGAGGCTCGAAGAAGAGAGAAAGATGAAGTGAGAGCATTGCTTGAACTTCGCCGAGCAACTTCGGCATAGAGATGTCAGGTCATCATGCTGGGTGCCCGTGTATGTAAACGAGCTACGCCCGTAGCTGAACTGTGGCAGAGATGTCGCCTGGTGTCCTAGCGGGCCTTGACAAAGTTGAGAAAGGATGTGTACAGCTACCAACGTGCATTACTGGCCAAGTGTTAATGGACTCGGATAGAAGTCTTCTTAGGTACGTACTACGTTCTACCAAGCCGACTTTGCTAACAATCTATGTATGCTCGCAGGTGTCAAGGGCATCATCCCTTCCGTTCCTGTTCCTGTTCCTGTTCCTGACCGCCTGCGGATGCTTGTACACTGAAGATGTTTGTGTATGCAGTCAATGGATGAACAAGCAAATGTGCCTTGACGGAAAGAGAGCAGAGAAGAAAGTCTGTCGCAGGGTAGATACGTCGGCAAAGATACTGGATAAAACGTCGGATTCTGTGCCCTCTGAAAAGGCTGATACTGATGATCCCTATACTATATCATCTCGCGAAGCTCTTGCGACATGGCAGTTAGGCTATAGAACTTGGAGAGGAGAATAAATCCTAGCAAGAAATAGGCGTAGCAAGCAGATTGTCTCTATAGCGGTAGGCCAGACGTAGCACAAAAATAGCATAGCCAAAGTCCCGTAGTTTGCTTAGAAATCATTGTGAGATGGTACTTCGAGTTGCCACCGCTAGCAGGGAGGATGGTCGACCCACACCAGCCACACCCTTTAAGGTGGCGAATCTACAAGAGGTGATGATAGAGAGGTAGAGTTTTGATCGCAAGGCTGCGGGGTTTGGTTCGCCTGCTTGCTAAGAATTTGTATAGCTATAAGCCTATTAGCTATAATTCTACCCTATTAGATTATATTTAATCATATAGTAGGAAAAATAAGCTTAGGAATAGCTAAGAGATAATTTATTAACCTCTCTTTGTAAAAGAGAATAAAGCTATATATGCTCCGTATTCAAACTATCTTTATATCCAATCAATAATCTCAGATATGCTCGAAGCAATCAGTAAGGAGCATATGCTCCGAGCTTTTAGTGCTCAGCCTTAAATCTGAACTCCATTTTCTTGCGACAGGAAAATATACTTGAGGGCCGATCTTGCAAACTAGGGAGGCGGCCCTGAGCAATAGTGCGGCTGTACCTGGTCAAGGAGCAGGCTATGCACAGGGTTACAAGGCCGCATATATTGATTACTTCTCAAGATTGTATCTATTGTATATTCAATTGTCTATGTCGCAAAAAGTATGTCAAGGACGTACTTCTGTACAAATGGTCTATGGTCGAGGCAAGCCTGGGGAAGATTAGGACTACCGTCTCTGCCTCGCCTAGCGGGTCCCGCACCACCCTACGAAGGAGCTCGTATTTATTGAGTTGTAGGGCCGTGCGAAACCATCAAGATACCAAAGTCCTCTACAAACTCAATGTTTTAAAGCGCCCTAAATGTACATTATAAGCTGAAAACAAGGAGGCTATTCAATAGTATAAATTTAAGCTTATGCCCAGCTTCTTAGAGTTACCATATACATGTGGGGTACTTCAAACTATCGAGTTTGTAAGGGAGTTTGGCATCTTCATGGGGGCGCACGGCCCTACAACTCAATAAATACGAGCTCCTTCGTAGCTAGCGAATGGATGTGCCTCGCCGGATATCAGCCCTCAGCCCATCCTCTTCCAGCAGGCGGTCAGCGGTTGAGCGGCAGCAAATAGGCGCTGGCAGCGCTCCCTGTGATGCCATCACTTCAAATTCTACCCCAAGGCCTTTGGCAGGCAGCCCTCTGCCCTCCTGCCCTTGTTGTAACGACTCGGAATGTCGCGCCGACCGCGACGCGAGGAATATACCGTAGGGTGGATATGCGCCCTCCCCGTCGAGCTGGCGGCAGCGCAGGAGATGCTCGACGAAGAGCACGAAGACCTTGAGCGCGACGACAACGACGAGAACCTGTACTCCTTGGGATCGATTGCGGGACACAACGTTGTGATAGTCTGCCTGCCCGCTGGCCGCATCGGCAACAACCCTGCGGCAGCCGTGGCGACGCAGACGAGGGCGACGTTCAAGGGGATCCGGTTCGGACTGATGGTGGGCATCGGCGGAGGAGTCCCAAGCGCAGAGGTCGACATCCGACTCGGAGACGTGGTAGTCAGCCAACCGCACCAGACCTTCGGCGGCGTGGTGCAATACGACGCTGGGAAGACAACTCCAAGCGGGTTTGGGCGGACGGGTTTACTTAATGCCCCACCACAGATCTTGCTGGCCGCAGTGGCTAGGGTGAGGGCGAACGAGTTCCGAGGCAGAAGCAATCTCTCCGAACATCTCTCAAAGATTAGCTGCATTCCCAAGTTTCAGCGCAAGAAAGCAGGTCCCGACGTCCTGTTCGAAGCAGCGTACAATCACCAAGGAGGGCCCACATGCGATAAGTGCAGCACGGACAGGCAAGAGGCTCGGCAGCCGCGCGACAGCGAAGAGGAAGTAGTAGTTCACTACGGGACGATCGCATCAGGGAACCAAGTCATGAGGGACGGACGCACACGGGACAGGCTGAGCAGGGAACTTGGTGGCATTCTCTGCTTCGAGATGGAGGCAGCAGGTCTGATGCACAGCTTCCCCTGCCTCGCCATTCGCGGCATCTGCGACTACGCTGACTCGCACAAGAACAAAGCGTGGCAGGCATATGCGGCGGGAACGGCAGCGGCATGCGCGAAGGAGATGCTGTCCGTCATACCAAGGCTGGAAGGGACGTCCACGAGCTCAACCGCTTGTGATGGCTCATATGGGTCCGCCGGCGGCATCACAATTATCAATGCGAACCGGACACCGGCTGGAAATCAACAACTTGCGGTGCCCACTCTTGTCGGTCAAGGATTATTTGCATCACCAGAAGCACTATGCCGAGCTGTACAAGAAAGGGATATACAGGGAGTGCAAGCGCTGATTGCATCTTGCTCTGGTTCCATAGAACCCCTTCTAATGCCGGTTCGATGTTCGGATAACCCGACGCTCATCAATACGTGGAAGGGCTACTGGGGAATCTCAGGACTTGAAAGAAGAGTAACTGCCCTGCATTGTGCCATTGAAAATGCCAGCGAAAACAGTCTTGAGATCCTGCGAATGCTTCTAAGTGCGCTTCCAAGAGGTGCTATCGATCCTACTGGCTATATCAACATAGTTCATGCAATGAATACATGCAGACGGGCGGGCGGACAGGCGATTCTGGCACCAGACGATGGTGGAAGATACATGCAAAGGTGTACTGTGTTGGCTTGGGCAGCCCTGCTAGGCAACATCGATGCCGTGAACATCTTGAAAGATGCTGGAGCAGATATCAATTCGCAGACGAATTGGCTGAGAGTTACGCCCCTGATGGTGCAATGCCTTCTCACGGTGAGTACTGATAGGTCCGTCGCAGTAACTGTCTCGCTCTTAAGGGGTGGAGCCTTGCTTGATTTGCAAGATGATCGAGGCAATACTGCACTTCATCTTGCATTGTTTATGCGCAATTCGGATATAGCCATGCAGTTGCTCAATGCGGGTGCTTCAATTGACCTGCCGAACTATGACGGTCAAAGGGCATATGAGATCAATAATCTCATGGGGCTCTCACAGGAGGTCAAAGTAGCAATTCAACAGAGGCGATCGGGGCAAACCAGGTACTTCAGCTCATTGAGATTTTGACATTGTAGGAAAGATCTGTGTGCAGTTATTATTAGCGACATTGATGGCAAATTAATAAAGCTGAGAAGCCTAATAATGCCTCCACTACGAATCATAATTGTAGAAGAAAACACGCATATCTTTAAGGCTGCTCAGAAGCAGGTCGCCAGGGAGGAAATTGCTTCCCTAGTTCACATACTTACTAGCCGCTGCCGGTTTACGAACTATCCCTTCGTCTGCTGAAGTTTGCCCTCGCGTAACTGGCCAATAAGAAAGTGTACATGGTGTTGGCTGATCAAACTCTATTGGTTAAATGCCTGGGTTATAGCTCCCCTGTTGTGGCAGGGTTACAGACCCAATAGGATTTAATCGGCATGAGTGATGCATACTTTCTTACTAGCCAGTTACGCGAGGGCAAACTCTAGCAGACGAAGGGATAGCTCCAATTAGTTTTTCTGCAGGCATTCATGCTCACCCGCCCGCGTCAATCACGGTACAAGAGATGTTGCTGGCAGAAGAGCACCCTCACCAACTGGCATCGCAGCACGCGCTCGCAATGGCATACTGAGCAGACAGACAGGTGCAGAAGGTAGTGGAGCCGCTGGAGCACGTAGTAGCAGTAGAAGTGACGGTCCTCCGAGAAGGCCATCCTTCGCGGCTGGTATCGCAAGCACCTCTTACGGACCTTTATGCACAGCTGTCTGTTAAATCAGACTCAACGTAATTCTCTCTCCCTTTGTAGACTTAAATATAGTAAGCTAGGTATAGCTGTAGAGCAGCGTAATAAGTAGAAGCTTCAGTATTATAGTCGCTTTGCGTTAAGGTCTCCCATGAAAGCGAAAGTTGCGCAACTAGTCTAATGTTAATCTTCTCTTATTAAACTATAAAGAATCATAGTATAGGCGTCTAGTTCGAGCATACAGCGATTTTAAGCTCTCTTTTGCTGTTAAGTAGAGGTATGTTAGAAGCTTACTCGTAAGCAAGGTACAGCTGTAACTAGTACTTTAGTCGTACACGATCTTACTATCGCTAGCAGGGAGGAGGACCGACCGGCACCAGCCATGACCTTATAAGGTAGCGAATCTACAAGAGGTAATAATAAAGAGGTAGAGTTTTAATCGCAAGGCTGCGGGCTTAGTTGGCCCGCTTACTAAGAATTTATACAGCCACAAGCCTATTAGATTATATTTAATTATATAGTAAGCCTGCGCTAGTTAGAATTAGTAATCGTTCTAATTAGAGTACTGACTAGAGTAGTAACCCTATATGAATTGAGCAACCCTTATAGCCTTACGCCTAATCAATACTCCTTAGCGTTACTATTAGACTAGTAGGTATGTATAAGGGTAGTTTATAAGTTGCGATAGTAGAATTAGCGTAGTAGTAGCCTATATTAGGCGAGGGTCGCTTTTACTATAAAGATACGCTCAACGTAAGTATATTTTTTATATTGATATAGTTATAGGGGCGTAGAAGCTATCTAAGCGTATTATAAAAGGGTAGTATTGCGAAAATTACAACGAGCCTAAGTACACTATTGCTGCGAAGTTAAAGTACTAGTAGTTTATTCCATTACGGCGGTTATTCCATTACGGTTGGATGCATATTAATGCACAACTCACTGATATGAGTACAATGTAAGGTAACGATGTGCTTAAGAGCGTAGGTAGCGCAAATGTTTTAGGTAGCCGCAGTGAGTATTGTTGGATGCGCGCGCGTTTCCCACCAAGCTTTCACATGTGGAATGGCTTCTCGCGATGATATTATCGCCAATTTCGAAATAGTCGTTGATATAACACACAAGACAAAGACGTCATAGCTCACACTAAGAAAAATGTCGACCAGAAGAGTGCGCACTGTCACAACCTCAGAGCGGCGCTATTTCGAGCATTTCTTCAGAGACTCCTCATCCTCATATAGCAGGGCTAAAGCCGAGTTAATCGCGTTTACTTCAAACAAAAGCCATAGCCTCTCGTAATCAAATATCCCTCTCACCCTCTCTAGATCAGTTAATAGTTTTTGCATATCGAAAACGCCTTGCAGGCGGATATAACCGGACATGACATATGTTTAATAGACGGCAAGGACCAGATCAGATCGGACCAGACCAGACCAGACCAGACAGAACCCAGGGCCTATAACTTGCATGCGGGTCCGCGCATATCATAAACGCTAAAATAGATACTAACAAGCATAAAGCTCAACTGCATAACGCGTGTAGTCCTAAGCCGAACTGCTACCACAAGTCCAAATGCAGGACCCTAATGCGAAACCTACGATGTTGATACAGTTAATAATACACATCAGACGGTAAGCGCCCTACCTCCCTCCATTATACAACACCCTATAGTATATTCCCGTTGATTTTTTCGTTCAGTAGCATATCATCACCTATTCTAGAAGCGTTTCCTTAGCCAAGGATCCAAATATAAATATAAAGCCATTCAACGAGAGAACCACCTCGCTAGACTTCAGATAGTTCAACACAGTCTTCATCCTTTCTCAAAGCTTCTAATCATGCCTCCTATTACCCCTAGGAAAGACCAAAAACGTATGCACTATCAGAACATTATATCCTAAACACAAGAATTATACTCCTATTATAGAGCCCCGCCGGCAGGAGCTTGCAAGGCTACAGAATGCAACAAATATCCATCTATCAAACATACGCCAAAGAATTAAGGTACTTCAAGCAGCACTCGTGTTCGTCCAGCTTTACTAACGAACAAAAGCTCTTCAACAAAGTTGGTTTATAGCGGCGGTAACTATCACGGATAAGCGCCGGACTAGTATACCAGTACATCAGGTACGCAAAGGGGATTTGCCGAACATTTACACTCTCTATGGTTAGTTGCAATTAATCAGTTACTGTGGGTTCGCTTCCTCTGCAGTATTCACTACAGTAAGCGGTGCTTCCTCTACAGCATTCGCGTGCGGTAAGCGGGAGGGGACGGCGGTATGAAATAGACATAATAATAGGAAAGGACAATTAGTATTCAAGCGTTGTTCTATGTACGATTAGAGAGAAGGGCTATATATAGGGGGAGTAACGCATAGGCCTATTAGCCCTGTGCGTTCTCTCCTAAACGTTTACGCGTTGCACGTAATATAGCTTATTTACGTATAGATACTAGTAACTTTTCTCTTTTTATATAAGTTACCTATAATCTTATACGTAATATTACTATTTAATTACTTTACCCTTACTATTTATCTATTATACGTTATACTTTCTTTTCTAGTAGGTTAGCTATATATTTACTATTAACGCGTATAGTCTTAACTACCTCTTCTTATATATTATTCTTATAAATTGAAATAAGTAAGTTAAGTTAGCCTCTATATAAGGGTCTTAACTTTAATATTTAGTATATTACTTATAATTAGTTTCTATAGTACTAAATTTAGGGTCTTCTTTATATATACGTTAGCTGGATTATCTTATCTATTAATCTATTATACTTCTAAGATCTCTTAATTCTTATATAATTCTCTTAGAGATATAATATTAATTATTAGCTACTTCTTATTTATTATACTAAGCTTAACGAGATAGTTATATAGTAATTTTAAGTCTAAGTAGACTACGACTAGTATCCTTAGTAAGTTTATTATCTATATAATTTAGTAGAGTATTATACTTAATATAATTATATTATTAAAGCTACTAACTATACTATATAGCTCGCTAGTAAGGATACTTTAGGTTACTCTCTTATACTTAATTAAGTTCTAGTATATAATATTACTATAGATCTAGAAGTTATATCTATTACCTATATATTCTTTAGTAGTAAGAATAATTATAAATCTAAGCTAGGAGCTAAGATCCTTATTATTAGTAAATAATCTATCTATAAAGATAAAAAGCTTTATCTATTTAAGTTAAAGAGGTATAAAGTTTAAGCCTCTATCTAGATTATCTATCTACTATTAGACTTATATATTAAGATTCTTAATATCCTAAGTATTTAGCTCTATTATTTATATAGTAATTAAGAGATTAAAAGCTACTTCTAGTTAGTAGACTAAGGTAATATATACTCCTCTTACTTATTACTTAATATATCTTTATATAGTATCTTTACTATCTAGGTTAATTATATAGAGGTATTTTATTTATCCTTTCTATACGAGTTAGATTATCTTACTATCTAGTTTAATCCTTCTACTATTAAACTTAAGTAGTTATCTAGGAGATAATATACTCTTTAGTTTTATATAAAAATTAGCTTTATTAAGTTCCTCCTACTCTTACTATATAAAGTCTACTATAATAATACTAACTATATTATTAGTTTATAAATTAGTAATTCTAAAAGTTTTTAATCCTTTATATATAATTAGTAAATATAGATTATATAAGGATATCTTTATCCTAAGCTTATCCTTATAGTAGTTATAGTATATCTTAAACTAGTATAAGCCTAATTCTATAGTACTATATAATAGTTATATAACCTATAGAATTATATCTAGAGAGAAGAAGGACTTAAGCTTCTTTAGTAGTCTAGTATATAGTATACATATAAGCTTATCTATTACCTATATATATACTTATATAATATCTTAGAGCTTATAGTATATATTATATATAGTAATTAGTAATACTCTAACTATAAGTAGTAATTATTAGCTTATTCTTTAGAATATAGAAGATTATATAAGAATCTCCTCTTTACCTATATCTAAGTATCCTACTAGTACGAGCTTAGATTTCTTATATAGTTATATTATCTTCTCTTTAACTTCTCGTATAAGTCTAAGGGTTAAAGATTTATCTACTATATTTATATAGGTTAAACTTTAGGATTTTAAATATTCCCTTCTAGAGTAGTATCTCTATCTCTATACAGTCTAATACCTTAAATAGTATACTAGGTATTATAATAATACCTTTACTATAGAGTTAGATAGCTAGTACGTAGTTATCCTTCTCCTTCTAAGTTAAGAATAACTATATAATATATTATATAGCTTATCTTTTTAGGTTTTATCTTTATATTACTTCTATTTCTTATATAATACTTAGGTTATTCTCCTTATTATTATTATTTTAAGGTTATAGAATCTTTCTTAGTTAGCCTTACTTTTATATAACTAGAGCTTTAGTTAGTATAGTACTCTTCTTAGTCTAGTCCTTTTATATAATTTAAGTATCTTTATAGGTAATTTCTTTTCTTAGTTATCTCTATCTTTATATAATAGGAGTTTTAATAAATACTTACTCTAGCTTATTAGAATCTATTATTTATCCTTAGTCCTATCTTTTATCTATATCCTCTATATAGAAGTATAGCTTTACTTACGTATATCTAAAAGTTATAGGTCTATTTTCTATCTTAATTACTATATTATACCCTTTAATAGCTTTAAGTTTATATAGTCCTATCTAACTACCTTTCTCTCTCTATACTAAGATCTTTAAGTTTAGTAAGAGTATAAGAATACTATATAAATCTAGACTATTCTAAGTATTTATTATATAATTTACCTTTTCCCTTACTCTTTTACTATATAGGATCTTTATAGCTCTTTATATAGCTTTAGCTTAAGCTATTACGTCTAGTAATAGGTATAAATCTATAGTAATTTATAGGTATACTCTAAAGACTAGTAGTATTAGTATAAGACTATTTAGTCTAGCTATATTATTTAATACCTTAACTACTATTTAGAGGATTAATTTATTATCTATACTATCGCGTAGCTCTACCTTAAATATATTAAATATATAGTATAGGGGCTAGTATATACGTCTAATCTTCCTAACTACCTAGTATACTTTAACTAGTATTTAGTAGTATTATACGCCTATAATTCTTACGCGAGCTTAAAAATCTTCTACTATAAAATTTATCCCTAGGTTATATATAATATAGTCTAGGGGGCCTTAATATATATTAATCTAGTACTTATATAGTACCTCCTAAGTATCTTATATAGATATTAACTTTAGAAATATAGCTACTTAGAATAAAGTATTAGTATTAATAATATATAAGATATTCCTTCCTTTAATCTATATAATATTAATAACTATCTTATAGTTAAAATAGAGATTATTCTTAATTATAAACTTAAATTATTAGGGGCCTTATACGTACTATTAGTAGAAGTAGTAGAACTTCTAGATTTCTAATAGTATAGATTAATTTACCTTATACCCTACTTCTATAAGTATCTTATAGAGGTACTCTATATAGGGGTAATTAAATTATTAATAAAGTTAGTATAGTTCTAATTCTATAAAGAATATTATTAGTTTATATAGACTTAGGTTAAAGAATAGATGTCTCTATTTATATATTATAGGGATAGTTATATTATCTTTCTATATAATAATATTAAGTATATTATTAAAGTATACCCTAAGTCTATTAGTATTAGTAAGGCTAAGGAAGAATAGTATTAGGGTATTAAAGATATAGTACGTTACTATACTAAGTAAGTTTTATATCTATATAGTACTAAGAGAGCCTTTTATACCTTAACCTCTAAAGCCAATACTTTATTTACTTAAGGTCTAGTTAACTTTTATTTATAGGTTCTCTTATATGTATACTTTAAGTTATATCTTACTAACTATTAAGATTAATAATATACTAGTATCCTATAGTTTACCTTAGTATAATATATAGTACCTATCCTTAAGTATAAATTACTATATATAGTAGCTTTCCTCTATACTATAGATATCCTTACTAGTTATATAGTAAAGATATATAGTAGTATTAAGGAATTATATAGCTTCTTTACTACCTTTAATCTTACTATCCCTATCTTTATTATAGTCTCCCTTAGTATCTTCTTTATAGCTATTATTATATATAGATTCTTTAGGGCCTTTAAATCTAGTAATATATACTATAATTTCCTCTAGGCTTAGTATCTTATTATAGATCCCTTTATATAAGCTAATATACTAGCGTTTCGCCTATACTTAGTCTATATAGGGATAGTTTAACTACTAATATCCTACCTTATAATATATAAAGTATTTCTTAGTTATATAGTCTCTTACTAGTAGTAGCCTTTACCCTTTATTATATTATGCGTTTAAGTAGCGTCTATCCTATTACTATAGCTAAAACCTTCTACTACTTCTTCTATTATCTATATATAGTATTAGGGTATATTTCTAGTCTATATAGTATGCTTTAGTAGGATTATATATAAATTAAAATATTTATTAATTAATTATAACTTAAAGAGCTATATAGAGGTTACTAAATAGTACTTTATATATTAGTTTTAGTATAAATAGTACTAGTTTAAGTTTAAGTTATCTATAATAGGCTTATACGACTATTATATAGAGTAGTATATTACCCTAGAAATTACGCCTAAGTACTCTTTATATAAGAGTAAGCTTATTAATTATAAGCTTAAGTACCTTATATAGAGATTTATCTAGATTTAGGCTAGTAAATAGGTTAGGAGTACCTATTAATAGGTTAGAGTTAGGTTAGAGTTATATAGACTCTAGGTTTAAGTTAGGTTAGGGTTCCTACCCCTTTAGGTTAGGTTAGGGTACCTATTAGGTTATATTATATTATAAAATATTATATATATTAAATATATTTAGTATCCTAATTAGGCTATATTATATATTTTAGATATATTTTATATATATATAAATTTAAGGTTTTTTATAATATTTAATTAAGGTCTATACTATTATTAGATTTAAGGAAGCTTTAGAGGTTATTTAAATTAGATAAGATTAGACTATAATAAATCTATATAATAAACTTAATAATTCTAATTAATTAATTAATAGAAGTAATTAATTAATATCTATATATCTCTTTCCTATACTTTTCTACTAGTTTATATATCTATCTCTACTAGGTATACTATAGTCTCTTAGCGTAGATAGTAGAGATCTATTATCTCTATTTTAGTAGTTAAGCTAGCTTAATATAGCTTTCCTAATAGCTACTCTAGTTATTATAGCTATTAATTATAGTACTATACTAGGTACTAGCGCTTTTATAGTAGCGGCCTTAGAGACTCGTCCTCCTTACTATCCTCCTCTATAGTCTCTATATCCTTAATCTAGTATAGTAGCCTAAATAAATTATTTAGCTTATTAGCTAGTACCTTATTATTATCTAACTTAAGATCTAATACCTCCTCTTCTAGAATTAAATACTTTAGGATTATAACTCTCCTAATTATTTTAGTAGAAAGGTAATACCTTTAATTCCTAATTATATCTTTAGTAATATTAAATACGCGCTTAATACTAACTTTAATAAGTTAGATAGCTAAAATATCCTTTACTACTTAAGTAAGCTAAGAATAGTTCCCTTTATTTAATTTCTACTAAGTAAGGATATTAGTATACTCGCCTAGTATAACTAGTAGAATACTAATATAGGACTCTCCTTCTTTATAAGTTACTCTATTACCCTCTTTAGTTTCTAGTATACTAGAGTCTTAACTTAAAGTAGATACTAATAGCTAAGAGAGACTACTTAACTATAACTAAACTAATAGTAGAGGGTTTTAGAACTACTTAGTACCTTATAATCTCCTAGGGTTAGTAATTAGAGCTAGAGTATAAACCTAAGCTCCTATAGAGTTATATTAACTAATATAGTTAAGAAATTATTAGTAATAGTTATACTTATCTTAGGCCTCCTATATTTTATCCTATATATATAATTAACTAGTATTAATCTATAATAAATAACTATAATAATAGTACCTTATATATAGTAAGCTTCTAAGAGGGATCTAAGATAGTTATATAGTTAAATAAGAATCTATACTTCTTATTAGTCTACTTATAGTACTTACTTAGCTTTACTTAACCTTATTTAGCTATATCTCTTACTACCTTTAGCTACTTAGTATTATCTCTAGTTTCTATATTACTACCTAGCTTATCTATTATTTTATCTAAGAAATTAAATAACTTATTATATATAAGCTAAATAAACTAAACCTATAGCTTCTTATTTAGGCTTAAAGCGCTAGTAGCCTATTTAAAATTTTATAGTATCTAAATAATAAGCTTAAGGTAGTACTACTTAGTAGTTAATAATTAAAGGTATTTAAGGTTATAATAGTCTACTTTAGCTATACTATTATAGCTTAAAGTATTAGAAGTACCTACTCTTAATCTAATTTCTTATTATAGCTATATATTAATATACTCTTTAAGGTGAACTACGCGCTTATATATATCGAAAGTTAAGTTCTAGTATATTTTAATATCTTATATAACTCCTAGACGATTCTTTATTAGTAGTAGGTACTAGATAGCTATAAAGCACTTATAATATTATATAGATCGATTAATTACGAAGTATATAGCCTAGAGCTAGATAGAGCTTAGTATATAATAAATAACTATAATAAAGGTAAAGTACTTTATAGAGAGAGTTAGGAACTAATATTTATATAGTAATATCGTCTAGGTAGCGCCTCTATAAGGTCTCTCTAGTTTCTATATCCTCTAAGGTATCTAGTTTAAGATACTAGATAATATCCTAAATAATAATATTAATAATATAGGTAAGGTAGAGGATAGTATTTTCGTTTAGGTTCTAGTTAATACTCTCTTCTCCTAGCTTTACTTATAAAGTACTAACTAGAGTACTATTATTACTAGTATTATTAGTAGTAATAGCTAGTAGCTATAACTTAGTTTTTATCTAAGAAAGGACTTTAAATAGTCCTTTAGCTATAGTAGATCTAGTATAGCGACCTCGAATTAGAATAAAATCTAGTAATTTCTCTTAAAGCTTCTATTTATTAGTAATATAGTATCCCTTAACTCCTAGAAAGCTAAGGTAGTTATTAGTAGACTACGTATCTAGTATAATTAATACTTTAGTTACTATACTAAGGTTATTAAGAAGTAACCCTATTACTACCTTAAATTAATTATTAAATATACTTTAGAATTTATAATAAGTAATTATTATAGTATTAGGCCTAAGGAACTAGATAAAGCGTTTAAAGATAATTACTCTACTATCCTAAATAACTAGTTACTACTAATTACTACTTAGACTAATTCCTACTTAAATACTATAGTAGAGTATACTAGAGATAGGTCTAATAAGTTGCTATTTTAGAGTTAAGAGGTTTATCTAGTAGGGGTAGGTACCTATACGTAAATAGGAGCTAGAGTATTTATATAACTCTTTAATTTATAATAGTTTATAAAGTACTTAGTACCTATTCCCTTACTTATTAGATATTAAAATAATTTACTATAGTTAAGGTAGAATATATATAGGTAACGTTTATAGTACTTATAGCTTCCTAAATTAATTCTAGATTTAGCCTATATAAGTAGATAAGTTCTATTGAATTTTATTCTTAGATATTATAGCCTATATAGTATTACTCTACTAGGTAGTCTATATAGTAATAACCTCTTTATCTTTCTTATTTTATAGGTATTAGAGTATAGAAATATCTAATTTATTTCCTTCTTAGTAATATAGAGTACCTCTATTAGAATTAATAGAGGATATATAGGAGATTAAGAGGTAAATTAATATTAGCTATAATAAGTACTAGAGTATAAGAGGATATAACTATAATAAGAAACTATAATAAAAAGGTATAAGAAACTATAATAAAAATATAATAATTACTTAATACTTAGTAGGTAGTATAACTAGATTTTTTTAGGTAGGTTTTTTTTGCGTAGTTTATAAGTTAGAGCTCTAATACTAAGAATTCAACTATAGTAACTATATTTTATATCTATTACTTATTTCTACTAGCTATATATATATAAAACCTATATAAAATATTATAAAACTATTAATTATTATTAAGTTAGGTATATTTAAATCTAAATATAATTATTAGCTATAATTATAGTAACTAGCTACTAATAGGTAGCTAAGATTACGCGTTATCTACTTAGAATCCTCTAAGGAAACCCTTAAAGTTAGTTTCGCCCTTAGAGTTAGTATTAACCTTATCCTAAAACTCTTAGTACTACTCCTTAGTCTTATACTTATTAGGTATATTATTATAGTAATTATTAATCTTATTATTAATTAAGCTCCTCCTTATACTTATCTTTATTACCTAGAATATAGGACTAGAAGTATTAAACTTAAGCTAATCTGCCCTAGAAGCTTAGAAACTAGTATATACTTAGTAGCCCTACTTTAGTTAGTATATACTTATAATAAAAGACTATAATAAACTTACTCCTAAGTAGTATCTTCTACTATCTCTTTCTCTTCTAGGGTAAGATTATCGTAGAATACTAACTACTCTAACTTTTTACCCTTATCTTTAAATAAATTACTCTTAAGTTTTACTAATCTATCTTAGTAGAGTTTAGTATTTAGAGGTATATAATACTATAATAGCTAAAAACCTATATAGTAGCGCGGCTTACCTCTAGCCTATTAGGTATAATCCTACTACTTAAAGTCTCTATTATTATCTCTTTATACCTCTTAAGGTTATTTTTATATTAAATTTTAGCCTATTTTTTATAAACTTAATAGAGTTAGTTCTTAAGCTACTCTTCTATTAATTATAAGTAATAATATATAATAAAAGACTATAATAACTTACTACTCTTCTAATCTATAAAGTACTTTTTATTAAGCTCTTAAGCTTATTACCCTATATAAAATCCTTTCTATTTTATTAAGATTCTAATATATTAGGGATTTCTTTAACCTAGCTTTAAGCTAATACCTAGTAGCGCGATCTACTATATTAGTAGCTTTAAGGGCCTTCTTTTTACTAGAGTATATTAAAGCTAAAGTCTTCTACTAAATAGTGCGAGAGCTATTACTAAGCTCGCGCTTATATAGTACCTTTATATTTATAAGATGCTCTTTCTAGTAGCCTTCTCCTCTACGTAGTAAGAGGATATAATAAATCTTATCTTCTTTATACTTAAAACCCTATATAAGTTAGTAAGTACTATTATAAAAGACTAGGATAAATATATCTATAATACTAGCCTCTATATTCTTAGGATTAGCTAATATATCCTTAAGATTATTATCTAGAATCTTAAACTTTAGGGAGGTGTATAGGCTATTAGAAGGGCCTTAATTAGGGTATAAGGACTCTATTGCGCGATAGCTATAATAAAGAAATATAATAATTAGAGTAGCTAGTAAAATATAGGTAGGTACTATAGAGTTTATAGTTAGTTAAGTTAAAATTAGGTAGTAAAGGTAAAAGATAAGTGAATTTAGGTTACTAGGGTACTAGCGCGGCGCTAGGGCTATATTAGGGTCCAACTAGTACTAGCGTAGTACTAGCGTCGCGCTAGTAGCGTGCTAACTTAAGTAAGTACTTAAACTTACTACTTAACGCGTTTTTAACTTATAACCTATACTTCTCTATAACTCTATTATTACGGTAATTTATTATAGTAGTTACTCTAATTTTAATAATCTAATACTAATTATATTCTTAGGTCCCTCTAAATTATCTACTTTCCCTAAATTCATCTATAATAGCGAGAACTAAGTAGGTTATATATAAGTTAACTAGTAGTAAGGGCCCTAAGAAGGAATTACCTATAATAGCTACCTATTTAGTATCTACTATAGGAGCTCTTAGGAAAAAGTATTACTTTAAGCTAGGTAGTATATTATTATATTTATTAATTATATTATTAATCTAATATTTAATAGCTATTATAATTAGAGAGATTAGGTAATATTAGAAGTTAACTAAGTTACTAATTCGCAAGCTTCCCTTTTAGTACCTCTATTGTAAGGTTACCTAGGAATTAGTACTAGATTATTCTTACTAATTCTAGGCCTCTACAATTATAGCTCTCTAGGAGGCTACTAAGTCCTTTATAATTAGCTATCTTAAAGGTATATATTTACTCTCTATATTAACTTATAATTATATATACTAATAATTCTAGATTATAATATAAATACTATTTACGCAAAAAGGGTTACTATTTAAGTTAAAGACTCTTAACTAGCTAAGCGCTACTATTATAAGTTTAGCCTTATAGAATTTTAAAAATTTTAAAATCTATATAGAAAAAAGTCTAATAAGTTTTAAACTTAGTATAGAGTAGCTATAAGGCCTAATAATATTATAATTCCTTATTTCCTATAATTATATACTATTATAACTTAATTATACTTATATATAAATATAAGAAAAAATTCGTAAATCCTATAATTATATACTATAATAAAGTAATTATACTTATACTTAATTAGTGAATATAAAGTAAATTACACTTAGTAAGAAAATTATATTAGTTAGACCTAAGGTAACCCAGTCCGTGCTGACTATACCCAAACCCGGAGCCTGTGCGACCCTAACCCAACCCAACCTATTACTAGCGCTAACCCGGTAAACTTGGGTTGGGTTGGGTTGGGTTATTACGTAATCCAACCCAACCCCAACCCAACCCTTACCCATTTGCCAGCCTAGCGTTGTGGAAATATCGCGTGTTGAATGTGATCAATCGATTTTGGTGGGGTGGCTTAAATATAGGGTGGCTTAGATATATATGGCCGAGCTTATCTTAGGTTAGGATCACGCGGCTGACCAGAGCGCTCCTTAATTTCTATCTTGGGACTAGGTGCCCAGTTTAAAACTACCTGGATCTCATGCAGGAAAATAAGTGCTACCTAGGTATTACTCACCTTTGCTCATCCTTGCAGTACGGATGAGGAAAGGTACTCCTTAGGTAATAATCAAATAGGTATGCTCCTGTAACGTAAGGAAACCAAACTTAATTTGAAAGAAAACCGTCTCTTTTCATGGCTTGGAATAATAGTATAGAAATTATTTCAGCTCGTAATAAGATAGCTAATGAAATTATATATAACTGTAGCTTATTTTATTCTATTACTATATCACGAAAAGTTTTTAAAAATATCCTAGTACTATAATGCTTGCAATAGCTATTAAATAGCTTTATTACGTTACAGGAGCATACCTATTTGATTATCACCCAAGGAGTACCTTTCCTCATCCGTACTGCAAGGATGAGCAAAGGTGAGTAATACCTAGGTAGGCTACTTTAGTCGCAGCATGAAGGAAAATCGGTTTCTGTGGTAAAGAACAAACTCAGGTCTACCTAGATTCTAGCATGGGTCAGCGGTCAATTAAAACTAACTGTACTGCAACTTCCTATATTGTCATCCTCACCATGGTGTAAACCACTTTCTAAGATCTACCAAACGAAGTAGTGTATTCTTCTACCTAGGTGCTACAACCTTGGAACCTTGTGGCACCTGGGCAGTATTCAAGAGGGTCTGAATGGATGCGGTGCTTGATCCCACATCTTGCCACTCCCTTATCAGTCTCCCTTCAAATTCCACTTATATCTTATCGAGGGTTTTGGTATTTGCGCAATCGGGGAGACAAAATGCGTGCGTCGTGGTTTCCGTCGGGTAGCTGAGCAGCGAACACGCCCTACGTCTTTGACATGAGCTAATCACTACCTACCTTGGTAAACTGGCAATGCCAAGTCACAACCACAGACAGGTTATTTAATGTTTGAAACGCACCACGCATTCATGTACTCTAATTAACTTTAAAATGGCCTCAAATTGCAGTACACAGGTCGAACTGGCCACATTCACCCCGCAACATCTCGTCACATCGGATACTATCGATATCGAACCATTTCATAATACGGCAAGTAGGAACAGGGGCTTCTCACTACCACCCACCGATGGGGGCAAGGATGCATGGCTATGTTTGCTAGCCTGCTTCATGCTAGAAGCACTTATCTGGGGTTAGACCTTCTCCACATTTGCAATCCGCTCACTGATCATGATTCAAGGATTCCCGTCTTCGTATGGTATTTTTCATGAATTCTATATCAATAATGATTTTGCTGGTTCAAGCAACGTTGCTGTCGTAGGAGCGTGCGCCATGGTGATTTGCTCACCCGATCTCGACAATTTCCAATAAACTCACACAAACTTAGGGCATCATGTATATGGACATTTCAATATGTAGGGAACAAATCCTAATTGGCTTCATGTTAGACATGTCATTAAATTGTACTGATAATAACAGGGTTTTCAATCCTGAAGTGTTTTCCCAGGTGCCGCAAATGGGCTACTCCTATCGGTTTGACTATTGTTTGTCTTGCCCTGGGTCTTGGATCGTTCTCAACAACGGTGCCGCATCTCATACTCACACAAGGCGTCATCTATGCGCTCGGTGGCGGCCTGGCTTGGGCCCCTATCTTGTTTTACCTTGAAGAGTGGTGGGTGTAAGTTAGATTGATAACAGAACAACATATAACACCCACGTTGACATGTACCGGTGTTTAGACGTCGCCGTGGCTTCGCATACGGAGTGGCGATGGCTGGTCTAGGCCTGAGCGGCGCAATTCTCCCCGTCATCCTAGAATGGCTACTTCACTCATATGGCTTCCGAACAACTCTACGGGTGTGTGCGCTTGCTTTCGTCGTACTCAACCTCCCAATCGTCTTCTTCCTCAGGCCTCGGCTTCCAATATCACACAGTTTGCAATCGAGAACTTTCGACATGTCCTTTTGGACTTGCTCGAATTTTTTGATCTTGCAATCAGGGAATATCATCCAAAGCCTAGGGTTCTTCCTGCCTGCAATCTACCTACCAGCATTTGCCCGTTCGCTTGGAGCCAGTAACATTGAAAGCACCACTACTATAATTTTGTTGAATGGCGCAGCTTTTGTGGGATGTCTATGCATGGGAGTCGCTACAGACAGATACCATGTTGTCCACTGCCTACTCGTGTCAGCTATAGGATCTTCAATAGCTGCTTTTCTTCTCTGGGGCTTGTCAACATCACTCGGCCCACTCTATTGCTTTTGTGTCGTGTATGGTGCCTTTGCAGGGTGCCAGTCCAGTGCATGGAGTGCAATCACCCGCGACACTCAAGAAAAACGTATAGGTGCAGACTCTGGTATGGTGTGGGCGTGTTTATCAGCCGGCAAAGGAATTGGTAACTTGTGCAGCGGTCCGCTATCCGAGGCTCTTCTGCTTGTGGGGGACTGGAGTGCAGGGAAGGCATATGGGAGTAGGTATGGTGCTCTCATTGCTTTTACGGGTGTGACTGCATTGCTCAGTGGCTGGGGCTACGCCGCAAAGCGCATTGGATGGTTATGAGAGAATCGATCACGGAGCCAATACAACGTCTCTCTTCTGGTATGTCTGTTGATGGCTTTAACGTAATGACAATAAGAAAATAAACAAAGGCCCTATTCTAGCAGCACATAGATTGAAAAAGGTTGTCCTTGACCTTAATGGTTCAGCGTTATAATGTTTCGGTTGGGAATGCGGCCTCTTGTATGACAGGTCACTGGGTCTGGCCACCCGACTTGTCTATTCTCAACTCCCACCATCTTCTTTCGTCATCATGGGCAATGCTTCGTTAGGACCCACGCCATTAATGTCCAGTATGTGAACATTAAGCATGTTACGCTACTCCGTCTTGGTTAAAACTCAATGCCTATTCTATCCAATGGCATAATTCCTTTCTTGGTAACTTACTCGATCGGTGCAATGCATGTCTTTGGCGTCGAATAGCCGGCAGTAGATGCAGTCGAAACACACTGTATCAGACACACTGCCCGTTACAGAACAATGATCTTCGTTTGGCCAAGTGGACCAATCAATGGGCCTTACTATGGTCTTGGCACAGGACGCGCAATCGTGAAACGCTCAAGTCGCTCAAGGCCCCTTCATCACATAGCATTTCTCTGATCAACCTTCTAGCGTTCCACAAGGCTCTTAGACGCTTCTAAGGGAAGGAGGATAGTCACTCCACAATCTATCCGTGGCCCAACCCGCATTCGCCTGGACCAACAAAGGGTGATAGCTTGGCGCATTGACGGCTCCGCGCGTAAATCCCCATAGCGATTTGTTCCCGGATCAGGATTCGAAACATGGCAATATGCGGCAAGGAAACATCAGACGACAAGTCATGGAGGGTATGCTAGTGAGCAAACGCCACTGGCGGGAGCCCAGAATGGGACCTAGTTTCACGCACCGCGATATCAGAGCTTGGTTGATCTTGATTACCGCTCGATGCACATCCTGGAATCGACTTCATCATTATCAAACGACTGGGCTTAATTGACGTAGAGGTACTATGGAGCCCCACATTTCAACGGCTGGACGATGGTGTAATGTGATGCGTTCCTGGAACGTAGATATATAACCACCATCGACATCACGTCTTAGGTTCCTCACAACAAGCCTTCTGAGTCTTCAGTCGATTCGTTGTTACCTTCGGACTCCTTCTTTGTCCCTCTTCTTCATTCCTTCACTTACCCTAGCGGTTCAACTACCTTCTTTTTGGCTGTGCCATTCCAACATCGGTCTGGTCACCTTGTTTTCACCTCGAATTCAACCAATCTTTTCAACATCCATCAAGATGAAGTCTGCTATCATCGTTTCCCTTGCGGGGTCTTCGCTCGCTGGTATGTCTCTTCTATTCTAATTCTTGCATTGCTTGCTTGCTTACTTGCTTACTTGTTATAGTGCCTTTTGGCAGCGTGGTTGATGCCATATTTGGAACTCAGCTTGAAGCTCGCCATGTTCGTCGTCAAGACGACTATAACAACTTCCCAAGCCTAGCGGCTAGCTCAATGGGCTTACTCCCCACCGGTGGAATGTCTGCCCCTACTGGCAACTTTCCCTCGCCAACTGGTATTCCCGGCGGATCCCCAAGTGGTTCACCAACCGCCCCTGAGACCCCAGGTGGTGATGCTCCAGGCGGTTCTCCCCCAAGCACTCCTTCTGATGCCCCAGGTGGTTCTCCTGGAGATTCCCCTGGTGGTCAGCCTGGTGGTCAGCCTGGTGGTCAACCTGGTGGTCAACCTGGTGGTCAACCTGGAGGAGGACAGCCTGGAGGGCAGCCAGGCGGTCAGCCAGGCTTCCCAGGAGGTCAACCTGGAGGCCAGCCCGGTGGCGGATTCCCTGGTGGACAGCCAGGAGGACAGCCAGGTGGCCAACCCGGTGGTGGATTTCCTGGAGGCAAACCCGGCGGTCAGCCAGGAGGACAGCCAGGAGGGCAACCAGGAGGGCAGCCAGGTGGACAGCCAGGCGGCCAACCCGGTGGCCAACCCGGTGGTGGATTTCCTGGAGGCCAACCCGGCGGTCAGCCAGGAGGCCAGCCAGGAGGTGGTCAAGGTCAACCAGGCCAGGGCCCTCCTGGAGGAGGTCAGTCTGGAGGTCGACCTGGAGGAGGACAAGGCCGACCAGGACAAGGTCGACCAGGACAAGGTCAACCTGGAGGTGGTCAACCAGGAGGTGGTCAGTCAGGAGGTGGTCAGTCAGGTGGTCAGCCCAGTGGTGGTTCTGGTAATGGTGCAGGCTACATCAAGGCCAGACAAGCCGATAGCAAACCTCTTCCTTCCTTTTCCCTCCTCAAGCCCACCCGTGGACCCGGCGGCGGCTCCAGGCCAACTCCCACCAGCGGAGCTCCCAGCCTTCCATCATCCCCATCCGGCCCAAATTCCCCCGACTTCCCCCCTCCAACCAGCGGCGCTCCCTTCCCGATTCCCACCAGCTCTCCCGGAGACCCAGAGGTTCCCGGTGCCCCAGCTCCAACCGGCGGCTTCCCCAAGCCTCCTGGTGGCGGTATGCCCGGTACTGGTCGCCCTCCTCGCCCAACAACTCTTGCTACTCGCACTCGTCGCCCTCGCCCATCTCGTACCCCGCGTCCCACTGGTGGTGCTGGCGCCCCTGGTGCTCCCGGTGCCCCCGGCGCTCCTGGCACTCCTGTTCCTACCCGTACCCGTACCCGCGGATCTGGTGGCCCACGTCCAACAGGCCAGCCCATGCTCCCACCCACGACCAGCGAAGAGGCTGGACCCAAGGACGGACAGAGCTTTTTCGATTGGATCAGTGAGTTGATCAGCAATGGTGGAAAGAGCGAGACTGTTGCTTAGGCGAGTCATGAAAAGATGACGAGAGGAAGATGGTGGATTGGGAGGAATAGGGAAAAGGGCGTCGATATGGCGCATACAGATTTCACTTCTTAGACTTACATATTGATCGTTACTTTTGGAGAGATATTGGGTATCCTCCGCACATCTCTATATGAGCTTCAATGACATAGACATTCCCTGCGATATTGGGTTCAGCATCGATGGTGCGTGAGACTTGTACTGCATATTTACTTGCTTCTGCATTGTAAGAGTTATTGCTGCCTTTTGTAAGTCAGTATCACTAACCTTCCTAGTTACATCACATCACGATATTTGAGCATCTGAAAAGGTGAAGGTTATTCAAGATTGCACTACTTGTGTCTTGATAATAGAGGCTTTGGCCACCAGTTCCTGGAATGACCAGTAACGCCACATGAAGTCGTGTACCCGACAGTGAGGGCAAATGCCACAGGCCCTGAAATCATAGAGAGAAGCTAGTCTATAGCCCTACGAAACACTTTGCCAATGTTCAGTTGAGTCGATCGAGACCATTAGCAAATATGTCCTTGAACTCGGCACGCTGTACACCCGCGATGCTGCGCTCGTCCGGCTCCACATCCGGAGCGACATAATTCTCGATGATCTTGATATCGGTATTCAAGGAGTGAAAAGGAGCGAGGATATCGAGCATGAAATTGGCACTCTCATTGTCCTGCGCAGTGTCGTGCCAGTGAATAAAAAGTTCTCTGAGATCGGGCGCCTTCAAGAGAATTTGATAAACGAAGTTGGCACGCTGATGGAGGAGAGCTGGGAGAATGGCTGAAGCATAGCCAGTGGATTCTGAGCGAAGCCAGGTTGTGTCCCAGACGAAGACAATCTTGGCTCTGCGAATATTTTCCATGGGGGAGAAGGCGGCGTCTGTGATTTGAGTAAAGGCTTCTTCGAAGAAGGAGGTGTGGGCGAAGCTACCGGTTACTATGATTTGCAGGAAGGCGACGTCGTAAAACCAGTCCTTGGCTTCTTTGTTGAGCCATTTGGAGGTGAGGAGAAGCTCGACTGGTGGGGGAGAGTGGGTAAAGCGCATGAATTTGGGGATGTACCGCCACTTTCGAGCAACTCGGATCAAGGGAGCTGGAGGTGTGGAATCGGCGCCGCCATTGTCCTCTTGGGCATTATCGCCGGCCTCGTCATTCTCATCTTGGTTGTCGTCTTCATCGTCATCGTCGTCCTCTGCCTGATCATCGTCATCGTTGTCATCATCATCATCATCATCAACATCATCATTATTCCCACCATCTCCACTCTCGTCATTCTCCTGCTCTGGTGCATCGCTATCATCTCCGTCTTCACTGTCGTGCACACGCCGCGGGGTAGGCCCATTTGGGTAATGCTGGACAGCTACCAGGTTAAACTCCTTCTTCTCGAACCAGTAGCGGAGCAACTTCTTAGGTTTGTACTTGCGCTCAGCCGCATACTCAAAGATGGTGTGTCGCACTTCGAGAGGAAGGGACATGAGAAGAGAGGAAGGTGCAGGCTTGTGGTTGGCCATGGTGGGCAGTTGAGTTGAGAGAGTCGAAGCTGCAGGAATATGGCAGAGAGCAAGGCAAGAGGTCCCAGGTGTTGTGGAAGGAGCAGAAGGCTTATCCAGCTTTGGGCTTGCGAGGCTGTTGCCTTACAGCCTTGCAGCCTTGTTACCTGGTTGCCTGGGTGAACGAGGCTTGTCGTGGGGCTGCACCTTTGCTGCCGGTGCTGCTTCTCGTATCGCACGATGGCGGGGCTGGTGCTGGTGCTGGTGCGCACGTGTGAGAAAAGTGAGAAGAGGCCATGATGAAGGAATTTGGTTGTTGTAGACTATCGTCTCCTGCTAAGCTAATGTACCATACCATACCAGCGCCATATTGGCACGTCATTGTTTGGTTGGTGTAGAGAAACTATGCAAACGCACATACACGTCTCAAATAGAATCCGTCTTCTCTGAGCACCTCTCTTATACTTCCTAGCCAATCACAAACCAGACTTGGACATTGTACGAGGGATTGACGTCGAGATGAACCCGCTCGGTAGCTCCCGTCTAGCCTAATAGTGCGTTCCGTGCTGATCTGGTCCAAGCTGCGAGTCACTTGATTAACTATGTGGACACCCAACTATCTTCAAACAATGCTCCTGCTTTCAAAATCATGATGGATCATTTCGGAAATATACCCAGTAGCCATTGGGGCAAGAGAAAACTCACCATAGTACTTGCATCGCCTGTCCTACTTGCCCTACTCTTGCTGCCATGAGCCATCAGTCTTGTTTCTAGGCCCAAGGGCAAGATACTCTACGTTGCGCTTTCTTTCTCTAGAACAACTCTAGAGCTTCTCGCAGATTGCACCTGAAAGCAAACAACTGGTTCAAACGACATTTCCTGTTCTCGTCGAATATGCCATGAGGATGCATCGTCGTAGCTTCCCTGACTATGAGACGTGGAGCTGATGGTATCTCGTACCTGCTCACAGCAACAAGGTAGGAACAGAATAGGAAGCTGTCCATCATCTGTCCTTTCCCTCTCATGTACCCACAGCAACGGTAGCGTCCTCTCAGTGTATATTTAAACCCCTTCACATCCAGTTCTGCTCCATTTCTTCTTCCACATCATCACTCCATTCTATCCAATCATCATCCATCAAGCATTCATATCTTTCTATCCATCCTCCAAACAGCCACCAAGCCAGTCCAGTTTTCCAAATACCACTGCCCACCATGAAGACCGGCATCATCATCACCGGCGTTGCTGCCCTCGCCTCCGCGGCGCCTGCCATACCCTCAGCCAAGGGCTCCTCCATGCAAAACGCTACCGCCATGAACCCTCCTGTCAATGGTGCCCAGGATGGCGCATGGTATGTCGTTTGCATAACATATATTGCATGACACTCACTAACCGTCACCCACTTTCAGGCAGGTTGGCTGCGAAAAAGGCAACATGGATCATGAGAACCACCAGTGCTCATCTTTCAAGGGCGCCGCCAAAGGTTACACTCCATCCGAGTACGATGCACCCGCTCACCCAAAATATGAGCCGTCGACAAGCCAAGCAGCATACAGCAAACCTACCGCCCATGGACCACCTAAGTACACTTCGTCCCATCCAGCGTACGAACCATCGACCACTCAAGCGGCCTACCAAAAGCCTACTTCTTACGACTCACTAAAGCCCTCTTCGACTCATGCTGCATATGGCAAACCTCCGGCCTACGGCCCACAGAAGTCCTCGTCAACTCCTGCAGATAGCAAGCCTACTGCCCATGGCCCACCCGAGTTCACATGGGCCCACCCAGAGTATGAACCATCCTCAACTACCGTGAATCCCTACGCCAAACCATCACCTAGCTACGGCCGACGTGATGGCTACGGCTCACCTCAACATGCCCCCCTGCATACACACCAGAAGCTCCACACGGCGGTAAGCCAACAGGATCATATGGCGGTAAACCAGCAGGAACATACGGCAGTAAGCCAGAAGGCTCACACGGCGGTAAGCCAGAAGGTCTGGAGGGCGGGAAGCCAGAAGATTCACATGGTGGCAAGCCACAGACCCCTTCTTCACCTCCATTTTGCGATTTTGTCGAGTCAGAGTGCATTGACTGCGACGAGTACCCTGAGGATTGCGATGTAAGTTCAAGCTCCATTGGCTCTTTTATCAGGATGATCCACTGAAACTCATAGACTTGCAACTTCCTCTTCAAGTGCGGAGAGAAGAAGCAATGCACCTACCATGGCTTCCGACAGACCATGACGCTGTGTCAAGAGAAGGGCGAAGAGTGCGCCTGGCCTCCATCCGACGACGAGGGAGAGAAGGAGTACGACCATCCCAAGGGCCCCGGTGGTCCTGGCGATCACCCACACGGACCTGGTGGAAAGCCTGAACACCCTCACGGCAGCGGCGAAAAGCCCAAATACACCATCCCAAAGCCTCACGGCCCCCCACACGGACCTGAGAGTGAAAGCCATTCACACCCTCATGGACCCAATGGTGAGAAGCCCAAGTACTCTGGCCCAAAGCCTCACGGACCTTCATATGGGACCAACAGCACCGAGCATTCCCATGGACCTTACAGTCGCCCTCATGGACCTCATGGCGAGGAGAAGAAGTCCGCCTAGGCTTGATGCGAAAGTGTGATGGAAAGCGCAAGACTTTGTTTTGGCATTGTTTGAGTGTTTCTACATGGTTACTGGTATTTTCTTTTGTTTCTCCTTGAGCGATACACTTGTTTGAGGAGACTGGTGGCTTCGTTTCTTCGTTTCGCATGACTGTTTCTTTCAATCCTCACTCATACCTTGCGCATGGATGATGTAGGCATGTCTTTATGCATTATTGTTTTAATCGAGTGCTTTTTTCCCGCAATCTTCATGCGTTGCTACTGCTGTGTCCTTCCTTCCTTCTATTTCCGATGCAAGACATGACTTTATTTGGGCCTTCTGAACGTTTTCATTGAGGTAAAAGCTCTATGTAATGGTGCCACAAATACGCAGCTTCCTCACATAGAAGAGCATAACAGCGGATGTTTGCCATAATTTCCTTGATAATTTTCACTTTTTTAATTTGGTGAAGTATTTCTTCAAAACAGGATAGCCATCCATAGCCGGCGTGCCTGCTTACAGCAGTTGGAAACCTGAATTTGTATTGATATTATTATTTAGAAACATTGGCTAGCTAGAGTGCTATCTTGTATTTTTCTGAGTTAGCATGCATTCAAATCCGCACTCGTGAGGTAGTCAGCACCTCCTCATGCAGGAAGCCTAACCTTAGCTGCTGCGCATTTGTAAGCAATAACGATATCTCTTTCAAGGTAACAGCTGACGGCTCCTAACCTATCTTTGAGTTGAACTGTACTAAGTAATTACATACCAATGATATTTCTAGATGGTGCGACGTACTGACCCTAAAGACGATGCTTGGGAGCATGTTAAAGACGCCAAGAAAAGGAAGCAAATACAAGATAGATTGGCCCAACGAGCTCGGCGTAGGTTATAACATTGACTCGAAGGATCTTAAGTCAAATGCTGATATATCAAGGTCAACGGTTGCGCGAAGCGAAATCCAGTACAAAAATCGAAACTCAACACTCAAGACGATGCAATTGTGCCTCACCAACAACCTCGAACTCCAACAGCCCACAAGAAGAGCTATCCATAACTCCCTATTTCGACTCGGATCCCTTCTTGTCCTCAGTACTAGTCGACCTCCCAGATTTTGACTCAACCATCCCTAGCTCGAATAACCTCGACTCTGCGTCCATAGATCCTTCATGTCTCACCCTCCTCTGCCCCCAACCCTCATCAAGCCAGCCTTTGACCGTAATCTCCGCACTCTTCTTGAACGGAAGGATCCTAGGTATCGCCTGCCCAGACTGCACCACAGTCTCGCGCTCACCACACCCTCTGCCCTCTCACCCTCCACCTCTGCATCCGACAGAAACCCAATTGACGACTATGCATCCACGATGGTATGATCAGCTACCATTCCCTCGAATGAGGGATTCGTTGATCAATATGATGGGCGTTATTGATGAGGAGGATCTCATCAAGGATTTGTTTATGATGCCGAGTTGGAGGATTGAGAAGGGGGAGTGTTGGGATCCGACGGGGTGGAGGATGGAGCGGGAGTGGGCAGCAAAGTGGGGGTGGTTAATGGTTTGAATGTGGTTGGATTTACAGTGTGTATGTGTCCATATATGTGGCATTTGTTTTGCTTCAGTATTTGGGGCGGGGGAGATTGAATATATATATATATACGATTTATGGCATTTTGGGATAATTGGTTCCATGGGTTGGATTAAGTGTTATTTACTCACATACAGTGGCTTAATATCTAGTTCTATCTTCAGCCCTCAACTTTCCTACCTTCTCCGCCCAAGAAGCGATGTTTGCCTGTTTCTATTAATTCCACGTAATCCCCGATTCGGATTTCACCTTGCTGTAAAGGTGTGACCATCATGCCTAAGCAAGCATGCTTGCTCCCCTCGTCAATAATTCTATGCTTCCTCATTGTAGTTAACGGCTCATTCCTATCTGCGTCTCCGGTCTCAGGATCCACGTTAGGCAATTTACAGCGCGTTGTGCGGCAAGAAATGTGCAAGTCAATTGATGAATTTAAACTTGACTTGGTTGGGGCAGTGATACGGGCCTTAGTCCAGTCGTCCTCATGGAAGGCAGGTGGTCCAGTAATGTAGATATTTGCACGGAAGCGAAGGGCATTCAACAAGGGTACCTGGAGATGCTTTGGTGCCGGTTTGCGGGGGAGCTTAGAGGCGACATCGTGTACAGAAGCCAGATTCAGAACATGGACAGGGTACTAAATTGTGTGTTAGCCTCAATAATTCAGAGGTAAATGTTGCATCACGGCATAACTTACCGAGTCTTGCATGCCAATAACGGTTTCAAACCCAACATCCTCTTTCTTCGGTGCGTTCTTGTGAACCTCGCGGTACTTATTGTTATCGATCCGAAATAAGGCAACTGGATTTGAAGTTCCCAATGTATACTTGAGCTTGGCTAGAACCTCTGGGTCGATTTCCGAACTCACGTCCAACGCCTCTGGAGCGTCCTTCCAAATTCGTAGCTCCTCACTCCTGTATCCTTTGCTCTTCATGCGCTCTTTTGGCGGATTGAACGGTACTCTAAATTCTAGCATTGGCTCTGCTCGCCGTGCCAGCTTGGCTGCAAGGATCTTGCCATAGTTCTTCAGACCCTCGATTGTAAAATCTGTATCTGGAGAAAAGGGAAAACGAACAACAAGACACCCCTCACTCTTGACCCACTCTCCATTTTCATTATAACCTGGTGAAGACGGATCAGGAACCCATATTTCAGTCTCGACTTTTGCCAGGCGCGGGAATTTGCGCATGGTCAAGAAGTGCCATTCACTAAGGACTTTTCCCTCCAAAGAAGGGAGGCTCGTAACATATTGTCCTAATGAGAACTGGCGGTCGTACTTGAGACCTGTGCGAATGATCTCACTTTTATCTAGCTCAACTGGTGCACATGACTTCAGGGGGTAGATGAAGAGTGCTTTAATGGTCCATGGATTTGATGGTGTTCGAGTGCCTCCGACAGCGTAGCGTTTAGAGTACTGATCTTCGAGGTTACTGCGTCCTTCTAGACCTAGCTTGCGACATCCTGCAGGTGCTGGTAGAGGAGGATCACGTTGAGAGAGAGCTAGAAGTAGGAGAAGGATGATTGGAAATATGGCCACTAGTAGTGTGATAAGGATGGTCATGGGCGATGTATTGATGCCGACATCATCTAAAACCTTCTGGCTGGCGACCAAAATGCGGTCGAAGAGATTTGACGCCATTGGGTATAGTGGTCAGTCGTGTTTTAAGTTGTGGGCGGTTGTTCCTTTTTGAGACGACGTTTTCGTGCGGCCTGGGCAAGGAGGCTATCATCGAATCCGGACGCCTAACGAAGCCAAGCGATCTTTCACCTTCCTGATTTAGACACCGAAGTGAAAGAGAAGTTTAACAAATGTTATTTCCAAGGTGATAAGGACTGTCAGCAGTGCTTTGGATGAGCTACTGTCTGTGGTGGGACAGATGGGCGGGAAGGCACGAGTCATACAAAGCGGTTCGCTCTGCTCGCGTGACATGGCGCTATGAGCGCATCGCAATTGACGTCTGTTTACACGACTGGCGCTCTCAATGCACGTCCACCTTCACTTTGACGCGTTGAAAGCAGATTCGGATGACGTCTCGCGTCATGGTATACTCGAATCGTAACGCCAGATCACGGGACTAACTCACATGTCCGATTTTACCCTCAATAGCTCCACGATCACACTTTGGTCACGCCATGGCCAGCCAGGATACGATTGTCATGTCGCCCCCCTCATCGCGTATGTACGAGCCATCCATGACCAACGCCAACGACCCACCCACACTTATTCACACGCTCACGCTGTTACAGACAGACTGCCCACCGTCTCGGCGTCGCAAGCCCTCCAGAACCTCCATACCCATGGAGCTCGCACTGTATCAACGGGCATCACACAGCTCAACAAACTCCTCATACCCCATAGCCTTCCGGGCCATCATGTTCCGGGCGGGTATATGCGAGGGAAGGTGACGGAGATATTCGGCCCGCCTGGAGTCGGCAAGACTAGCCTTGGGTAACTTTGGCCTCGTTGCTATTCCAAAGTACAAGAGACACGGGGACTGAGGTATATCAAGGATCCAGGCAACAGCTAATGCACTTCACCAAGGCCAACGTGTAGTCTGGGTTGGTACGTACTACCTACCAGTGCTTTTTTGTTGCAATGGACGAGGGCTAATTGCATGCAGATGCTGCATGTGCACCCCTGCCACCCCAGCGTCTTCTCGACGTCTTCTCCGCTTCTCGAGTCTTGTCGCTGCAGGATAGCGGGACGAGGACTGAGCCCCCGTCTGGGCCCTTTGAGGACTTAGACCAAGTTCGTGGCAACTTCCTTCACTTCACAGCGCCAACCTTGGCTCATCTCCTAGCCCTTTTTATGCACCCACCCGCTTCATTTCCTCCGCAGAATACGAGCCTCTTTATCATTGACTCGCTCTCAACCCTCATCGATAATTCGTATCCCCGTAATGTTGATGCAAGAAATCGGACCGAACAGTCTCGGTGGGCTGCAGGACGCAGATTCACTATGATAAATGAATTAATATCAACATTTTCAAGGTTTACAGCGCTGCACGACATCGCACTCATTGTCACCTGCCAAACAATTACTCGGATTCGGGGAGCATCAAGAGCATTACTGGTTCCGGCAATATCGGGGGTTGAATGGGAGAACGGGGTGTCCACACGTCTGGTTCTGTTTCGTGACTGGGTCCGCCAAGAAAAAAAAAAGGACACAGCAGACGCGGATAGATTGCTCAAAACCCGGTTTGCTGGGCTTGTGAAAGTAAATGGTGTTTCTCTCGCTGACGATGGTGGTGTTGGAAGCATAGTGCCATTCGCGATCGAGGATGTAAGTCAATCTATCAACGGCAGAGCCTAGAACTGCAGGCTTGCATGCCTCTGTGATGTGTAACGCATATCCACTGACACAGTCTAGTCAGGGCTTCACGACATAAGCATAGCTACAGACGACATCACTGCTCCTATGGTACTGCCAATGCTGGCGAGAACCCTGAAAAGATCATACGCTGATATTGAGGGAGAAGCAAGCGAAGAGCCTAATTCAGACGAGCTTTATGGCTGGATTGAGGATGATGAGGTCGCCGCTGAGGGATTGTTGATAGATGATACACTTATCGCTGACGCTGACATTGTGGACACTGCAGAGTCTCAATCACAAGGACGGAGCAATAAGATGGCGCGCCCCTCTGCTCTTTGATTACCTGGCGTGAGCCGTATGAGCACCTTATTCTCTTCGTATCAAAGTCTCCTTCCACTATGCCTATCTTTGGCTACGCCGGTGCTTATCAGGACATTCTAGTGATACCCGGTCGAAGCTCGTATCTTTCTCTATACGAGTTTCATAAGCCGATGGAGATTCCAACTGAAGTTGGCGATCTTGCATCCAGACCGATGACAGGGGTATTATGGCCCGCAATACAGGTTCGCTAGGTATTCAGCCGTGTGGGGTACAACAGACACCCTAGAAAAGATCGCCAGTACTCGACACCAGCTTCTCAACTACCGTTTCTCTAAGTTCTTCCAAGCGCTCTGACATCAGCAAACAATGTCAGCGTATCCAATACAGTGATCAAGACACATTGCACCCCAAAGGTAATTTTCCGGTGGTAAATAACTAAGTGGAACCTTCAACCTGCAATCCTTATCACACAGCGCACTCGATTAGGCGATACACAATATCGCCACGCTGGCGGTAAGTCTACCTATGCGGGGCGTGAGAAAAAGCAAGCTGAGAGTCCGTATTGATCGCACGTGTATCTGACAGCCCAGGGTCTAGGACACACCCTTACACATTAAAGATGGGAAATGTCCCCGGACCCAGCGCACTGGTACCGCTGACCGGCAAAATTCGCGCTTCTTTTGGATGCCATGGCAGCGGTGGCGTTCGACGTCTGGGGTCAAGAAGGTTGAAGCGGGGTGAAGAGCATACTTAGGCGTGGGGGTGACACAGCGAACCCGTTCAAGAGTCAAGAGGCGTTTCAAGTCTAGACACCTTTGAGTAAAGGTGAAGCTTCCTGACGAGCTGATAGGAAGCAATTGCGATGCACACTGGATGTGCTGACGGCCCGGTATTGCGACGAGGCGGCCACATGCTCAGAGGAGCTATTTGAAATTACGGATTTAAGAATGCGCTTTACAGTTTTTACTATCCCAAAAGAGATATTCACAACAACCAAAGCAGATATGTTAGTCTTCGGCGATCTATTTGTGTATCAGAGCATAGCTTTGATGCGCGCGAAGCGCTGAGCTGAGATACGACGAGACCTCTGACCTCTCGCTATTCACCGCCCCTCGACCACATAAGTATCATAAATCGTGGGGTGTTTGGCTATCTATTCTCCCTGAAACCCCGCAGCTTCCATACAGACGATTGTTAAAGCAGCGAGAGGGTTGCATAGCGAGCTAGTCGCCTCTGCCGTTGCTCCTGCCTCATAAGAAGTCGGTTACGATGGCATGATCAGCTTCACTATGTCACTGGCAGCAGTCCCACGCCTCATCTCGCCTACACCGTGTACCCTACGTATTCGCTGCTACAGACATCAGCGCTATACGGTAGCAACAATTACCCCTAAGGTAATAAAGGTGTGTATGAAGACAGGTTCGCGGTGACTTTCTTCGGCACTCATACCTCATGCCGAAGTCATTATGATGGAAGGCATGGGCACAGCGTAGGGCATGGTACAACGTATCAATCAAACAGGCAACAAAAATGTGATCAAGGTCTTCAAAAAGGCGATGATAAAAGTGAAACAGGTCTACTAGAAGCAGAGTGAACTATACAATCTAAAGAAAGCAAGGAGAAGCGAGCAGGATGATACAGAGTCCTTTTTCTTGCGACATGCCTAATCGCTATCGCAACATGAAGCCGTTCGCCTTGAAATCGACACGCTGGGGTTTTCAGTTATTACCCAGCCACTGCCAGCATCAATAGCGCCTAGCACGTAATCTTCGTATTCAAGTCACGGGGTAACGACGCAACGACCCCATGAACGTGATCCCCGTGGGCACACACGTAAATAGCACACCAGCCTTACGCATAGCTCGCTAGGCTTCCTAGTCTTCGCTCTGGTATTACGCACACTCCCTCGGTGCATTTTCGACTCCAGCTAAGACAAACTGACGACGCTTCAGACGAGACTGTGCAACATGGCATACCCTCGCGTTACTCCGTTTCACTGTTCAATGCTCAATGCCTCGGACCCCCATCTTTCTCAATGTAGGAGAGTAGGTGCTATGTAGACGTTTCTGTGTAACTTGACCTGCCCTGCATTTACATGCGGAACTATGGATCCCGCTGTTTCATCTCCTCGCTTGGTCTATATGAGACGCGATATAGGCTGCACGGAAGCAGTGACGAACCGCAACGAGCTGTGGAGTGCATGTACAGTGTTTCGTACCTTGTGTGGGTTTGTTTCGTCTCATATATTGCTACGAAGTAAGCAGATGGGTTATGTGTGCATACAAGATCTTGTCATGTGAGGTATGATATACGTCGAGGAATAAGTCATGTATTAAGAGCAATGCGTGATGAGATTTAGTTTGGCAATGCTATGGATTCATCATTGCTACCTATGGCAGATGCACGCGTGTAAAACCAACGAGGCAAAGCAACACGTTGCGTTGCGTTGCGTAGGCTTGCTGGACAAACACGAAGAATAAGCATGGTCAGACCAAGAAGCGTGCCCACAAACCATCAAACGTATCATGCACGTGCACGTAGTCTTATCCAGCGATAGTGACATCACTAAAGGATTCGTACCGATATCACCCGAGGCACTCAACATCGTGAAAAAATGCACCCGCCTCCACAGCCACCGGAAGATGTGGTCGAGGTAGCACAGCCGCAAGTCGGAACGCCGACACCAACGCTTGGCTAGGGCAACCCCACCCAGCGGGATCTTCTGGAATGTCTCGGATCATATTGTTGAGCATGAAACGTGGTCTTTGCGTGACCTGTCGCAGAGGTATTGAACCGCATAACCTAGGCAGCGAGGTACTTGACCCGAGGTACCTCTTGCAACATTCGTCAATAGCCGATCCGAAGGACCGTGGGCTAACACCTGGGGGACATCATCCAGTTGACAGAATGTAGTGCGTGGGGGGGGTAAGGGTTTCACATGTTACGAGTCGAAGGTGCACGGAAGACGAGATGAGCTGAGACCAACCTGACGTCCATGCAAGGTACCACCGTTGCTCCGCTCCCAACAAAATGCAACTTTACAACGTCTAACGCGTTATGATGAGGATTCCGTTAGGCGACTACATATACACCGTGACTTAATTTCGAGAAAAAAGTTTTGAGCAGAGTGGAATGTTGGTTTGACGTCTTGCCCACCTTGCATAATGCCAACGCGTCGAGCTGATCAATCTTCAGCTCGTAGATATTTACCCGAGTATATTGCCAGATTCGCGAAGCTTGTGAATGTTAGATTCTAGATTAAGAGCATGCTAGCACGGACGCCTCGATAGAGCAGGGCGCCAGAAAGATAAGAGATAGCTCGGCAGTGTCAGACTGGTGAAGTCGATGGAGTTGCATCTGCTCATGCTAGATTGCTATAGGTGCTGAGGTGTCAACGTGCATCTGCTGATTGGTGGTGGCACGCAGAGCTGTTGCAACACATTGGGGGCGGTGAGTAGCGTTACGATGAGGTTAGACTTCTATGAAAGATCGTAGCGGGGATAGGTAGGTAGCTGGCTGGTTAAGGTTGCCATGCTTTACAGGTGGCATAGTGTCGGACCAGTGGTCCGTTGCCCAATGAGAACAGGTTCATCATTAAAAGGTCTCAACAAAGCACCATGTATGCAGAGACCATTAGTAGGTGGTCGGGCAGACGGAGACTGTGCATCATAGTTGTTGAGATCTTTCAACATCAAACCAACGTCGATGCAGCGTCGCAGCTCTGACCGTTGGTTCACCCCATGCGGCAGGGTATTTCCAGTATACAACCTTTGAAAGTACCTGATCTGCAAAATAGATTGACAGGATGCGAGACCCAACCTGGATCACGTTCGCTTCCCGGCGCGGATTCCAGCGACCTGGCTCCATAAATGAAGAGCGTTGCGCCAGATCCTGCGAGCATGTGAGGCCTGCTCCATGCAGCGGGACGTAAATTGACCATCGTTGATTGTTGCAGCTCAACAGGTACTTTCGCACAGATGTTTGCAATTCTTCCGTCGTTTGACGGAGAGCGCCGATGCAATGGAACGAGTGAGAAACGTTCGATGGGAATAGTCCAGAAGATATTGATTCCTTCGCTCCTGGGCCCAACAATGGGACGGGACAAGCGGGCCTCTGTCGCGAGCTACCTGAATATGTTCCAATTCTTCCAATTTTTCGGCACAGGCATTTCTCATTAGAGGAGATGCCGGCGATGATAATGCTAATACGGTAGGTACTGGAAATTTAGCTCTCCACATACTGGTATGGTTCGTAAGTTGTAACTTCGCAACATGTGATCCACCAGGCTGGGCCAGCGGAACAGTGGCTGCATAGAGGAAGCTATCCCTGCGCCCCTGCGCCACGTTTCACTGCAGAGGTTCCCATTGGCGCATTTTCTTTTCAATCTGTCTTCATGGCTCGATGTAACGATAAGTTGCCCCGACGGAGGCACAGACCCAGCCATGTTCACTCTCCTTTTACAGACATGCTTGGGCGAAAAAGGAAAGTGCAAGACGTAGCGGGAATGTGGAGTCCCCACAGTGAAGCGGCGTTGATGAGGATATGATCGCAGCCGGGTCAGGGCAGGTACCTATTCCAAGGAAGGAATCTAGAAGCTCGCTAGACGGGGCGGAAAACCAGGGGCGGGTGGCTACGGTACGTCTGCCCACACACAGACGGAAATCCATAGACAGAAATCCACTTGGCAAGTAAAATGCCATGAATGAAGGGCGAGGGTGTGTTGTGTTGGGGGCGTCAGCTGTGTTGGATAGGTGGGGAATGAATGGTTTGGCTTATGGAGTGCTGACTCTTTTGCTCAAGGTGTTTGAGCTTGTGTGGCTAGTGGGTAGGCAAGTTGGGGGGGGGGCATTGTCGTGCATAGATTTAGTGTCTGTGGTCTTTTGATGGTAATTTGAAGCTCTCCACAACAATGGAGCTTGACGGATGCATCTAGCGCTAACGTGCGAAGGCGGCAGCAGGTACCTATTCAGGTAACAACTCAAATACTTCAAGATGCACCACGATCGAAACGCATCCTACGATTGACGTATGCCGCGCATACCGGGCCGACTCCCTTGAAAGAGTTCAAACGTTGCACAACACAGCGGCCAGCATCGTTACGAGGCTAGCAGACTTACCGCGAGACCTGCCGATTCAGAGATGCAAACGCCAATGATCGCCATGCCGTAGAGATAAGAAAATGTGGAGAAGTATGGTAATCCAGTCTGGGGTGCATATGCCCAAGCGTGGTGGTATGCGTTTAGGCGCAAAATACGTTGGCTGGACCAAGCAAGCTGACTGACCGCATTCTGAGGTAGGGATATGACCTCTCACTCTTGCGCAAAAAAATAAAAAATAAAAAATAAAAATAAGACACGAGTCTCCCCGTCGCACTATCCCGACGGTTGCCGAAGAGTGAACGATAAGGGGCATGTCAGTCCCCAGTCGCTACCTTCCGAGTTCGGAAACCAGGCGTGCCTGCCCTGTCCGCAACCCCCAAACCTTGCCCATGTCAGGAGGCAAATGTGTAATAATGCGGAGAACTCAGCTAAAGTGCGGAGTACGTATCCGCACGTCTTGTCTTATCGCTGCGTATCACTTCCCCCCCCCCCCCCCGGCCCCTGGGCACCAAGAGACAACCGTAATAATAGAACATTATGGTTGGTGTGGTGGCACAAAAGAAGGGCGAGTGAGACAGGGCGTGGGAGAGACTTTTGTCCTCTCTCACCGCCATGTCTGCGTCTGCGCCTGCGCAGGTTTGTCGCCTTCGGGCTGAGACGACCCCCGCTGTGTGCCAGAAGTGTGGGTGGACTGTGGAGAACTCCAAATGATGTGTGATGGTCTCTTGATAATAACAACCCCCCCTCTCCATTTCAAGGTTTTGGCCTAAGCTGTGTGGGGAAAACAGTCACAGTGTGCGCATGCAATGGTGGCTTGCTCCCAATGTAGTGGAAGCGTGTGGCCTGTTCCCTGGCACAAATCATTCTCGTTGCATCACCTGGGCCCAGAATCACGTTAACCGCGCAAGGGTTTCCTAATCACCCCAAAGCATCTCGTAACGTCAAGTGGGAATGAGGAATGTTGACACAAGTTTCAATTACGCGCTAAACTGGGGCTTCTATCTGCCGTTACGTGCCAATAAGCAGGCACCCCTACTCGCCCGGGGCTTACTCGAAAAGCCAACAAAATCTGAGTGGAACTTATACAAGACTGCGTATCGCTAGGATTCGCGGGGTATCGAAGCGAAACAAAGTCTAAAGTGTTGAGTAGTGGTCTTCGTCCAAGCGATCCAAAATTCAAATAAACTGTAATAATCAAAATCATCGTGTACGGTAATGCAGGTGTTGCCTCTCATGGTCCCTGGTATCTATAGTCGTGAAAATTTAACGCTTCGCTAAACGAAAAAAAAAAACCCCCCCTGAAACCCAGGCGATGTCACTGGTAACGCCGACTCATGCGGTGGAAGAAATGCTGCGCGAGTTATAGGCGATGCGAAAGATCATCACCCGCTATTGACGGCGCCGAGGAAGAGTTGCCCGAGGAAAAGCCACTGGGACTAGGGCCATTGAGAAGATCCTGGACAGCTACCTTGGGCATTTGCGGTACCGGCAGCTTACGCTGAGCTCCTTCGGATTTTGAAATGATATCGCCGATTCGCATACCCGATGATTGGGGTGCGACGTAGCGCTCTTCTCGATCTGTTGCTGGTTCCATGGGTGCAAGCGCAGGAACAAATTGTTGGTTGAGGCTTAGGTGACGCAAGTGGGGTAATTGCAAATCGCTGAAACCATGGGGTCGAAGTCGGGGTGAGTGCGCTGGAGTGGCAAGGGGGGTGTGGTCGGGTGTGGGACTGGCAGAATCATGAGAAAAGGTTGGCGAAGGTGGTGCAGTGGACATTGGGGAGCCCGGTCTTGACTTCTTTGTCATCCTGTGAGAATAGGGATCGTCGTCTTCATGCGAGTGTGATCTCGACATTGGCTGCGAAGAGTATGCATATTGGGAGAGGCCAGGAAGACGGTGGTTGTATGGGTGGTAGCCGCTAGTAATGTGGTGTTTGCTAGCATGTGAATGGTGATTAGGCCTTTGCTCGATTCTTGAGGCGGCATCGGCAAGGAGGTCCATGTTTCTTGCAAGGCCATTGGGACTGGTGCTATTGCTGTGGCCTCCATGGCGATACATTGCGAGATCGTTGCCGGTGCTAGGCGAGTAATTGGAGAAGGAATGCGGTGGCGAGACGTTAGGTGAACCAATGTTGGAATTGGGAGCGCTGCGTGAAATGGGTTTTGTTGGAGGAGGCATCATGTGGGCAAGGCTAGAGCTGGGTTCCATTAGGCCAGCCTGAACTGCAGCTACAGCAACCTGGTGAGCAGCCGCATGTTGACCCTTGCCTCTTCTTGAGTTGGGGTTGTTGTGTATCCGCGAGTGACTGAATCATGTTAGCTGGAGATTGCTACTGGTGGTGTTGATGCTCTCTTACCGAGTAAGTTCGTCTGAGCGAGAGAACCTCTTTGTGCATCCGGGGAAAGCACAGGCATGCGGCTTTTCTCCTGTGTGGGTCCGGATGTGGCGAGTCTGATGTTCAAGACGGTGGAAGGCCTTGTCACAGAGAGGGCACTTGTAAGGGCGTGGAAGGTCCTGGCGAGGTTCATCGAGAGCCTGCTGTGGGGCGTTTTGCAGAAGAGGAGCCATGAGGCTCACGGTGGCAGTAGCCATTGAAGATGGTTGGTGGTGTTGATGTTGATGTTGGTGTTGTTGTTGTTGGTGATGTACTGTCGTGTCTGGGTTAAGCAGGTTGGTAAAACCAAGGTGTGAGGCGGTGGGTGACATGTGATCAGTTCAGGTGTTGAAAGTTGGGGGAAGGGGATGGGGTCGGGTATATGTATCAATGGAGAGCACAGAGCACAGGGACGCTAGGCGGACGAGTGTGTGGGGGTGACGACGAGGGTACGTGCTGACGCAGACGAGGATCGCTCGGAGCGAGAATTGAGCAACAAAAGCGGCGCCAGAGTGGCTTGGCTATTGCCCGGACGGTATCAGACTAGCGTCTAGTGGCACCAGCGGGGGCTGCAAATGATGACTGCTGCAGTGCTGCGGAGAGCCCGTAATCTGGAGCCGAGCGTAGGCCGATGCAGGGGAGGAGGGACTGGATGTCGTGAAAAGCACGATGGCGTCTTTGCCGCTCTTATTATTATTATTATTATTAGGCAGAGGGGGAGAGTTGGTCCAAGGTAGCCTGCCAGCGGGACACGGGAGGACTGGCTACGTGTGCTTTTTTAACGGTCAAGCAGCACTCGAGACTCACTACTGGGAGTGACTCAGAAATCAAGAAATTGCCTTGCTCGCACGCCGACACGTGTGGTCGTCTGTGGAGCACGCAATGTTGGCTTGGGTGAGGCGACGAGTTTGCACAAATTTGCAGCGAAATCTCTGTAGCGGTGAAGGTCGGCGAGGGTGGGCCGGTGAGGTTTTGTCGGGTCGATGGCTTTTTGGTGAGGCTTTTGGTGGGGAATCAAAACGTGTTGCAGTGATAATACCAGGGGCTGCCCCTTCGCGCTCGCCGTGCAAGCGTACGTGAGCAGTCAGTGCAGTGCAGCCAACCACCGTCGTGTGGATGAGGTGATGCGCTGTGGCAGTGCTATGCAGAAATGAAGCCGGGGAAGTTATGCGAGGAGCAATTCTTGTTTTTTTTGGGGTTTCTTTTTGGTGTCTTTTTGGTTTCTTTTTGGGCTTCTTTTGTGTTCAGTTGCGTCAAGAAGTCAAGTCAGTCGTCCCTAAGTAATTTGAGAGAAAAGGGTTATGTTTATTTTGTTTTCTTTTACTTCTTTCTTTTTCACTCGAGGAAATGGGTGCTTCTATATGCATGCCTAGGTACTTAGGTATTGTTGAATATTTACCAGGGATGCACTTGCCTCCCTAATATAATACATACATGTCTTTCCTTCCCTTGGAATGACTGCTCTTTCCTCGCGCTGTCGTTTCAGCAGGCACGTCGCTTCCCTGTGCGTGTTACCGTCGCTACTGGACCAACTGACAATCAACCATCCTCAAGGGTCTCCTCATTCTGACCCTCCTTCTCATACACACCACAGCCCATAATCGAATGACCAATTAGGTACCCTGGTCCTAGGCCCGTATTTATCCTTTATCCAAGTAGCTTCCGGGCTGTTCCACCACAGGAGATCCCCTTGATGTCCTGCCTGTCTGCGTGCCTTCACATCCTATTTGGGACGAGGGTGGGCAGGACGCGACGCGTGTGGGGACTCTGATCTGGGGTATGATCGATTACAAGCTTGGAATAAGCAATGTTGAATTACAAACCTTCTGCGCTCCATCACATCTCTAGTACGTCGGTATGTGTCACGAGCAATTGGCAATATCACTTCTGCTGTTATTTCTTGAACCGAGGATAGAAAGCATAGTGTTGCCGAACCGACGGCTCGCATCCGCGCTGTCTGCGGTCCGCCTTCTTCATGTGCATTCTATGCATCTTCCGGGCCCTCAATCAGATGAAGTCGGTGAACCCACCCCGAGGGCGACTCGAGCCGATAATACAGGCAGAATGCTCCTTTATCTGCTCTACACGACTCATTTTGGCTAGCGGAATCCGAGTTGGCCATGTCCCCGTCATTTCGTATCTCCAGTCGCTCGACTTGGATCGAATTGGCGGGAGTCCCCTATCCTTGGCTGTCACTGCAGATCGTGGGGGCTCATCAGGGCCTTAGACGCCCAGCCACGGTCCGTCTACTCCGGGTATGACATTCCATGCCTATGGTATTATTGCTTAGACGAGCATTCGCATCCCATTGTCCACCAGCAGGCTCAGCTTAAAGTGCATGTTAAATCTCAGCCATGTTCACAATCCACTGTTGCGTCTCAACAACACCTTATTGATGGGCCCGCTATTCTTATCGGTTCTTCTCGAAAATTTCCACAGCCTTGTTAGCCCCTCAATAGCCCGCCCCGCTCTTCAGGAGACAAGACAGGTTTGCCGGCCAGGATGCTTATTCCGAAAAAAAGCCTAGATACACTTAGCCCCCAAAATCCATCAGCCAACAAAGGACGTCACTTGTGCGTTGCACGTGGGAAGAGTGCTACGGGCATTATCGGAAAAGAAAAATATGGGTACGCTGCTCTCACTCGCAAGGGTTAGCATTTTGCACACACCTAAGCCTGCAAGGTACCATCAGATAGGGACTTGCTTGCACCCATCGAAACAACACTCCGCTGTGGATAATCCTTTCGGACTGACTGCCCACTTTCTTCCCCAATTATCTTAATTTGGTGCTGAGAGGGCCCAATGTTGCACAGTTTCATAGTCCGGTAGCAATTGCTTGATTATTTGTGTTCACGGCATGCAGCATGCCCTTTCACGTCACAAAAACTTTATCGCTGAAACTCGCTTTCCTCCCGGACAGTGTCTGCCCGGTATTCAACGATGACCCACTAACAAGGTTTTGTATCGCGTTTCCTAACATATTTCGTCATGATCGCCCTACAGATATCGGCTTCGACCAGTGTTGTCTTTCCGTTGGCACTACAAGGATCTCTGGAGATCATGCCGACGCTCAACTCACACCAGGAAGAGCAAGTTACGCGTGCCTGGACGGATTATGTCGCCATCAGCCATCGATTATCCACATTCGAGCTTCTCTGGGGCCCCGCATCAGTACAGGCAAATCGCAAAGGGCCGATGCGAGGCATCTACAGCCCAAAAACACCCAACAAATGACATTAGAAGTCAACGACTGGAAATTTACTTGAATCACAACCCCACAAAGCCGGCGCACTTGATGTCATTACCTGTAATATTCCATTGAACCGAGAGCTATCAATAGCTTGACAATTGGAATTCCTGCGACAATCACCAACACAGCTGGAAAGTCAATTTTAGCAGTCTTATGAAAGATGAGACAGTTTGCAATCTACACTACTGCATACGATAGTACCCGAGCGGCTGCAGTACAAACCCGATAATCACGTCTTTACTGTAGTGAGATTGTACTGTAGCCAACATGAGCTGTCCAGACTCATGACAAGTCTACAATCAAGTCATTGGCTTTCGCCGTGTCTTGAACTCACATCCCGCCTGTATTTGTTTTGGCGAATTCCATGATTTCGCTTATGTGATCCTATGACTTATAATCAAATATTAATTCAAGTAGCAGGGCGGAACGCCAATGATTGTGCGGGGTATCAGGTATCGACATTCTTTACAATCTGGCTCCTGATCAATACATCCTCCGACTTGTCGTCTTCAGGTTTGTTTCCGGAACCCAATCGCCTACGGCTTCAATTGCAAACTGCTTCCATGAAATCCAAAGCAGCTGTAGTCCGTACATGTCAGCACTACTCATATTTTCAACACGAAGAGGAGGTAACGCACATAAATTCTCGCCAATATTGCACGTTGCAGCAGCACAGTTGGAAACTTCATCAAAGAATTTCCCGCATAGACACACATCATCGCTTTCGGGGTCGCAGTCTACCTCCCCGGCGGCCTCGTTCCAGCAATCCAACTATAGTGCCAGTTAGTTTGTACGTACATTTAGCGCTCGTACATGAAGACCATGCGACGAAGGAAAATAGTAGGCACTTACTGGACATTGTCCAACTCCGCCAATAGCCCCACCAGGGCCCATTCGTCGAGCAAACGGACTTCGCGCTGCTACTGGCGATGCGAATACAACACTCACAGTCCCCAAAACTACCATGACGAGCGAAAAAGAGACCTTCATTTTATTTCCAAGGATAAGTTTGTTAGGAAAACAGCGAGTTTGACGACTAACCAGAAAAAATTCGCGGTATAGTAACACCCAATATATACAGATATGCACAAATTCTATAGACAAGCTAGAAGCTGATATAGCGATCTTCCGCAAGAGTATTAATACTTCGCAAGTACTATGATCATGCGTGTAGTGTTTCGTGTTTCCGCCGCACCATCGGTTACAAACGTGCTTAAAACGCGCCACCACGGGGATGCATCTGCTCAGCACGCCTCATCACCGGTAAGGAATACCTCTAGAAGAATGATTCAATCCTGCGTTGGAAACATATTAGAACCAAACATTACGCAATATGAGGACATCCGTGATTAGAGAAGATGGACTTCTCAGCGTAAGGCCGACCGGCAGCGGTAACTAATGCACGAACAACAGCACATCCTCAAATGCAACACTACGAGGTACACATGGCTGCGTCATCCTAACTAACTTTTGTCAATCGCGACGAGTGCGACACATCCAAGACGGGGTCCAAGGCTTTGGCTGATATTTCTTCGACCCTCGCAGCCGCTTTTGGTCCGTTCTTGGATAGTCTCGATGTCGTTGGCCGCTTGTCCGTTTCAGCTACCATGCAGCAAGTTCTGTAGGGGGCCTCAGTCACACCCTTCGTGATGCTTATTGGCTTCGGCATGCTATACTGGAACTGCATAACGGGAATTTGATTAAGTACTGCGACCCATCGGGTCTTGCCCAAAAGTGTCGATGTTTCCTGGTATTGAGTTCCAGATCATTCGAAACATCCCATTGAGTGGGCTCATGCGATTCTCACACGTGGCAAACGGCGCATGCATCTAGGTTTCGCGGCCTCGGGTACATCACCAAGGCATTGGTCATAGAGAAAGTAAGTCAGGCTAACCCAGGTACATCTGAAATTCTACGAAACGTTCCATGGCTCTGTTCATAATTGGTTAATAGACTAACTTTAAAAGTTACGCAGAGACTTACATAGTTCACCATTTCCAAATAACCCCTCGATCCATTTTTCCAACTCATCCCTTGCACTAAGAATAGGAACATGGTCACACTCAACTCGTGTGACGCTAACCTTCTCTCCCTCTCTCTTGGTTCCTTTCCAGCTTGCTTCAATCTCATCTATGGCGCTTTGCTGGATCTCCGGGGTCACGCATTTGTCATCGCCACAGAAGAACCATGATACAGGAATATCTTTGTAACCAGGGTATGTTAGCGTATCAGCAAAGCATATACTGCTATGTCGACCAAAATTTTCCGTAGCATATGCAGTTCCCGCTTCTGGAGTTAGGGAATTAAAACATAGTGCTGCAGTCTTGCTAAAGTCCGTTTGAGATAGCCATCCACCCTATTTCACATTATAGTTAACTTTTGTATTCTCGCTCTGGTAATTTACACCGCTTGGTAACCAAGGGGACATACCTCATCTGCTTCCAGGGGCGGGAAGCTCCCTGCGTTGAGCGTTGTAGCAGGGCTTCCCCCAACCTGGGGCACAACAGCAGTTATATATGCGATGCGAACTACTCCGCCTTTCTTGCCTTGGGCTGAACGCTTAAATGCCGTTACATGTTCAAGTGATTCACTTGCCGGGGTACCTGATAACCTTGTCAGAATCACAGTCACGATTCATATTCTCGAAAACAAATGTACTCACCACCGTAGCTATGTGCCAGTAGCACGACATTGTTGCCAGTCTTGTCCGCTATTCCGGTAATGTATTCGCTAATGAATCTCGCATCGTCGTACATGCTTGGTGCTGGGGCACCCTTTTTGTAGCCCCTTGGATAGCAGGGCGGATCAAGCACGTGAATGTCGTATCCTCGCTGACGAAGGGGCAGCACGACAGGGTCGTACATTTCACTTGAGCCGAAAGAACCAGGAACAAGAACAAGTGTTGGAGCCATGGTGAAGAAATTTGAGTTTTTTTTGAAGTCTTTAGTACTGGTACGAGTGTTGTCGTAGTTTGAAGATAGAGGGGTTGGTTCAGTGGTTTAGCCGTGCGTCGTTTAAACTGGATTTATGACACCCCACTTTGGTATTCCTATTCGAGTTATGGCTGACACACAAAATCAACAAGTGGATGGGAGTATGTTCTGACATCGCCATTTCTGACACGCTGAAGTCAGAATATAGTACCTTCCCGAATGTGATTAGGGAAATTGTGTTGTGCCTACGAATACTCGTCTTGACTCGGTTAGTTGGAGAAATGTCAGAAATTATCATACGGCAGTAGAACAGCATCATTTAATCCATATGTAGTAACAAGGCTTAGTTGTTTTAGGCACGGTTACCTTAGCTACATATAGGATGGACTTTGAATTACTTCTAGATCCTTTGTATGTTGTTTTGATCAGTGTAAGAATCACGCCCCTCTTTTTTTTATATGCTAATTTATATTGAGGCTGCAAGTTGCTCTACCATAGCTTACAACTACCAAGCTCTTCAAAGACTTTATTTTTAGGGGTCTCAACCTAGGTACCAATATCTGCATCTATTTTCCTACTCATGTATTACGTGATGCCAGTGAATCATTTACCCTAACACCGTTTTTGCGCCGCATCCACTGACGTTAGAAGGAGAAACATTTCTAGCCAACCAGCGTTAAGTTGCTAGCATAGATAGAAGCCTACTTAGTATTCCTGCCAGGAATTGACCGCTAATTGGCTACTTTACTATCCACTAGAATCAAGTAACCCACAGTCAGTGGATTGGTACACAACGCGCTGTCTCATGTTAATTGAGCTAGAATTCGGTGGTCAAACTGTCGTAAGTTCTAGACATTGCAAGCAGGTTGGCATTTGTAAAGATCATACGCTCACAGTGATGTTCCAAGTGACAATGTTTCCAAAACAAACACAGCAAACACAATGTCAGACCTCGTGATTAACAAATTTTATTCCAGATACTAATTCAGAATTCCCCTCCACACCTTCAGCGATACGCTTAACTTGCAGTTCGGACATAACGCACTCGTGTTGAACCAAAAAGCCACAATGCAGCACCTACCCACATCCCCTTCCCATAACCACAGCTATACTCCAGTAATTGATGATACGGCTAATGGACTTGAAGAATCTTGCTTAATTTGTTGCCAACAGTACAAATTCGTGACCGGCGACCCAAAGGGTGAGGATCCCGTCCAACTCCATTGCGGGCATGTCTTTGGTGGCACGTGTATTGGAACGTGGACTCAAATTAAAAGCACATGCCCGATGTGTCGGGCAGACATAAGTCTTGGGGCCAACCAGGATCCTATTGAAAAGAGTCCAGAAGATGAAGAATTTGATAAATTCGTTAAATGTCATGAACAGTGGATGGCCGAAACTGAGTCTCCGGAGAATGGAGTAACGTGGCAAGGGAAGTATTAAAATCTTAGCATTCACATGTTTGAAAGAGTTAAATTGCACGTGCAGGATCGCTGATGGGTGTTTTCATGGTTTTGGAGTTTGGCGTTGAAGGCGCACTTTTTTGACGGTTCAAGAATCAATGGCTGGGCCGTGGTTAAGAACTTTCTTATTGCTAAAGGCGTTTTCATGTACTTTCACAATCTATATATGCTTTTATAATTTGTAAAGCGGTCTATGTCGTAATTGCAACCGTGCTGTTGATGTTTTGGAGCATCCACTTTTGCCTGGATTGGATACCGGATCATCATCCGCTAATCATATACTCATAATCATACTTGAATGAAATCGACTACCACGACCTCACTCTCTTCAATACTACCCTGCCTCGTCCAAACCGAAGGTCTCGCCACTTTCCACTCTGAGGCCTTCTTTGTTCGACCACCTATCATGTCTTTGACACTCCTTCTCAGGTCTTCACTATGCCATTTGCACAGCGCACTGCCGTAATTTGGGTACTCTGTAGCCTGGATCCGAGTTGTGCAGGACGCATATGTGCAATGCAAAAGACCCGGCGTCTTCGGATTGAAAGGAGAAGAGGTTGAGGATGGAATTCCGATTACAGGTGTCCTTCGAAGTAAGGGATGTATACTTGTGGTGGAAATCCGAAGTCGGGAGCGAGTTTCGGAAGGCATTATCTTTGTTCGCTTGGCTTCGGCTGTTGGCGGCGATGTAGGTGTCGAACCAAGGAAAGCACCGCATTCAGTGCAAGAGCACGAGATATTTAGAGGTGAAGCAGTTGAAAACATTGTGTGTAATTTAAATTAATGGACGTATCGTGAATATTTCCCTAAGAAATTGGTGTGTTGCTCAGGGAATTCCTTCGTGCATGCAAGTATATTTGTACTCTCTTGAACGCCTATTGCGCTTTGTTGAATTGGATGAGACACTTGTCCGCTGCATCGTATCCAAGTTCACATATCGCATCATAAAAACTATGGTGGGATTGTCAACTAATTACTCTAGGTACTATTTTAAGACATTGTTGTCGCGTTTCGAAGGGCTACGTGCATCCTCTACATGAGAAGGTCGTGGCCAAGCCATGTTTCTCTGTAGCCTCAAGACCGCAAACAAAGACCACTCGTGCCGATCATCGTTACTATGAAGCACCAGAATGCTTGTCATGTAGTATATACTGTCGTATTTGTGCCTTAGGTCGTATCGTGGACATGGGTCCGCGTGTTTCGTTGTGCAAGGGCACTCCCTTGTGGCGCTACCACGTGAAAGTTGGAGCATGTAAAAGTATCTCGCTTCACCATCTCACAAGAAATTCAGATGGCATTGCTAAAATAACTTAGTTGCATCGGTCTAACATTTAGACATAGAACACTGATGTTCACTATATGCAGGCGTGCAATGATTTCTGTGGGACAATGCGAATGTTAACATTGGAGCACTCAACAGCACAGGAGACTGGATACCATCCGATACCGAGAATGGGTAAACGACATCCAAATTAGCATGGACTCCTACTGTTCAGATAGAATACAAGACATTTCAATGAAGTGGTAGATAAGTTTCAATTGACTGCGTGTCAGTTGTTGAACATTAGGAACTACAGAAATTGGGCTTTCGTATGCATCGGTCACCTCGTAGCCAAAACTTCTAATATCAGTATGTCCATCCCTATTTACATCACACCGTGGCGCAGAGAAACAATACCGCACATCGCGTAATGCAAGTCCCACACACCAGTGTAATACTTTCGTCAACCACCACATAATTCAACACTGTTGATTCTTGGTTTTTCAGAAACCATAAAATATCAATTCATGGACCAAAACTGTTCTTCATCCCATGAATATCGCATGTTCACATTAACGAGATACAAATCTTGCCACCCTGATGTGAAGGGTACAACGCACCGATGAGGTTCTTGCTTCGTGGCAAGTAACTAGAACTTGTTGGCCCTGTATGTAAAGAATCTTTGAATTTGTGTTTTTAAAATCGTAAACTTCCCTTCATGATGAGTGGTCCTTATTTCAAATGAGATTGCAAGTAGAGAGAAAGCTGAAGTAGAGATTTCAAATGGAGATGACATAAGTTTCGTAGGTATCTTACCTAGGCATCGAGAATGTATGTCTACCTAGGTAGTTCATACTTGACTCTTTACACAATGTTTTATATGCTTAGGGAGGGGGGATAGTGATCCTTGGTATAGGCGGGCCCAGGTATTCAATCAAGTAGCTAATCTTTTTAACCTCCACACATGTTTACGTTCAATTTTTGGCCATGTTGTTCAGCCGCTTTCCTCTCCCCTTCCCCAATGATCGTGACACCCTCTATCAATAAACACCTCAAACATACTTGCTAGCATTGTGACAGCAGCATTCTCCTCGAGTGACAGTGTTGATTGCGCGACGAAAGCCTTATTCTCCCTTGAGTACTGTTGGACCCATCAAGGTTACATAGATTCCTGGCCATGCTGGGCGAAGCTATTCAGTGACTCATTCGTAAAGACTGCTATTGCATTAGAAGTACGGCTTCTGAATCTGACTTGGCCGGCGGAACGCCTTTCTCCCATCGATTGAAGACGTTGATCATTCCACCCCCACCAGCTCCCACACACCACTGGCCATCGCGACTCCAAGCAAATTGATGAAATGCGAAGGTGTTATACTTTGGGATTTCTATGATCTTGTGCGCCTGGATTGACACAAAGGGGTCCCCAATACCATGATCTGGAGTTTTTGCTTTGGCCTTCTTGGTCTTGGCCTTAGTTTTCGTTGTACTAGACCCAGTGCTCACAGTAGAAGAGGCCGTGGAGGCTATACTACCGTCACGTACATGACGCGGCAGACCTAGGGGGATCTCTTCAGGCCCCTCATCCTGCGTGTTATCTTCTCCAGTACCGCAATCTTCGAGTTTTTGCAAATCCCAAAAGAAGGCTTTACTTTTCTCGTTGCCCGCAACGAGGATCGGGTGGCGCCCAACTTCGTGGAAAAGTGAGAGACGAAGGTAGAAACCAGTTATATCTGGCAAGTCAAACTGAAGAAGTCTTTGAAAACGACCACCCCAAGCGGATCGTGTGCTCGAGTGAGAATTTGCAGGAATTATGACGGGTGTTCTGCTTGTGGTGGTTTTCGATGTAGGTATTGGAGCGTCTGGGAGATCATCACGGTCCGAACTGAACCCATCGATCTTCCAGAGAATGATTTTTTCTTCTCGGCTTGCGTGACTAAAGATATGATCGTTGTACCATTTTAAGGAGTCAACGAAATCGGTATGCACTTCGGTTGTGGAAAAATGGGGATAGTGGACCATAACTGGCTCGTCTGTTCCCGCACGATCTTTCAGGGCATCGGGAACTACCCACAGGTTAATCCTTGTGTCCATACCAGCTGACAGAATGTACCGGCCCTTGCGATGATATGCGAGGCTCAATATTTGGTCTGTATGGCCTTGACCATAACATATTGCCACTAGTGGCTTATCCTTATGTGCTGGGTCTAGGCTCCATATGCGGACGGTATGGTCTATACTGCATGATGCCAAGATAGTGGGATCGATGGGTGACACGGCAAGGTCCCCGATTGACTCAAAATTGGTTAGTATTCCCTGTTCAAAAAGTAGACGTGCTAGACTCACATCACCATGGCCTATCAACGACTGTGGCTATTAGTATTTTGTACAGTGGGATCAAAGTTCGGTGAACGCACCGCTACAAGTTGTTTTGTCGCGATATTGAATACGTGTATCTGACGGGTCGCATCGCCAGCCACGCAAAGCAACGGATCACCATTTCCAGCCTGTGACCATGCCAGGCTGTTGTAGATGCTGGGCTGCAGAAGAAGTAAAACAATCAGCAGCTACTTGTCGGCAAGATGTGGGTTGCTTACGGCGTTATTTGCTGGCCTTTCTTGGTCTTTTTCAGACCATTGCAGGATCTCGATGGTGCGATTCGTTTCCAAGACACAACGACAGACAATAACCTGGATCTAGTAAGCCTTACTGCAAGCCAAACACAGGGTATCACATACGTGAGGGCCGCCACAGACGGCGAAAACAGGGTCGACGCCAGGCAGCGTGTAAGGGTAGAATTTGACATCGTACACCTGGACTATGTGTGAAGTCAGAATTACATAGGTAAGGGAGAGTGGGCATAGTTTATTACCGGTGTTAAGGTCGGATTTAGCCAGACCCTGAATACATAGGTCAGTAGTAGTTGTTGAACTGACGCATGGGGACCTGACGCACACCTAAGCTAATGGTGGCCTTGAGAGAAGGCAGCTCCCCATGGGCATCCATATAATACGAGGTAGCTACGGAGGAGCTCGTTGTGAAATCCAAGTTTAGCACTTCAGTAGATAGGCGACTGAGTTTGTGGGCTGGCTGCCAATGGGATATAGCGAGAGTCCGGATGTGGTTAGTGTGGTGGGTCAGGTTGCGAGTAGCGATATGCAGCCAGGCGCAGTAAAGAGGTAACAAGACGCATACTAGTAGTGAGAGGCACTGGCCGTGCTGTGTACAATTCTGGCTGACTACCTACTTGCCTATACAGTTGCTGCTATGTGGGGGTAGGATACCCGCATGGGAGAGGTCAGGTGTGAAGGGCTTGGCAAATTGGGGCGTCGTAACCCCGTTAGTAAATCGCCGATGACGAGGGTTATGTTGAGTAATTCAGTGTCACAAAACATTGCACCAACCACGAGCGATTGGGAACCCGTGTCGAGGTTCATAGCTCGCAGCATGACCCCCAGAACCTCTCTAGGGTCGGGAAATCGTTGCGTAAGGAAAGTTACGCCACGCGAGCAGCACAAGCTTGAGTGTGCCAAGGACGAAGCAGTTGTGGCACCAACAGCCAGTTACCTACTCATCTCCTCCCAGGTGACACCAGTCTCTATCTACCCTACCTACATCCTCCAGAGCTGTGCTACTGCTTGCAACCCCCGGCAAGAATGGCTTGATGCTCATGTCGACCCGTCACATCCATACACAAGCCTACGTCAACTTGCCCTTTACGCGTCGATCAAGTCGATCAATGCTCCTCCAGCGGTTAGCGAGGGTTCGTCAGCAACGTCACCTCTTTTTACTTGCTTTGTGCACAAACTTCGTCCGCCTGCATTTGCATCATTTGCCATCAGCCTCTTCTGGCACACTGCAGCCCCACTCTCGTTTCCGAGTTTCAACGGCCTTCAGCTTACATCTCATAGCCACTGTGTTTTGTACTTGACAGCTTTCTACTACTCACTTTTGGCCTCTGCCTAGCTGGTTAGGGAAGGTCATACCCTTGCCCTCGTAACCATCCTGATGTAAACTTTCCTAGCCAACAAAAAACTAGCAAAAAACCAACAAAAAAACCCAGCGCCCATAGAACCACACCCTCGCCCCCCAAGTGCAAGCCTCACCGCGCCACGGCATTTCGTACTCGTATTGACCCGACCTGCAGCCTCGACCCCCTGCTTCAGCCCAGCTGCCGTTGCTGCTGCTGCTCGCTCCAAGTGTTACGGTGCTCGTCAACCTTATCCGAACGTTGCCCACACTGCGTCCAACGTGCCATTGTGGAACCTGGTCCCTGTTTATTTCATTACCCACTCTCCCTCAACTGACTCTTGCCCTCTTTCCTCTGCTCACCTTTGCCGCTGGTCCCAGAGCGAATTATTAGATTCGACGCAATTTGGACTGCAGCGGTGAAGGACAAAGCAACTTGACCCTTCTGTACTGACTGATTAGACTCTTCGCCATCATGGATACCACCTTTATCACAATTCACGGTAGCATCTACCCCATGAATTATGGAGAACAAGCATACTGACACATACAGACCTCACTGACGATGCTAAAATCCTATACTCATCAGACTCCATCGTTGACATTCTTGGTCATACGCCTGATGAAATCGTCAATCGATCAGTATGGCAATTCTTTCATCCCGACGAACTACCTCTTGCCAAGGCTCAGCATAGCAGAGGAGTGAGGCTTGACAAAGCAGCCGTTCTGTCTTATTGTCGTCTGAAGAATCGCCAGGGTGAATGGGTTGGCTGCGAGTGCTGTTTCTCTATCGTGTACGACGTCATGGTTTGCTGTACTAGTATTTACAGGGAAGGCATGCAGAGTCAGAGTAAGCTCCAAATTTTTCTTGGAAATAAACACACATTACACATACTTACTTTCTCAGAGCGAGCGGCTGAAGCACCCATTGTGCGCAAGCTATTTGCCTCATCCCCCAAGGATCCACGATATCATATGTTATCGCATCTTTCCAGCAAGTTTGATCTCGGCCCTGAACAACAGACACATGAGCCTCGTGCGGCTCTCTTTTTGAACAGATTTACGCGGACTCTAACCGTAATGTATGCCACAAGTGGCATCGAGCAAATTATCGGCATTTCTGGAGAGGCCATGAAAGGGCGCAGCTTCTACTACTGCATAGCACCCAATTGCCTTGATGATGCTGTACGCTGTCTTGAGTCTGCTAAAGGCAACGACTCCATCGCTTACATGCGTTTTTTCTTCCGCGACCCCCGTCAAGATGATCCTCCCGAGGCCGTGACATCTGAGAGTGAAGATGATATCATGACCGATGCAACCGGCTCTGAAGATGAGTCTGAAGGCGGTGTGGAAATTCACGAGTCATCTAACTCTGGCGGAACCAACTCTAGAAACCTGTCACGGGAAGAACCGCACTCGATTATGCAGACTGAGTCCCGTAACAGTGCTGACCCCATAGATGCTCATCAAGCCATGTTTGGGAGACATGGGGCAAATGGCTCATCCGCATCGTCGCATCGGAGTGGATCGCCACGCTCTGAGTATCGAGAGGGGCCTATTGAGTTGGAAGCTGTCATCTCTTGCACTTCCGATGGACTCGTCGTGTGTCTTCGTCGCGCACGTCCACTCCTACCCGGAATTATTCCTGCTACACCATCGGCACAGTATAATGGCATATATGCGGCGCCTTGGGCACCACAGCCAGTATTCCATCCTGCCCCACAACAGCATCCTCCTTATCCCTTAGGTGCTCACCACCCACATATGATGCAGCAAGCTACACCATCTCTACAATTCCAAAATGCCTTCATGCAAAGCATTCGCGATGTCGCTGTCTTCGCTTGGGCGCTCACTGGAATCAATGGTTGTCTTGCAGACTACGCTCGAGGTACCCCAGTAGGGCAATCCCAACCACCTGAGGGCCTCTCTATATGGACTCCACCTCTGCCCGATCCGAATCAATTGGGTAAACAACAATCTGTAGCTCCATCTGGATATGTATCTGGGTCAACCAGTTCAACAAGCAACGATCCCTTCGGCTTCGGCGATCCTGGCCGTTGAGCCCCCACCCCGATGAAATCGCAGACATGTTGGCAAGGGCTCTATAATCACACGGCCAATAGCCAGTCCTTTTAAGAACAGAAGATTTTCCATGGAGCCTTATCGTCGAACTGTATCTGTGTATAGATACTGTTCAACAAAATCGTGCAACTCATGTTTTCCTGCGCGCAACGATATGAAGCATATCAAGTAGCTCTAGCATTCTCGTCTATGATGACAATAGCCCTCTTCGTTGGGCGACGTCTCTTTTTTCAGTCAACTTCCGCAAAAAATAGTTCAAAAACATACAAATATTATCAGCCAAGTTGCTTTCGTTGTCCCTGACCACGACGTGCTCAGTTTGTTATGTTGAACCTACGCTAGGTTTCCGAAAATATAACTGGATATATAATTAATGTAGATTCGCAGTACTGTTCCTGCAGGCAAAGCGCTTCGAGTCTATCTCTCGATGCTGGTTGGTGGCTGCTCTCTCGCTAAGCACACCCATGTTGTTCCTATTTTGAGATGTTTGCAAGGTCTTGCTGATTGGAGCATTGTCGATATCTATTTTCGCTACATGTGCCGACTACGAAAACCAAAATCTGATGTTGTAAGGCAGAAATATGCCAGCAGAGCCTCTTCACAGGATAATGATCTCAAATGAGACCTAAACCTATTACAGCTGTGATGATAGTGAAGAACAATTCGAATCGTATTGTACAATCTTGGATGCAAGCTCAAATGAAACCAGTTTAGCAACCAGTTCAATGACACGACTAAGCAGCAATACTCAGGCTGACATCTTTGCCGCGCAGTCCAAAAGTAGGCCTCGCTAGTACCTGTTTCATGCGAATTGCTTCCTTGCCATTCTAGTTCTTGTCACATGCCACTAGTCTGGCTTGATATGTACAATGCGATGGGCTCCCTATGTAAGATAGGTATGGGCCTTTCAAACGGGCAATATATATCTCAGCTGCCACATCTTTCAGCTACAAACCATTACGACCATAATGTCCACGAAGAATTTAACGACATCAAGACCGTCTTCATGGTTATTCGTGCTTTTACTTTTATCGGCCACACAATTTTATGGTGTATGTCTAGCACAAAATATCACTTCTCGACCAGCATTGAGAAAGATGGACACATCATCGACCGTATCAAACCACCCGAGTTCTACCAGTTCCGCAGCGGCACAGACACACACTATCCAAGTTGGCCTAGCAGATCACAAGTTTAAACCTGAAGTCACAGAAGCTCAGGTCGGCGATGTAAGTCCCATTCTATCCCTCCTTACCGCCCTACAACCTTTACATTTAAACCATGGACAACCATTCTATGTTGACTTCTCTGGGCTGGAATTCAAAGTGAAAGCGAAGAACAGTCGTTTCTTGTAATGCTAATACCTTCTCAGACCGTCGAGTTTCGTTTCTACCCAACGAATCACAGTATCGTCCGAGCAGAATACGGCTACCCATGCATTCCCTACGAGATGACAGGGCCCAATAAGAATGGCTTCTTTTCTGGCTTCAACGCCATTGACAAGGTTATCGACGACGTAAGCCTGCCTACATATAATCTTTGCTCTATTTCAAACCCCTCTATTCTCCGTATCATCAATAACGAGTATCATCTAGCCTCCGAAATACACGGTTAAGATCAATGACACATTGCCAATATTTTTCTACTGTTCTGCAACTGGCTCATGCATCAACTACGCGATGGTCGGCGTCATCAATGCAAATTCTAGTACCCCTATTTCCACACAACAACAACTCGCCCGTGATAGCGCTTACATGCTCAACCCTGGCGAGCCCTTTCCTCCCGAGTCACCATTGGCTTCGCATCCGCCCAATGCTAGTCACACATTCGCCACCTCAAAAAAATATGATATGTCGCCCGGCGCCATCGCTGGCATCGTAGTAGCAGGAGCAGCCGTCCTCGTCCTCGCCGCACTCCTCTTCTTCTTCTGGGGCCGCACCAAGAGCCTAAAAGATGAAGTCAAACGCAACCACAGCCGCTCAAGCAGCGCCACATACATACTTCCATCATCCGCCCACACAAGTCCCGCAACGTACCAATACGATAATGCCATTTCACCCTTGGAGCCTTACCACGCTCACACGACGCATCCATATGTTCCCGAACAAGCATACCGACCGGGTCTGAGACTCGTCGTTCCAACTCCTCAACCTCAACATGCTTCCCCTTTACTTATATCACCGGTTTCGCCGCACCACCCCTCACCCTCTGGGCCTGATCGCAAACTTGGACCCTATGGACATCAAGAGGTTAATGGGATTTCTATGGATGGCGCGGGGCCTGCGCCGCCGTATGGGTGGCATGTTAATGTTTCCCAGGGGCCGGCGGAAATGGATGCCACACCATTACGAACGAGGCCGCGGTGGGAGGAAGTTGGGGCGTCGAGGTTCATGAATGAAGGAGGCCAATTTTGATGGTAAAATGGGTTTTTTTTGGGGGGGGGGGGATTTTAGCGTGGCGATTTGGGAAAGTATTTCGTTTGTGTGGGTTTTTTGTTTACATAGTGTATTTATATATGTATTTGTACTGGTATTTGCTATTGTATAATAGTAGCGATGGCTATCGTAAAGGAACAGCACAAGGTGTTTGAGGGGTATTTGGGTATCATTGCGCTGCATTGATTGGAGTTAGCTATTCTATATTATGGGAAGCTGAAGAATGGCATAGTGTAAACTAACGCTCCAAATATTGATACCAGGAAGCTTTAACATCATCAAAAGGCACACGCATTATGAGACGTTGGGTGTTATGTAAAGGTTTTTACTATAATTTGTTTATCACGTCACTTTGCCTGCAAAAGTCTGCAGTAGACCCTCGCAAAGGACAAACATCCTCAACGCAGTCAACATGAACGTCTCTCACAAGGTATTTAAAATCGCCCTGCAGAGTAGCCTCCAACGCCCCTATCCTCGGTAAAGAAAACGATGAGACCTGCTTTTGCGCATTTTCCTTCGTCAAAAGTAGTATCGTGATGTTGGGCCAAGTGGCCGAAACGAAGAAAGAGAAATCAAGAAGATAGTGATGCTGTCCGTTCACGCGATTACATGTTGTACATTTCACAAGACTGGCAGAACATAATATAGCAGGGCGTCCTGCGGTCCGCATTCGAGGGACCCAACTGTCCAACAGTACTAAATAGCGAACACCATTAAAAGAGCGGGGTATCGTAACTCATGTCGCTCATGTGGAAGTAGAAGCAGAAACTACCGTCGTGACAGCTATTGGGTCGGTTGGCGTATGTTCCTCATTGAGGGGTGGAAGCGTGGGTTCAGCGCTTGCTCGTGGTGGCGAATTTGTGTTTGGTAAGCTTGTCGCCGACAGCGTGGGTGAGCTTACGGATTGTGCTTGCGCAAGTGGTGGAGTTGAACTTGAGCCGGTAGTGTGTGTCTGGGCCAATTTCGCTCGTCTGCTGGTATAATCACTCAAGCTGAGCTTTTTGCGTGTTGGTGTGGGATTCACGGCGCTGTTGACGGCTGGTGAGAAGGGCGACCCAACCAGCGCGTTATTGGACAATTGCGCGATAGCGCTTCCTGTAAGAACATTTGAGAGAGGGCCAGGAGTCATTGTAGGACTGCCTTCAGCAGTATCAATAGCGTCAGGCTTCGCAGACATATCGATATTGGCATCCGTAGATTTCAGCGGGGTTTCGGGTTCAAGGGTAGAAGATGGCCACGGTGGTGCAGGCGGATTAGTTGGAGGATGTGAAGTTGTTGGAGAGATTTCAGAGGTTGGAACATCAGGCATCTCCTCGACTTTGGGTTCCGTGGTTTTTGGAGTGGTGACTTCAGCATCTCCCATTTCAATATCGGCCGTTGGCGATGATGGTGACAATGCTACTTCCTTCGCTGGGGTTGGCTCTCGAGGTTTGATGTCTATTACTGGCCCAGTTGAGATATCCATAGCTGAGGATTCATCGAGTGGCGGAGAAAGAGGCAGCGGAGAGGGCTTACTCGGAGATACATCTCTGAGAGCCGGTGATCTGCTCTCCATCTTTACCGATGTAGACCGATTACGTTCCCGCTGAAGTTTGTCTTCTTGAGCTTGCTGTAGAAGCTTGCGCTTGAATGACATAGGAGGCTTCATATCCCTCAATCTCGCACAAACTTGGGGAGTAGTAGTGCCATCATCTTCCGTTTGTGTGGAGGCTTCTACGTACACAGGTCTTGGCCTCGGCGCTGTGCGGCCGTTTGTTTTCGTTGAGCTTCCAGAGATCTTTCGTGCCACACCATGGCTATGTTCGCGATGACGCACCGATGGAGAAGGCTCAGCATGACCAAGACGTTTCTGAATAGCTGGATTAGTGTCTGATAATGATGGTGGAAAAATGCGTCTTACAAATGAAGCTAGGCTGGGTGTATTGAGAGAGGACCCCGCACTATTTCTTTTGCCCTTCTTGACCTTGTGGTCTGCATCGAAATCCATTTGCTTGAATAGTTTTTCTTGCTGTTGGAGTTTTCGCTTTTCGCGTTCTGACATCTTTAAGTCGCCATCCATGGAAAAGTGTGTGGCTGGCGTGTGGTCCCGGCTGCTGGACTTGTGAGAGCCTGAGGTCGACCTAGCATCCATTTGGTCGTCATCGCCGACATCGTGGTTCAGTGTCTCGCTACCCGCACGGCTATTTGTCGCATGGCCTGTGCTTAAAGGCGAAACCTGTGATTTCTTTGGTTTCCGACCCTTAGGCTTGGGTGGCTCCGCAATCGTGTTGCGACGAGCACGGTCGAGGAGACACTCATGCCCAGTCGAGGTGTCGCAGGCACAGCCACCGAAGTTAGCCAACACACAGGATGCCCACGGTTGTATTTTCCTCAAGCCATCCTTCGCACCGTTTGTAACAACCTTGGCTAATTGCTTGAGAATATCCGAGTCAAGATCCCAGCCAACGGTGAGTTCTTCGCCTGGTTCGATTTGGCGTGAAGCAAGGAAACAAAAGTGAAATTCGTTGCTAGATTCAATAAAGATCTTCATGTGCATATTAGGGACACAGCTTCTCCTGGCGTATCGTAGGATGTTACCGTCTTTCCGAACGTCAATGTAGATTGGTAGGTGATTATGGAAGAACACGAAAGGTTCTGGATGTCGCAAGAGGTCCCACCGGTTTGAAGGGTCTGCAAAGTAGTCTTCCTTGCGTCCAACTAAGCCTTTCAGTTCGCCAATGTAGCCACCTTCAGGGACAATTTCCTCGGCCGTAATGAATTGCCACTGCGGGTGCAAACCATGTGCGATTATGCCAGAGTCGACTTCAGTCTGTTTAGCAATGCTGGGCGCATCGAGTTCATGTATGGGTTGATCTATCCGGGAAAAAAGGTCTTGTGGTTTCTTACCACCGCTGGCCTCGGCGAGAGCCTCTGTATCTGTAAGCCATGTTGAGATGCTGTTAGCTACGCCGATCCCCGCAAATGAATTTGAATCGGGCGAGAGCGGCTCAGACTGGCGGTAAAGATTCATAAACTCAGATGAGAATTCTTCGATGGGACCGTCTGGATTGGTGGGAGACTTGATGGGGCTGTGGCCGTTCAGCAAAACTGAGCCGCCACGTTTGCGCGAGCCTGGCACCAGAGCAGGCGCTTGGCTGACCACGCTCATAGATGCGGAGGCGCGGTGGCTGGTCTTAGGACGCTTGTTCGGTGGGGGTTGGTCTCGTGGACTTCCGCTTTTGCGTTCCGGGTTGTAATGTTCGTTTGAGTGTGATGGCCAACCGTTTGGTTGGACGGCGCCAGGTGTGTCTTTGGGGCGCTTCTTTGGGTTCTTGGTCATGGTTTTTGGGCGTCCCTTTCGTTCACCGACGCTGAGTATGTCTCTTCGTTGACGCTGCTTGTCGGTAGCGCCTTTGGAGTCGACTGGTCGAGGGGAGCAGTCTGCACACTCGTGCACGTCTGGCACATCCTGGGGGGTCTCATAGTAGCACGCGATGTGCTGCCAGGTGTCGCACTTTTCGCACAAGACGGTATTGCCGTCATCATCGGAGAAACCACAGATGCACTTGATGGTGGACGATTCTTCCTCTTCTATCGTCCCATCCAGGGTGGGAGAACCGTTGAGGTACGGAGGCGGCGGAACGTTGGTGTAGAGGGCGGGAGGAGCTGGCTGAGGTTCAGCGTGCGCCTTGACGGACGAGACGTCTGTCATAATCTGGCAGACACGCTGAAGGAGAGAGTTGTGGGACGGTATTGTGGGTGGCTCAGGCTCTATGTGCTTTGGATCGCATGACGCCCAACGCGACAACGACCAAAGCACGAGTGGCAGCGGTGACGCCGAAGGATCTAACGACGAGTGATGACCGTGTGTCTGCGTTTGGAGTCGAGCCAAATGGCTATTGGGCGAGTGTGGCCAGGGAGAAGAGGCTTCCGTGTCCAGAGGCAGCGTGTGCAGATGGAGGGCAACGTGTCAACGAGAGGACTACAGCTTCACAGGGCAAGCGGAAGCGCAGCAATATCATCAGAAGGCGGTTGTGAGCTTGCTAGCAGTCGTGTCCATGTAGTGCGCCCACGGGAAAGGAGAGGTAACGAGGGAGGAAGGCAAAGGCGGGCTTTTGGGGGGTGGTCTGGCTGGGCACGACAACAAAGGAGGCCGGGCGCACAATCAAGGGCGACAGTATAGAGAACGGAGCGCTGGACGGTTAGCCAGTCTGGGAGTGTTTTGGAGGGGTTCGACGAGTTGTTGGAGTCAGTGGGAATGTGCAGGTCTGCCCAGGTGCGAAGAGGAGGGAATCAAAGCCAGGAGCGAAAGCAGTCTAGTGCTTTTTAGCGTGACTGGTCCGTGTCCCGGTGTCGAGAAGTTCGCGCAAGATGGCTGTAATTAGTAACAAAGGGTGCAGGGAGGGAGATGCGAGGCAAGTCTATACAACAGCCTCTGCCTAACTGGCGGCGACTGTTGTCTGGCATGGCGGGGTGGTGGTCTTGGGGTGCTGTGGCCTAGGGTCCGCCATGGGCAATGAGCGCCGGCATCGCGAGAAGATAAAGATGCAACAAAACAGACTCGGGGAGACGGATTGTCAGGTGTGATGAGACGGCAGCAGCGTCCCCCCATGACCCGGCCAATGAGAGCGCGCAAGGTCCTGTGGGTGTTGGGGGCACTAGACCGCACCCATCCGAACGTTGGTAAGATTTTGGGTCTGCGAGCTGGAACGTCGATCACGTTCGTTCTCCAGCTCTCATCGTCATGGGCCCCGGCTTTTGTTGATAATAAACAGTCGCGCGCGCCCGGAATGCCCGTTAGGAACATTCTTCCTCCTCGGTCGCCTATTTTGCCGGCAGGCTATGGTGGGAAGGTGCGAGGCGACAAACGGCAGGTGCGATTCCCAGATGAGCCACTTGTGTTGGCTGCGCCTTCCTTCTGCCCCCCGCCCCAAAGTTCCAAGGCGCGCTTCCCTGTCCAAGTGAAACGCATTTTATTGACCCAAACGTCATCATAACACATCATAACAACCGCGTCCATCCCAGATACGGTTAAGCAAGAGCTGCTGCCTTGTCATAAATATTGATTCTGTTGCCAACTTTCTCCCCATCTTAAACTACCTTGGGAAGCACCTCGTCGGCACCTATTCAGTCATGCAGGTCAAATCACCTTCATGTGCTATTGAGTCTAGATATCCTCCCTCGGTATAGTTTGCGGCCCCACTGCCTAGGTAGTCATCTCCTCCCTGATCTACTGAGCTACAAGGTATACAGTAAAGCTACAACGTATTCCACAAATCACAGAGGTCAACTGCTGGGCCTTGAAGTGCGGGGGTGGGTAGGTTTTCATTTCTTTACACGAGATATAAGTCAATTATGTCCAGTATGTCTACTGCTTGCTTTGCGCCTCCCGTTTCCTCGACATGGCTTCCGTACTTGGCATCGTTTTATTTTCGTTGTCTTTTCTCTTGTCAACCGTGACGGCTACCAGTCCACAATCTGTTGGATCTGACCTGTCTATCATCGCTCATAATGACCTATACGGCAATGCTACACATAGGACAGCGGCCGTCATTGCTCTCAGCAGCCAATGTGATTTCTCGGCCGCCACGTCACGATGCGCAGCCTTAAAATCAGTCCCTTGGAATCCTGACAACCATAATCAGTCGTTTGGCTTCCTTCGATACCTTGATTACGGCAAGGCGACAGACGATGTTGGCACCTATTGGGTTCAGGGGAACAGCACACGGGAATGTCGAGCAATTACGACAAAGGGCGATTTGAAGAGCTTCCCTTGCTCAAACCAATTACCCGCACTATGCTCCAACACGGCAACTAATGCGGTCCAAAATATTTCAGTTATCACAGGGAATGCGACTATCACTGGTTACCGAGATAGATATGCCTTCCGCTTCCTAGGTCTTAAATATACAACAATGCCTGCTCGCTTCGAACACTCTTCTTACCTTCCGGCTTCCAACACTACCGCTTTTGAATACGGTCCAAAGTGTATCCAAACCAACTGCACAGAGTGCAGCGAGGATTGCCTCTCCCTGAACATTTGGACACCATATCTTCCAAATGGCAAAGTCGCTCCTCAAAAGAAAAAGGCTGTCTTTGTTTGGATACACGGTGGTGGGTACAATACTGGTGCAGGTACTGACCAAACCTTTGATGGTAGCGCCCAGGCGTCCCGAGGTGACGTTGTTGCTGTTACACTCAACTATCGACTCTCCACACTCGGTTTCCTCGCCTTGGATGGCACGGCAGCGACTGGCAACTATGGACTGCAAGATATGAATTCAGCTATTGACTGGCTTCGCGCCCATGTGGAGGATTTTGGTGGCGACAAGAATCGAATCACTATCTTTGGTCAAAGCGCAGGTGCATCAGCTGTGCGAACATTACTAGCCTCACCGCACGTAAACAAAAAGGTCTCAGGTGCAATTATGATGAGCACGCCGCAAGGTGGGGGTGCGTCCACATATGCAGAATACCTGACTATCAAGGAGGCTACCCAGCAAATGGGAACGATTCTCAATATAACAGGATGTTCATCTAAGAAAGAAGACGCTTTATCTTGTTTGAGAAAGGTTGATCCATTGCAACTTGTTGGAAAGATACAACCGTAAGTCAAAGCCCCCTATCGAGGCATCAACGTGAAAATTCTCAAAGAAATGGAAATTACGTAACAATTTTGGGCTCACGTTTATCATACTAACATTCAATCTAGATATCCTGTCGTCGATGGCACTTTTCTGCCGGTTTTTTCGCTTCCCCTTGGTCCCACCGCCCCAAAACTCAATGTATCAATCTTGAGCGGCGTAATGCGTGATGATGGCTCCCCTTTTACACTTTACGCCACATCCACCAATGTTTCCGAAGTCCTTGCATCCCAAGGCTTCCCTGCCTCCAACATCGTCAACTCTGGCCTATTCCCCCTCCCACAAAATGCCAACACCACTCTATCTATTTTCAACTTAACGTCTAGGGTTTCAACTGACCACCGTTTCCGCTGCCTTGGGCAAAGCACTGTATTTACTGCCGCCAAAAATCGCGTGTTTAACAGCGTGTATGCTTACGAAATTGACCGCGCATATCAGGACCCTAGATGGAGTCCCAACCCCCCAGCTTGTGAAGCCCCCATCTCACCCGCTCATCCGTTCGGTGACCCCGACGCACCATTCTTCAAATGTCATTCTGGCGAACTGTATGCTGTATTTGGTACTGCGGTTCGACAGGGCCGGCCATTGCGTGACGGGGTAGATGTGCCATTCAGTCAATTTATGGTTGACACATGGACGGCATTTGCGAGGACGGGAAATCCAACGCCACAAGCTACATATCTTGAGTCAAGAGGATTTAGCAATACGACGAAGTTTGTGGAGAAGGGGGGAGCTTGGGCCCAGGTTGGCGAGGGAGATAAGCCGATTCGGGTGTTAGATACAATTGTGCATAATGAAGGTTGGAGGGAGGAAAAACAGTGTGAGGTGTTGGAGCAGCCGCTAGGATATTATGACAGGAAAGTGTAATTTAATATATACGATTAGCTAGGTCCAACAAGTAGCAAAGACACATATAATTCATGCTACCAACATGCTCGTCCTGAACTCTATATCTTGACAGTAGGTGGTACTCAAATCAAGGCTTCACGCTCTCATGACCTCACAATTCCAATATGCACAACAAATCCACTCCCCTCCTTCAACCCCTCTCCCAATGCCCTATCAGGTACCTGCCACACTTGAAATTTTTCACAAAAACTCTTCAACCACGCTTCAAACACGTTTGGACTCCGTAGCTGCTGCGCGATCAAGCACAGAGTTGGCCGTTCACCGTCTTCCCTCAGCCGACATATCGCGGCACAAGTGCTATTCAACGGCTCGATGAGCGCCTCATTGTAGATGCAATCACACGCTACAACGACATCGTACGAAGGAAGATAAGATACGTCGTCTGTCTCCCAATCAAGAGACTGGACCAGGATACGTTCGTTTTCCGCGTTGACGATTTTACCCCTCTTTTGCTTCTGCTTTGATTTTTTCGCTGACAAAACGGTTTCAAGGTTGGAAGCGATGTTTTGGCGGAGTAATTTGAGCACGTAGGATTGGTCTGTTGCCGTGTACTGGCGGACTTTGGGGGCGAGGGAGAGGGCAAGAATGCCTGAGACGCCGGTACCCAGTTCGAGGACTGTGGAGGTTGGGGAGAGGAGGGTGTGGGTGAAGAGGATATTTGTGGGAGATGAGAGCCATGTGGCGAAGAGGGGAGTTACTTTCCAGACGACTGGGTGGAGGGGGTTAGTTATGTTTGTTTATGGCCAGGTGGAAATTGTGGTTGATGGGGTTGAATCTCTTTCATGATGGGACTGGGTTTTGCTGCAGGTGTGGATAGGATCTCGGTTGCCTAAGGCAGTTGGACTATGCGCCCCTAAATAGCAAAACACGGCTTCTCTAGAGTATTATCAATCATTGATATTACTTGTATCCCGGCGCTTCGTGTTTCTTAGTCGGCCGAGGCTGACGGGCGGAATAGCATGTGGAGAGGATGTACATGGATTGGTGACATGTTGGAGTTTCAACAAATGACATACACTTCTACGTAAAACACCCGGGGGTGGTAGTGTTGGAAAGGAGACAGGAATTAATCATGCACATACCTGCACCGGTAGTTCCCTCTTTTCGGTCTGAAGTCAGAAGCCCGCGTGACTGGTGAATGGTCAAGTCGTAGCCTGCTACGCTGATGTCAAGTGTGGATGCTTGCGAGTCGATGAAGCCTAGCGACTGAGAAGGAATATCTTGCGAGAAGATGACAAAGGCTCCTGCAGGACAATGAGCATGCAGCCGTGCTCTACCAGTCAAATACTCATGGGATACGAGGTTGTGGTGTTGCGAAGTACTGGTATGGCAGAGCGAATCGCGTGTGCAAAGCAATGCGTTGAGCTGAGAGCAATGCCCCTGCTCTGATAGGCTAACAGCGATTGAAGATATTGTACACACCTTCTTCAGCATCGACCACGGGTTCTGTCTCCAAGATACTTGTCAGATCCATTGTGGCTGTATCCGTTCCAAAAAGCGGAGAAGGGTGCTTGGCCAAGGACTAGTCCATCGGGCTATTTGACTAATTTTGGAAGTCAAGGGCTCGTGACAGAGTGTAAGCGAAAGCTGGAGGGCTGCAGGCGCTGAATGGAGGATGCGTGTGTGTCTTGGGTGAGGCCTTGTGCGCTCTTGGCAAGTCTACAATTCCGGAGAGGGGTTCAGCTACGGCTCGGCTTCATGTGCATTGTAGTCTAAACGATACAAAACGAACAACACCTACAAACTGAGGTTGGAATGTACTATGCATAAATGTGCGACTGGTGAAACGTGGCCGTGTCTGTCGATCTGATCAGCAAAGCTTATCCTAGTTGCCTGCACACATTGCATTTGCTTTCACAAAAAAGCAGTTCTACGCCTTGTGAGTGGAGACGGCTGAGTCGAGTCTACGAGCGAATTGAGCTTAGTCCCAGGATCCCCGATTCGGTGCGTCATTCTGAGAGAGCTTGGACGGGCATCTTGGCAACCTTGGGGAAAGGGACGACGACTACGACGAGTGCTACCCGTGCTTCTCCCAATACAATACTTGACACCTCATCTCCCGTCTCCGCCACATCTCGCTGGCGGCCACACGCACGAACTTAATTCTCGTGCTCCTTCTCACCGCCATCCCTCTTTCTTTATATCTAGCTACTCTGTTGCCAAACAATAGCGTACTTACTACCTCTCTCATCATGGCGCCGCAAAACCTCAAGAAGTTTGCCCCTCAGGCGCAGGTGACCAAGAAGGGCCCATATTCAACAGTACCTGCCGATGCAACAAAGGTTGAGGGCGAGACAGAACCACGTCGCAATGTCTACTCAAAAGATGCACTCCATCTAACACCAGCTCCCGAAGTCACAACCATGTACGAAGTCCTACGCTACTCATCTGCCAAGTTTGGCAACGCAAAGGCAGTAGGTGCACGACGCATCGTCAACAAGATCACCGAAACCAAGAAGATCAAGAAGATGATCGACGGTAAGGAACAGGAAGTTGACAAGAACTGGGAGTACTTTGAGCTGAGCTCCTACACATACAAGAGCTTCATCGAGTTCGAGAACATGGCCCTCTCCGTTGGCTCGGCTATCCAGAAGCTGGGCTTCAAGCCACACGATAAGTTGCACTTATACGCAGCAACAAGTATGCAGTGGTTGGCATCAGCCCACGGTGAGCATCATGAAGATCCCCAGCTTAGATTTTGACTGACTGGCTTTGTTTAGGCGCTCTCTCACAGTCGCTTGCTATTGTAACAGCTTACGATACGCTCGGAGAAGAGGGTCTTAAGCACTCTATGCACCAAACCCAAGCAAAGATCATGTTCACAGACCCAGAACTGCTACCCAAGCTTGTCAACCCCTTCAAGGAGGCCAAGGACATCGAGGTTGTCGTTTACGGCACTAAGAATGATCCAAACCCAGCCGATATCGAAAAGCTGACTAGCGCACACCCACACTTGAAGGTCATGAGCTTTGACGAATTACTCAAGCTGGGAGAGGAGAACCCTGCAGAGCCGATTCCTCCTAGCCCCGAAGATCTGGCGTGTATCATGTACACGTCCGGATCTACAGGCACTCCAAAGGGTGTTCTAATCAAGCATCGCAACGTCGTTGCTGCTAGTAAGATTATTGTCTGATTATATCAAATTTATGCTAACAAGAATAGTCGCTGGTGTGGATGTCATCGTTGGCAAGTATCTCGGACCTGGCGATGTCCTCCTTGCCTACCTCCCAGCCGCCCATATTCTCGAATTCGTCTTCGAAAACGCCGTGCTCTACTGGGGTGGAACTCTTGGCTACGGTACCATCCGCACGCTCTCAGATACCTCCGTCCGCAACTGCGCCGGTGATATTCGCGAGCTCAAACCGACCGTCCTAGTCGGTGTGCCTCAGGTCTGGGAGACTGTAAAAAAGGGCATTATCAACAAAGTGCATGCCGGTGGAGCGATCAAGAGCAACATGTTCTGGGGCGCATTTGCTGCCAAGAACTTTTTGTTGGGTTCCGGCCTACCTGGTAGCGGAATCCTCGATGCAATTGTGTTCAACAAGGTCAAGGAAGCTACCGGTGGAAAACTCAGAATCTGTCTTAACGGCGGTGGCCCTATTGCAAAGGAGACCCAGCGCTTCATATCTGTCGCCATTACACCCATGATTTCCGGTTATGGCCTTACGGAAACCTGCGCCATGGGCGCACTCATGGATCCCCAGGCATGGACCGACCAGGCCCTTGGTGAAATGCCTGCCTCCATCGAAATGAAGCTCGTCGACTTTGCTGATGCAGGATACTTTACCAAGAGCAACCCACCTCAAGGCGAGATCTGGATCCGCGGCGGCGGCGTCGTAAGCGGATACCTAGACATGCCCGAAGAAACCGCCGAATCCTTCACCGAGGACGGGTGGTTCAAGACGGGTGACATTGGCGAATTCGACTCGCACGGTCAAATCCGCATCATTGACCGCAAGAAGAATCTCGTCAAGACCCTCGCCGGAGAATACATTGCGCTCGAGAAACTCGAATCCGTATACCGCAGTGCGCCCATTGTCGCAAACATCTGCGTCTACGCTGCCGAAGACCGCCAAAAGCCCATCGCCATCATTGTTCCCGCTGAGCCCGCGCTCAAGAAACTTGCCAGCGAGCAAGGTGTCACGGGCGACCATCTTGAGGAGTTGGTGCACGATAAGAAGATCAATAATGCTGTGTTGAAGCAGTTGCAGCAAGCAGGCCAAAAGGGCGGACTTGCTGGCTTTGAAATCATTGAAGGCGTTGTGTTGGCCGATGAGGAGTGGACGCCACAAAATGTAAGTTTCTCCCACTTGTGAAAAGTGCGTGAAAGAAAGAATTGAAGGAGCTAACGTATTTCAGAACCTTACGACGGCGGCGCAGAAGCTGAATCGAAAGGGTATTCTACAACACTATCAGAAGGAGGTGAATGAGGCGTATGGTCGATCATGAGTATAGCAAGCACGCGTGGTGTGACGAGTGAGGAGGTGGATATACCAAACATGAAGCGTAGGCGTGTGGCGGTAGCACATTACATGTTATTCCATCACGACGGATGAAACTGTGTTTTGTACTTCTAGCTAGTTTCGGCGCTGCTCGGCGCTGGTATCTAACTCTATAATTACCATTCTTGTTTTCTTAACTTAGTACTTTTTGTATAATCATCGGTGTACTATATATCGCCAATGTGTATACACTACGTACGATACGGCCGCCGTCCATCCCACGATCGACCCATCCAGTCTGGTTCAGCGTACTGCATGGTAGCACACCAGGGACTTTGGCCTTCCGTGTAGGGATGCAAAGGTAAGTCATACGGCATGCGAAAGCCCACGACTACTTTAACATTTTGTTGCCCACTCTCTACTCCTAGCTCCTCTTCAGCATCACAAACATCTTTGGGTGACGGTAAGTCTTTCCCGAATACTGGTACCATGACCGTTTCTGTAACAATATTTAGCTCAGCAAAAAGCGCAGGCCAAACCACCACGCCAGCCTCCCAACTCTGAATCCAGACCTCGCCTTTTTTATCAAGAACATCACCCCAAGCCTGTTTGCTGAGATTTGCCGATGTGACCATTGCCCAATCGATTGTTTTGTAAAATTGGTCGCTGAAACGAATGTAGGTTTTGATGTGCGGTGCTGCAGGGCCGCGATGTGCCTCGCCTTGCCGTTGGGTCTCGGGTATTTGACTAGATGCTGGTGGTGATGCCTTCCAGTGGCAGAATAAAGGCAACATGTACTCGAGTTGTTTCTGTTGCTGGAGAGATTGAAGTTTCATGTGAATTGAACCTCCTGATTCCCACCCATTAAGAGACGTGCGTATCTCATCTGGCGTAGGAAAGATGACGTTAAACTTTGGGGTGGGAGTCTTGGTTTTTTGTGTAGCTGAGGTTTGGCGTTTTGTGAAGATATTCGGCTTGGTTTGCATTAAAGAATTGGATTTCGATGACTGAGTAGCCACACGGCCAAGAACTGACTGAAACTGCTCCAGCCACGTCGGTGCTGCACCCAATGTCGCTATTGACGATACCTGCATGATTATATGTGGTGTTAATGGCCCGTTATTATCTTTCGCTTCTATCGGTATCGTGGAAAGTGTTTGCTCAAGACCAAGCCACCCGAATGACGTTTGCACCGAAGATTGTGCGGAAGCAGGCGTCTGCCGTGATGGTGTACTACCGACAAAAGCTGCCCTGATAGAGGAGAAATCATAGCCAGTTAGTTGGTCTGTTAAATTGCTCAAGCGCTTCCCATACGCTTCGAGATACCGTAAAAGGTCAACCTTGAAACGTTCGCCACTACCGATGGGATGAATACAACCAGTGACGGGAGGGGCCGAAGTGAATGGGAGAACTGGTAGCAGAGGGGAAGACCACACAGCTTGAGTCATATTACACCAGTCCTGGATGTTCAGTATGAGTCCATAGGCAGCTCAAATGCGATTAACACACCTTGGAAATCATATTGGCTGTATGTATGACGACTTGTGCATGATCATCATGTCGAAGCAGAACAAGCATTTTTGAATGATGAGTACCGAAAGGATCCGGCATGTATGCATGAATGAGCTCGATGTTTGCATAACGCTCTGCTGTCTCCTAACGACATGTATTAGCACTTATGCTGGAGTAGATTCACAGAGAAACAGGTATTATACCAACAAGCGAATACCCCTATTGTCTTCCCTTTTCCAGAATCCATGGATAATCTTAAGTGAGACCAGGTCTCGAACGTCGTTATCGAACTGCTTCCTGAACAAATGTCAGCATAGTTTTTTTCTTTTTAATTTGAAGTAATTTTTAAACCTAAATATCTTCAATATACGCACATTACAAAATCTAGATCAAAAAGGAAGTTGAAATTCCAGCACTCCTTGATCATTGGGTCACCTAAGATATCTTTTAACCCCACAGCATCCACATTTTGATGATCCACTAGGTCCCGGATTTGAGTGAGTTGAAATGGAGAGGGCAAATACTTCGTTTTTCTTTCATCTGAATAATCTCGCTTTGAATTCGTGTTCTGCTGTACATTTGTATGTGGCGATGCTGGGACAGCCGTTGATCTTGGTACGTCATCGAAGCCCCAGGTTGGCGTAAGCACAGGAGTTGGTACGGCAGGGTTTTTACGTCGGGATGGAGGAGGGCTAATAGGCCTGTCAAGACCTTTGTGTATTGAGTTATCGTTATGGTTATCGTCATTTGCTTGCAGCTTCTGGCGCTTTGATGGTGGTGCATTTTGTTGCGACGTCATCATTGCTTCAGAAATGGCTTTACTAGGACTAGGAGACATTTAGCAAATCAAACAAGTATGGGGTGTAGTCAATGTCTGGCCAGAATAAGTTCATGTTTATGTTGTGCACGGACCGATTTTGTGAGGAAAGGCACCAACGCCATCCGAAATGATTTAGGGTCTGATGGAGCAAGGAACACGATCTCAAGTATAGTTGGCAGGCAAGTGTCACATAGTATAATAATAATTATAGAACTCATAAACGAATGTCAATTTCATTCTTATTTAGGTCATAAGACTACTATTCAAAAGCCTCTCGCTCGAGCAAGGCTGCAAACATGCGCCGTCTAACTATAACTGAGTATCGTAATTATGATGCTCGTTTAACGATCGCTTTGAAATCGAATAAATACTCTGTCCGCCTAGGAAGAGAAGTATCCCTAACGCCATGCATCGCTCGTAAAAATTATGTAAAGGAAATATCCATCTACGCTGCACTAGCGCTTTCGATGGGTTGAGCAACCTTAGTGATTTGGTTGCCTGCCCTGATGATTGGGTTGCCTTGGTCGTCCTTGACCAGACCAACATCTTTGTTCTCCCGTTGGGCACGCTTCCAAATCTCAACTTCACAGCCACCTCGGATGACACCAACCCTCATGGTAGAGAGCAAGTTGTGAGCACCATTTGAGTGGAAGTAGACACCACCGTTGAACATAGCGGTAGCATCCTTGCCAACACCGCTCTTGATGAGGGTCTTGCCACCGGGATGCTCGTTGATGAAGTCAGTGACATCATGGACAACACCAGCGACCGCGACCAGACCACGGCCATTCTTAGCCTGCTCAACATAATCGTCCCACTCGATGACGGGAAGTTGATCAAGAGGGACGCCCCAATCGAGCTGGGCGCGCTTCTGATCAATCTTCTTCTGGAGCTGCTGGACGCGACCCTTTTCGATTTCGTTAGAACGGAACTGCTTGAGGTTGGAGGCGAGGCCGAGCTTGCTCCACACCCAGATACTCCACTTGGTGGGATCATACTGGTGCCACTCAATGGCGTTGCGGTAGTCGGAGGGGAACTCGTGATGGAAGTTGTGGTAGCCCTCACCAAGGGTGACGAGAGCAGTGATGACATGGTCCCTAGGGCTGTTGCGGTCGTCAAAGGGCTGCTCGCCGAGCCAATGAGCAAGCGAGTTGACGCAGAAGGTGGCCTGTTGGACGAAGAAGATGCGGAGGATACCAGCGTAAATGAAGCCACCCATCCAGTCGCCCCAGCAAAGACCAGCGACAGCCGAGGGGAAAACCAGGCCCATGAAGACGACAGCCTTGATGTAGTTCTTGTGCTGCCAGACGACAACAGGGTCTTCGTTGAGATCGGTGATATCGGTACGGCCAATACGCTTGGGGTTCTGCTTCATGACCATCCAGCCAATGTGGCTGTAGAGGAGGCCCTTGCGGACGCTGTATGGATCCTTTGCAGTGTCGGTATAGCGATGATGAGCGCGGTGGTCACGGCTCCACCAGCGGATGGAGCCCTCAACGGCACCAGCACCAACAGCGGCAAGGAAGATTCTCAGGGGCACACCAGCGTTGTAAGACTTGTGTGCCCAGAGACGATGGTATCCAGCTGTGATTCCAAGACCAGTCCAGAAATAGTAGAGGACGGCCCATACAGCCGTCTTCCATTGTAGAGGGGTCCAGAAAGCGGCAACACAGCCGGCGAGAGGTACACCGATGATGAAAACAACCTTTGGAGTTTGTTAGCTATGTTCAAGCGTGCAAGCGCAGGATGTGCGGTGGAAACTTACATTGAGCCAATTGACGTGTTGGTACCAGTTTGATCGTGTGATGGGGAGGTCGGTGATGTGTTGCTTCTTAGGGTCGTACTTTGGGTTGCGGTTTGGCTCTGAGGTGCTCGCCATGGAAGACGGCTGCTTTACGTAGTCGGGGTCAATGGCCTGCATGCCTGCAACAGGCTGGTGCGAAGGCATTTTGAGTGAGAGGAGGCGATAAGGGGTAGAGAGGGTAAAGTAGAACGAGCAGATAGGTAGGAAGGGAAGTGACTAGCCGCTCAAAAAAAAAGTGAGCTCCGGTCAGCTTCTGCCTTAGAGAGGGAAGCTCCAGTAAATGACAGGAGACTTCACCACGGTCGAGCGAATGACGACGTGGAGGAAATGGGTGTGAAGGAGCAAGAGGAGAGAGAATGTTTGAAGCCAAAGAGGAAGGCAGGCGCGACAATTAATAAAGGCGGTGGAATGGAGCAGCAACCAAGTCTGTTGAACCCCCAACACTTCTAGACGCTAAGCGAAAGGTTTGGAATAAACCGGGGACCTTGCATGGCCTCGTCGACCTGCCGCCGTGTCGTAACTTTGGCCATAGTTGGTCTAGCGCTGCTTGCCATTTGTCCCCTCCTGAGTCCTGTACACGAAAAGATTTCGGGGCTAGCGGATCTTTGCCACTCGTGGTCAGTGGTTATGCCCGCTCCATTTCGGCAGACACACGCTTTTAGGGTGGCGGTGCGCTTTTGCTTTGCTTCCATCTCACACGTCGAACGCCTTCCCCAGATTTTATGAGATTCGATACCGCTAACTCTTCGGAGCTTTGACGATACGGAGCACAACTCAGAGATTACCTGCTGTATTGAGGCTGTCTCGCTAATATCTCGCGCCACCCATTCGGATTGGATGCAAAGAGCGGTCTGTTACCGAACATCATCGGCACCACGTCCCGGCTGCAAAATTCAAAATATTACTCACGCTGTGGTGATGCCACCTGGACTTGGTCTCGGCATCATTAGTTGGTCTTTATTACCTACCTAGGTATACAGCTAGCGAATCACATCCTACTGTCAGGGCAAGCGCCTACTGTGTACGAATACGTACCAGAGTATGTTGTTGATATCGTGGCACTCCTCCACTCCTCTGCCTGCAGGCCGAAGAACATGTGTAAAAGGTTTCATGGTCCGATCCATTTCAGGACCTATTCTCACCTTGGACCATTCGATGAAATTCCATACTGTGACAAAAGCTTCGGTCATCAAACAGACACCGAGAGAAGCCCAAGTTACTCCGATGCCTGAGGCCCTTGCTTTGGGTTGTGGAGCCGAGGCACCGCCACTAGTAATTCCCGGCTGCCTCTCTCGCAAGCCTGTCCGCATTGGGCATAATGCGCCTCAACACCATCATTATCGTCTTGCGTAGCCAAACGGGTGTTCGTTGATAGCACGCCATGACGATGTTGAATAACTTACAACCAATAATCTTGCACATGTCACAGTACCAAGACAACACCAGCTCATGTTCCGTCATAGATCATGTTCTTTCCGCTGCTTGCATACTCTCTTATCTCTGTCGTCCCTCGTACCGCAGCCGTACACCAGCATTGTAAGGTAACCAGGATAAGGTCGGCGCCTCGTAGAGTTTACTATCCATAGGGCAACACTCTGTAGAAATCCGATAAGCTCGGCTTCGAAACTGATTCAGCTGCAGTGGCTTCTAGAAGGGCTGAGAGCCAAGCGGATGACGCCGAACGACTCAACGCTCAAAGAAACGTCACCATGCTTGGGTCTTAGAGCAAGGAGTCATGCCATTTTTTCCTAAGTCAACATCTCTATCGTTGACATATCATGTTCCACCTCAACTTACCATCCTGACGCAACAGGCTGCTCGTCATCTGTTGTCAGTGACATAGGGAAATTAATACAAGAACTTGGATCTTCTATGATTTGTGAGTGAAGGTATTTAGAATTGCGCTTGCACATTCCATGAAAAATGATGGGACGACGTGAGGACAAAGGAAGTCGATGCGACTGTTGTCGGTTTTGTTTGATAGATATTCACGACTCAGTGCAGAGTAAAATTTCTTTGACTGTTGAGTCAGCTACACACTAGGCCACGAACCGCAATCCTCTTCAAATGCCGTAGTATCGGTATCCGGCGACGACGCGGCTTGCAAATACCCATCCTCACTTCAATCATCGCTCTTACGCGCGACGTGGGATGCCATCTCCGCAACCGCAGCGTTTTGAGAGCAGGCCCCTCGTCCTTCATCGGCGGGGACCGACAACCACGTGAATCCACATCTCGTCATCAGCCAATCATTGCGTTGGAACAGAGCTTATCAGCATATCTCGCGTGAATGCTTTAGCAATCCATGCAGCTTTGCCAGAATATCCGCCTTAGCGAACCACTCTGCTGTAGAGATCTGAAGGTATCTGCGGTGAATAACGATCCGGTTCGGCCAGCTCCAGCTCCTCCGTGGATTTGGGTATGAGACTAGGTCTTCCACGATGAACAATTGTGTATCGTAGGTATTGGCAGGAAAATAATGCGCCCTCCTAGACTCGCTATATAGGCGAGGTAATGCCTTATTGCAATGGTACACCCAAAGCTTCTTACAATTGACGACCTCGTCATTTCATCCTTCTGCCAACGTCACTTCCCTGCAGCATCAATCGCAAAAGCATTGAAGTCACAAACAAAAAGCACTCCACGATTAAGCCAGCCTACGCTAGTGCGCGCAGTCCGTCCTCTTAGCCGATACAAGTCGGCTATCCTACTCAGTCACTGGTCGTTCAAATCCATATCTTCAGCCCGACTGCGGGATTGCCAGCCATCGACCTCATAACTCGCCAATCTTATCTATATTTATTTGCATCAGATATATTCTTATCTGGGGTTGAAGATCTTTTATAGGAGACAAGACGTGCATATCGAAGTAGTTCTAGTTGTGGGGCGAACACTTCGCGCAGATTATATTTAGGTTTCACCTCGCCTTGCGGGTGATATTCACAAAGATCTCTTCTATCCAAAGTAGCTATGGCGGAGCTAATCGGACTTGACCATGGACCTAAACGCACATGGGGTGAGAAGTTTAGGCGATTCAGAAAGGCTTTTACTACCAAGTACGATCCTATCTCCCATGGTCTAGGGACTCATGAGATCAAATATCTAACTTATATACAGAGAAGGCCTAATCGGTAAATACGACTATGCGTTTCTGTTCAAGCCTAACCTTCCATTCATGAAGAGGGAACGACGGGCGGCACCATTTTTTGGCCTACATGACAAAATGCCAGTCTTCCTTGCCCTTCTCCTTGGATTTCAACACGCGCTTGCTATGCTGGCTGGTGTCATTACCCCTCCGATTATTCTTGCGAATGCAGCGAACTTGACAAGGGGTCAACAGCGATACCTCGTTTCTACATCGCTGATTGTCTGCGGTATCCTATCCTCTATTCAGATCACTCGATTTCATGTCTGGAGGACACCGTACTACATCGGTACCGGCCTCATTTCTGTGGTTGGCACGAGTTTCGCCACAATTCCTGTAGCTACCGGTGCGCTGAGCCAAATGTACGCAACAGGTTATTGCCCCACGAGCGCCACAGGCCAAAAGCTTCCCTGTCCTGATGGGTATGGTGCCATCTTGGGTACCGCCGCTTGTTGCGCGCTCCTCGAAGTTGCTATGGCGTTCACATCTCCACGTATCCTTAAAAAGATCTTTCCACCACTCGTCACCGGACCCACTGTCATGCTCATCGGCGTCAAGCTCGTGCAATCCGGCTTCCAGAACTGGGCAGGTGGCTCAGGAGATTGTAAGAGCAGACCTACGTCTGGCCTCTTCCGTTTATGTCCCAATGTCAACGCACCGCATGCCTTGCCTTGGGGCTCTGCCGAATTCATCGGTCTGGGATTCTCAGTGTTCATCACCATCATTATCTGCGAGCGTTTCGGTGCCCCGATCATGAAGAGCACAGCCGTTGTCATAGGCTTACTTGTCGGCTGTATCATCTCCGGAAGCACTGGATACTTTGATCGCAGCACCATCGACTCTGCACCTGCTGTATCTTTCATCTGGGTTCACACATTCAAGCTCAGCGTTTACGGCCCCATAGTTCTACCTTTACTAGCCGTCTACATGGTGCTCGCCATGGAAGCTATCGGCGACATCACCGCCACCTGCGACGTGTCCAAGCTCGAAGTCGACGGCGACATGTACGACTCACGCATCCAAGGCGGAATCCTCGCTGATGGCCTCAACGGCATCATCGCAGCCCTTTGTACCATAACCCCAATGTCAACATTCGCCCAGAACAACGGCGTCATCGCCCTTACGCGGTGCGCGAACCGCAAAGCCGGATATGCATGCTGCTTCTGGTTGATCGTAATGGGCATATTTGCCAAGTTCGCTGCTGCCTTGGTTGCCATTCCATCAGCAGTGTTGGGCGGCATGACAACATTTCTCTTCTCCGCCGTCACAGTATCTGGTATCCGCATCATAAGCACAATACCTTTCACCCGACGCAACAGATTCATCTTAACAGCAGGGTTCACGCTCGGCTTTGGCGCAACAATGGTGCCTACATGGTTTGGTTTTGTCTTCACGTACAATGGCCCGAACCGCGCCTTGCTCGGCTTTTACAACGCCATTATCCTCATTTTGGAGACGGGCTTTGCTATTGTTGCGTTTGTTACCCTCGTATTGAATTTGCTGCTCCCCGAGGAGATTGAGGATGAGGAGATTCCGGAGTTGACTGCTAATGAGGTAGATGAGTCGGCGGATAGGGAGGAGTGGGCGAGGATAGGGGCTGGGAAGGGCGATGGGAGCGGGGAGGCCGGGAGGCCGAGTTCGGAGGTTGCGCATGCTGCTGGGAAGGCGGCTTAGGACTGGTTGCTGAATTTGATGATTATGATGATAAAATTTTGGTCACGTTGCATGTTGGTTCTTTGTCGATTGAAAAGTGCGAAAATTGGTCTCTCCAACACGGATGCCAGTTGTGTACAATACATGATACATTATTATACAATATGCTTTCTATAAAGTGTTAAATTAACCCTGTTCTGCCTTGCATTATTTTGATAAATACGTTTGAGTGTATTGGGTACAGTTTCTTGTCCCTTGTCTGAGGTCGAGGTCGACAAAGTATGAAGGAGCTGAAGTGATTCACCAATCACTACTTAGGATTATGGGTATGTGAATAACATGTAAGCGTTCTAAATTGTACTGGTTTCGTTCAGGGGAATTTTGAATTCTAAGCCAATCTAGCTCTATGAATTTAATATGGGTTTGAGTGTATGCTAGCATTAGAGTAGTTTTTACATGGTCTTTTCACTTGTACTATACCGCCATTTTGCACAAAACATTGCAAGTATAACGAAACCATTAAAAAGGCAGATGCTAAAATGTTTATGCATTCATTGAGTCAGCGAGCCTCCTATCCATGGCTAGCTTCGAGAGCCACATCATCCCCGTTCACCCTCCTCTGTCTCTTTCATTCTAAGCACCTAGACATCATACTTGGCCAATATCTCCTCTCCTAGTGCGACATACTTTTTGTCGGCATCCTGCGCACTTGTGCCATCATCGACAACATCCTTCCACTTGTTGTACTTGGCCTTGCCCTACATATCATCGGTCAATGTCCTGCTGGCCCAACAAACAATACGGTCGGGTGGAGTCGGGTAGTACGTACAGCAATATCGAACATGCCGGGCTTCTTTGCAGCAGCGTGGTCCTGGCCTTGTGCGACCTTGGCGTATGCGTAGAGCTGGTTGAGGAAGGAGATTAGCAGTGTGTTTTCAAGACCTTGTATGGCACAGCATAATTGCCAATCTATCTTGGAATTTGATGATTGGTGATATGGGGGGAAGGACATACGGTTAGTTGCTCATCGTTGCTTGGGCCCTGCTTGCCAGCGGCCTTGAGCTTCTCACCCATCTTGCTGATTGCTTCGTACGTTTGGGTGAATTCTGCGGAAGGCATTTTGAGTCTGAAAATATCAAATTAGGTAAAATTTAGATGATGATTGGGGGTGACTTTGTGTACCGGTTGTATGAGGTTGTAAATAGGTGTTGTTTTGGGTGAGAGCTCGGAAGCGATGATGGCGGGGTTGAGAAGCAGGTTGAGGTGGGGCACATGGGCAGTTGCGGATGACGTTGCTTCATTTCGGTCAGGTGCGAGGCTTGTAGGCGTGGGTATCAACATTACCCAGTTGTCTTGGCCCAGACTTTCTTCACATGTTGCCGAATGTTATAGGCTTCAAGCCTTGTGTATAATTTGAACGAATATCTGTCCTCAAATACTCCACGTATAAATCCGCTCAACGCCATCCGAAAAGAGACCACCCACCCGACGTATCAAAATGCTTAAGTCCTCTACATGAACCCGTGGGTATCTTTCCCAACTCGTGTCAAGAAATGCTCCTGAACATCCGGACTTGATAGTACGCTAGCTACGCCCACGATTCTGAAATGCAACAAATGAACTTACTAGGATGACAGCACAATATAGACTAGGCGAGGACACATGTTGCTTGATCATCTCAATGATGACCGTTGACCCCGTTCACCCCGTTGACACCATTCACCCCGTTGACTCCATTAACACCATTAACGCCGTTTGTTACTGGAGCCCCTTCGAGCTTCTTCCGATAGAGCTCACCACCACAGCTTCGCAAGCGCTCTGCAGCTTGCTCTGGCGTAATATCTCGTTGAGGTTCGGCAAGCATCTCATACCCGACTTGAAATTTACGAACAGTAGCACTGCGGAGTAATGGCGGGAAAAAATGTATATGAAAATGGCTGCACTCGATTTCCTCCGAAGTACCTGTAAGAGGGGCTTGATGTAAACCCATGCCTAGGTGATCGTGTTAGTCTAGTTTCGGTAACCGTTCGCCCGAAAGGACACTTACTGTACGGAAATTGTGTCTCGAAGAGATTGTCATACCGCCGTGTGACCTCCGCGATACACTCTGCTAATTGCGCGCGCTCCTCCTTGGAAAAATCGACTAGTGCTCGCTTGTGTTGCTTGCTGATAAGCAGAGTTTCAAATGGCCATACACCCCAGTACGGCACACCTGCCCAAAAGCCCTCGTTCTCAAAGACGGTGCGAGTTTTCTCCTTGGACTCTAGCTCGGCGTAATCGACGAGCATGTGCGCACCGCTTTGCTCATGTCGATACTTGATCAATTGTTGCAGTTCCATGACTGGCTCTTCAGGTAACGAAGTCGTAGTCCATATTTGGCCATGTGGATGTGGGTTTGAGCAACCCATGGTAGTTCCCTTGTTCTCAAAGATCTGCATGTACCGGTACTGCGCACTTGGTGGGGGTAATGTACCTTGGGGTAATTGCGGTATTGTTGTGGCAGCTGCAAGTTTCGCCAACACTGACTTTGGATCTAGATGCGCGGTATAAATATTGGTCCAGGTTTCGATAATGGGCACAATTTGAGCCGGCGTCATGTCGGCAAGTGTGAGATTGTGAGATGGGGAGAAACAAATGACATAGCACTTTCCGGTCACGGCTTCTGCGCGAAGCAACCGAGAAGCCAAAGATCCGTCTTTTGAATCCGGTCGATACTCTGCCTGGTCTTCCATGACGGCACTGTAGTCATTGACAAATACAAAAGTACGGTCGAACTTTGGGTTATGTTCACCATTTGCTCGAGTGTTTCCAGGACACAAATAGCACTAAGACGGATTAGCATGAGGATCCAACATGTGGAGACAATCGTACCTTGTCATCGTATTCTGGGAGTGAGGTCCTGGATGGCGATTCTTGTAGCCCCCTGTGACATGTTGGTATTTTTTTTACGAGATACTCTATTCAGACTCACTGCCAGGGTCGCTTTGTGCGGTGTGGTGATACTAGTATCCAACTTCCTCGCAACAAGTTGAAGCGCCTATGGGAGATGTCGTTTAGGACGGGGTCAGTCATTATGGAAATATTAGGGTGTAGACTCTTGTCCAAAGAGCGAGAAGTGAGCAATTTAAATATATACAGCAACTGAGGAGCACGTTGAGGTGGTTGGCCTCGTTGGAGGCTTTGCTGGGAGCTAAGTAGTGTTAAGAGAGTGACGGCCAACTAGTTGCGCTGCACGCTAACAATCAAGCTTCCCTGCTGTTCGGAACACTAACCGTAATGAGTACTACACCCTCCCATAGAGCACCCCGAAAGGACACCACACCAGAGCCTCACTGTTTCCACGATTCACACGATTGCCACTCCCGAACGGAGAATTAGCCCGCGCTCGTTTAAGCAGGGAAGACGACCATGGCCGCAATGATGCCGAGTGCCGCAACGGCTTCGGGCAATCCATACGACAGCGATGCAGTGGAGCGTGATTTGATTGACCCTGATGACGGTGCGTGACAACTAGGATGGTGGATGGATGGATGGATGGGTGAATTGGGTGGAGGAAGCATGCAAGCAAGCATGTACATTAGCTGACGACCCACAGCAACCCTCGATGACCTGGACGACCCTCTTCAGGGCGTCTCGGACCGCGCCCCGCTGACTGGAAATATTGGTTCGCGGTCAGGTGCAAACAACACTCAGTCGTACTTGACCTCAACCATCCCTGGCGAGGACCGCCGTGCGCCCACCAACACCATCGACGAGACGGTATGGGAAACCCTGTCACGCGACCTGATTGCGATATGGGAGAAGATGCGGCAGGTGCTGTATCCCAAGTACCTGCTGGGTGGCATGATGCAGCGCAGCGGTGGGGCAGCTGCAGCAGAGCGCGGTGAAGCAGACGGCTTTGGAGGTTCACTGAGGAACATGGCGGGCAGATGGCCAGATGCAGATGCCATACTGCAGGACAGCATGCCAGATGGGCTAAGAGACTGGGACCTCTGGGGTCCTCTCATCTTCTGTCTGTTGCTGAGTCTGTTTCTCTCTTGGAGCGCAGCAGGCAACCAGAAAGATTTAGTCTTCTCTGGTATCTTCGCCATGGTCTGGATAGGAGAGGCTGTTGTGACGATGCAGATCAAGCTGTTGGGAGGCAACATGTGCGTTCACAATGAGTGCAATCAACTAGCAGTCTTTGGCCCTCATGCTAACTTTTCCCCAGCGCCTTCTTCCAGTCTATTTCCATCATTGGCTACACACTATTTCCGCTCGTCATCGCCTCGCTGCTCAGCGCCTTGGGTATTCCTATCGTGGTCAAGGTGCCCGTCTACCTCGTCCTTATAGCCTGGTCCTTCGCAGCCGGGATAAGTATTATTGGAGGTTCAGGACTGGTCAAGAATCGCGTTGGAATCGCCGTATACCCTCTATTTGTTTTTTATATTGCGCTAGGCTGTCTTTGTTTCATTAGTTAGGTAGTTCAGGTACTGCAGTATGTCTGGTTAGGAGGTACCTAGGTAGTTATGTAAGATTGGCTGGAGTATTGGTAGACTAGGTTGAAGATTCCCCTGGCATGCAAAATATAGTTCTCAAAACTCAAAAAATGGGCAATTTCTATTTGGTCCCGAGCCACTCAGCGTTGGGTCTTGCATGTTTAATCTTGGAGTTGGGATATGTTTATTCGACGTGCATACGCCGCCTACCGCTGCACGTCTTACTATGCGCGCCATGTCTAAGTGGGATGGATGGAGGCTCGTCATTGGTCTTCGTGTGCCGACCTGGACAACGCACTCGTCCACGACTTTCAGAAGCGCTGACACTTGTGTGAGCCTCTGTCCATTCACCGCGCACACTGCACACAGTAACTTTCCCAGCTATCTCATCGACGCGTTTGTGCATCGACTTAGCAATTTCGGTTCCATCATCAGGGCGCGCGTTGGTGGGGACGGCGCAAATAGCACCAAAGCGCTTTGACCGATTCCGCCCAGCTTCAGCTTCTAATTAGTATCTACCCACCGCTAAACAAACTGCCCTGGACCAGACCGGACTTCTTAGACTCCCACCCAGTCCCTGAGACATTGTCACACCCGCCCTGCACAGTGACAGCCGCCCTCTTGTTATCACCGCCGTAACTCGCCACAAGCCTTGCGGAACAATAGCCTCCGTCATAGTTGCCTTTCACCGGTGTTGGCGGTAGCTATTGTTCCTATTCACCTGGTGCTATTCACTCCGAGCACACCTCGCCACTGAACCTTTGTTCTTCTCAACCCCCACCTCAACTCGACCACACACCCATTTACACACCTATACACACCCTCCAACATCAGACACACATACCACATCAAAACCCACCATGGCAGCCTCTTCAGAGCAGCAAGTCGCTCCTGCTACAACTACAGCTACTTCTCAAGCCCAGCCAGACGACATCACAAAGATGGGCCCCACCTCTCCCTCGCAGAGCGAAAAAAGCAGCGACAGCGAAGGCAGACCAGTTCGGGAGAAGCTCAAGGAAACTCGAATTGATGCGCAGGCCGCATCAGACCGCAAGTCATATTCAGACCAACCAATGAAAGACGTCCCCAACGGCACCGCCAACGCAGGGGAACTAAGTTCATCAGGGTCAGACAGTGACCGTGGCCGATTGCGAAGGAAGCGCAGCCGGGAAGACTTTGAAGATGATCACGAAGCAGAAAAGCAACCTGAGAAAAAGCAAGAAAAGGAGAAGGAGGGTCGGCACCATAGGCGCAAGAGGTCAAGAGACGTGAAAGATATTGAAAGCGGTCTTCCCCTCAAACCCTTAGCAGCCTCGGTAGAGAGGATCGAGGAAAACGATGGTGATGAACAAATGACTACCCCGAACAAACATACTGCGAAGGCTGTTCTGTCCGGCAAAGATTCAGAGACTGATACTAGCCCAAAAAATAAGCGCACACGCGACCAGGTAGAGGAAGACACTGCGGCTACCCGTGAGCCAGTGCCGAATGCTGTCGCAAACGGCAAGCCAGTCTCAAAGTCGGATGATGAGCGGAACTCAAAACGACCACGCGATAAGGCTGAAGATCAACCTGCCACTAAAGTAGCAGCAAAAGCAACGACTAAGGTTTGTTTAAGTACGCAATTGGTCATGGTTATCAATCTAACTCTCTTCTAGATACCATCTGGAAGCGGTTTCTCCAACACCTCAGCAGCGTCACCGTTCGCCTCCATGGCCTCGAAGCCCTCAGCATTCAAGGCCGCCGATAAACCACAGCAGCTTCCTCAAACTTCTGATGATAAATTTAAGGCATCTGGGTTTGGGGGTTTTTCTCAATCTGCTGCTTCTCCGTTTGGTGGACTCGCCGGTTCTGGTACAGCATCTCCTTTTGCGACGCCAACTAGTACCAAGCTGAGCTCCTTTGCCGGAAGCACAGCCACATCTACAGCGCCTACCAGCGGCTTTGGTGCTTTAGCAAACTCAAACAAATCTACTTTCGGCAGCAGTACATTTGGGGGGTCACTAGGAGGGGGATTTGGAGCTTTAAACGGAGCCAAGTCAAGTCTGTCGTCGTTCGAAACACCTTCAGATCTTACAATCAAAGGGCTCAAGTCCAAACCAACAGCTTTTGGTACGCCTGGTGAGGCAGACCGTGCTGAAGGGTCTGACGATGAAGATGGGGATGACGACGACTCAGATAAGGGCAGTGAAGAAAGGCAATCAAGTCAACCACTGCTTTCACAACAACGTACGTCTAGCAATTTGATTACCTTGTTATCGGCTAACATGATACTAGCACATGAAACCGGTGAAGAGGGCGAGACAACCGTTTGGACTGGCCGCGCAAAGCTCTACGTTATGGTTGGCGAGGTTTCAGCTCGAGCTTGGAAAGAGCGTGGTGTGGGAACATTCAAGTTCAACATAACCGACAACGAACCGAAGAAAGCTCGATTCGTTCTACGCGCAGACGGTACACACCGATTGTTACTCAATGCTGCTGTTACAAAGCAGCTTGTCTTTGGTGGTGACTCAAATGGTGAGAAACCTAAGGACGGACGGCTACTTTTTAATTCGGCGAATGCGGAAGGAGAGTTGGAGATGCATCTACTCAGGGTAAGTCACAACAGGTCTTGAATATATTAGGACCAATTACTAACAGTCAGTAGTTGAAATCCGAGCGTGCGGTTGAGCTCTGGGAAGAAGTGAACAAGATCCAGGAGTCGGAATTGTAGGACTTTTCCACCCAGAGGCTTGCAAGGCTAAAGATGGATTCCACACTTGAAGATTGAACTCAACTTGAGCATTCAGTCACACAAAACTCACGACATTCGATTCTCCAGTTATTAGCCCTGTGCTATTAACCATTGATATGGTACTTTTGTGCGACCATTTGTGAAAGACTTGTCTTTTTGACGATGAATGAGTGCACGAGAACACGTTGGGCTGGGTTGAACAAGCAGATAGATAAGCTGCATGCTGGTACAGTAGGTTGCGGTATGAAATAATTGGCGTGGTACCATTGAGCGTTTCAACATATAGACAAACCGTCATAGGCACACTCGCTCTACGAGCCAGAGGTAGAACCAACATCAAAAGAAGCCACAATTTATTTTTTCCACCATCTATTTTCACGTGCCCATCTCCGTCCGTCAGCTGTTACATACATGTTTTCTTTTCTTTATATATATGTACCACCCACCAAGAACTTCTCCTCAGCCCAAAGCCCTAACACTATAAACGCACCCTAAATTACCATTGACGACGCTTGTAGCCGTACACACGCCTTTGTCCTCCCGTCCTCCCCGTCTCCCGGGTCCGAGCAACCAATACCTCCCGATCGTTACGGTGCACTCGCTAACCACTTCGATTCATTGCATATCTCTACCCGTTCAACCTGAATAGCATTTTTCGGTGACCATCGGACTGGAAACCTCCATGCATCTCATTCGCCCCACAAAGTATACACTCGCTTATCTGTCTCACGCTCTGGACAAATTGTGCATATATGCTTATTTTCTGCACACTAGATATCTCCACTGCAAGTGACATCCATCCCACCCCACCCACCCTGGACAACGCCATGGTCGTGCACTTACCTAGCACAATATGTCATATGCGCACTTTGCTTGTTCCGCGCCCCGATCGTGGCGGGTCGGATAGATGGAAGAGGTTCGATTTTCGATCATGGCTGCATGAGGCATGCCGGCTTGTGATTGGTCCGTTTTGCACAATGTACGTCAGTGATTAGAACTTGTGGGTAGAACCAGGGTAGAAGGGTTACCCTTGTGGCGCCCAGACCTTAAGCCATGGTGAGCGATGCGCAGCAAAGTAATACGGTGCTGGGCTGGGTGCGATGTTTAGAATGGCGGTGCTAAATTGGTTGAATGGGTGTGTGCATTAGGTAGCCAGCGTGCCAGCATAACATAGCTATAAGGATGTGTTGTCTGCATGTTTTACATGTATATCTTACAATCTAACAAAATACCTCGCTTTTCGCGAATTAGACACCGACAGCTGTTTTTGGTACACATTTATGAATTTCCAATACTCTCTTGCATCGTTTGTACTGGTTATCGTGATCATTTGGCAAAAATTAGGTTTTGAGACGCCAGATTTGCTGACCAGTTACAGCACTCAGACCCGTTGAAGCCCAAAGTTTGACAACAAATCATCACAAGCGAATAGTGATGGCATGGTTTGCACTGTCATTACGTCCTCCGTGGTCGTCAGACTCTCAACCTATCCATACCCCCACTCTGCGAAAAGAAACAATGTATGCACCGAGAATACGTCAACGCCCAGCAGATGTGTATACCGTCCGCATTTTCGATCCCCGTTCGAGACCCCGTTTACTACGAGAACTAAAAGATGCGGTATCGTCATGTGGTGGCAAATTCATTGCTGAGTTGGTGGAAAATCGAGGGTTTATGTGAGTTTTCGAGACATAGCTGAAACACTATGTGTTGATGTGATATAGATTTTCGTTGCCGCCAAATACACCAAATCCGTGGACTAATTACCAACATGGTAAGCTCCTCGAAGAAGGGTGTATTCATGTGACGAAAGTAGAACGGGAGGCAGACAGTACAGACAACCGACAGAGATATGAGCAGTGTGAGAGTGTGAAAAGTAGTGACGACGAAGAGGATAGTGTGAGCATGGAAGAGAATGTGGATGATCATCCGAAGTTGAAGATGCAATGGACGTGGACTGAGTTGAAAAAATAGATTAAAATGTGGCCATTAGAATCATACTAGATAGGGGTAATGTTGTACGATCACAGTCAAGGCCATTATGACCTGCGGCTATTGGTTATCGTTTTCATCACTCTTCTCTTCTCACGAAACTTGTATTTTAAACGATTTTTGTATCGTTTTGCGGTATTACTGCTTCTTTGCATCCCTTTCTGCTTTTCTCAATGCACGCCTTCGAATATCTTCATGCATGCCCCTATTGACTTTGACGACGATGGGTGACCTTTCACCCAAGAATCTTGATAGAAACCATTGCATAATTCCGTGGCTCCAGTATGGCGTACTAGTAAAGGCAACATTTTGAGCACCTCCAGACCTGCCCAGCTTATTTAAGGTGGCCTTGACAAATTGCTTTGGATTGGGAACGAGAGCAGATGGCTTTCGGATCTTGGACATGGCAGTTGTGATGAGATGTGACTGAACACATTGAACGTGTACACCATGCGGCTGGAGCTCAGATCCGAGTGCTGATGACCACTGCTGAAGAAAAGCTTTGCTGCCAGAGTAGGTTGCAAGAAGAGGAGTAGGGAAGAATCCGCCAAAGGATGCCATAGTCAAAACAAGGCCACGTTTACGGGAGATCATGCCAGGAGTAAGGAGCTGCGTTACACGCAACGTAGCCATGCAATTGATCATAATGATGTCGGTCATCTCCTGTTTCGGAGTCTCAACAAACGGAACTGGAATGTTGTGGCTCAGTCCAACATTATTGATCAAGATGCTGACATCTAGACCGTCCGTAAGCTTCTTCAAGCTGTTGTAGTCTGAGTCCTTGTTCTGTGCGAAGTCCATAGCCAGAGTTTTAGTTGAGATCTTGGGACCATATTTTGAGGAGATGTCTGCAGCGAGCGAATCAAGCTTTGACTGAGTGCGGGATACAAGAATGAGGTTGTAGCCTTCAGCGGCAAGGGAAAGGGCGAATTCCTTGCCAATGCCATCAGAAGCACCGGTGATGAGCGCCCAGGTGCCGCTAGGGCCAAAGGTGCTAAGCTAATATGATGTTAGTAGGGAGTCAGAAATAAGAGTGATGATTGAACTTACGGATTTACCTGGAAGCACGAATAAGCTCAATAGAACCCTGATGGTGCTGATAACAGGTGCAGCAAAGGCAGCAACACCTGCAAGCAAAAAACCATAGACGGCAGTTTGGATGATTGGATTGCTCGCATCGATGCGAACACCGAATGGCTCGGTAATACTCGACATGATGGAGTTGAGAAAAGAGGATGAGCGGAAGAGCAACAATCTCCTTTCAAGAGCTAAATGTATACCAACAACTCAACACTGTTCTGCCATGTCCCTGACCGAGGGCCGATTGGTTGATCTTGGCGGTGTCGGCCGGAGAAACTACGATGCCGATGGTTAGTGCGGCGTAAGCGAGCTCTGCACCATCGCAATCCGATTTTCGACGCAGACGACCATCGACAACAATCACACGACCGCAACCATGGCTACCGAGCTCACGTATGTTCTGCGCTGCAACAAAACCCTCCAACAATTGCTGATTGCGAAATAGTGTCCAGTCGGAGCGCGCTTACCAGAAGCAGGTACTGCTTGTCTACCCACCGCCATGATAATCTTCAACGATACTAATGCGACGCGATAGCCTCACATCTTCTTGAACCACAAGGTCGGTGGACCGCGCAAGAACACCCGCACCAGGAGATGGCATAAGGAGGTCGGTCTGGGCTTCCGTACGCCCAAGAATGCCATTGAGGGCACCTACATCGACAAGAAGTGTCCATTTACCGGCATGGTCTCGATCCGCGGTCGTATCCTCACTGGTACCGTCATGTCTACCAAGATGCACCGTATGTTTTTTCCCCATATTCTTCGAAGGCGGCCCACATGGCGCTGGACAGGGAGTAAGGATATTGGTCTTGGCAACATATACTGATACAGTGCAGGTACCTTGGTCATCCGCCGTGAATACCTTCACTTCATTCCCAAGTACTCCCGTTACGAGAAGCGCCACAAGAACCTCGCCGCACACGTTTCCCCCGCCTTCCGTGTTGAGCCCGGCGACCAGGTCGTCGTTGGCCAGTGCAGGCCTCTTTCTAAGACTGTCCGTTTCAACGTCCTCCGTGTCCTCCCCCGAAGCGGAAAGGCCGCCAAGCAGTTCTCCAAGTTCTAAGCGTATGGGATGGAGTAACGGGTTATGATGAGGACAATGGAGAAGCGTGGCCGGGACCAAGTGCAAATGGTTTTCAATGTGGTCAAAATTCTGCATCAGGGTTGAGGATTTCGGAGTCCAATGGGCCATGTATGTTTTCCAGCTATGATCAATGAAAGTCCTCGGAAGGTCAAAACGCCGCCGAGGCAGGTCAAAAAGTACAGCTTGTCTACTACCGCTGATTGACGTGACTTGGTATGAAATGGACGTGACATAGCTAACAATACCGAATCAGCGTTCATCTCCCCTGACCAAAATGGGAGCATACTCGGTCTTACAATTAGTTCATTATAATGCGTGACCGCCGTATCTAGATGGTTCACAGCATTCCATGAGCACCCTTCGCTGCATCCTGGTCGTATTGATATCACCTCCGCCTTAGGGAGAGACATACGCATCCCACTGCATAAACATCCACAACAACGTCCCCGTACTAACAAACACTGGCCCTGCAAGCGGCATTCCCCACCTAGTTGTCTTATACACCGTCCACTCTGACGTGAAATGCACAAAGGCAACCACATACGCCCACATAGCCAATTGATACCTAAGTAACAATTAGTCTCTGCATCCCAGTAGCTACTACCAGAAATCCTATCTACTTACATCTGAGGATTTGTGATATGATACGCCGCATACAACCGAATTACTGATGCCAAAAACGTCCATGTTCCAAACGTCCGACTGCTCAACGCCGTGACGTGCTTGGGTGTTGTGGGTGGTGGATCAATAGGTGTAGGGTTGTAGACACGCGATGTGAACTTTAGCGTTGAGTACGCTTGGACCGAGTTTCCGACCGAGACCAGAGAAGTCTGGAAGATGTAGTGTTAGTCGGTGGCTGAGGTGCGAGGGTTCGGGATATGGGTCAGGGGTTGTACTTACGAAGAGGAGCCATTGTGGCAAGAAGCCCGGAGTCTGGGGGAGAAAGGATAGGAGTGCTGATGCCATTTTTGTGATTGGGTTTGCAGAGAGAAAGATGAGACTTAGGGAGTTGCGTTGTGGTAACACGACGCCGGGGGGAGTTCGCGGAATTGTGATGGTGGTAGAGCAAATGATATGGTCCGTGCTATACCGTTGGGCAACTTTCTGGTCTGACGACAAACATCAACATCCAATAATCGTAACAAATGCTGGGCATGCTGTCCCTAAGAATATAATATATTGTTATTTTTTTGTGTAGGTCGGAAGATTGGCTTGACAGTTGCTGCGTTGTCAACGTAGTGCTACATTCAAGCTGTCATTAATGCCTTCAAGAACTTTTTTTCAAAGCTCCATCTCTAATTTTATTGCCTCTAAAATTAAATAGTAAAGTACTAGGTTATCGGGATTTGCAGCGTTAAGGGAAAATTTCAAGTTTAATCTCATACTACAAAAACAGCAATGGCCGCACCCAGACCAACCACAATTGGTGCTGCAGTCCTCAAGGGCATTGCAGCGCCAGTAGATCCAGAGACAGATGCGGATACGGAAACAGATCTGGAAGCAGCAGTTGGTGTTGCGAGAGAGTTACTCGCACTCGCTCCTTGCGTGGCACTCAACTTTTCCTCTCCGGCCGTGATGATAACCTGATATGTCGCAATTTGCACCGTCGCGGTTTCTACAAGACCTGTTTTGGGTAGATAACTACCATCACTACAATAACTTGGGTCTGGTTTGGTTGGAGCTACCTCAATCACTGTTTGTACAGTGGTTCCCATACCTCCTGGGGATGTTCCACCTTCGCTCAATGTATACAAGTTGGTTCTGAGAACTGTGCGAAGCGTTTCTGAAGATATGCTCCGGCGCAGGGTCTTTGGACATCCTATTATCTGTGCCATTTCAAGTCCATAAGAGGCTGTGCAAATTGAACCACGGTCGGATGAAGCAGTTGCTACATTGCATTGCAACTCGAAGGCATATTTGTCGGTGAATGTTGCGCTACCAGTCCTGGTAGATGTAGGTACTCTAACTACGAACATTGTTGGTCCGACTGTGACGGTTTGATTCCAAATTTCAGGAAAAGGAAGTGCCTTCCAGTCGGTGCCGTTTTGATAACTGATTACCATTGTAGTCTGTCCGTCCGACGCACCGATGACAGAGCCATAAAATCCAACCTGGGTACCGAAGGTCGATCTGAGGAAAGGCATTGAGGTTGTGATGTGGGCCGTAACGGCTCCTACGAAGAGGAGGGTTGAGAGAGTAGAAAGCATGGCTATGATGTAGGTCAAAGTGGTTGCAATACAAGGTAGAGTATGTGATAATCTTGCGCGCCAAAATCTAGTGCCATGGCACACCACGAAGGTATATATGCTTGGCCTTCTCACATAGATATCCAATAATGTGGCGCAGCACCTTGTTTACACACCTGAGTAACCTTGAGTATGCCTAAGCATAACTTGCTTGACTGATGTTGTTTATTGCCTCGCTCAAGATGGCAAGGCGTGATGTAAGCCCTAGCCGAAGGATTTATGTTATCAGAATCTCGTATTGGCCCTGGAGATGTGAAAAGTTTCTCTTATTTAGGCAGAACTGTTCAAAATCTTCTTTCCAAATGTACTGTACAATAATTTGATTACACCACGCTATGACGTTCAGCCTGTAGGTTTCCAGGGGGTTCATTATAGTGACTGCCGCTCTTGCAAAGTCAATAGTTGATATCTGCAAGAGCATGGGTGTTTGGACTAGGGGCCTCGCCACAATCGTCGCAATGTGGACCTGCGTACAAAATTATGTCTGGTGATAAGCTTTTCTCGAAATACGAGGGTAAATACGAGCACAGCCACCTATTTTACAGCGCTAAAAGTCAACCGTTATTCTTTGGCAACAAATTTTCTCCTGAAGTTGTGTGTAAGGCGTACTGAAGTTTGTTGGTAGAGGCTTGACACGTCGCCAATATTAAAGGGTATAACGGACTAATCCGGGGCTGGTCTCCAGTGCGTTTCTGATATCCTTGCATAGCCTGTTAAGCACTTTTATTTGAAATATGACAGAGCGATTTGGGTGGGTATAACAAGAAAGTTAGTGTAAAACTTGGAAGGAATTAAGCTTTTAAAGTGGGTATATCAAAAAGACAGCTTCCTAAACTGTAGCTTAATTACTTAGGGATCCCTGCATGTTCTACTAGACATAGAGACTCACGATTTACTATGCAAAACTTGGCTGTCGATGACTAAACAGGAGCCTTATGTGCGGTTTAGCGCTCCTGCAGTATAGAGGTGGTAACAAGTCGGGGAGGGTTAGAAAGTCGGGAGGGTTTCTAGCGCGGTACGGGTACAATTCCCAGCATTTAGAGTTACTAAGCCCTTATAGATACTCTCAGTATCAAACAATACTAGGTCATTACGTCAGCTATCATTGCTACTAACCATTTAGCAGACGTCCTACCCTGACACAACCTAAAAGTTCCAAGGTTCCTTAGGAACTGTACAAACACCAAAAATGGCGGGATTTCGTTCTCATCCTATTGCTAAATTCAGAAGTCCTGATACCAATATATCGTTTCTACACTTCAATCCATGGATCTTTGCATCCCTTATTGCATTATATGTTCAAACCCACACTACTTATGACACCTCTCAGTTAGTTGGAGTCAATTCAAAAGCCTGTACCTCGGGGTAGTTCAAGGCAGACCGCATACAATATGGAATTTAGTAGTCTACTAGACCGCTAAATAGGCAACAGCCTTTAGCGTAGCCGCTCGTTTGCAGCTCATCTCACCAATCAAACAGAGGCTGGCCACGCTCTGCGGCACCCCGCAGCATTTAACCTCACTACACGAACACTTCTCCTGCATCTCTAAACTCTCAGCCCCGGACAAGTGAATGTAAACGAACAATGTAAGCACTCCTGACGTTTCTACTACACAACATCAGCCTTTGTGTACTAACCATCAAATTATAGGGCACACCAAGTCAATACCAAGGCTAAGGACTGTGTTAATAGCAAGAGTAAACGAAGCGCAGACCAAGAACACGTGAAGACTTCACGTAAGCGGCAAAAAATTACCTTAGCATCTCCCCAAGAGGACAAGTCATCTGAAACTCAACGTCAAGATCAAATCTTCCGATTCATGGATTTACCTGGAGGTAGTTAACCCAACTTGCGTACCCATTACCCAACTTAACAACTCTTGAAACTAAACCATTTTCAGAACTTCGCAACCAAGTCTACGAGCACGCGATAAACCAAACATACCGCTACTTTCCACCCATTTCCCCCAACTCAAGGCCCAGGCCCAGACGCGGCCGCTCCAAGGGAGCACCTGAAGCCGTCTTATCGACCGACGACCAACTTCTTCCCATCCCTTTCCTGAGCCTCGCCCAAACCTGTTCGCAGCTACGCTCAGAATTCCGCCCAGCCTGGTTATCCACTCACAAGATCCCAATGTACACTCTTGACCGATATCTCAAAGCGTTTTTCCCAGCCCCAGACCCACGCGCCTCCCTCGAAGCGCAGCGGCGCATGGCAACGCAGTATTCCGATTCCGGGTCCCTCCGTCTCTGGATTCGAATGTCTGAACTCTCGGACACCGATATCATGGGCTTACTTAGGCATGTAACACGCTTTCCCAAGTTGACGATTACGTGTGAGGCGCATCCTCACACGATGCCTGTTCAGTGGCTTGGAGCGTTGCAGGGCATTATCAGGAATAAAAATGATGTGTGGGTGAAGGCTATTGTGCAGAAACATATTAGTCAAGTGAGGGTGAAGATGGTTAACAATGCAGGGCGTCCGGTTCGAATTGTGATGAAGGAACGGTATGCACCACAGTGGATGAGGCCGCTGATTGCTCCCGATAGCCTTATTCCGGAGGGTTATGTGGCGAGTCTGGGATTGGGTGAGGTAGCGATGGAATGGCGGGTTTCGTTCGGCGTCGACTATTCCTGAGGGGAAGGCCTTGGATGGGAATGAGATGATGTTGAAAAAAATTGGATATGTCAATCAAATGCGGTTTGCGATATGGGTACAGTTCTTTTGTTTTTATGGAGATGTACGCAATCTCTGTAATGGATACCATGGATTGGACACGGCCCTATGAGGAGCGATGTGTTGTCCATTAGTTTCAGGAATTGGATTTGACAAAAGGTAGGATTGAGGCAGATAGCTGCTGAAAAGTGTTTCATTGTCATTCATGGCCGGATCGGCGACGGCATGTAATAGCCCAGGATTTCATTATATATTTTTGACCTCCGCCCAGGTAGTCAAAATGTGGTTATTCTCAAAAGATTGTGTTGTAACAAGCGAAGGGTATATCCCAAATCCATTAACGCCTATGCCTTATCAAGCATCGTGCTTAAAAGCATATCCTGAGGCAGCAACGCCGAATGAGTGCACTGCCATGTGCAACGATGGCAATGGAATGGCTAAGAAAAGCGCGGAAAGCAATCGGACTGGTCCATCCCTTCGTCATGGTAATTGCCACCATCTTCATACTCATCCTCAATCTCGAATTTGGAGCCCAGCGCCTCTTTTGCTTCACGTAGCATAGCGCTCATCTGCGAACTCATCCTGCGCATTCTGGCATCTTCTTCCATCTCTTCGCGGCGCACTTTGTTAATTAGACGCTGGCTCTCTTTCGGCAAGGGACTGGCTGGTTTCTTCGCCTTGTCGTCGGTCGTGGCAGGCGAGCCAAAGTTGATGCGGTTATGTGACCGCTGTCTGCCGTGGGGTGAAGATAGTGCTTTCGAACTCCCATGAATTGAGCGTCTGTCCATTGTCGAGCGTCGAGATACTGGGATCAGGGAAGGTCGCTTTATAGATGGTGTAGTCATGTTCGCTCTCGAGGATGGTCGTGGTATTTGAGATGGTGATATCGGCTGGTGGGGGACTCTCCGCTCTGACAGTCGTGGTGTTGATGGGCGTGATTCTGTTTCTCCATTATCGCCAACTACAACCCAGTTGTCTGCTGTACGTAGGCGTTTCGTCATTCTTGGGCGCCCACAGTTTTCATTTTCGATAGATTCCACTGACTTTACTCCATAGTCGTCCTGTGGAAAGCCCCCTGGCGTTGTTTGTTGGACTGGGCTTGCCACTTGGTGTAGGAATAGATGATCTTGGAACCCAAGACGTGCGGCAATTTCTTCGTGTGAATCTATTGTGAACCTCTGGCCACCTCCTGCTTGAAATCCCCGAAAAGGTACTGTGCAAAAGTGGAATAGTTTGCCTGCAACTCCACCAACGAGACCGAGAATCGACCAGGATTTGACTTCGTTTGGCAGTGCCTCAGGCCTATTCACTGCCAGACGGTTTGCGCCCGTATGTGGTGTGGGAGGAACTGACCACTGACCGCGCTGATTCTGAAGCTGGAAGTAGTCGTCATAATCGCCTGTCTGTCTCCGGAAAGGGTGCGATCTCTCCATACCTCCATCAGCAAGCTGGTAGCGGTCGTGCGCAAGTGGCGGAGGACTCTTTGTATCAGTGAAGCGAGAGAATCCGGGAGAATTATTGTTCCATTCGCTTGTGGTGAGACGCTGAGAGGTGAAGCCGCCTCGGGAGCGTTTCCGGGTCTCGTGGGCACCTGGATCCATCACCTGGCAGTCGGAGGTTTCAGTCGCAAACGAGAAGCGAGGAGTTGCATCGACATAAAACTCTCTAGAGGTGGTTTGCGCATGCGATGGCGACGGCGCATATATTCCTGGCATATCTCTTGGGTATTGTGAAGGGCTGGCCATGTGGAGAGGTAGCTCAAAGGCTGCCTTCGGGTTTGGTAGGGGACACTAGCGTATGCTGATGTCAGGACATAAACTTGAACTACACCAGTTCTCTGGAGCTTCAGGGGCTTAGAAAGTCCCAAGTTAGGGACACCAAGTTAAAGATGCATAACGAGGGGTAGCGCACATTCAGGAGTGTGGATTAGGTGGGGACGTTCGATGAGGAAAGGGCTCCCGCTTTGTTTGTGTTTTGGAGCGTTGCTGGGGTCCCGGGTTACATAAGCACCTTTATCTTCACTGATCACTGCATACTTCACTTTGTTCACTTATTCCATCGGAGAAGCCAGGAAATTATGCCACCTTCTCGTTTGAAAATGAAGACAACCTGCCCCTCTTTCATAAAGTTACACAGACCGTATACATTCTTCTAATTATCTTAGATAACATTAGGGTAAAGCATGTTGAGAGAACACAGGCCTCGTTGTACTTAGTACATGAATTGTAAAGATGATGATATACCAGGTCTACGCCAGACACCAGACACATATTCCCTGCAGTTTGGATATCCCATAATGTCAACGCCATTGAATAACACCTCCAATCCTACCCTCGCGCAATCCAGCCGCTATGCACAAAGAATTCAAACAGCTGCGACGTCTTGGACACATCAATCTTACACATTTCTCGGGCCGTTTTCTTCTTTAGGGTCCCGCCGTTATTGAGCGCGGCTCGCACCATCATTTCCTTGAGCGCAATGTACGATTTCGGCAAAAGGCGAAGTACTTTACAGATTTCAACCTCTTCTTTAGTGAGGAGTTGAAGGTCGGACTGGGATTCTTTGCCGAACTTTAGTGGTACGGTATTGGGTAGTTGTTTTGGCACAAATTTGGTCTTGGTGTGTTGGAGCGTTGAGATGCCGTTAGTTCCGTTAACGCCATTGGCTGTGTGATCCGGAGTCGATGTTACGAGCCCACTCTTTTCTTTGATATGTAGGGGCAATTCGGGATTGAGCAATGCTGTTGCAGCAGACGGTTGCTCAAAGGGCGGCGTAGGCTTGCCAATTCTACTAGAAGCAAGGCGATCAAATTGGCCTAGTGGCGGTCCTCTCGACTGGCGCTGCTGCTTCTCTGTCTCATACTTGTCGCCAGCCTTCAGACTTGTGATCTGCATGTTTCTCCATTCCTGTAATTGTGAAATGGCTTGCCGAAGGTTGTGCTCATATTCCAATCCTTTACAAAATACCTCGAAATCTTTGTGTTGCATCATCCTGGCGAAGGGTTTGGCCTTGTTCATGAGGTCTTTCTCTTCCTTGGTCCGCTTTTTGTCTGCTAGTTGGTTTTTTCTATACTCCAAAAGTTCATGCTCAAAGATAATCTTCTTGCGTTCGACTCGAGCATCTAGTCGTGAATTGTAAATTTCCATGATAGTCATCTTTAATTCCATCTCTGGTTCCATCTCGCCAGTTCGGGGATTGATGCCATCGCCGGGCTCAAACTGCATGTGCTGTACTGCCTCTTCCGCTTCATTAAAGTACTCAGTCTCGAATTCTAGGCGTCCAGGCATATATCCCTGCACTTCGTGACATGATGGTATGCTTGCGGTTGGCTTCTGCTTGGGTGTGGCTGGCTCTGCTTTGGCAGCATCTGCCTTCCGAGTCTCTATCCTCCGCTTCTTTTGTGCCTGGAACTGGTCACGAGGTATCCGGTCGCTGAGTTCAGTGTCATCTCGACTGCAGTGCTCTGGGAGTGGAAAGCACGAACTTCTGATGTAGGTGGTGATGTAGTGCTCGCGGACCTCATCTTTTTCGCGGAAGCCGCCAATGTGGTCTGCAATATCTGCCCATGACCCTAGACCATACGTCTCTGCTCCTTCCAACAGTGCTAGCTCTTCGTCGGCACCCCAGTCATCGGTGTATATTGGTATTGAATGCTGTTCTATGACTTGGAAGGCGTGTGTTGCAGGCTGATGGTCGCGCGAAGACTTGCCATCTGAGAAGCATGGCACACAGAGATCATATTCGTGACAAGTGTCTTCAGCGCAACGTATACGGACCTATATGGCATATATGAATAGTGGAACAGGCAGGTGGGGCTAGATATCGACTTACGGTAGATGTGATATCAGACGAACACACGTCGCAGACATATTTGATACCGCCCTCAGTACCCCGCGTACCGGTCTTCTTCTTGATCACGCCCATGCTGCCCCTCTATAGGGATAGGGTGCAAGGCGTGCAGGTGAATGAAAGACGGTGGTAGGAGCAAGAGTGTGAGACTGAGACAATGGAAAGATGGCTGTGCGGCGGCGCGCAGGTCGTCGGTTGGCTCGGTACCACGAGAAGTGGGGAGGGGGGTAAAGTGTATGAGGCCGATGTCGCGTCAAGGAGACGTGTTGACGATGGTGATGTTGAGAGTGATGCGATGCTGTTACAGTAGGGGGAAGTTGTAGCCGAGGCCGATGGCAAGGCGTCAATAGGTAGGTAAGTACCTGGACAGGTAGGTTGGTTACGTAGGTACACGGTCAATCAGCAACCAGCAATCAGCAATCAACGCTTGAATACCTAGACGTACGAGGCACCAACAAGCATCAAAGCCATAGCGCATTCACTCGTGGGGCTCCAAACACGCTGGAAATGATGAGTGTCGGAATAGCGAGCCTGTGCGGGCTGATCCATCGTCTCAATGGTCACCGCCGAGATTAAGGCTGAACCCCTCCCCTCAAACGTGAGACCCTGCCCTTCCTGGTCTTGACCTGATTCCTGTCCAGTTCCACGGTGAATAAGAACATAAGGGCTTGGGCAGGCGAGCTAGCATTGCCACCCAAACCTGACTTAACCCTTCTCACCGTCTTTCTCCCTGCCTCACCTCTTCCCAGATTCCTCGCCCACCACTGTCTTTGTCGTTCTATCTGGCTGCAACCTTAACTCGGGCTCTCCTCCGCCGCTTTCCCGCAGTCTCCACCTGTGAACCTTTGGGTCTGCTTCCTGCATCTAACCACTGTTGAGCCGCCGCGGTCATGTCTTGGAAGCTAACTAAGAGTATGTATTGACTTGCTTTGCTGTAGCCAATTTGCCTCTCCTTGTCATCTGACACTTTGTCGCAGAGCTCAAGGAGACACATCTGGCTCCGCTCGCCAACACCTTCAGTCGCTCGTCGTCCACTTCCACCATAGTCGATGACAAGTCCAGTAAGCCGGGAAGCTCTGGCAGCAGCGCTACTACCCTTGTAGATGCCAAAGACGCAAATGGCGATGGTATGCTCCCTCTAATTACATTTGCATTCTAACAATACAGTTGCTGACTCTGCGCAGTCACCACTGATGCCAGCGCAGCCCCGCCTCCCCCGCCCCTCCGCCCTGGTATCCTTATAGTCACACTCCACGAAGGCAAAGGCTTCTCTTTACCGCCAGGCGCTGAGCAAGCATTCAGCTCTGGACACCACCAAAGCTCACTCTCACAAGGCGGTGGCTTCTCCGTCGCAGGATCAGTACGGCCGGGATCATCATCAAGGAATCAGGTTGTGGGCTCGTATGCGAACCGACCACAATCTGCCGCGGGCAGCATCAACGCCGCACCTACCATTCATGGTCGTTACTCCTCAAAGCACCTGCCATATGCTCTCGTAGACTTCGATAAACAGCAAGTCTTTATCAATGCCGTTTCGGGTACTCCTGAGAACCCACTTTGGGCCGGAGGCAACACACAGTACAAGTTCGATGTGTCGCGAGTAACTGAACTCAGTGTATCGCTCTACATTCGCAATCCTTCAGCGCCTCCCAATGCTGGCCGCAGTGAGGACATTTTCATTGGAACCTTGAAGATCAACCCACGGTTCGAGGAGGCTCGACAAGATGCTAAGCCCAAAGGAGACTCGGCAGCAGGCCAAGCAGGCGCTGAATGGGTCAAGGTCATGTTCGGCAGTGGCGAAATGAGGATTGGTGTCAATTTTGTCGAGAACCGTCAAGACCGATTGTCCATTGACGAATTTGAGCTACTCAAAGTCGTTGGTAAGGGTAGCTTTGGCAAAGTCATGCAGGTGCTGTAAGTACTACAAGGCTTCTACCGGATCTAATTGAATACTTACAGCTTCTAGAAAGAAGGACACACACCGAATCTACGCTCTCAAGACGATCCGTAAAGCCCACATCATTTCTCGATCAGAAGTAGCACATACTCTCGCAGAGCGCTCGGTGCTTGCTCAGATCAACAATCCCTTCATCGTTCCCCTCAAATTCTCCTTCCAGTCACCTGAGAAGCTCTACCTCGTACTAGCCTTTGTCAATGGTGGCGAGCTATTCCACCACCTTCAAAAGGAGCAGCGATTCGACATTAATCGTGCCCGTTTTTACGCTGCTGAACTTCTATGTGCTTTGGAGTGCTTACATGGATTCAATGTCATTTACCGAGACTTGAAACCGGAGAATATCCTTCTTGACTACACTGGGCACATTGCGCTCTGCGATTTCGGTCTCTGCAAGCTGGACATGAAGGACGAAGACCGCACAAATAGTGAGTACTAGGTCAGCACGCATGTACAGAGATGCGCTAATATTTTCCAGCATTCTGCGGTACACCGGAATATCTTGCACCTGAGCTCCTTACTGGCGCAGGTTACACAAAGTCGGTTGATTGGTGGACTCTCGGTGTTCTACTCTACGAGATGTTGACTGGATTACCACCTTTCTATGACGAGAACACCAACGACATGTATCGCAAGATCCTTACAGAGCCACTTCACTTCCCTGGCCCGGAGGTTGTCCCCCCAGCTGCGCGAGATTTGTTGACTCGATTGCTCGATCGAAATGCCGAGAAACGGTTAGGAGCCAAGGGTGCAGCAGAGATTAAAGCACATTACTTCTTCCACAGTATCGATTGGCGCAAGCTGCTCGAGAGGAAGTACGAGCCCAGTTTCAAGCCTAATGTGGTATGTAGAATCTCTTCAAGTGCGCATTTTCGAAGCTAACATATCCAGGTTGACGCCAAGGACACGGCCAACTTCGACCGCGAATTCACCTCAGAGGCGCCAACAGATTCATTTGTCGATGGACCGGTGCTGTCCCAAACCATGCAGCAACAGTTCGCGGGATGGTCCTACAACCGGCCAGTCGCTGGACTCGGCGACGCAGGAGGGTCTGTAAAAGACCCATCATTTGAGGGTGTGACAGAGAGATAGAATGTCATCTGAACTCAACCTTCCGGCCTCGGAGAAGGGCGATTGGTCTGGAGCTCGTCCCTCCACATTGAGATTGACGCAACATCAAATCAACACCCAGTGGTTGTGGACCCGTAGATAGAAGATTTTGTCATTGGTGGAATCTCTCAGCGTATTCTCATATTTTCTAGTTTGGCGGTCTGGAACTCGGGCATCGGCGCTCTAGGTAGCATTTGTGAGAAAAGAGAAGCCCAGAATAGGCAATCCAAGACGATATCCCACTCACGAAGAGCCTCCACCTGCATTGACATGGAGACAGCACGCATATCCGCGGCAGGCACCAAGGTTTTATTAGTGAGCGTTACAAACCAACCAGAGACGCCACTGGCACGCGTGGTGCGGGAGTTGCCCCTCCTTTTCCCAACCAAGCTCTGACGCAACGCGGGGCCGCGCTTTCCCAACTCCACGAGACTTTCCAGAGATAAACTCATCCCACTTGACTCACTTTTTCTTCTAGTGAACCCAATTCAAATATTTTTCCCTCTTCAATTGAAAGATTGCCAATTGACTGTACGGATTTTGGACTCCTCCAACTCTCCCCTTCAGTACATTCCGCCTGACCCACTTTAGTAGCACAATATGCCCGGCTTCGCGCAAGCTTCTGATCTATCTGCCTGGTCGGCTCTTCAGGACCACCATCAGAAGCTCGGAAAAGACATTGTCTTGAAGGAGTACTTCAAGAAGGATCCTCAGGTAAGTGGCTCTTAATGCCGATGTGAGCTTAGCTCAGCCAGTGCAGCGATTCGAGAAGTTCAGCCACACTTTCAAGAACGAGGCCGATGGCTCAGAAACCTTGTTCGACTTCTCCAAGAACTTCATTACCGATGAGACATTGAAGCTCTTGATCGAGCTTGCCAAAGAGGCGGGCCTCGAGAAGCTTCGGGATGACATGTTTGCAGGGGAGAAGATCAATTTCACCGAGAAGCGCGCCGTCTACCATGTCGCCCTTCGCAACACATCCAATCAGGCCATGAAGGTGGATGGCGAGAGCGTCGTGGAGGGTGTAAATGAGGTGCTCGAACACATGAAGGAGTTCAGCAACCAAGTACGCAGTGGCGAATGGAAGGGCTACACTGGCAAGAAAATCGAGACGATTGTCAACATTGGTATCGGCGGCTCTGACCTGTATGTGGTATTCTACAGTTTGGACAATCTTAAGCAAAACTAACATACCCCAGTGGCCCTGTGATGGTATCTGAGGCGCTCAAGGCTTATGCCGACCGCTCACTCAAGGTCCACTTTGTTTCCAACATTGACGGTACGCACATCGCAGAGGCTCTGAAGGAATCTAACCCTGAGACAACTCTCTTCCTAATTGCTTCCAAGACCTTCACAACCGCTGAGACTGTGACCAATGCCAACTCTGCAAAGACATGGTTCTTGAAGAGTGCTAAGCAGGAGGATATTGCCAAGCACTTTGTCGCTCTATCAACCAACGAGGAGGAAGTGACTAAGTTCGGTATTGATAAGAAGAACATGTTCGGATTCTCTGACTGGGTCGGTGGACGCTACAGCGTATGGAGCGCCATCGGCTTGAGTGTGGCTCTTTACATTGGCTACGACAACTTCCACCAGCTCCTCGCTGGCGCGCATGCCATGGACAAGCATTTCAAAGAGACCCCCCTAGAGAAGAATATCCCAGTCATTGGTGGTCTGCTTAGCGTCTGGTACTCTGATTTCTTTGGTGCTCAGACGCATCTTGTTTCTCCGTAAGTGACACATGAGTGATTCGATGCTACTATCTAACAGCGTTCAGGTTCGACCAGTATCTCCACAGGTTCCCCGCTTACCTACAGCAACTGTCTATGGAGTCAAACGGCAAGGCCATCACGCGCAGCGGAGACTATGTCAAATACACAACTGGCCCTATCTTGTTCGGAGAGCCTGCTACCAACGCACAGCACTCCTTCTACCAGCTACTCCACCAAGGCACCAAGCTCATCCCTACTGATTTCATCTTGGCTGCGCAGAGCCACAACCCTGTTGAGAACAACAAGCACCAGAAGTAAGGAGACTTGGCAATATAGTGAGAAATAGAACTGACCAGTATAGGATGCTTGCCTCCAACTTCTTTGCTCAAGCCGAGGCTCTCATGGTCGGTAAGACCCCGGACGAGGTCAAGGCTGAGGGTGCCCCCGATGATCTCGTCTCGCACAAGACATTCTTGGGTAACCGCCCTACTACCTCCATTTTGGCCGACAAGATCACCCCTGCTACTCTCGGTGCCCTGATCGTGTACTATGAACATCTTACTTTCACCGAGGGTGCGATTTGGAACATCAATAGCTTCGATCAATGGGGCGTTGAGCTTGGAAAGTCGCTAGCGAAGAAGATTTTGTCAGAACTCGACCAAGATGGGGAGTCTAACTCTCATGATGCTAGCACGAGCGGTCTGATCAACGCTTTCAAGAAGAAGTCTACTTTGTAAGCGGTTGAAGAGTTGATAGGCACATATGCTGAAGACTATGATCTCATGATAGCATATATAAAATTGTAAGAAGACCCCGGGAGGATCTGAGAATGAAAAGTATCAATGAAACGAATCCCGTGGCTGTGAATAGATGATTAAAAAACATTTTTTGGGGTGTAGTCACCTTATATACAAGTGTACGTACTATACAAAATCCAGCGTAGGCACACAACTTTGATACTTTCCGTTTCACTTTATGCTCAATCCCTTTTTCCAGTTCCACTACCACCGCCACCATACCCATAACCTCCCAGACCATAGGAACTCCCTCTTCCATTGGTTATAGGCAATCCATAGCCTCCACTGGCCGCACCACCGAACCTCCCACCGCCGTTCATCCTCTCAGTCGTATACCTCTTCAACCTCCTTGGCAAATCAATGCCCCTAAAATAGGCAATGCATATCGCCGCGCTCGCACCGGCGCTGAGTATACAATACAGGAAGGTGCTCGTGTAGATATGTCCGCCATAACCAGACCATCCTGGCGGCAACGTAGTACTCGGATACCACCGCACACTAAAACTTAGTGGCAACGCATCCCCAATCGTAATCTTTGTATTGCGCGTATGCGAACTAACACTATACGCCGTAGCCGCATCAACCGTCCCCGGCGACACACTCTTGGGCGCCGCATGCACCAATAAATTCAAATAATTACCCACATGCAAATGACTCAACTGCAACGTCCCACTCAACGCCACAATCAGTGGCGTATATAACGTGCTCTGCGTCCCCATTGCGCCCTCCTGCGTACTCTCGTCGGACACGCGGTACTCGCGCTCGAGGACCGAGGGCGGAAGCGGTTGGGAAGGAATGCGACATGATAAGGGGGCGTCGTTGTGGATGTAGAATTCTAGCAGGTGGAAGAATTCGTCGGTTACGAAGTCTATGGTGCAGTTTATGTCGCGTTCGACGCCGAAGAAGAGTTCGAAAGGGCGCTTGGTTTCCATGCAGGTTGGGAAGGGTATATATTGGAGTTGGCCGCTTGCGTCCGTAATCTATCAGTACTGTGTATTAGTGTGCGTATATATGTTTTCTTGGGGTTGGACTTTGGTGAGATGGTAATGGGGGAAGGGAACGTGGCGCACGTACATGTTCACCTGTTTCTCTGTGCGCAATATATGATTAGTTGATGTTTGTGTTGGATGTGTGAGTAAGGATGTATACATACATTGTTCTGTTTAAACAGCTGACTGGAATTGGTTCGCCGAGATTGTAGCCTCGTGCTGGTTCCACGCCTTTGAGTGGTTGTTGTCCGCCCAAGGCACTTGAGAGGGCAGTGTAGAAGGTAAGTACGGCGAGGAAGGGAAGACGCCATGAAGGGTGTGTAGAGGCCATCTTGGCGATGTAGGGGTTGTTAGGAAAGAGTCGTAAGTAGGGGTATATTATGGTTGGATCATGTTTGTTAGAGTTGGTTGGAGTTGGTTGAAACGTGAATCTGGCACTTTGGGATGGCTTGGCCTGTGCTTGCGCGAGCTCGCGTGGGACCTCCGTGATCGCCGCATGTCGAGCTTCTGTCATGGTTCATTGAGGATGTATATACGTATATATGGACACAGTTAAACATGTAGCATCTGGGTATTCTGTATGATAATAGTTTGGTCCCAGCTGCCTAAACATGCAAAATCTAATTGTACCCTTCCCTTCAAGGCGCATTTTACAAGTACCAGATGGTCTTGATATATCTTTACCATCCTTTGCCGGTCAATTCACTGACCCTGGCTGTAATATGCGTGAATCCCTTCTTAAACCTTGCCCTCCACCTCTCACTGTTCAGTCGCTTTCTCTTGAGACCACCTCGTTCATGGAACCGCTGTTTCATCACCTCTTGCCGAATCTTGTTTCTCGCCATGAGACTGCCCAACATGCTGATTCCTCTGACTAAATCCCTGCCCCTACTCGGATCTAGCTCCACCACACGACCATATGTGGGGTTCAAGCGCGGGTAGTTTGCAAATGCCTCTTCTTGCTGGGCAGCGAGATTCGCAGCTTCCGTGGGCTTGTTGGGGAGATTGGGGTCGAAGAGATCGGTAGGAAGGGCCATGTCGTCAAAATTCAGTCTTAGTGGGGCCCCAGTCCGACGGCCGGGCTGGGGTTTACTGAAACCGGCGCCGAAGGCATGGCTACTTCTGGCTGCGCGCATTTCGTCGCTGGAGCTTGTTTGTGTCCGCGTTGGGAATAATGGGGCACGACCCTCGCGAGGCATGCCAGAAAAGAGCGAATCAATTGCTCGTGAGGCATCGTTTGGCGTAGAGTCTCGTCGACGCACCTGAAATGGCGGCCGTTGGGTCTCAGGTTCTTGTGATGCATTGCCCTCTTCGTTGCCTTGGCCCTGTAGTGTTTCTGCCGGTTGGTTTGGAGTGTTTGATATGCTTCGTTGCGCCGTCCATGATGGCCCTGTCCGTCTGATGCATGATGTCTGGCGTAGTGGAGTGCGAGTGAGGGAGGCAGGGCGAAGCAGCAGCTCACCGAGTGAACGTGAGCTCATTGTTTTGTATTGTGTCCAGGCATATATTATTGTGTTGCATTCAGGCACGTATGGAGGGGCCGACTAGAGCTCCAATTAGTAGCAAGAAGGAGTGAATGGGTGATAGCAGTTACGCATGGTCGCAGCCCCAAATTTGTCTGGTAGTCGGTGGTCCAAGCTCGTAATACATGATATCTTCAGATCACCAACTTCTGCCTCGTCCACACGCGACTTGCAACTCCCCATTCTTTTTTTTAGTCGAGCGTAGTCTATTCATCATGTACAATTACCCTGGTGAGTTTCTTATGCTATGCTCCTTGCCCTGAATGCACTCAACTCACACGCGCATAGGTGCTCCAGGCTTCAATCGCACTCCAAGCTATGGAGCCGCACCACCAGGAATGGCCCCACCTGGAACTGGTGAGTTTCCCAGCTGGATCTCTAGTAATGATGGTCTCTATCTTAGTGTATCCAATTCACACCTCTCAGGACCGCCAGGCAGCGCTGCAGTACCTCCAGGTGTAGCTCCCCCAGGTGTTGCGCCCGGTCAAGGCCCACCAGCATTGGGTGGACCACGCTCGCTGCCACCGAGCTGGCAACCACCTGCGAATATGCCCAACTTCAACTTCAATGCGCCCGTCATTCGCCTGGGAACACAGGGCTCAAAAGGAGGAGCTGCCGACGGTCCAACAGGAGGTCGACGAGACAATGCAGCCATGCCAGCTCGCCGTGGGCTTGGAATGGATAGAGACGGCGATAGAAGGGATGGCCCTCAGCAAGTCATTCCTCCCAGTCGCGAGGAGATTGCGCGCACCATTTTCGTCGGCAATATCCCCGACGGCGTAGGAGGCGACTTGGGCATGGAGCGCCTTCTGGAGACAGCAGGGAAGCTAGTGCGCTGGACCAGAGCTACCGATGCCAACAACAAGCCCCAGACTTTCGGCTTTGCTGAATTTGCAGATGCGCAGAGCTTAGAGACTGCTGCTGAGATCTTCAAGGACGTTCAAGTTCCCACGAAGGCACAAACCCCAGGCGCAGTCAAGGAAGAAGATGAAGAAACGGAGACTACCAAGCTGCAGGTCATGGTTGACGATGCGTCAATCAAGTACGCCGAGGAGTGGAGCAGGACTCGAAATGAAGACGAGGCCACTGTGCAGTTCCGCCTTGATACTGCGAAAGAGGCCTTGTCCCAAGTTCTCTCCAGCTTCTTTAACCCACCAAACAACCCGCAGGCTGAGTATGGAGGTGATTCACTGATGGCGGATCTACCCGCGCAAGATGGTGATAATGTAGAGGTCGCCTTTGTCAATCTCGCCCCTGGAGAAGATGAACTAGCGGACATTCCAGCAGAGATGCGAGAAATTGTTGCCGCCGAAATTGCCGCTTTCCGCGATCGATCAAACCAGCGAGACCGCGAACGTTTACGGAGGGAGGAAGAGATTGAAGCAGAAGAACGCCGCCGTAATGGTAGGCGCACATCCCCTCCACCGTCTGCACCTACCGGCCCTGGCGGCGCGAATGGAATTCCGCTTGGACCTAGAGCTGAGCGTGGTGTTCAAGGAGCACCTAGCGGGCCTAAGGGGTCCCAATTCCCTCGCGACTATCAGGGCGGAGTGAGCTTCGTTAATGGAGGGGCTCTGAATGGTGGATCGTATATTAGTCGTGAGGACGATGATGATTCAGCTAGCGACTCGGAAATTGAACGCCGTCGTAGAAAGAAACGCGATGAAGAGCTTGATGATACCTATCAGAAGCAGCTCGCTCGTTGGCTCAAACTCGAGAGCAGAACGGTTTCTTCTCTCGGACGTACGAGCGACCGTGTGAAGAACCAAGAAGCCGAACAACAAGCCGCTCGTGACACACAGGCGAAGCAATTGAAGGAGTTCGATGACGACCACGAGGTGTCCATGAAGCGTATGGTCTACTACCGCGACCATGGCGAGTACATGCGTGAGCGTGAAAAAGTCCGCGACAAGGAGACCAGGGAGGACCTTGCTGATCGCCAACAAGAGCAGCGCGAGATGGCTGCTCAGAATAAGCAGAGGGAACATGCTCGTGGCCAAGCCGATGCTTTCTTGGACCAGCAAGCTGAGGACCTTATGCGGTCGCAGGAGCAGCGAGAACCAGCAGCTTCGTTCAAAATTTCCTTGGGCGCGGCCGCGAAGAAGCTTGAGCAGACAGCTGCCCCACGCCGAACGGCTGCTGATGTCGAGAATCTATTGGAAGACGAAGAGCCTACCGACCAGGCCGGCTCCAAGAAGCGTACCCTTATTCCCATCAAATTCGACGCTTCTGTTCGTGCCAATCTCACGCAAGAAGAGGTCGAAGATGCACAGCGACAGCTTGCCCGTGATATTCCAAGTGATAAGGATGGCCTTTGGAATTGGCCTGTATCTTGGGACCATTTACCCGAGAAAAATATTGATAAGGACATTCGGGACTGGACTGCCAACAAAGCGCTCGAGCTTACGGGCCTACAAGATGAGGACCTCGTTGAAGCTGTCGTAGGACATTTGAGGAACAAGGGCAAGCCGCAGGCTCTAGTAGAAAACTTAGAACCAGTAAGCATCCGAGATCGTTGTATATTGAAAAAATGTGTCACTAATAGAATTTACAGGTCCTCGACGAAGAAGCAGAGTCACTTGTGAAGAAGCTTTGGCGTATGGTCATCTACTACAGCGAAACGGAAAAGCGAGGTATCAAATAAGTGATTTGATCACCACTTAATTGTTAGGTAGGGATTGAGTTTTCATTCGACGGTGACACTTCAACTCCCTAACACTAGATTTACTCATCAAACGAGGGGAAGGTTATGCATGAATTGTCGGCGAGTGAGTTTACGAACGGAGGGTTTTTGGAATGGCTATTGACGTGCTGTAGGATCCTCGGATCTTACATCACGAACGAAACTTGTACATTAGTAACCGTGGACGGAATGTATGACACATGCCACAGGTCTGTTCGTTTGTTTCATACCAGTGTACTAACTTGCAGCTGTCGAGTGCCAACGGAACCTATTTTCAGTATCCCGTTTATTTTGGGATTGTGCCCTTGTTGTAGTCAAGCATAAGCTTTTAGCCTGTAGGCGAAGCTTTCGCAGCCTCATGCTAATCCCTCTGTCAATTATTTCAGGGGGGTAGCCCCCAAATGACAGGTCCACGTGAGAAGCAATCACGACGGCCATCGATGGCCCGGTTTGCAGCCACACCCAAAGGCGCTTGAGTTGCGGAGCTCCATTTCTCCACGAATCGAATTTGTTAGTGTGGGTTTGGTCATTGAATACACCATCTCATTGGATCCTGTTGAGGAGTGTGATATGGAACCATTACTCGATAGATAACTCATCTTGAATACGTTGCAAATATTGTTGAATAAATTGCTCACAATATCCTCTTTGTTGTCTTGAATATCTGTTCGTCAGGGTTTTATGAGTTTTTAGCTCATTTTGTAGTTTGGATACCTAGTTACATCGCGGGGTTTCCCTTTTCCGCACCGCAGAACCTGAAAAATTACATTGATCACAGAAAGACATCACCTATACAAACATAATGGTCACAATCACAGGTGCTGAGACGAGAGACGTTCGGTTTCCGGTTTGTTGACACTGCATTCATAAGTATGTTTTTGGTGGCTGATAGTTATGGATAGACGTCCCTCGACAAAACGGGTTCCGATGCTATGAATGCAGCGGGAGATTACTCGTCAGCTTACTGCATTTTACATACAAATTCAGAATATAAAGGACATGGTATGGTAAGTTTGACAAGAAGATTTTTTTACTAGTTCATGATGCATTGTTATGCACCTGCGTTTTTGATTTCAGCTCTCCTTCTAACAGCTTGCTAGACCTTCACAATCGGCCGTGGTAATGAAATTGTTTGCATGGCAATTGCTCACCTAGCGGATCGAATTAAAGGCCGAACTTTGGAATCGCTAGTTGAAAATTGGGGGAAGACATGGCGCCATCTTGTCAACGACTCGCAACTACGTTGGATCGGCCCCGAAAAGGGTGTGATCCATCTCGCTCTTGGTGCCGTTGTCAACGCCATTTGGGATCTATGGGCAAAGACACTTGGAAAGCCAGTTTGGAGAATCGTCGCAGATATGACACCGCAGCAAATCGTCAAACTTATTGATTTCCGATATATCACCGATGCGCTTACTCCTGAGGAAGCTCTTGAGATTCTGACAAAGGCGGAACAAGGCAAGAAAGAGCGTCTGAAAGAAGCTCTGGACTCTCGCGCTGTACCTGCATACACTACTTCTGCAGGCTGGCTGGGATATGGCGAGGACAAGATGCGTGGCCTTCTAACAGACACACTTGCGAAGGGCTACAGGCATTTTAAGCTCAAAGTTGGCAGTGACATTGCGCAAGACAAGCACCGCCTGACCATCGCACGAGATATCATCGGTTTCGATAAAGGTAATGTCCTCATGGTAGATGCAAACCAGGTCTGGAGTGTACCTGAGGCTATCGAGTACATGAAGCAATTAGCAGAGTTCAAGCCTTGGTTCATCGAAGAGCCAACATCACCCGACGACGGTAAGTTTTCTGCTCTCACCTATACCATAGCATCATCTAACCTAGTAACAAATAGTCCTCGGCCACAAAGCCATCCGCGAGGCCCTCAAGCCTTATGGTATCGGCGTCGCCACAGGTGAAATGTGCCAAAATCGCGTAATGTTTAAGCAATTCCTCGCCTCAGGTGCTATTGACATCTGCCAAATTGACGCATGTCGCCTAGGCGGCGTGAACGAGGTCATCGCCGTGTTGCTCATGGCCGCCAAATTCGGTGTTCCCATCGTGCCACATTCAGGAGGTGTCGGACTGCCCGAGTATACGCAGCATTTGTCGACGATTGATTACGTGGCTGTTAGTGGAAAGAAGAGCGTATTGGAGTATGTGGACCATCTGCACGAGCATTTTTACCATCCGAGTGTGATTCAAGATGGGTATTATGTCACACCCAACGAGCCTGGATATAGTGTGGAGATGAAGCTAGAGAGTATGGACAAATTTAGCTATCCAGGAGGCGAAGGAGGGTGGTGGAAGAGTGAGGAGGCGAAGCAGATTCTAGAAGGTGTGAAAATTTAGGAAAAGGGTTGTGCTAGGAAGCTTGTTTGATACTGATGACCATGGTTAAATATATTTGACTCATATGGAACGAGTGTTTGATCAATCTTGCTCGTTATTAAGTTGAGTCACCTGCAGAAATTACTACATCCACTCAACCAAGAACTGCTAGCGGGTACTCTTGTTTTTTGGGTTGATTTTTGTCAGTTTTCACTCATCAGAGTATCGAAATTAACGTCCAGAGAAGTTTAATACTCTTCAAATCTATATACTTAAAATGACGATGATGTGGAGGTTCATGGTAAAACAACGTTACACACCATATCCAGACGCGGAAGCAATCCTCGATGTAGTTTGGTCGTGCTGATGGTGGACGAAAGAAGTACGGAATCTCTGCGTGGGATGTAGTCATCGGTACGGGTTGGATTGCTGTGAACTTGTCAAGTATGAGGAGAAGGACTGCAGGTTGAGAAGACTACCTAAGATGTGTTCACTAACTTGGGTATCATTTGCTAAATAAGTGCTGCTAGTAGCTATTAAGTTCATTAAGTACATCTTTCTGCGAAAGCATGAGCGCTGACTAGCCTGACTAGTTTAGGTCGAGGCTTCCTCCCGATCGCTTACATAGTTCTACTCTGTAGGCTGATGGTGGTTCAAGCTCCTTTCTCGTCGTTTACATGATGCAACTCTCTATGCTACTTCCTAGTTTGATTCAGAAATCCTTCCCAGTCACCTCAATCTACGCAGTGCCTAGGTCCCACGGCATTTTTACATCCTTGCCATCCTCACTCTTCCATAGACCACGTTTCGGCCTCCACATGGCGAAGACTGGATCCGGAGTCAACTCGTGTGCACACTTGCGCCACTGATCGCTCGCATCTGGAACGTTGGTGTCGAAAGTAAGCCTAAATAAATTTTGGTAACCGAACTTTTCGTAAAGCGGCTTGCCCATGGCTGATGCCTCCATCCAACACTCAAGGTTCAGATCATCTGCCCGTGATATACCAGCGTTCATTAATAGGGAGCCGACACCACGGAGTCGATACGAGGGGTGTACAGCCATCCAGTTCAGCGCTGTTACACTGTTAGTCACGCGGCCACCATGAAAACACAGTAGAGGCTCCGACTGCTCGGCTTTCGGAAAGAATCAAGGGATACTCACCACAGTGAGGCCGCGTCATCCAACTAGTTCTTGGCCCATAGGTTTGATTCAAAATTGATTCGCAAAATCTTCTGCATTCTCCTTCAGGCCACCATGGTGCCTTCAACGCTGGCACTCCAGCAGCGAAGGGATTGCGCTCGGAGATGACCCACTGTGCGCAGCCGATTGTGTTTCCCGTGGCTGAGTCAAATGCGTAGTACCAGTGGCTTGAGGGATCAGCTTGGTGTTGGTTCCAGAATCTTTCCTTTGATTCGGCGATGGCAGCGTCTCGGTGTGCCGGCGTGTAGCCAAGGACTGGGAAGAGAACTTGCACAAACGGCTCATAGGGGGTATAGTTGGCAGCCCAAACAACATCCAGAATATCATCTAGCTCTTTTCGTGTGTGTGCCTCTCTCACAGCATATCTTTCTTTTTCTTGGGAGTTGATGCTCATCATGGCCACGACAGGTAGTTGCTCGACAGTGATGGAAGCCATTGCGATATCGGCCAGTCATAAAACAATATTAGACGCCTCATTGCTGCAGCAAACAGCGGCCTCGGAGATATAAAGAACCACCACTACCGTAGGTTTGGGGCGTTTGTTGGTAAATGCCCGTTTGGTCGACTTTCCGATCTTAGTCGACCACCTCCGAAAGAGGAAGGACAGTAGAGCCTTGGCATGTTACACCCAGTTTCTTCAGACTCAAGGCTCAGTCGAGGGCGATAACCCCTCACGGCACTTGCGTCCTCCTGGGTTGCACCAGGTTACCGTTATCATGCTGCCACATACGACCTTCCTTGCTGGAGCAGGAGATGGGTGGCCCGATCGCGGCTTGACCATGGAGCGGCGCGGCCTGCGTCGATATACTACGTAGTTACGCAGTAGGGTAAGTTGGTTGGTCCAGGCGGCGTGACGTTACGCGCAGTGATTGGGATCAATGGATCAATCATCAATGGATCAAACATGATAGATCCGAGCTCGGAGCGCGCGAACAATGCCGCGTTTGCTGGTCTGGGGTAATGACTGGTCTATGTCTATGTGGCGATCGGAAATAGAAACGGCATCCTCATAGTTAGGAAGAGATGGTCACACCACGAAAATCTGTTGGCGCCACAAATACGTTTGGCACCCGATGCTAGGTATGCAGCCTACCGAGCCAAACTTGTCAGCAAGGTCTCTATCAGGATTCAGCAGGGAGCCTCGGACTTAGCAATCAGCAAGGAAGACTACCATCTTGGGTTTTCTAGTATCAAAGCAGCACCTCAATATGGAAGGACCACCGAGATATCAACCTGTTAGTCGAGAAGACGATGAATACATACGAGCTCATCTTGAAGAGAAGGATGGCACTGAGTGGGATGCCAATAGCACTGAAATCATACCTACCAATACACGGAGCTTCATCATTTTTTTGTCCATTCTGCTCTTGTCGCTTTCTGCGAACATCCTGCTGGTTATGCAAAATGCGAAGTTGAGGATTGCACGAAACCATGAAAAGACCCCTTTTAGTGAGTAGAGACACATACGTGTATGAAACCACATGAGATCACGGTGTTAATTTTGCTCAAGGCGGGCTCGAGTTCAACACTCCAATGGCTTATCACGCTATGACCGAGTTCTGGAATCCAAATTCCAACGAAACCGATATGAAAGCAGCCTGGGACGCAATCGACACTGGCCCGATAGCTGTTGCGCTTCATGATGACTTTGCAAAGCGCGCTGGCTTACCTCCAACAACACGCTTTCCGTGGGATACTGAACGCAGTGTGTATTACTTGAAAGGCCTACACGATCTACACTGCCTGGTATGTCATCTAAATTTGAGCCACGGACTATGGACTGATTCATTTCCAGAAACTCATTCGGAAAGCCATTGTTTCGAAGCACAATGGCGATGAAACCACTTTTAGTCTTAATCACATCTACCACTGCCTGGATGGCCTGCGACAGGATATCATGTGTATGGCAGATGATACGCCAATGCCCGCGCCTAGTGCACATCAAGTTGGTGACGGACAAGTTCGACAGTGTCGCAACTGGAACCAAATGATAGACTGGGCTATGGAACCCAACCGGCATGCTTGCTATAAGTGGGACGATTATCGCGAAGCTACAAACACACTGGAGCTATTTGCTCACTGTCCTCCAGAGTCACCTTACCGGGACTTCCAAGAGGCTTACTTTGAGTACCACGGTCACAGGGATCCATACGAGCCAGATGGTAAGGGCGAGCCAGTCACCATCTTCTAAGCTTTGCGGTGCGAGGGCTCAATGGAATAGTGACTAGGTATACTTTTTCGGGAGGGACGACTCTTGTTTCTCTGGTCCAGTCAAATGGGTGATAAATATATCCGGGAGTTCAATCATCAGCCACAGTTACATTTGATGCGCCATGCTACCAAAATCAGCATTTGATGCATGACATGGCAGGCATAGCATGTCTACCGCGGAGTCTACTATTACACAGAATCTAAGAAGTCGCCGACCTCGAGGACTATTGCCCAATACCATACAGTATCATTGCTGCAATTCAAAAAAGACTATCCGAGGAGATGGTACTATTCTCGAGAAACCTGGATCAATGACCTAAGCCTCACGCCGTACAACAATCTCCCGGGTCAAGACGAGAACAAAATCAGGCCCCATCACCAGGATCACGGGAATATTCGACCTGAATGGCCCCGTGATCCTAGATAGTGAAGGCGAAAGCCCGATATTGGTCATTCGACTAGGACTAAGCGGTGTGATGTGTGGTTCATATGAAAAGAGCCGAAGCTACGCTTTTGTAGAATTGTAAGCATCTCACTTTGATACCGAAATTTCCAAGGTTAGTAATGTGCGCTCTTCCATTTACTATAATTTATCTGACAGCGATACCAGAATCAAAGAACTGCAATTACTCTTTCGAAATGCGTTCGATCAAAGCCCTCCTTCTGCTACTTGTATTGGCTACCAGCGCACTTACAACTCCCCGGCCACCTCCAAACATCGCACGAGCGGTACCAGATTTCCACCAAGTCATTCGAAATCCAGCTCCTATTGATGAGAGGAACAGTGTTCTCGATGCACTGAAGGATCGTTTTAACGGTTTTCTTGATTCCCTCTCTGGCAGAGCTGCTCCTCGCGTCGACGTAGATATTGAACAGCCTGATACCATTGTCTAAATGCAGCATGTACATATCTTCTACATACTTGAAATCCGGTACGCCTTCGGCAATCGCGTATTCGCCTGTATTCGAAATCAAACAACCATCATCGCAAGATGCATTCAGTAACACATTGGGACAGACTTGGCGACACCGGGCATGGATTACCCCTCAGAATACCTTAGTTAGAAACATAGCGCTTTGTACCTTGATCTTACTTACTACTTCAATTTTCACGTGAGCCGAGAGATCGATTTCTATGCTATCACATGCAACCTACACCGTTAGCTCAACCACCCATACCTCACGGGCCTATGAAAGCTACGCGCCTCGATTACTGTGGTCTCTTGGGTTTAGCCCCGCCTCAAGCATGCGCTGGCATATGTTTCACTGTGGCAATAGTTTGCTGTTATCTTCATTCTCCACTTGTTGTTGCACCACAACAGGGATCCTAGGTTGTACAGTCGCACGCAAAGCTGGATCTTCATGACCCAACAAGTCGAATCAAGATTGCAAAATGCCTTGGCTGATCAATCTCAGCTGCACAGATCAACGACGGCTAGATCTCGCAGGACTGTTTGACAATACTTGCCCCACTGAGTACCTATGACCTACTAGCAGGCCCCAATTTATGGGTATAGCCCGTCATGGTACCATATTCTTTCCCCCAATGGGAATGTACACCATTGATCGGCACAGGTCGGACGTCCTTGCATACCATAGACTTCGCGTTGCGCAACAACGCACAACGGGTGCCTGACTTTCCGATGTCGTTAATTGCTCCCCTCGCGTATGGTGTTCCTTGAATCGAATTTCCGCCTTCTGGATGTCTTTCTCGTATCTCAGGGTGGATGACAACAGCGCTTGTGCTGTTTGGTATCTTCTAGTGAAATCTTACATTTCTGAGCGCCATGCGCCCTCAGCTGCAGTGTGTGTGCCAACGTCGGCATTGCAGATTTTTACGTTTGGCTTTTCCAGCTTGCATACTGCTCAAAACTCATCGACTACAAACTGAATCTATGTTGATTTGATACCCGAAGTGGTTTACTTCTACCCGCAATGCAATGACGGCACATACCTTTATTAGTTCATCGCACCATCCTATTCCACGGCAACCGCGATCGAAAGACAACGTCGGTCCGTTTGTCGATGTTGTTACTTGGGTCCTTTTGATTACATCTACTTTAGCAGTACTTATAAGGCTCATCACGAAACGTGCACTAGAAAGGGGAATAGGTATTGATGATGTCTTTATCATTGCAGCACTGGTATGTGCAAGTTCCCAGCCACGAGACATGCCTTGACGCTATGCTGCAGTATCGCTGACAATGGCGGTTATTAGGCCGTGAGCATTGGCTCTGGGATATCAGTGAGCGTTCAGACAGCCAATGGGCTTGGACGGGACATTTCAGTCTTATCGGACGAGCAAATCATAGCATACCAAAAGGTGTGCTTCCCAATTTTGTTCTTGAATCAACCAAAACTGATCTACGAATAGGCTGAATATGCCAACAAGTTGTTATACATCGCGACCCTAGCGTTCGCAAAGCTATCCATCATATCCTTGCTCAGAATACTCACTGCTTCAGTCTTGCATCGCAACCTGGGCATAGGATTGACTGGTATCATTGCATTATGGGGCTGCGTCTCAGAGGTTGGTGCCGCTTTTCAGTGCGGTAGTGTGGAGCCGTGGCGCTTTATGGGTGATGAACGCCGCTGCCTTGGTTTGGTATGTGCAATAATGATGAAGGAGCGTTCGGGCATAGCTGACGCACTTGAAGAATTCGTTTTGGCTCAGTATGAGCGTTATCAATATCCTAACTGACCTCGCGTTGATATTGTTTCCTGTCCATGTTATCATAACCTTACAAATGAGTTTGGCAAAGAAAATCACTATTCTTGTTTTCTTTGGCGCACGCTCACTGTAAATTTCCCTTACCCTAGTGTTGCCGTCACGTAAACTGACCCAATCTAGCGACATCATTGCTACAGCCGTTCAATTTGCCTACCTCTACGGCTTCTCTTCGGATAACCCAACCCGCGACTTATGGAAGTGGACACTCATTACTCAAATCATCGAATGTATCACTATACTGACATCATGCGTACCTCATCTCAGGCCGCTTTTCGAGGCCTTGGCATCCGGCCTTTATGCCTCTGACGAACTTCGTCGTCGTGGTACACCATCTGAGCTTGGCTATTCCCGGAGCAAAAGTGATTCCTATAAATTTGGCAGCTCCCAATCAAATGTGAAGCCGCCCAATAAGGAGAAAAAGAGCCAAACAGGAAGCCAGGCGGGGAAGTTCCATAATGACTTTGGGATCAAGCGATTTCTGCCTATGCTTTCACAGGAAAGGATAACACATTCCAATTCAGCATCTGGGCTGCCCGGTGGCCCAAGGCGGCCTGATGGAGAGACTGGGGTGGAGATCGTGGCTTTGAAAAGAAACGAGGGAGAGGACAAGAAATGGGATACCGATAGCACGGGTAGCCATTCGAAGATATTGAAGACCACAGTTGTCAGTGCAGAGTGGGAAGAGGCGCGAAGGACAACTAAAGATATAAGTGGGGATCAGATTGAGGTAGTGAGGAATGAGGTATTATGATTTGTCAAAAATCTATAGCTCTAGCGTTTCATATTATCGACCAATGCGGCCTAACACCCACGCAGTGCCACTGTGATCCTGCAGGTATACGTAGCATTTTTCTGCGGAAAGAGTAGTCACAGGAATTAATGTTAACGACTGCGAGCATTAATTCATCATATAAAAGAACACGATCGTTCGAAGAAGCCATATTCTTCATGCTGGCCATATCAACAGGGGAAATTCGATCTTACGTGAGTACACACGGCCAGTTCTGTGTGACAATAGGCGTCCTTTCTCGCATGTTCGTGATGGGCCAGGCAGCTGGAGGTGACGCTTGCTACGCTCAACAAGGCCGAATATCTCCTTAGAAATTTTGTACGCCATCATGTCTGAACTGAATCGGTCATCCGAGCGGCAGCAAGGAACAACAGTTCAAGCAATTTGCTAGCCACGTAAGCGTCAGAGCCCACTGTAGCATAGGCTAAAAACGCGGAAGCGCCCTGTGAATACGCGCGTAGGCTTATAATGGGATGATTCAGTTGAAGAGCAAAGCTGGGAAGTAGATGTGGCGGTTACGGGTACAGACATTTGAGTAGTACTGTCACATTACGAGGTGTCTTATGGACGGGCAGCCCGCGGGCCGCAGGAATTAAGACGGCCTTTGTGTTTGGGATGTGTTCAAGTTGAGTATGGAATCTACAAAACTAATTCTGTTGACCATTTAGTCATGAAGGCAGATCAGTAGGTAGGGGCAAGCGTTTCCACGTGGGCTAGTGACTAAGCAGTGTTTCACAACGTCAAGCAATCTTCAAACCCCTTCATTCTTTACCCCAACCACTGCATGCTCCAAAATTCTGTCATGCTTTTTGTACAACAAGCAAACTGTAAAGATGTCACGACTTGTGTTAAGGCCGGTATGACAGCCGTTTTTGTTGCCACCTAACCCATGTCTTCTTTTCCATCCACATGCCTCCTGTTCAACTACGCTATACTGTCATCGTCTCCCCGTACGACACCTGGCGGATATGATTCCATTAGATATTTTTCGTGAATAAGATGCTGCGAGACACGATGCTGAGCTGTTCGGCCTCCTACAGAAGCCACAAAAGCCATCCATGAAGCAAAACAACGCGACCAAGTTCGACACGCAGATTGCACTTGGCTACCAAGTATTGCCTATGCTTATCCGTCATCCATGCGACCGGGAACTTTGATTCGCACCTACCACCTGGTAAACATGCGAGCAAGGGATCCGTATTGATGCATGCCATCGGTTTTTGCAGCTATCGCAAGCCCAGTTGTGCCACATGATAAGCCAATCAGCACATCTCATCATGCAGCTCCCTGAGCCTATGAATGCGGTGCGATATGTAGAGCTCCGCCATCACTGTTAGATGCCTACAGCTTCCCCAAACGTACGCCGTGCCGACTTAGCGTTTGTCTCTTGACACTTTTGCACTGCCAAGCGCCACCTCCTGGCCCTCCACTCTACCGTCATTGCCGGCGCACATGGCTCGCGCTACCTGTGGAAGGGATAAATATCAAGATTGGCTTGCATTGCATATGTCTCGTATCACGACCCCCCTCCCCCTATCAACTCCTACTTCCCAACCCACCGGCCTACTGCTCCGCGTCTGGACGTCACTACCGCCAGCAAATAAGCATCTTTTGCATTCTATAACGCCCAGAATAATTTCAAGGCACGGTTCACCACTATGGAGAAGGGTATTGATCTTAAGTCGTTCGATGGCGAAGTCTTCCGGTCCAGAGGCAAAGGCTCAGTATCAGAATCAAAAAGACAGGAATTCGACCAAGATCGATATGATTTGGCGAGAGTTGGAAAGCAACAAGTGCTGAAGGTAAGTGTTAGATATGCATAGCATTTTTGTTAGCTGATCATACCAGCGCCGCTTCGGACTTGTGAGCATGACGGGCCTTTCTTGCGGCTTGATGTGTACATGGGAGAGCTTGCTAGTGTGCGTATGCCTGTACTCATGAATGATTGATCTGACAATAATCAGTATCTTTTCAATTGGATTCCAGAAGTGAGTCAGGGCACAATCTTCATAAATGACAATTGCTTAATTCTCAAGTGGCGGACCTGCCGGTCTAATCTACGGCTTTACACTTATCTGGCTAGGAAACTTCTCGGTTTTCACTTGTATCGGTGAGCTTGCAAGTGCAGTACCAACTGCTGGAGGTGAGCAATTTTAATATAATCGCATGTCCAAAACTAATACGAATAGGCCAGTATCATTGGGTCTCACTTCTCGCACCTCGATCAAATAAGAGATTCTTCAGTTATATGACTGGTATGTCGTGATTCCGTACAAATGCCTTCAAAATCTGACTTCTGTAGGTTGGCTCACAGTCATAGGATGGATTGCGGCACTGACTTCCGTATGCTACTTTGTCTCTGACCTAGTCCTGCAACTCGTCACCTTGAACGACAACGATTCGAGCTTCCAACGAGAGGCCTGGCATGGCACACTTCTTTTATGGGCCGTACTACTACTCTGTGTCTTCATTAATGTGTTTGTTAGCAAAGCATTACCCACAATCGAGGTTGTTGTTTTGATTGTACACGTCCTCGGCTTCTTCGGAATTCTGGTGCCACTTGTTTACCTTTCTGGAACCTCTAATTCTGCAAAGGAAATCTTCAAAACTTTCAGCAACAAAGGAGATTGGCCAACTCATACATTAGCTTTTTTTGTTGGCCTACAAGGCAATGCTTTGTCATTCATTGGGACTGATTCAGTCGTGCATGTAAGTATGTTTTCGTTGTCTCGTGGTAGCCAGCTAACGCAAATCTGAAGATGTCGGAGGAGGTCAAGCATGCTAGCAACGACGTACCCCGTTCAATGCTGCTCAGCCTCGCAATCAATGGCTCATTAGCGATGGGTATGCTCCTTGCTGTGCTGTTCAGCGCACAAGACATTCAGATGTTACTTGATGACCATAACGCATCAACCCAAGCCTTTGTTCGAATTTTCCAAGCTGCTGTAGGCTCAGAGGCTGGTGCAACTATCATGGTTAGCATAATAATTTTCCTGGAATTTTGCAGTGCTATGGGATGCTTAGCTGCAGCGTCTCGTATGACATGGTCTTTTGCACGAGACCGCGGGTTGCCTTTCTCTCGCGCTCTCAGCATGGTGAGGACCTTCTGCAATGTCGAAATATCTCAAGCAGTCGCTTACCTCTATAGATCGATAAGCGTACTACGATACCAGTGGTAGCAATCCTTGTCGTAACAGTATGCTCAGCATTGCTCGCATTGGTTAACATCATTAACTACACCGCCTTTAACGGCACAATTTCCATGGTCCTGCAAGGATTCTACCTCTCCTATTTGCTCGCTCTCGGTTTGCTACTTTGGAGGCGTCTACGCGGTGATCTGGACAATCCCCACTCATCGATGACTATCTTTCACTCCACACAAGTCGACGAAGGATATGACCGGAGCTTAACATGGGGGCCATGGAGACTCAAAGGTGCACTTGGAGTCGCTAATAACATGGTTGCGATCTGCTATTTAATGGTTATCATATTTTTTAGCTGCTGGCCATCTATCAACCATCCGAGCCCACAAGAAATGAACTGGGCTGTTTTGGTGACAGGAGCAGTCACACTGTTTAGCATGGTGTACTACTTTATATTCGCGAAGAAAATTTACACGGGCCCTATTGTCGAGGTCGACCCACACGTGCTATGATAACGATTGGCACTAAAAAAATAGGTTAAGAAAGAATATACATGGTCAGAAAACGGATTGAGCAAGGGGCAGGGTATGGCGTGAATGATTGCTGCATTTGCCTCGTGACACTTTGATAAAGTGTAGCATGAATAGATCCTCTAGCACTCTCCAGCTAGATCAATGAAAGAATTCCTCGGCTGTATTATTTAATATTCAGCTCATCGAATGTAAATATTAAGTTCAATTGAGAATTTGAACGCTTCACCTGCAATCCTTATCAACCATGGCCATGCGTGCGCCAACCTGCTTACAAGCTTCCTAATCGCAAATCATAAACTAGGCTTTGTGGAAGCATATGAGACATTGTAACCATCATTATATCTTCACAAACCTGTATCCAATGCTTACCTGTAGTCCCATATAAGCTCAACTTAAACACAAACTATCCCAGCAATCCAAAGATTCTATTTACAACAGACACAAAACAGTCAATAAAATAGTGAAAAGCACAGTTTATCGTCGATGATTTAGTTTGAGATCAGTAGTAGCTGCGCCAATTACATAGGTGGGGCTGCTTGGATGTGATTATCATCCGTGGGGTTTCTGGAGTGCTTTTCACTCATATGCGGCGAATAGGACGTATCCAGCTATGAAATTAGAGAGTGCAGTAATGATCATTCCCTGTATGACTAGTTATGCTTAAACCTTGTTTTTCGCCATGTGGGGATGCTTTCCTGAGGAATTATAAGGCAAAGAGGCGTAATCCCTACCTAGTATCCTGTTACCCATGCATGCGGTGTCAGAGCAATAAACATGTCATTGGCTATACCTGCCACATCAAAAACTCCACCCTTCTCAAGAGGTCGAAACAAGATACTTCAGTAGTCGGTCTTGTGCCCACTTTACTTTGCAAGTATCTTCGTTCTAGTTACAAGAATCACGACAACTCCACTATATGTCGTACTGCTAGTAAGGAGGCCAGTTTGGACATTCAAAACAGTTAAATGTGTCCAAGCCATCCCATGAATATCCCAAATATAGGTCGAATACGCTGTAATTCTCACCATTCTCTCGTAGATGCTCTCTATCCTCGTCATCTATGCATACATCCGTGTCTAGTATAGAGATCAAATTGTGCTTGTACGTTGAAGAAGGACATTTGATAAGGTTGTTGAGTTCGTGCTTTATACCACCATGTGGTGATGCCTTGCTGTAGTAATGCGACCAGAAGATCCTGATATTAGCGCCCTCAGATTCAAAACCCTCAAGTATCGGCCGGAGCATATTGAGGTGTGCATCACATGGATTAAGGCGAATCCTGAGTTGGCAAAGTTCAATTTTGAGTCGAAACCCTGTTTTCTTGTTGATCTTGAGAAGTGATGTCAATGATGAAGCTATCAATTCGGTGTTGACAGCTCCAGTAACTGGTACAACGAGCCCGTCTAGTTGGAAAGTGATGCTCAATTCTTGGAGTAGAGTTGCGGGGTTTGCACCAACCCAGAACGTATCGACCAACAATAGGCGCTTAACATCATCCGGTCGAGTCGCGTGGAATATGTGAGTCAGCCAGGTGTAATAATATAGAATGCTTCAACGATCACCAGAGCCCCTTGCCTACCAACGTAATCTGCATCGATAATATATAAGGAAATGCAGTTGGAATACCCTGCAAAGTACGCGTCATGTCTTCGCTAGGAGAGTTACCTTCGCACATAAAATCTTCGTCCCATATCTGGGTATACACCATGCCTCGGGGCTCGCGTGGAAGACGCAGGAGCTTATTGGCGAAAGGGAGGTTCCACGCTCGTGAGTAGTTGCGGCAGGTCTCCTCGATGGAACGACTATCGGGTTTTAATGGATACCTTTTGATCGAGGAGCTGGAGCCCTACTCAAACAAAAACTCCTCTTCTGTGCGCTCATCTGCGTGGATATTTATAGCAAGTTTCGTTTTGGCGATCTAGAGTTTGCTTTCAGAGGGTTTGAAATCGTGCATTCTGAAAAGAAAAGTTGTTGGGATGCGTCTAAGATAGGAATGAAATAGGTGGTATCTCACTTCTGAGACTTTCTGATACGTTTACTCTTTAGACTAGGATATGTCAGCTAAATACAACTCACGGCACCAAAAATTCAAGCAACTTACTCGCACAGGCCCTTGAGCGACAACGCTAGTGCGCTTCCACGACTCTCTGCACAGTGGCGCTCAATGTTGAGCACCTGCATGTTGATGTCGTTCGGAAGCTAGAAGACCTAGTGAAGAGATCTGTCCATGCAGGAGCTCAGTTTTGTTGACTTATATAATGCAGATTAATTTGTGGGGTTAAGTGAGTCCATACAAACCAGCTCCTTCGTGAAAAAGAACATTTTGTTCGTTTAGGTAAAATAAACTTAGTGAATGTAGTCAGTGTTCACTGCATCTTCAGTAAGTACTTGTACCCAATTGAAGCAAGCTGTGGCCTCATAGTTGATAGATAGACTGGTACCATATCGTAGCCCCAGTGTATATAAATCATTCTCAATACACTCTTAATTCTCAGCTGTCTAGAGGTAGGTTATACCTTCATATGTTACTCATATTTTGGACTCTCTGGAACGCTTCCTACAAAAAGGCATCGGTACGAATTTGGTATCTGGCAAGTGGCACGACATGCTGAACTGCATAAATAATAGTTAGAAAAGGTCCAAAAGGTACTGAAAAATTTCAGGTCACTGCTTAAGTACATACTGAAACCAAATGCTCTTTTGGAATTTTCGCCACAGCGCATGATATTCAATCCGAAATTCTGCAGGATTTCCTCCCGTGTGGTACCAATTTTGCTCAAATCTACAGCGATCCGTCGTCTATCAGTGGAAGAACGTGTTCCAAGAGTTGAACCGCTGTTGCAACTTAAACATTGTCCTCTCTAGAAACCACATACATCCGTCCTGTTGATCGGAAACAGTTTGGGTCTGAACGCAATCATGCGTGGAGGCCAAACCTTGTGGGAGGATCCTCTTGACGCTAAATCATTATGGAATTTGGTAATGCCCATATGAAACGGTAGATCACTAGACCATCTGATACATGACTTCTTTTTCTTTGCAAAGTGGAGCAAACTATTATGCCAAAAAACTCAGCGAGTAAAACTTTGAATAAAAAGCAGGTCATCTCTATCATCTAATGCCGAAATCGGAAGACGTCGAACGAGTGCTGCAAATAAGAATTGACCAACCAAATTCTCAAGCATAATCACGTATACCTTCAAGGCACACTGTTGGGACAGCGTAGCCTCAGCAGTCCTTACTCGCTGCATTTATTGCCCATAGATGCTTGGGAAGAGACACGGCATAATCAGAAACGAAATTTTGGGCAAAGATATCATCTTGAACATAGCCCCAATCCACAGCGAGCCTAGGTTAGATAAAAAAGCAAGGTAAACTTGAAAAGAGACAGCTATGTAACGATGAGTCAATTTTATTTACTGGGATTACCTATTGTGTTATGACAGAAATAGATAGTTCGCCTTCGATAGAGTTCACAAACAACAAGTGCACATTTCCAAGACAGGGAAGGCTGTGATGAGCATGCAGACATATGGGATTCATTTGAGAGATTCATTGGTCGCGATGAACACACCGCGGAACGAAGATTGTACCTCGGCTCTTGAAATATTCGTGCAAGTTGGGGAGATGGGGTTGCAGGACATGAAGGGCGAAGAACGATCGGCGTTTGAAAAGCGCTCATGCCGGGCGGTAAGAAAACCTGAGCAGATCGAGAATACATGTCCTAGGAAGGATTACATGGCCTGAGTCTTGACTTTTGCCTACCAAGCACAGTTCGGTATTAGAATAACAGTGTAATCGACTACAACAAAGCTTGCTGGGTTGCTTTCAATCCATGGATGTCTGTGGATATGCGAGTTCATTACCAGAGCTCTATATGCATATTGAATTAGTAGCGTTTTAGTTATATGCTCTTGTAAATAGACCGAAGGGAATGACCATCTAGATTTGGAGCGGGAAACGGACTTTACTAACGTAACTAGGTATAGTCAAAGCGGTTAGTCTCGCAAGTCGTGACATATCAGGCATCACACAACATCAAAAAGATACCGACAATAATTACCATTGTCGATATGATTGGTAGGAGTGTAGGTATTGGTTTATTGATTCCCTTCGTAAGCCATGATCGGGATAAGCACACGACATTTACAATCATTTATTCTCCTGCGCAAGTTGTCTGCATTTTACTTCACTTCCTTGATTTTACCTATGAATCGGCACGCGAGTGTTCCTGAAAGCTAATATGCGAATCCATTAGACTGCCATGTTTGAACAAGGTGAATATATTTTGAAATTTCAACAATCTAGATATTACACTTATAGCTTGGACTTGGAAACAACCAACGAATTAGCGGTCTGTAGCCACTTCACGGCGTCGCCCACAAACTCGTCAACAATCTCTCGTGCGGTCTTCTTCTCCTCAACAACAGCAGCGACCTTACCCATCAAGAATGGGCGAGCGCTGTCCATTGTCTCATCATCAAGCTCGTCACCTAGCTTTTCGAGGTCGTACTCAACTGGCAACACACCCTTACTGGTGAGGTCCTTGATTTCTTGTGACCTGTTCTCTTCCCAGTTTGTAATGTATGCGTTGTTGCGGACACGAAGTGGTCGGCCAGTGAAGATGATTGTGCGAACGTTATCGTCCCAGCCCGCAGTCCTGACGGCCTCTTGATGAGACTTTGGCGCACCAGCTTCCTCGGAAAGAATGAAACGAGTTCCAACCCATACACCAGCAGCACCGAATGTGAGCATGGCAGCTAGTGACTGGCCGTTGTACATGCCACCGGCAGCAACAATTAGCACTTGTTCACCAGTAAGTGGTGACTTGTGACCCTGAACCATCTTGACAGCAGCGGGGATGAAGACAGATGTGGGTGTATCTCCAGTGTGTCCACCGCCCTCGCCACCCTGTGCGCAGATAATGTCGACACCAAGGTCAAGGCACTTCTTGATGTGCTTAGGGTGTCCAATCATGTTCATGTATAGAACACCGGCCTTGTGAAGCTTCTCCACAACGGCTTTGGGGGGTACACCGACAGCACAGACAAAGAGCTTAGCGCCAGAGTCGATGATGATGTCGATAAGCTCACCGAGCTTGCCCTTGGTGTAGTCGTAGCTGTGGGCCGATTAGCCCTGGATGTGCTTTTAGAGCTGAAACAACGACCACTTACTTGGTTTTGCGCGCACTTCCACCGACCTGGGGCAGTAGAAGATCGACACCAAAGACGGCGTTCTTGTCGTTCAGATGCTCCTTCAGCTCAGCGATCTGCTCGCGGAGCATGTCTGGTGTGTAACCAATGCCGCCTAGCACACCGATTCCTCCGGCGTTGGTGACGGCAGCCGCGAGCTTAGGACCAGCAGCCACGTTCATGCCGGCAAGCATGACAGGGTGCTTGATCTTCAGCAGATCAGTGAGCTTGGTGCGGATTTGTTCTGAGGATTGGTTAGTATGTGGCGTGGAGGGAGATGAAGAAATGACGTACGTGGTGAAGCCATAATGATGGACGATGTAAATATTTGTTTGTGATGAGGGTGACAGAGTAGTACAAAGATGTCTAAAGAAAGTTGATGAGCAACTGGAAAGGAGAAGAAAGTCGTCGGCAGGTGATCTTATGGGGTGAGGAGACTGCGACTCTCGATGAACCGAGCCGAGGCACAAGTGTCTCATAGAGAAGACTAGGCTTAACGCGGAAAGGCCAAATCTGGGGAATGCCAAGCACCCGTGTCAAACACCGGCATCTCCGTTCAGTGTCACATGCAACGAACCGCTGTACTGTACTGCCCAAACTTGTGTCTCATGCATTTGCCATGGTCTCGTTGTTTACGAGAAAACTACATACGCTGATTGCAAGAAGATCAATCAAGCATATCTTAATATTCCCAGCTTTCAGCGGCTCAAGATTCTACAGTAATGCACCCAACACACAAATTTCGTGTTTGCGCCCCCACTTTCGACAATTTCTTCCCCCCGTAAGCAGCCCTTTGAGCAAGTTGAATCGCAACATCAGGATGCCTTTTTTCAGATTTCAAAAGGACATTGTCCGTTTCTCTCACAGCTATGATCGCTTGCCAAACAGAGCTTTTATTGCCCTTGGGAGTAATATGGGCAACAGAGTAGCCGTTATTGAACAAGCCTGTAAAGAGATGGAGGCTACCGGAGATGTGAAGATACTGCGAACAAGCAGTCTGTATGAGACAAAAGCCATGTATGTGCTTGATCAGAACAAGTTTGTTAATGGCGCATGTGAGGTAATCGCCTTGCTCTCAAGAAAGACAGTTTGCTAAACCCATAGATCGCAACTCTATTCCGACCACTCGAGCTCTTAGATTTCCTTCAGTCTGTTGAAAATAAAATGGGACGTGTCAAGATCATAGACAAGGGGCCTCGTAATATCGACCTAGATATCTTGCTCTACGCAGAAGGACGTGATGGTAAACAGAACGTAGTGCAATGGAACGACGAACGCCTAATACTACCTCATAAGCTGATGTTCGAGAGAGAGTTCGTGCTGCGCCCACTTTATGAGTATGCCTACCAACGTGGTCTGTATACAATCCACTGATCGAAACTAGTATACTACATAGTGAAGACGGCCGCCCTTTTGTTGATGGACACCCTGGAGAATCATTCAAAGAAAGTGTGAGACGGAAACTAAAGGATGTGCAATCGAAAGAAAGTCTTTCTCCTTTGACACCGGTAGGTAGTGGCCTCCCAAGTCTCACAACATGTCAAGCCAGTCGACCCACACATATTATGTCCATCTTGAACGTCACCCCAGATTCGTTTTCGGATGGCGGGAATTACTATGGCATTGATGAAGATGCCTTAAAAAGAACAATTCAAGACCAAGTTGCGGCTGGGTCCTCTATCATAGATGTTGGCGGTCAGTCAACTCGACCGGGTGCTTTTCAAGTCGACTCCTCAGAGGAACTCAGTCGTGTTGCGCCGGCTATCAAGCTTATTCGCTCACTCGATCTCAATAATTTGGCTATCAGCATTGACACCTACCGCGCCGATGTCGCCGAATCAGCAATCGAAGCCGGTGCACACATCATCAATGATGTCAGCGCGGGCCTCATGGACAAAAACATGTTCGCTACAGCTGCAAGGCTTGGTTGTTCAATCTGCTTGATGCATATGCGCGGTACTCCTGAAACGATGAATTCTTTGACTGACTACCCTGATGGTATCATCCAGACTGTTGGTCGGGAGCTCGTTGAGCGCATCAATAAAGCAGAGGAGGCGGGTATTCGACGATGGCGTATCATTTTGGACCCAGGTATTGGTTTTGCAAAGACACAGGAACAAAATCTTGAGTTATTACGAAGATTCCACGAATTGCGACAATACCCAGGGTTAGAGAACTTCCCATGGCTAGTGGGAACAAGTAGGAAGGCTTTCATAGGGCGAATAACTGGTGTAAAAGAGGCAAAGGACAGGGTTTGGGGCACGGCAGCAAGTGTGGCAGCGTCGATTCAAGGTGGTGCGACTATAGTGAGAGTACATGATGTGAAAGAGATGGCCCAGGTTGCGAAAATGGCAGACGCAATATGGAGGTTGTGATTGTCAGTTTGCATTACAGGTATGATGCGACAGTACAGGAGCAAATAATGTAGAGGTAAGAGAGGAATGAATCAAGCAGCAAGAAAGTATCTAAGCCATAATTATACATGCTTGATAGAACTAAAAGCAACGCTACTTAACGAAGGCCAATGCAAATGATCTACTTGTTGTCGTTCACTTTCGCAGGATGAGAAGGCACGCAGGGGACAGAACTTACCGGCACAAACCCGATGCGTAGAATATGAATTCTCTCGATACGCAACAACTGCACGCCTTTACAAGATTGTCCATATCTTTAAGTAAAGACCATGGGAAGAAGCTCGGGTTACCTTACCAACACTATCGCCAGTTTGTAGTGAACCCCACAGCGCCGTAATTTGCCCTTCATACAGAACCAGAATTCGAAACCAAATACTCAATAAATACATTGATGCACGACCGCGGGCAGATGCAGAAAAAAATACAATGCTACTAATCGTCCACAGAATCAACGGGGCGAAGCTGGACCAAAACCGGCGGGTTTGCTGGAGAACTATGTAAGCAATCTTTTATGATCGTCAATGTTCAAATGGCTAACATATATCTTTACAGTTTGATTCAGGGGTAATTACCAAATTGGTCTACAAGTACTGTTGCTGATGCGTACGAGCACACAGTTGTTATAATAAGCTTTCCAAATGCCCCCATTTCATCAGCCCAACATGTGTGGGATTTAATGCAGCTAAGAAATTTGTTGAGTCTTAGTACCAAGGTTGCAGCAACTCTCCACCATTGTTCTTTTCTTGCTTCTAGATGGGACAGTCTTCCAAATACCGTTTCATCAAAGCTTTTCTCTGCAGGAGAGTCAATCTGGCAGATGTGCTCCGGAAATCGGATGTTAAGATTAAAATAGTTACAGTATAAACATATAAATCTACTGTTAGGCATCAAGGAAAAAAATAAACTTTGGTTTGTATACCGAGTTGAAACAGAAAGGGATCTAGCTTGACCTCGGAGTTAAAGCCTTTGAGTCACTCGGACAGGTTCTCGGCGCTTTTGATAGTGAAGGGGCTACTGCAAGTATCTATTGGGCCCACTCAGTGACTGTAAGCCAGTTTTGCGGCAGATTCACCAAGCTGAAGTTCAATCCTTTTGTTGGACTTGAACAAGCCATGGTGGGTAGTTGAGGATTACTACGGTAGAACGGCAGGCAGAAATGATTGTAACGATGGTCATGGGACGGATCAGAGCCAGGTGATTATATCCCTCAAAATAGAATACAGTCATGTCGTTATGACTCTAAATGTGTGTGACTATGCAAGCCGCGGCCCGCCCCACGTTCTACGCTGATTGGATGACGCCGTTATTTCCGTATCTATCGCATCGCGGAACACAGGGCATCTTCCATAACTATCCGTTTCCTCATCTTTACTCGCCCTCAAGGAGCTTCTGGTACCTGCAGCGCAAGTTCTTATATCTCTTGAAACTCTCTTTCTCTTGTTCCGATTGCAGCTGCCCTCGCAATCGCAGTGCTGAGCACATCGCTATAATGGCCGTCATCGATGAAACCACTCAACAGGCAGCCGAGCCACAGCCTATTGATATTGAAGCATGGACTCAACAAGCAACAGCCGCAATGAGCTCTGTAGTTATCTCGGCGCCTGGCGAAATTGTTGGTGCGACCACTGTCTCCCTTGCGATCCCCTGGACAGTGATGCATTTGCCACAGGGGGTCCAGTCCAGCCAGTGGGTGCTGCGGCTACTACTAAGGAAGGTAGCCTCTACAAGAGGAAGGCGCCTTTGAGACGAGATAGCATGAACAGGCGTGAGGCTTTGCTCAAGGGGAAAGAGGGTTCAAGGCAGCGAAGGAGATGGGAGAATGGTATGTCTGTTACTATATGGGACGCACACAGAAGCTTGGGAATTGACTCGTGTTCAACAGACCGTCTCCTTGACAATCCCCACGTTGAGCCTCCCACACCACGTGATTGGGAAGTTCACCCAACCCACCGTGTCAGACATGTGCCTTACTACCTCGCCCCGCTCTGGGATGCTGGTCTCAAACGTCAGCAGAACGAGCGCAAGGTTGCCGTCAACGCCCAGAAAGCTGCGACCAAGACAATAGCCAAGAAACCTACCGCGCCTGGCATTATACCAAAGGAGCTGCGTGAGAAGCTCAAGCGCTCGCGCGGCGCCAAGGGTCTGCTCATGGATCTTGAAGGCGAGGTCAGGAAGTTTGTTGAGGACTGGGAGGAAAAGGAGCGCCGGGCAGAACAGGAGGGTTTGCCTACTGACCTTGATAGCGAAGATGAAGAGATCGTCTTTGTGGGTCGCAACGGCCAGACTCATGATCAGTTCCCTAGCGAGGAGCGCATCAAGCGCGAGCTCATGCTCTTTGACACGCCCGAAGGCGATATGGGAGGCAGCTTTGGCCGCTGGCTTGTACATCACATAGGCGTATACTATGGGCTCAGCACTTGGAGCGTGACTGTAGGGAATCCTGCGCGTAGGGAGGCATATATCGGATTGCATGACACGGAGATGCAAAACGGCAATAGGGGTGCCGTCTGTAAGCCCATGCCCCGACCGTTATGGGTTATGGTGTGAGAGATGATTCTCCTCATTTTGCTCTTTCAGCTCATCTGCGTTCAGTCATTCCTTATATTCTGGATTTTGTACAAAATCTGTACACATGCACAGCTTCTACGGCAGATTAGATGTCGCTCACTTTTGCATCTCAAGATTTGCATCTGCATTACATGGCTAGACTAGAACAGCACTCTAGGCGTAGCATGATATGGTAATTCATATCATGACTTCGACGATCATGAATTGACCTGCTCATTCTCATCACGATCTATGAATTATTCTACCTGAAATTGTACGATAATCGCGTCACATGATTGAGACTAATTGATCTACACCTTCCATAGGATTGCCAAGTAGAGGTAACAGCTATTAACGTGCCAATACCAGTCAATGGAAGTCATCATCGACGCAAGACAGTTTAGGCATTCGCAAGCTTCGACTACCTTGAGTACAACTATGTTGTGCTGTCTACACATCTCACCGCTACCTCATTTTCCTCAAGACCAGGAGCCATAACGGCTATTCGATACGACCCTGTTGTAGCCGCACTACTCTCTCAGAGCTTTCATATATACCTCACTTACCATCATTTCTCTACATTAGACTCTAGATGCTAATCAGTCCTACGCTTCGCATGTTCTGCCTTTTGAAATTTGTATATCTCAGTGTCTGACAATTTTCTAGACAACATTCACCGCCAACACGAGCAGGACTTCTTAACTACGGCACAAACCCGAATAACCCATTAATACCTGTAAAACTTTGAGGAATCATTTGGCAGTCGCCGTGTCCTCTGATAACCGTCACCACGGCATTCACTTGTATTTGCTTGCCGTGCGGCTTCCCTGGCCCAAATCGACCGCATCGTCAATCTCCACTTTCTAACGTCATCGAACGGAGCTCGCCCACTCTGGATCCGCTGGAAGGTCCTAGACTCGGCGTACGAAGAGCAAGCACAACAGACTTAAGACGAGTAGACTCTCTAGATCGAAAGCTTAGCTGGGCTGAGAAAGTTTCGGCAGGCGTTCAACCAAGTCCCTGGACAAAAGGTCACCCTAATTACCATAGAAACATAAGCAAGTACAATAGCAACAGGTTCCAGACGACCACCTGGCAAGAAAGTTATCTTGCGGAGGAACGCCGAAGGAAGGCCAAGGAAGAACGGAGACGACAAGAACAGCGCCAATTCAGACGACAACTCGACGGTTCGAGGTCCCTAACACCATCACCGGGTATCAGTCGAATCAACTCCTTCGCAATCGATTCACTCCAGCGAAACGACTCAGGGAGTAGCTTACACTCCACCAAATCAGCGACTTCATCAACATCCGCCAGACTCCGACCTCACCTACCCAGGCGCGCCGATAGTTTACACTCTATCAAATCCACCCGCTCATCTACCTCGAGCCGAATATCGTCCTACCTGAACCGTGTCCAATCAGCGCCCCTAACCCAAGATGATCGAGACATTCAAGGACATGAAGCACAGGAAGAGCGGCAGTCTAGAAAACCTGGCCCTGGAACGAACAGCAAACCAGATCCTACATCACATGGAGGACAAGGACAGCGTGGACTCTTTGGAAAGCACAAGGGCAAGAGTATTGTGTGGGTTTTCCAAACCACACCCACATCACATTTAAAAACTTGCAAGCCCTGATGTTAACATGTCCCTTTTTTTTTACCAGCGAACGCCCGAGCAATCTACGGCCCCAATCGCCTTCTCGACGTGATAAGCTTCGCCCCGACTTCTTCAAGAAGAATTGGGGCCGCCATCGTCGAGCACAATCCAATGAGTAGATCCTACGTCCACTGTTGTTCTGCGAAGGAAAATTCCCGCCTTGCTGCCATGGAGCATTTGCTCGTTATCACGGAAGACATTTTGCAGCGCCTGCTAGACACTGAGGGCATTACGAGTAGCGGGTGGCTTCCTGCGACGCCACAGGCTCAGCATGCCGCGACGTACACAGCGGCAAGTATTGGTGGGGGAGTGTAGTTGGTAGTGTGCAGAACAGTCGCAGGAGCAGTGTTGCGCCGCAAGAGTAAGTTGATGAATACCTCGTCTCACACAAACGCATCTGATCGGGCACGAACTTATCGATGAAATAGACCCATTCCTCATACTGGTTTCATAAACGATCACCACTCGCCACATTCCCATCATCACATTCAGAAACCGCACTTCCTTCGCAATAACAGCGATACGTCGTTTCACTTTGGTCAGGTAACGCCTCAAGCTATTCCGAGGACGACGAGTGATGTTATTCAACAACCGAAACCTGTCTCGGTGGGTCAGATGCCGGGCCGTGGGCCTTTTGGCGGGAGAGTGGCGTGGACGTTGGGGAGCGAGGACTAGACATTTGTCAAGGAGTTGATAGGACGATTCTTGTTCGTTAAACTACATGAATGAAACCCTGCTTCCTTGCGCCACCGGTTGTCCACGGCGGAAAGCATTACATGATGCATACATGGTGTGGTCGATTCATTATTCATCGATTCTCTGGCTTCTGCACGTAATGTAGGCTAAGTGACTAGAACATCCAGTGCGGAAACAAGCTACCCACATGTGAACGCCAAAATGCATTGTCACCTACTAGTTGACCAGTCGTTCTATTCTTGACAGTACGCTCAGGCCTTCTTCGCAAATTCAACACGTAGAATAAGATGTCCGAACCCGACTGTAGGATATATATTAGTAGCTGGTCCCACAATACGCGGATCCAGGGGTTGACTTACATCCGTCCATCTTCTCACACGCCTTAGCAGCGTCTGATCGATCAGCATAACTGACGAACGCGAAGCCCTTCGCTCTGCCAGTCTCCCTGTCTTTGGCCAAGAATACTCTTGTGACATGTCCATATCTGCTGAACATATCCCTGAGATCCTGCTCTTCGGCAAATTCGCTAACATTGGTGACTCGCAGTGTCGCGCTATCATCACGATCAAATTTGCCACCCATCTTCTCTCCCCCACCAGTACGTCCACGCAGATGTGGTGGCACGTAGCCTCCTGAGCCAGCGCCGAGCCCACCAATACCTCCACCTGGTGCATCCTCGGGCATATCTGCGGGCGCGACGTCGCCCTCGGGGGCCATGGTGTCTTTGAACGGACACTTTGTGGTGAAATGGTCGCCCTGGCAAATTCGGCACTTGATCTTTGCATTTTTGAGTTCGGCCTTTTTCTTGGCTTCGTCGCCCTTGTCCTCGTTACTCGCTTTCCACGCTGCTACTGGCCGGAATAGAATGTTTTCTGCAACGCTGACGGTATCGGTTTGGGGACCTGCAGGCTTTCCCTTTTCTTGGCCGAATTTTTCCCATTGCTTGCGCTCCGCCACTCGCGGGTTGACGGTAGTTTTGACTACGGTTTTCTTGATGCGGCGTGTGGTTTTGTACCGGCGGCCGTCCTCGCCAACGCGGTAGGTGGTTATAGTTTCGGTTCCGTCTTTATTTTTGTGATGGTTTGGGAGGGGAGGGCGAGCTCTGTATCATCGTCTTCTTCCGCCCAATCGGTGCGGCTACAATATTTGTGAGTGACTGCGCTCGTGTGTGTGGAGTCTATGGTGGCATAAGCACGGAATTCTGGGGCTTACCCTGCTGGTCGTGACATTTTGGTACTGTGTGTATCGTGTGCTGCTGTCAAGGTGTGTGTATGTTGTTGGGATGCCGGTTGGGGTGAAGTTGGTTCCTCGTGGAGATAATATGGATGAGGAAGTGGCGGCTAGTGGGGGCTTTTCGAGCTTGTGCGCACGCTAAGACTCCCACGCTAGTGACTTGCCTTCGAGTCACATTTTGTGCTGACTTGATTGAGTTATTTCAGGACAACAAGTATTATGCTGTGAGACTCTTCTCGATCTAGTTCAGTTGAAAGAACTCAGCATCACGGCTAAATGAGTATCTTGACTCTGTACAATCCAGTCACAAATGAGTTACTGTGAGTTGACAACATACACAACATCAACAATACAAAGCGAGAAAAATATATCATCAATCATGTCTCATTTCGTTGTACAGGGCGCCGAGCATAGTTCAGTGCCGTGAACTGTAGAGGGCCACTAGATAAAGTCACCACTATAGTCACTTTTGTTTCCCCATGTATATCCTCTATTTCTATCCCATATCCATACATGCTGTAGGGCCAGTGTATGATCCGACTAGAGCTTCATAGGGGCAATTCAGCTGCCGCCCTGGACCTTCTTGACGATCGGTACGATCTTCTCGAACAGTGGGTGTGACTTTTCAAGACCGTTGACCTTGACAACAACGTCCTCAGCTGAGTTCTCCTTGAGGATCTTGGCCAACTCAGCTGATTCCTCATCACCCTCAACGTTCTGGAACCTGTATGCTTGTTCGATAGCACCAAGGAGAGCATCGACGCTGTCACCCCGCTCGGCGAGCTGAGCAGCAGGGCCGACGAAACGCTCCTTGCGGGAGAGCTTGCGGAGAGGGGCACGACCGACACGCTCGACGTTGTCCTTGAGAACAGGGTTCGAGATACGCTTGATGATAGACTCGACGTAGTCATTCTGTTCCTGGGTGCTGACGCCGTGCTTGTTGACGATGAGGTGAGCAGTCTCCTTGACAGCGTTGCGAACGATGTCATTGAGCTTCGTGTCTTGAAGAACCTCGTGGATGTACTGCTTCTTGGCCTGGTAGCCATAGTAGGCAGCAGTGGCGTGCGAGGTGTTGACTGTGAACAGCTTGCGCTCAATGTAGGGCTCGAGGTCATCGACGTAGTGAATGCCCTTCACCTCGGGCTTCTTGCCGCCGTTCTCAAAAGGCTTTTGCTCAACGCACCACTCGAAGAATTTCTCGATCTTGACGTTGAGGCCAGCATCGGCATCCTGAACGGGCACAATTCGGTCGATGGCCGAGTTGGCGAAACGTGCCTTCTTGTCGAGGTTGCTCTTGGAGTCCTCGCTGAGCTTGGCCTCTATGAAGCCCCTCCATGTGGTTGTAGCGTTGATGGCGTTCTCGCAGGCAATGACAGCGAGCGGGTAGTCTAGGGTGCGGGCATCGATGGCCTTGGCGACAGGCTCAGCGACGAACTTGAGGATGTTGGGACCGACAGCGCAGGTGACGACATCGGCAGAAGCGATCTCTTGGATGACCTTGTCCATCTCGTGTTTTGAGTTGATGGCACGGTAGTGGTCGATGGTGAACTCGCGCTCGCCATCATCACCGATCTCAGTGACGGTATAGGACGATTGCTTTTGGAGAGCCTCAATAATGCTGTCCATAACATCGACAAACACGACCTCGAAGCCCGCATTGTGCAAGAATTCGGCAACAAAACCACGGCCGATGTTGCCACCGCCGAAGTGAACGGCCTAACATGTCACGTAAGTACAAATATTCTCTGGAACCAAGATGGTAATGCTCACCTTCTTTTCGTAGGGCATGGCTGTGGGTTGTTGTTCTTAGGAGAAGGTTGAGTGTAATAGTTACTAAGATAGTAGTGTCAATTAAGCACCACGAAGCAAGTCAGGAGATTTTTGTGAGGGAGAGAGAGAGAGAGAAGAAACTGGGTTTTATGGAAAGAAGCTATGGTGGGGTATTTGCAGTAGGCAGGAGCTGGGGCCAACAGAGGCATGAAGGGCGATGCAGAGTTTTGTGGGGTGAGGCGAACAACGTACCTGGCCAGACGCGGCGGTTGGTCGGGCGGTGTGCGGCAAGGCCCAATTTGTGCAGTAGTATCGTGGTAGACGTTGAAACGCGAGTAGAAGTGTCAATCAATGTTGGGGGTAGACTGGTGAGCTGGCGAACGAAGACCCCGCTCCGGCGGTGACGTTATGGTACAGAACCCGATTGGACGCTACTACAGTTGGCAGCACGAACAATGACACGATATGAAAAGGCGTGCAAAAGCAAATGGCCTGAGAGGCGTGGGCGCGTGGGAGTGTGGCAATTGCTTTCATTCTCTTGTGCCTGGTGACTTGTGCCCCGCTGCCCTGACTCTAGGAAGCATACCCACCTCTCCAAACACAGTATTAATGCCGCAGTCTTCATGCCCAATATCTTACACTTTACACCTACTTGATACCATCAATGTACTCTCGGCCGTGGATCCTGAACATGTGCTTTGCTGCCACCTCAATAACGCGATTTTATCCATGGACATTACACATGAATGGGTCTTTGCACGTCATAGCTCCGTGCTAAGGAAACCTCCCCGTTCCCGCCGTTAGTTGACGCCAAGGACACTGGACACTATTGGTGACAAGGATTCCCTCGTAGACTGGCATCGTTTTCGCCGAGACATGAGCAAGCCAGCGTTGGTTGTTGTTCAATTATTAGTGGCATCGATTACTACGCTACCGTGAATATACACTCTCTTTCAGACTCGACCGATCCATCTTCACAAAACACATACCTCCGGTTTGGATTCTTAACATTAAGCGTGAATCGCTTGCTGGACGTGGGGGTATACCGCAATCATGCGATGATAGAGGTCTGGATGCTCCCTCATCAACACCTCCGGGTCCCACGCCATAGCAACGAAAATCGTATCGATACCGCTAGACAGCGGCGTAGTGAAGATATTGCATATCTGCAGTCCGATCAAGAACGCAAAAGCGACGACGACAGGCGTGTATCCTCCGTCCTTGTTGTATGCTGGTGAGGTGAAGACAAGATAAAGGTACGCAAGGAGTGCACAAGCATACGCAATAAACGTAGAGCCCATGGACAGCACAGGACCAATTAGACACTCATTGACGAGTGCATCGATGCCGCGATCCTTGATCATCCTAACGATGGTTAACCAAAAACGTACGTCTCACTCGACATGCACTACTTACTTCCAGGTGTCTTTCGCAGCTGCAACATAGCTCTTGCCATATAGGGCAATGTAGCTGAATGCATATCGATTCAAAAACTCGACAGCCCAGTTCAAGATGCCAATTAAGCAGCCCAGGATGCAGAAGAGGATCGAGCCGACGATGTTCCCATCGGCAGACGCACTATGCTGCGCAGCCGAGCAAATTTGCCGCAAGAATTGGATGATAGCGACGATCAAGCTACCGAGACTGATACTCCCAAAGCTGTATGTGACTGAGCGCTTGAACGCGCCGCGCGTTGCGCCTTTAGGTTTGGAGTTGGGGTTGAAGTACCACGAGCCGTAGACACCAGAGATGGTGGTGTGGATGGTGTTCTTGAGCCACTCTGAGATCCAGTACATGGCAAAAGTTACGAAGACTAACAGCCCAATCACCTTGCCATTGCCGCAGTTCCCGACTCCATTCCTGCATTGCGTATTGTTCTGATTCGGTGTATATTGGACATAGATCGAAACCAGAGTGACTGAATACCATGCACCGAGAGCTGCCGCAAGAAGACCTCCAACTAGGGATACGGCATAAGTGTGTCCATATTTCTTGGAGACATCGATAGCAGTCTGGAGCATGACAACACTGAACGGAATGCGAGGAACTACAGATTTTTGTTAGCAAATCTATGGCCACTTTGAAAGAAATACGTACTCCATGAGATGAAACAGATGACATAGAATATGCTAAAGATGAGGAAGACGATGCCTCCTGACCAGTATTTGCGACTCAGCATGTACAATGCTGTGACGAAACCGAAGACAATGTTCAGGATGCCGGTGATCCAGATAAACTGTTTGGTGAAAGCCCTAGCCGCCCAAATGTAGGCATAGGACAACAGCGTTGCCATGCCCAACACGAATGCGAAGAGGATGACGGTGTTTGAGTTCAAGGCGAATTGATTCGCGTTGCCATATATACCTCCACTCTTCTGGTTTGAGTATCCACGAATCGTGATAGCACTGACGGCAACATAGCCTAGAAAGACGGCGATGAAAAGCAGGCCAGCCCAGAGGTCGTTGTACTTTGGCTTATCGAGCTTGAATTGCTGTTCAAAATTCTTGGAGTCGGTGCCATATCCTTGTTGCTCGTAACCTTGTTGCTGTTGCTGTGGTGGAGGTGGACCTTGGGGAGGCACATAGTTTTGACCATAATTTTGGCCATACTGGGGTGGCTGCTGACCATATTTTGGCTGCTCTTGGTAGTATTGACCTTGAGGCTGCTGGGGTGGACCATCACTACCATAATAGTTCGCTGCTTCGCCCTGTTGCGCCATTGTGACAAAATATGACTTGTCTACTCTTCCTGTAGACAAGAGGAAATTGAAATCTGAGGGGACAAGGCAAGAAAGGAACAACGGCCAAGCTAATGAGATGATGTTTGCGAAAGCGCTGCTAGCTCATCTTTTAGAGGATGCGACAATCAATGGAACGTGCAGGGATTCGACAGCGCATGTGGCTGCATTTACTGCATTTGCTGCATCGTCATACCCATCTTGTGCCTTGTCACAGACCAGAAGCTGCTCCGTGCTGTGGCTTCCCGTCCTCGATCGGTCCAGATCGTCGCCCTGTGATCGCCATTACAGGATGAGCTTGTTTGGTTTGTGTTGTCGCTCAATCTAATTATTCACTACCTAGGTACCCAGGTAGGAGGTATTTGTCTTTTTCATGTGCGCGTCCTCTCAGCCGTGGTGGGAGGGGACTATTTTGCGACCCATTTATATCGTTTACTTCATTACCCATGATTCGCACCCTCTCCCGATTATCCGAACGCGACTTTGTGGCCAAGTTTTATTTGCTTCCGGGGTCCGTCTTGGGCTTTGTGCAACGATCCCAGATACACAGTAGCGCCATGCTATTGCAGCTATGATAATTTCGCTTCCAACCCCCAGCTGCCTCTACATCTCTAGCCAAACTCAACCTCTTCACCTGGATGATGACGAAAAGATCTCAATCGCCAAATGAAATTCGCCCAAAAGTGAATTGGAAGAGGATCAACAGACGGAGAAGTTTTTCATCGACAAGCAGTAATTTCGTAGGTTTCATAGGAGATTTTGTACGCTCACGTTTCCCTCACCCTACGTTGCTATCTCTCTTCCGTCCTATGTTGACCTGTAAAAGAGCCGCTTCCTTACTGCATTTTCGTTTTCTCCCTCTCTTTCCTATGCGCCCACACATATACCAATGGATAAATGGTTTCCGGTAGTAATGTAACAATCATACCTCCGATACTCCACCAATTGGCTACATAACTCCAGTTTTCTGGGACATTCAAGTACCGCCAAATAAACACTAGAAACGCGGTTATGCAACCCAAATATCTCGTAATCCTGTGTCGATTAGCCCACCACTCATGACATTTTCGGCCAACAAAAGGAAAAAATGAAACATACCAGATCTCTAAACTTTGGCCCCGCGTATTCCTATTCTTGACCAGATAGTATACCTGGCCCCAACCTATCGGTAATTCAAGATAAAGTCCTGTCCAAAATGCCGTCTTTTGCTCTCTCTCATCTGGCCAAAACTGACCAACTACCCAGAGAAACCCCATCCAAGTCGGGACTTGCCACAACAACTTCAAGATCGCCCTGCTCCTTTCTACATCCTTATATGCGTATTTCAATGCCACGCTTACAAATGTGATATCAAACAGGAACCACACGAAAAAACAAACTCGCTGGAACGTGGTACTTGTACATACCCATGCGTAATAAATCTCATACGCCATGGTTGCAGAAAGAAATTGTACGGTACCAGCCACGTAGCAGTCTGAATAGGTTCTAATCGTGTAGAAGATATAGCACAAAGTGTAAAGGACGCCACATGATATTATCAAGAAATCAGTTATGAAAAAGTAGGACTGTGGCGGGTTTAGAGCAAGGTCCGAGGATTGGGGTATTAGGTGGTACGATTCATATTGCTTTCCAATCTCGAAGGTCATCTTAGGCGGCCGTTGATGTACAACTAAGCGTACCGGGCTGGGTATAAAGGGTCAAGTTGTAGCAAGAGAAAGTGAGAAAGTAAGAAGAGGTATAACACTGCCTTAGGGGGAAGGCTATGGTGATAAATCGGACAGCTGTCTACAAAGGTTGGTGATGCGATCTTTGTTTGATGGTAAAGGTGGGTCTCCTAACGCAATGCTGACACACCAAGCTTCCGACAACTCCGGGCGAGGCGGAGCACTTCTCATCGAGTAGGCGTCTTACTTCAGCCACTCATCGTTGAAGATATAATTCTTACGTACTTTCCTTACTTGAGACACTTTTACCCAAATCATATTTCCTCCCAAGTCAGGTATTCAAGCTTCTTTTCTCCTGCGGAGTAGAATTGCTTATACTAATTTAGTTTTCAAGATGGACCGGATACACCTTGTTATCTCATATCTATACCCCAAGTCTTTTCTTGTTTAAGCTTCCACTCCTATATCGATACTTCCTGCACTGAAATAAATATGTTATATAACACTGTCGCCTTTTGGGTATCCCGACTTACATTCCTGTACGAGCCTGGTGTAGAGTTTTTCTTTTCATGCCGAATCATGATTGATGCCTAAGTCTATCGTGCCATATAGGGTTCCTTAGCATGGACTGGTTGCAAAAGCTTTGCCGGCGCTATGTCTCCCCGGTAGGATTGATATCGATAATCATCGGGATTTTTGACAAGCTGTCAATATGGGGGCATTTATCGAACTCATGTTGCGGCCTCGAAAGGTTCTGGCCCACCGTCACATCTTAAGCAGCAATGAGTTTCCATTGCTTCCTTTAAATCAGGAGCTGACGGCCTCAAATCCGGGCTTTCCGTTATCATCCTTGGAATAATGTCCCCAGCCTCCCTTGAAATAACAATCTTTGGAATAAAGAATATGGCCTCGCTTCTCTTTGGAATAATATCCTTGGCCTTCCTTGACACAATGAACATTTTACCATCAAAAGTGTCATCAAGTTTGCCGTTCATCATATTTTCATACCAAATTTTTACCACATCTATGTTAGCATAGAAGGATGGGTTACCTGAGTCTGATTTACGAAGGTCCAACAATATCTGTCTTTCATCATGATCTTCACAAAGATCTGTACATGAGAATAGAGTAGCTGTCAGTTCTATAAACACACAACCTAAAGAAAATATATCTGCGCTAAATCCCCTTTTATCTTGATGGACGACTTCAGGCGCAGCATAAGCTCTTGTGAACGAAGTGGGCGAGTCGGTTTCGGAATCTGCTGCACATTTGTAATATCGAGCTATGCCAAAGTCTGCAACATAAATTCGGTATTCATCAGCTCGTACCAGTCGAACCAGCAAGTTCTTTGGTTTGATGTCCATATGCTTTATATTTTGCCCGTGAATGTACGCGATTGCGTTCGACAAACAGCCAAAGAATGTTACGATCGCTTTGGCACGGCTCTGAAGGCATGATGCCTCTTCTCTTGCGTCTTCTATAAGTTCATCCATGTACTTATCGAGATCCCATTCGGCTGCAGGGTAGACAAGTATGGCTAGGTCTTTTCGCAAAGTATAAGTACCAACTATACGCACAATATGTGCATGCTGCAGTTTCACCAAGTGCTCGACCTCGATGACTGCATCTTCTTTCTTCAATCGTCGATTGCACATAATGGTTTTTCTTGCAAGCCTTATCCTGCGACACTTGACACGGTCAATAACAGCGGTTTGACCATATCCAAGGATCTTCTCAGACTTGAGAGGTATGGCATCCTCTCTTGCTTCTGGGTGATATTCAACGTGTTGTCCCTTTCCGGACCAATTGAGCTCTTCACGGGAACCCAATAGAATTCCCCTCTCATTCAGAAACATCAGCCAAGCACTACTGAAAACTTCGCCTGGTATTGAAGCGTTTGCTTCCAGATGCAGTTGAAAACAATTGTGGATGGCGTTTCTTAAAATTTCTCTGTCAGGGCTAGATATGTATGCAACTAGTCGATCCAAAAGGTCATTGGTAGATCTATGAATACATAAACCAACCTCTGTTCGTCGTTCGTGGCGACAATTGGTGAAATGTGAGAGCTGTTCCCCGACAATTGTTTTTATTTCTTGTTGTGAGAAGAAGCCAACACTCGCCGGATTAGAATGAGCCATTACTAAATTTACCACACCGCTCAATAGCTCTTCATAAACACCCGCAAAATTCTGTGGAGCGAGAAAATATTGTTTCGGAACTCGAATGCGTTCTTCTCTTGAACCTCTGGGGCCATTGTTCCAAGGTGAAGAGGGGCCGCTCGGAGCGGTAATATAACTGGCAAGGCTTGAACGGGCTGTTTGAAAGCTCCTTTGGCTAGCAGGTTCGAAGGAGTTCGATGTGGGGAAGGCGGAGGGTGATCCGCGCTTACTACGGTGGGCAATTGAAGTAAACGAGCTAGCTTTTGGAATAATGGTGCCACATATACTGGTCATAGTATTGGGGGCTGGTGGTTCAATGAGTTGTCCTAGACCATCATTCTCATTGACAGAATCGTTGTCGCCCATCTCCACTTTCTCTGCGACCTGGTCTTTTTCGTGCTCTTCACGCTGTATTCTGCCAGTAGGTACTTCGTGATGGGCGCTACAGCGTTGGTAATGCGGACCCGGGTGATCTAAAATTAAAGACTTTATCGGAGAAGAGTAATATGACTATGGTATTGAGTGCTGTTCTCTAGTTCGATAGCAAGCGCCCAATGAGTGACTCGTCTAAGACAGCAAACTTTGACAGAGGAATCGATCAGCAAGGAATACGTGAAGATTGAAGGTAAATGAAGTGAGAAAGAGTAATCCCAACACGTGGTATCTGGCTCTTCTTTATGGGTTAGAAGTGAGATCAGTAGGAGGGTGTGGTTGATTAGGTTGCACTTCAAAGCAAGGTGGTATTGCGGGGCCGGGTGCATGTGCATGCATGAGCTCAGCCACCCGAGCGGTCATCACGCGTAGTGTGGGCTTAGCGATGTGGCGTAATCCTATAAGGTTCGAATAAGGAACCCAAGGTGGTTGACGATGTAATTAGTGTGCAGTTGCATATCAGGCGACTGGTAGCGATAACGTGACTCCCCAAACCCTGAACGTAAAACCCTGAAAGTAAAGATCATGACCTGGCAGAAAAAGTGTCCAACGAAGGGAGTCTATCGCAAAATGACGGCCTTCATGCTAGAAACGACCTTATAAACTCACTGATGTGACCCGAAACCCGAAAATATGCCCCTCCAAAGCTTGAGGCATACGTAGTCTATGCACTGTTCAACAGATGTTTTGCATCAATCACACATATGCTGCACTACCGACGTGTCAAAAAGAAGTGGCACCAATCACACCGACACCTCAAACCAATAGCACCGTTAGAGCCCTGGATTTGGATAGAAAAGCATGGAAACGAAAATGACAGGGAGAGATGCGGAATGTTGAATATGACGTTGGCTGGGGTATATTGCAAGTGCTATCCAATTAGATGCATCGGTTCTAGCGACACAACAACGACTATCGCGAATTCGTGTTGAATCCGAACCATTGCTTTGTGTCTGTGCGGGACTAGCTCCGTAGATAGTTTGAATACCCACAGCCGTCCCACATTTGCAAAAATCCCATCAACGAAATCACCTCCTACTTATCACCGCCGGACCTCTAACACCACTCATCGCGTTCAGTCGCAAAGAATCTCTCTGGCGCAACCTGGATAACGCTTGGTATCTTTTCCTCAACAACAGGCTTGACCGAGTCGTTGCTGGAGGGTTCTTCATTTGCTGATAGTAATGTAGACTCCGTCCGCTGGAGATAGTTAGCCTTGTTTGCAGAATACCACGGACAATGACTTACCAAGCTCACTGAATCAAAGCTATATGGCAACGATTGCGAACGCAAAGGCGGGGCCAAAACTTCCGTACTACTATCGTGGAGGAGTTTTCTCACCAAGCAACGACGTTCAACAAAGTACTTGTCAGACGCGTAGTCATCTTCCTTTGCAAAAACAACTTTATCATCAGTTTGGAGGTGGTGATGACTTTGAGTCACTTTTGTCTCTGTGTCCCAATCGCTCTTATCAATTTGTATCCTGGGTGCGCAGTTGCTACTCTCGTAATCAGGCATTACTGGAATGTCTGTCAGCTTCTCACTGGTTGGGCCGAGGTCATTAAACAGCTCCTGTGAGCCGGTCGAGGATGGTGTGGGAGGGGTTATTCCCAACAACCCGGACGCCGTTTCTTTCCAGTGAACTTCTGCAGGTGTGCACACGATTGCAGGTGACACAGCATAGTGGTGCCCATCTTGGTCACCAGCCTGTGTAGCAGAACTGTGACTTGGCGCCACTTGGTGTTGGTAATCTTGTCGGCTCTGACCATTTCTAGCACTCTGTTGAAGAGTATAAAAGGGCTCAAACATTGGGAAATGGTCTCTGCATGCTAGACGGTATGCATGGGGAGGCCTCCAAGCGTGTTGATTGGGAACATCGTAGAACGGGTTTACGAAGGGAGGGCCCGGTCCAAAACGGTGACCAGATGAATCCCAGCCTATTGGATTGCTAGAATCCAACAACCATGGTACACCTTGCTGCCAGGCTCCAGGATCCATGAACCCCGGGCCATTATCATAGGGACTGATCGAAGGAACGCTTGGAGCGAGCGTCTTGCTGATCAGCCCTACCGGATACCTGCGAATCATATGGCGTTCGTACGAGGCCGTTGACTGGCTTGTGCGAGGTGCCTGTCCAACGTCCCCAACGTGTTGTGGACTTGTCTTTTTCGAATACTCCGAACGTTTCTTCGAGGCCTTTGCTGTTTCCTGCCCCTTCGCTAAGCGCTTGGGCATCTGATTATTCTTGACACTTGTTGTAGTGTTGGTACAACCTTCTCGCGATGCGGCATGGGTCTCAATCTTGGTAGATTGACATGCCTCGTGCGCACTTCGTTCCGCCGATTCGGCGTCTTTGTTGCGTCGTTGCTTCGCCCTTCTCTCGCTAATCTTATTTGCGTGCCATTCCTTCCGCCTTATATTGCGAGCTGTCCCTCCAGCCGTGTCGTCGGTTGTGGCTGCTCCTGCGTCCGTGTGTGGCAGGTGCGGCGGGCACGGCTTGCTCGATGGTGCGTTCGTCTCGCTCGTCTCATGTCTATTAGGCCTGAGACATGGCCTTGAAGAAGCAGTATTCGCCATTTTGTATCCGTCTCTGCTTGGGAGGCTCACAGATCAAGAGCGGATAGAGAGGACGGTTCTCGTTTGCCAACAGCGACAGCGACAGCGACAACTCACAGGACCTAAGACTCGAGGGTAAAGAGGAAATGAGGTTTAAGAGGAGGTCAAGATGGAGTGATATGATGGGATTAGCTGTGCCAGCAAACAAAAGCCTACACTACCTGCTTGCGCGTAGAATTATCGGGTATGTCGATTGAGTTACTGTTTGGCTGCACACTTGATCGCTCGCCAGGGCCCCTGCTAATGAGGCGCATGTAGCGTCCGTCCACTCAGCCAACATGGAGACACTGGCAATTAATCAACACCAGCACCACCTCAAGAACATGAGTGAAGTTGAATTGCCCCAATTGCTGATAGGTAATCGCTTCCCTGAAAGGACCCGCACTGGTTACTATACATTTACATATGTTTTGAGCATATATCACAACTGCAGCTCCGATGCGCAGTATTGATCATAGTACCGCCTCAACCTACTTCGGTCACACGATACGGTGGCTCGATGGCCCCCGTTGCCAACCAAACATGTGCATTCAACTGATTGGCATGCCCCTCGGATAATGTTGATTGTATCACACTAGAAAGCTGTACTAAACTGCAAGAAGCTGTGGCTCAAATGAGGTGGCATGCCCCAGCTCACTCTGCTTATTTGTTGGCCTCGACCAGGCTGCTATACCTATACCAGCACACACTCGTGTTGGCTTCCTGTGTAGTTCAGCTCCTCCTGTTAAATTGTAGTTTGTGCACCACACGTACCAAATCGACCTGGTGCTGTGAGATAGCGAAAGGCATCAATCTCTTATTAAACTTTTCTTATGTGTATGCTTACAGAGGTGCGTATATAGCGCGACAATACGCCATCTGAGTATAATCGATACATCCTTTGTCCATATTTTTGCCACGTGACATTCATTTCTATTCATTGTATCGTAACACAATGAAACTTGACCCGATCATTGCAGGCGTTAGAAAGAGCTCTCATAATCATCCTTATTTAGAGCGTTTCTTTGATTTTGGTGACTTGCTGGCTCTTGGGCTCTTCGGCACGAGCCTCTCACCCTGAGCTTTCATCTTATTCATGGCTGCTTCAGCCTGATGCTGTCTCTTGCTTACGTGTACATGTCGCTTCTCGATCTCGTCTTCAAACCCTTGGGCAAGCTTACGCTTGATTTTTCGGGCCTCCTTGGTGCGCTTAATAATGCTGTTGAACTGATCGAGAAACCAATCACCAGCATCTTCCCACTCGGTGATGGGCAGTGACCGGAAGAATTGCATTTGGTGATTCGTTTCAAAGTTCTTGACATGTGAAAGACGTTCGTTGAGTGGCTTTTCGAGCATGTCTCCGGTAAGAGGCTGTGTGATTCCACGAGGAATAATGTCAAAACTCTCGTTCTTTAGTTGTTCGTAGTTCATAGTATGCAGGGTTTCGAGGTCATAGTCGCCATCTAGGTGAACCACGGTTTCCCTACCTTGATTTACTTCTATAGTTGGGTACCGAATGGCTGGAACTACTTTATTACGTGCTGATGAAGAATGTTTCGTCGGAACATCTGACTTGACCGCGTTGGGCGGGCCATGATGTTGTGGTGGGAAAGTCCGTTGGGCTTCCAATAAGGTAGCACGATGGAGGGTGGGGGCAGATTCAGGGCTTATCCGGGTATAGGTAGTTGGTTGATTTGGTACGAAAGGGGTCGGGTTGCTTTGACAATCCTGTCCAAACTGTTGACCACCATAGTTGTTTACCCGCTGTTGGTCGCGAAGCTGGGCTGATCTTTGGACAATGTCCTTCGATCCCTGCATGGGTTGACTAACATGTTGATTGAACTTTCCACGCTGTAAAGGCGGTGCAGCACGTAGTCCTCGGCCATTGAATGTAAGGTGCTGTGGGGAAAGCGATCCTTGTACGTTATCACTCCGGTATTCAGATGGTGGTTCTTGCATCCCTTCCCACTCATTGGGATCGCCCTCGGTAGTGGTTGGGTAGGAGTCACCGTCAACTGTGCGGAATCCAGATGGGCGGTGTTGTTGTAAAATGGCCATCGCATAATCAGTAGACACATGCTTCGCATCCACTCCTTTTTGTCGGAGTAGTTCTATTTCTTCAGGTGAAAACTCAAAGTTATCGTTTTCATCATCACCTTCTTCTTCTTCACCAGATTCGTCTTCATCCTCGTCGAATGCATCGCCATGTTGAAGACCTTCGCGGCGTTGGTGATATTGGGGATACCCTTCCTGAATATCCTCCACCTGAATGACAGATTGATTTACTGTGGTATCAATGCTCTCAGCATCGGTATCATATAGGTCAATCTTTTGAACTTGACTCAACTGGTTGCGTTGAGTTGGATGCTGAATGGTAGCAGAGCTGTTTTGTGAGTAACCCAGCCTATGGGAAGCTCCACCAGAAAGGGCCTGCGTTTTTTGAGGTTGTTGATCTGGGGTTTTCTTTGAAATCGAAATCTTGGCGTTCGCAGCTCTAGCTTGCCTATCTGGATTGATTTGTTTACCAGGTGGAGCCGGCTGTGGGCTTGCTGCACCGTCACGGGCTTGCACATATTTTCGCATGGCGAGTTAATGCAAGCAGCGTACAAGCCTAGATCACTACTCGATCTCAGACGAGGCAAAAGTCCGACGCTCAGAGGTGAGAGTCGAATGGTGAGGAATGAAGCTTGAATGGGAAAGCGTGTCAGTGGTGTGTACTAACCTAATTTAGAATAACCTCGGACCCAGCGTGCCAGCGTCAACGCGGGATGACGATATCTTATCTCCGCCTAGCCATAGTCTGTCTCATTTCACCCACTGCGATGTAGACTAATACCCCTCATATGGATTCCTTCGCTTTCTGGAGCATAAGAAAGTTAACAGGAACGCAGTAATGGGTGAATGCTACATTGAAAAGCTGCCTAACGAGGTAGGCTGTCTTGAAAATACTAAATTATCCAAATTTGGCTGATCGTGATAGTTGCTTTTGCACCTCTTTTCCTTCGCCTCGACACCTGACCTCCTACCCTTGACTCTGATATCACGCAGGCTATCCACCATTATCCTTCGGATCCTACACAACCGTCTAGTAAAAGTCGCCGAGCTCCATTCACACTCAGTGCTCCTCGAATGCTATCACCCATCTGCGAAACCTGTAGAGCCACCGTACTTTTGCACATACCAAGGTACCCATGGTCTATCGTTATACGAGACTAGGGTCGAAGATGAGGCAAATATTGGAGCACGTCTAGGGAACATGCGGAGTATGTACTCGCGATACCGACCACACCAGCAAGAGCTTGAAAGTGGTGGGAGAAGAGTAGTACGACGCCCTGGGGATGTACCTGGAAGTCGCACCTTTCCTGGTACTGTACAGGACAAGTATCGAGGTGAGAACGTCAAACAGAAACTTAATCTAGAGGCACATGAGTTGTTCACACAACTAGTGGTACAGACGAACCTAGTCAAGATTGGATCGCTCCACGGGCTTTTCACTGGCTTTGTCAATATTGAAGAAGGCGTGGCCAGAGTATGGAAAGACTGGTTGGCAGCTATGGCGTCGAGAGCTCAAAATGCCGATATTGACATTCCAGTAGAGGTGGTAGAAGTGGGCATGGGTAAGCAACCCACTCCAGAGGTTTGCGAAGAGGCGGTATTGGACGAGCTGGGTATCCTGTGGGTCGGCATGTCAAAAAACACTGGAATACGCTTCAAAGTTAGAGAATTGAAGTTCAGAAGAGAAGCACCCATCCTAGTCCGGGCGGACGAAGATACGCCTGTCACCTATGAAATTGAGTATGATGGTAGGTCACTTTGTTCGCCACAACATGCGCTAAAATGACTGATGCCATGTAGAGCTTTTCATGAGGACATCTCATCTGTTACTTATGCTAGAGAAGTCTTTAGTACAGGAAGATAACTCGTCTGGGCAAGCTGTAGTTTTCGGGTCGTTTGGTTGACACAAATGAATGCGGCCTGTGAAAATTATGAAAGGGTCCTTGCCGTAGGCGAAGCCCTGAACCACGGCGGCCGCATACTTACCCGAAAGCAAAAAAAGCTATCTATCTAACACATTCGTGTAAAAGGCAAAAAAGAAAATCCTGACCCGAGAGTGATTTGAACACCCAGCCTCCAGGAGTTTCCAAGTCAAAATTTTCTGTATATATACCAGCAATTGCGCGTACAATAGAGATGGCAGATTAAGCTTTGCAGCAAAAATTTATCGTTGTCATTGAGCCAAAAGGCCAAATGTGCACTTGGTCTATTCTGGCACTTGCAAGTTCATTCAGACCCAGTTTTGCGCATACAACTAAGCCCGTGTAATTAGCGGCGCCGCCTTTACCCCGCTGTTCGGCCGAGGAATGGTGTGGGTCTCGCAGATGTGCAAAAAGTTATCTCCGCTCCCAGAATCGAACTAGGGACCTTTCGATTACAACGAATATTACAGTCGAACGTGATAAACCAACTACACCAAGCGGAGGAATGCGACGACTGAGTCGTGCTTGGAATCGGGTTGGACGATGATGAGATGAACAGTTTGTTGGTAGATATCTTCAGAACAGAACAGCCATGTAACTGAGTACTTAGAATACCTAAGAGTGCGGGGCAAAACAAATAGTCACCCAGGGGCAACCTTTTCATTCGCTAAAATAAAAGGGATGACACTAGTTGACAAAGATCATCTCCAAAACCTTCTTTACTATATAGCTAATGAGCAGTGCGATAATCGTTGGCAAGAGTACAGATTATTAATACAGGTCAAAAAATTTAACTCGAATTCTCATTGCTGCCATCAGGCAAGCTTGGATTTCTGGGAAATTAGATCGGTCAGTGATTCCCTTTGTGAGACTAATATATTCTCAAATAGGAAAAGACCATACTTATTCGATATCGGAAACTAATACTTTTACCCTTTACACATAGATACGGAAACATGAACAATACCTTACCTATCTCATTGCAATCGACAAGTTTTTGGAACTCGGTTGGGGCCAATACAGTCTGGAAATGTCGAAGTCTTGAATCAGTAATAGAAAGATATCAATGTCTAAATAGAAGAATGTTCTGATCGCGGGAAGCGGTCAATGTTTTGCGCGAAAAAGGAGGTGCGTAATTTTCCTTGAGTAGATGTACTTTTCCGGTTATTTACGTCCCGGCTATCGTCAAGAGGTCGCCCGCACCTTGCCTCTTCATCCCTCCCGTCATACGCTCAGAAGCGGTGTCAGGATTTCAGTTTGCGCAGTCTATCACCAAGTCACATTTAGACGTTCGAAAGGCTGTTTTCGAGTGGAACCAAAGCCAAACCTTGGAAACCTTCGAATTGCAGCAAGCCCTAGCATCACAAACAGAGCAATTCGAACACTACCTCACTTCCATGGATCAACAACAAAAAAGCCTTCGAATTATTTGAACTAATTAACCTTCAACCCTACTTACACTGACTGTAATAATCTCCACTCTTGACACAGCTTGATCCAGATTCGCAAACAGTGCACCCAGAGTACATCTTTCCGCCACACTGTCCATACTTCGCAACAGGATTGCACGATGGCGCAGTCGGCTCGGATGGTGCAGCACTGGTGACCATTGTTGTGGGCGCGGGCTCTGGTGGAGATGACTCGACCGGCCCAGGCGAACTGCCACTACCAGAGCCATTCCACACTGGCGGGCCAGGAATCTGGTAGGTGGTGGCTTTCTTCGCATCTTCTGAGTCGATGTTGAAGGCGATACCAGGTTCTTTGCCGGTGTATGCGCCAGGGAAGGAGACAAGGTAGGAGGAGGCTGGTGATGCGGTACCACTTCCAGTCACTTCAAACTGAGCGCATTCTGTTCAAGTCAACAAAGTTCTATAACCATTTCCTCTCATTTCATTTGTAGGATCGACCGTACCGGGATAAACTACGGAATGTCAGTCGAGCGAACCGTGATAAAGTTTGGACTAACTTACATTGGGGGTTGTTTGCCTGATGGACAGCAAGCAATTCATGTCGGATAAGATAGTTTCCTGGTGCTAGGCTAGCTGGGATCGTGCTGGTCCAGAACAATGTTTCAAGGATCTCGTCACCGGCCCATTTGCCAGAGTTTTGGGTTCCGGATACTAATCCTTTGTGGTCGATCTTGACTGCAAGGAAAAGCACATTAGTATATTTGAGATGCTGAAAGACGGTAATTTGGATATATTGAACGTACACCAGACTTGACCGGCTCCACTGAAGCTGTCACATGACCCTGGGCACTTTGCCATATAGACCATCACAGAAGTGGGACCTTGAGCACTGTTAGTGTATAGGAATGATGGAGTATTAGAATCTCTTACGATGTGTCCATTGTTTCCAATGCGCCACCAACTTAGAGCCAGCAGCAACTGTTCCTATAACTCCAGTACCCATAGCACCAGCGTTGTTGCAGCGAATGTTCACTGTCTAACTTTACTTAGCAGATAGCCCACAAACCCAATTTATGAGCTCCCATACCGAGAGATCCTTTATGAACAACGGATCATAGGTGCTGTATTGGCGTTGTAGCGACTTTTGCCCAGATGCAGAATTATAAGGCGACCATCTAGCCACAGTCACATTTGTTGCCTCTGAATATTCTGAGCGAACACATACCCTTGGAAAACTGTTGTCCCCACTTTGTAATAATCAACACCACCATGTGCACTTGCACTCGCAAGCAGTGACGCAGCTGCTGTAAAGATAGTGGGAAACTTCATGGCGAACGAACACTGCCCCTATCGAGACAGAATAACGCTACTTAATTTCGCGGTTGCTGAAAGATAACAAAAAGTTTGAGAAAAATTGAAACTTGAATGCCAAAGTAAAATTAAAAAATATAAAGACGTTACTGGTGTATTTGAACAACTTCGAAACCCCCGTTCCAACGCATCCCCGCGTGACGACTCGGATGACGTCCGCTTCAAAAACAAATCTCCACCATTATTAGACCCTCTTAACATCGATGCCAACCTGTTTTGGCCCACTCCCGTTCATTGTGGTGGTGGTCGTGTGAACCCCAGGATTCTCCAGCCTGTGTAACCGGTCCAGAACCGTACGATACAAATGAGTTTCTAGTTCCCCACCAATGAAAGCACAAAGAGAATTTAGACGTGGTGGACATTTGGTTAGTTCGGTAGACAAAGGTTGCCACTACTAAGGTGTGATATATGAGTAGCGCAGGGATGTAAATAGCCGGCAGTCACGACCCGTGGGGAAATTGGTAACGCGTGCGTACCTTGCGGATACTTGACATGCAAGTTACAGAAAATATTTGCCTAGGACCTGCGATGCTTGTTTGTATGGTAGGTATGACGATCTAGGCTTGTATTTTTGCTGGGCTCAGGGTATGTAGGTATCGTTCACAAAGCTTGAAGTCATAATTAAATGAGGAAAAACAAAAGAAGAAAATCACTACTCATGTATTTCTGTCTATCAAGCTACCGAACAGCCACCGGCTAGATCATGCAAGGGCACACGTTGTCACATGAGATTTCTACGACTCGGCAGGGTGCTGCGATATCTCTACGCACGACATCTACATATCCGAGCACTATGCGGAGAAACCCTGTCGCCATGGACGCGTGGAGAAACTTTAAATACGATGAGAAACTTGGTCTGAAATTAACCTTGTCCGTCTGCTTGCGATTCACGGCGCTGAAGAAGCCTCGAACGACCACTTTGAATTTGCCTAAAAGCCTCTCGTCACTTAACTGTTTTCGGGCACAAAGGACCTAGCAAAAGAAGGTCTTGCGACTCATACTTGAAACCCGGGTTGGTAAGTCTGGGTCGCTTGACCGCTGATATATTGTCAATAGTCCGAAATGCAGTGATGCCCATCGTAAGATCGGTAATGTCAGCAAGTAGTGTGCAACTTTGGAACCACATATTGACTGGACCGTTTGAAAATCTAAGGCACATTTGATGTCTATGTGGGTGGCAAGTTATCGTAAGGAGTGGTTAACACTTAAGCTGAGCAAAGCTTCCTTCGCTCATGTGTTCCTGCATCTTAGGTTATGGACAACACACGATTCGTTTGAATGTATTTGTCGTCAATCATTTTCTTTTAGCTAGATACCATGACGCCAACTTTGTGCTTCCGATTGAAGATAACTACCAGATATCCTTGGTTTCCCTCATTGAGCTTTGTTATTCAAAAGAGAAACAAAGCACAAACCAAACCCGAAATAAAAGATGAAGCATGAGACCAATACCTCTAATGCCCCCCGCAGGTACCTATAATCAGGCTCACCGTAGGTGACTCGACTTTTTGAGCCTCGAAATGCAAGACTGTCAGCTACTTCACCTCACCTTAGGTATCGACCAGTTTCACGAGACTGGAGCGTCACCAACAAGTCATAGAAGTCCTTGCGCCAGTCCACGCACTGGAGGTACTCCCACCACAGGCGCAGGGCAGGCGGATCGTCTGCGTCAGCCTGTATTTTGTTAGTGCGCGGAAGCACCTTAACTACTACTTTGCTAACTTACTGCGTCGAATGCGTCAAGAATGGACTGCTTCTTGAGCATGGCTGTCTTCATCTTGGCCTCGCGCTCCCACTCACAGAGCTCGGCAATGTACTTGCGCACGTCCCTGGCCATTTTCTCATTGAGTTTGACTTCATCGATGGAGTTGATAGATGTGTTGTCAGCCGCGAGTGCAGCGTAGATACAACCCTCGTATTCAGGTTTTTGGAAGAAATGTTTCTTCAACTCCTCTGTGACCCACTCCTGGCGTATAGTTGAAGTCAACTCTGCAGCCCAGAAAGCCCTGACGTGGGGAGGTACGCGAGTCACCATAGTGTCGTAATCGAGTTTGTCGCTCCAGCGCGTCTGCGAGTAGTTGCCATAGTAGAAGTATCGACCACCATGCTCTACAAATAGGGGGACATTCTCGCTGGTGTTGACGTCGCCTGGGAGATCGTCGAAAACTTCCTCGGGGGACTTATTGAAGAATGCAGTGAGCTTGGCTCCGTGTTGACCTGGCTTCTCCGGCAGATATGGTTCTGTTGCAGGGTCAAGCAAGTAGTAGCTGCGGTTCTTTAGAATGCATGTACTTTTACCAGGGATGAACCATAAACCAGGGGACCAATCAATACCGCCCAACTGTTCTTTGAGAAACTCTGGGTGAAAGCTGACCATTTGAGCTGCTGACGGAAGCTCGGCGATGGTTGAAAGCGGTCGCAGAGATGTAAGGAAATGCGGCTTCCACGGAGTGGGCTGCATAACTTGTTGCGCAACAGTAACCGGGGATAGAGGCGGAGTTGGCACGGGGGCCGGGGCCGCGACGCGATTATCTACAGGACCATCGATGATGATATGGCTATTAGGTGCTGTCATAGAACGCTGTTGGGTGCTATGGAGGAATTAGTGTGGGTAGGGTATGGTTTCGCAAAAGGGTTCAAGGCCTACCCGTCTGTGTTCTTGCTGGGCTCATGAGGTGAAGATGAATTGAAGCATGCATCGCCAACGTCCACTGTAGCTAGGTGCAGAGGTACAACACTATTTGCTTTTAGGTTTTCCATATCGTTGGACTTCTTCGTGTCGGGCTCCATTGCCTCGCGACTAAGCTCTTCAAGCTCATGTCTAAACCTCAAGGCCTCTTGGTGTGATTCTTTGATGTCTTCGTCCTGAAAGCGACTATCAGAGACTGAATGCTCGCCTTTTTTCAAGTGGTCAACTGAGCTAAGACGATGGCACATCTCAGTGAGAGCGTCCACCTCCTTACGTAAGCTTTCATGGCCTTGCTCTAAATTGGTGACCCGTGTTTCAAGGTGGAGAGATGAACTAGCACTCATCTGAGCAAGCATAATTGTCCTACAGCTGATCTACGCGATCAGCTTGCAGCGTGCGATGACGACGTAAACTGCTTAGGCTATGGCCAGAAGTTGAAGGAATGCGAGCTTGGTTGTATCGATTGATGCGAAAAGTAGAAGCCCGGGCTAAGACATGAGGCTTTTGACGTTGATGTGAAATGTTGTGGAGGAGGAGGCCTTGTAGGTATAGGAAAGCAACTTATATAGATTATTGGGGCAGGGTCCTCAACTACAGTAGCAGTGAAGTCCTTGACCGCGTTACAGAAGGTGAGAGAGAGTAACGGTTTGCTCATTGTCGGCTAAGCACAATAGCAAGGTAAAGGTAGCTTTCAAAACAAACACGGCAGGCAGCAGCAGCAGCATGGCCGCCATATCTTCTAATTGACGGCCTCGGTCAAGAGAGTGTTCTGATCTCCATGGACCAGGTATATGTGACATGATAGTGTAGTTCATGCTCATATATTAAATGTGGTATAGCGTATATAGCGCTCAAGACTGCCGTGCTTGTCGATGGGGTGGAGGTACAAAATCGCTAGTCGCCCGACACAGTTTGGTGTCTCGGCTTGATCGGAAACCATAGCGCGAACAAAACATTTCCGCTCCTTCTATACATGCCCACTAACGATTTGAGCGAAGGCACATGGAGGCAATCGACAGAGGTTCAAAGATAACATGTACCTACATGTCCCTTTTTTCGATTGGCTCTTTTCTCAATACTCGGCCTACATTCTTCGCTTACATCTACGCTAGGTAGTCCTTGAAGGATCCGATTGAGGCAAGACTCGTCATCCTCCATGGTGGTCATTGATGACGGGTGTAGCTGGTAAGGAACAAAACATGGTGCTAATGTCGTGATTGATGGGTAGCCAAGCCGTGACACATGAGACGGTTAAACACAACATAGGGATTGGTACGCTCGAGGAGAAGTGTTCCCTGAGACTCTCAGAACAAGGAAAAAAGCAAGAGAAGTCAGAGTCTAGACCAAGTTTGAGCTGTCTGGCTTTTGACGAGTTTCTAACAACATCAGAGGAGATGTCGCGTACCTGATATGGGGGGCTGGATTGGGACAAGCGTGGACCCTTACGCGGAAGTCGCGAATGAGCTCCGACGTCATTAGCGTGTGAATTATGTGGTCGAGGAGGATTGCAGTCACGACTTGTCAGACTTCGATACTTTCCAGGGACTCCGTTCAGGCTTTGCGTGTAGATTTCGCCTTGTTAGTCTCTGTTTTAGACTTCTTTTATACAACCACCATGCCGCCAAAGAAGAACTACGACGACAACACGCAACTGCTAAAGGAGAAGCTACAGGGCGCAAACGCTCGTGACCGGCGCAATGGGCGAGCAAATGCTACGAATGGAAGCAGCCTAAAAGAGGTTGACAATGTCTCTACGAACAGTGGTCAGACGTCGAGTGACTCGAACCCGTCAAATGTCAGTTCTGCCCTGCTGGAGCTTTCTCAGCCCGCAAATCAAACTTTCACCATAAAGCACACGAAGCTTATAATTGCGTCTTATAGATCATATGGTCTTCACAAGACATATCTGTCCTCCGGGACTATCGAAGAGCCTACCGCCTCGACTCGCCGTCAGCCTTCAAGAACCCCCTCAGCCACGTCGTACTGGGTCAGGGTATCGGTCGTTATTCACCCACAATGGCGCGACCAAAGTCGAAACGGAGAGTACACAAAGATCAGTTGGCACTCGCTGTTCGCAAGAACTTCAATGCATTAGGGGTCAACGAGTCGGACGTGATCGTTGACTGGTTGTACAAGTCGAAAAACCAAGGTTCGCCTACTACGCATTATACAGTGCGCATCTTCCCTCGCTATATAAATTACTGACAAGGGGACAGACAAAGACTTTAGAGTACGATTCGCGCCTCAGCGGAAGTGATGACGACTCGCAGTCCCTCACGTACCTACGTCGCGCTACCCTTAGGAAGTTTCTCCACGATACCCCATTATTACCACGTAGCCAAGCTACACTACACATACTTGCATAAGCATTAAATAGGCGCCTTTTGTATATTTTTATTGATCGGTCGGCAAATATAGCACCCAGGTTAGGGAGCAGGACATCAAACGACCGAAGAAAGGCATGATCACGGTGGTGATATCTGGCATGACCTTCAGCATGGCTTCTATGGATAGAACGTATATGTGTATGTAGAACATGTCATGATACATAAATCGATCGCATCCAATTGATATGTCCTGTGCACTGAAATAGATGCACTGTGTCCTGAAAAGAGAGAAGAGACATTATGGGGAAATCACAGTGATAACCTTCTTAAAAAAAAGGCCAAACATCGGGATTAGACACACAAGCAAGGCGAGGTTAGGTGGGTTGTTCGTCTTGGTTCTAATCGCGTTCTCGAAAATGCTAGAAACCGAGGTAGTATGGGCGAGCCGTTTCATTGGATGACGCACTTGAGCCCAAAAAAGTTCGGCGTCTTGAACATCATCAACACCCACCTGCAAAAGAACCTTGTACAGTGCACATTCACCCATTCCCTCATATCAACACCACATAAATCGTCACGATGAGCTTGGCTGGTCCTCTGCCACTCAAGGTGGTAGCTCCTATTCGCGCCATCAGACGCCAGCAACGATCCATTTCGCACTCGTCAAAACCGCACGTGAGGAGACCGTCCGTCTCAATACAAAGACAACAGCAAAGAGCACCATCAATACGAGTATGTTTCGAGTTAAAATCGCTATCCTACGTACAAAGGTTACTAACTTAAGGTGCAGAACTTCCATGCCTCGACACCACACGCAGCAATAGCCGACCCATACAGAACTCTTGGAGTTAATAAAAGCGCATCCGCCGCTGATATTAAAAAAGCATACTACGGCCTCGCAAAGAAATACCATCCGGACACAAACAAAGAAGCTACCGCCAAAGACAAATTCGCCGCTGCACAATCCGCATATGAGATCCTCTCTGACACTGAAAAGAGGAAGGCATATGATTCCTACGGCTCAGCTGCGTTCGATTCTAGTGGCGGATTTAATCCAGGAGCAGGCGCTGGCGGCCCGAGCGGAAATCCATTCGATGGCGGATTTAATGCAAGAGCAGGCGCTGGCGGCCCGGGCGGAAATCCATTCACAGGAGGCGGAGGCTTTGGTGGATTTGGTGGATTTGGTGGCGCACAAAGTGCAGGCGGTTTCCAAGGCGGCTTCCAAGATATCAACTTTGAAGATCTATTCGGCGCATTTACAGGTGGACGGCGAGGCCGTGGAGGTGGGGGAAGGAATCCATTCGAACAAGAAAAAATACTTGTGGGCGAGAACATTGAAGTGCAGACCAACATCTCTTTCCTGGACGCAGCGAAGGGCGCCAAGAAAGAAATTCACATAACACCATTGGTTGAATGTGGGACATGCACAGGAAGTGGCCTCAAAAAGGGTGCAAAGCGAGTAGAATGTAAGAGCTGCGGTGGCACGGGACAGAGAGTGACAATTATGGGCGGCTTCCACATGAGTGCCACTTGCTCATTCTGTGGTGGCTCAGGATTCGCAATTCCCCGTGGTAGTTCCTGTAACACTTGTAGCGGCGACGGCGCCATCAAGCAACGCAAAACTATCTCCATCGACATACCCGGTGGTGTGGAAGACGGCATGCGCCTGCGTGTCAATGGCGAAGGCGACGCCCCTCTAACCGGTCACGTAACGTCATCCGGCACCACACGAGGCCAGAAAGGCGATCTATACGTCCTCATCCGCGTAGCCACAGACCCCAAATTCAAACGTAACGGCTCCGACATCTTACACACTGCCACCCTGCCCTTCACCACCGCCGTCCTCGGCGGCGAAATCAAAGTCCCCACACTCGACGGCGAAGTCATGGTCACAGTGCCCACAGGCTCCGGCACAGGTGACCGCGTCACGCTCAGCGGTATGGGCATGAAAGTCCTCTCCAGCGGCCGACGCGCAGGCAAAGGAGATCTCAAGGTCGAATTCAAGGTCGCCATGCCCAAATATCTATCCGTGAACCAGCGCACCATATTGGAAATGCTGGCAGACGAAATGGGCGATAAGAATGCGAAGCGCGTGATTAATCCGGGGAAGATGAAGGCTGATATGGAGAGGGAGCAGGGCGGTGATCAACATGCTAATGAGGGCTTTTTGAAGAACGCGTGGCATAATTTGACGGGGCAGCATAAGGGTATGAATGAGGATGGGAAGGACGACGAGCCGAAGAAGGGATCAGGATCAGGTTGAGGTATTGTGTAGGTTTGCTTTAGGGGAGATCGGATCGGCGTATGGATGGCATGTTGATGCAGATGCATTTACAGGCGTAATGTCTTTGGATGCTACGAGTAGACGATTAGATGTATTAGTGTCACGTCTTGGCTCTCGACTCAGGCGTGTTGTAAAAAACCAAGATAGCAAGATTTTCCTCATCACGAGATGATATTATTCGCTAATCAGATGCTCTGGACAAATATGGACGATAGTCTAAACTTTACGCGAGCAGAAAGTTGGTCGCGAGCATGAATTATTCATGGTTTTGGCTCCGTGTCTGCCCTCCAGGTGGGAGTCTTTCCAAACGCTTTCCACATCTCCTGCCTCTCCTTGAATACCTGCTTCGCCCAGCCCATGACCTCTGCACTCTGAATTTTCGTCGCGACCCAAGTAAATTCGCCCAAATCGGTCTCACACTTGCATGTCCGCTCGTACTCAATCATCTGCAACAACAACTCCATCTTATCTACATCATGCACAAACACGCTCTCAGGTGTCACGCTATCCTCGTACTCCTGCCATATTTGCCGGACTTCCTTGCCGTTCAGGCCGCCGTTGAACTTGCCGAGGAGATTGGTGCAAATGTAATCCATAGTTTCAGACTCGCGGCGTGATTTCTCTTCTTTGGATACAGGGTCTACGGGCGTGATATCGCCAACAATCGATTCAGCCATATCGTGGATCAGCGCCATGCGACAGCACTTGGCTATGTCGAGTTTACTTGAGAGCGAGGCGGGGGCCATCATGGTTAGAATGGACATGCGGTACATGTGGTCACTGATAGATTCAGGAGCCGGGACGCCAAAACGCCGCCAGCCTGCGCGCTTGGTCGTTTTGAGCAACTCGAGCAGGTGAAAGAAAGGCACTGGCGAGTCTGTGGATTCGGCAAATGGAGTTGGGAGAGTGGAGAGGACTGTGTGGTTTAGTCAGTTTGTGGAGTGAGAAGGAAAAGGAAATGAGAGAATGGGAGAATGAGAGGTGTCGCATACGGACGACAAGTTGGTTTTGCCCATCACATACCGCTCTCGACCGTCCATTCGGATTCTTTTTCTCCCCGTTGCATTTGCCCGGCGGGTGGCGATGGAATGCCGTTGGTTTGTGTTGCTTCGTCAACCGGCATGGTGAAATACTCAAAAGGTTGTTAATGTGATTTAAACACAGGATCAAGCAGAGTGGTGGCAGGTATTTATAAGTTATCGTATTAACGTTTGGTGGAGCAATCGGAGAAAGTATGTTTTGGGGTGGAAATCAAGCACTCAGGCCTGATGACGATGCAGGGAAGGACCGATTGGTTGATTTGGTTCCTTATCGATAACAGAAAGCTCCCTTGCATGCGCTACGTGCATTGTCTTGGCAAACACACCGCAACACCAAGAGCCGCATACCCACAAGTCATTCCAGCTTAGCTCCAAGGTTCCCCCAAATAACCCCCATGTATAGGCAAATGTCCCAGTCATGTCGCGATCCACCTCACAGTCGTCGACAGCTACCAACAACCCTACAAATGGCTCATCTCGTAGTTTGCCTCTCAAAGCAAACACAAAGACACAATTGCTAAACCCAATACCTGTCTCAGATGTCAAGCTGTTTGCGACTACTTTGAGGTTACTGGACTTGGACTTGCTGGATGATTGGCCTGATATCACCGTGCAAACATTCTCAGCTAGGAATGCGGATCAGAGACAGAGGATTAGCGCAACCGAGTGGGCGCTCTTCCGTCTCTTTGAAATATGGGATCCAAAGGAAACAGCTCAGGTATGCTCGACCATCATTTCGGAATAGCCATAGATACTTATGGCATATAGAAACTCCGGCCTTTCTTTCCACCCCTCGAACCTCTCCAGTCGCTAAACCTCCGAGCCGCCCTATTCCGAGCTCTCAACGAACTGAAAAAGAATGACGGGTTAGGTCGAGAATCTGTGTTGCGGAAGACCATGTTAGATGAGTGCAAGGGTGACAAATTCTACGAGGTACTGTCACTCTTCTCTAATGCGGTGCTTAAGAAGGTGCTCGCTGCGCAAGAGACGAGTACGAGGAGTGCAGCAGTGGCACGCAAGCTGGGAACAGCACCGACGCTATCTCTGGAAAAGCAGCAATCTCTTTTACCACTAGCTATTGCTCACAAAACCGCCCTCATCAATATCCTCAAGAGGAAGGAGGACATGAGAATAAAGTACCTGGAGTTTGAAGCCTTGCTAGACTCAAAATCAGACGACATTAACCGCCGCATTCGTAAAACCAAAGACACACCACGAGCTAAACGACCTGCTGTGCCCCAGAAAGAGGCAGACGCTATCAAGAAGCAGCTCAAGGACAACTGGATTGGGTCCCAAAAGTGGTTAGATGTCATGCTTCACGGGGACCATGTGCAAGCCGCCGATGCCTTCTTGGGCAGTCGCTTTGAGAAAGTCTGGCGCGTCATTGAAAGCGGAAGGAAACTCGAAGATGTGACTCCCGAAAATGGTTTGCTCGAGGACCTACAATCTAGGGTGCAGGGACAACAAGACAGGCTACAGAAGTGGAAGTTGTTTCATGAACATCTGCAGAACGATAAGGTGCTTCCAGCTTTGACGAGTTCAAAGGCTCCGGGAACTGCGAAAGATTTCATGTTCAACGACCATCTGAAGTATCAACTCCCAACCGCCAAGCGGAGCGAAACTGAACACAATCCTAAACAATCCATCGCCAAGTCTTCGGTGTACCATAATATTTTAACAGAGATGAATGCTGAGCTCGTAAATGTATCGAATATGAAACCCGAACGCACTGTCGTTAGCGTGTCGAGAAGAAGGATGTCATCATCTGCTGGTCGCTCGCCAATGCGAAGCAGGAAGAATACACGCTCAAATACGATCCCCACAGTACCCAAGAGTCCTATTCAAGCAACAAGGCCACTTCACCAGAGGAAGGGATCATCCTTTGAAAAGGCCCCAGTCCTGCTGCCACCACGACGTGCACCAGTCACGGCGACGCCTATGGACTCAGAAGCAACACTCATTGGGCAAACATCGATACTGCGTAGTCAAGTGCCATCATCAAGTGAAGTCTCAAGGCCAATCGAACAGTATCAACATGGCGAGCCCGAGCTTAGCGTAAATTCATCAACATCCAAATCGCTACAAGAGGCGCCTTCGTCTCCACCAACTGCTGAAGGCTCTCCTCAAGCCACACGTCATTCACCTTCCCCAGAACGGTTCTCCGCATATCCATCCGAACCGCCAACCCCCTTCATTCAACCTCCAGAGTCAAACGTCGAAGACGTCCTGGCTGAGCAGATCATCACTTCAATTGGCGATGCAACTCCTTCTCCTGTAAAGAAACCACAGCCACGGATGTCGATGTCACTCATGGAACGTACACGCATGTCCATGGCTCGTACCACCTCGTTTGAGCCCGTGCCTGAGTCTCCATTGCCCCTACCTAGTCCACAACTCTCAGAGCCGCCTACGATCGAGGTGGACGCGGACCATCCCACAACTCTTCTTGAACGCACTCGCCTCAGTATGATAGCGATGCAGTCTAAACCTCGTGTTTCCCTTTCCGCTCGCGAGAGAAACGACAAACGTAAATCGCGCCATTCACTTTTCCCCGTAAATCAATTCGACACGCCGCGGAATCGCAAATCGTTTGAACTCATTGAGGAAGTGAAAAGTACAGATCCCCAACGCACGCCCAAAGAGTCACTGTTTAGTGACGAAATTGATTATGATCGCGTGTTTAAGAGTCGCCCTAGGATTGCGACCAGCCCAGTGTTTAGTCCACCTCAACAGGAGTATGAGGAAGAGGATTACGGTGATGAGGATGACGAAGATGACGAAGATGTAGATGGTGTAACAGGAATTGATCTGGGCGATGTAGATCAAGATGAAGATGAGGATGGATTTACAAAAACTTGGGCTGATTCTCCAAGTCGACGAGTCGGTAAAATTCGGTATTAATTCCCAATGCCAGTAATTACCTAATACAAAGTGGCCGTTCACATCGTAAACTAAGTTTGCCCATATATATACACAAAAGCAGGTGGTATCAAACGCCAATGTCAGCGCCTCGCAAATGCCTTATCAAGCAAAGATTTTTTCCAACCCGAGCAGAAAAAGGACAGACGTTCACTTTGTCTGAGCCAAACAATGCTGCGGCTGCCGTTCCTCCATAATACTCGTTTTGTCCTCGTTGATACCCTTGATTGTATCCTGACTCCCCACCGTACTAATCCCCTTCAAATCGTACACACTCCCATCCTTATTCGTCCCCTTACTCGGCTCCGCCATACTAATCTCCTCGATCCCATCATCCTTCTGCTGACTCTGTAATCCAAAATTGAAGCTGCCAAATCCTCTCTTCGTCCCCCCTTCGCTAAGCTTGGTGTGTGTAGCATTCTGCGTGGATGCGTGCGTGCGGTCCTCGTAATACGTCGTGCTCCGCGAGCGCGCAAAGTACGGGAACAAATAGCGGAATAGCGATTTTGTAGCGGGTGCACAGGCTGTCATGATGTGGACTGCGGGTTCGGCGATGGAAATTGCGAGTCCAATGTTCCAGGTGCGATCCGTATTTGTGGGAGCAAAGCGGTAGTAGTATACTATAAAGCGACCTACAGATACGCCTGTTGCACTGAATCACAAATTATGTGAGTTTTTATACGCATGTTAGAAATTAGGGCTTAGACTTACACCCATCCTAAGCTCATGACAAGCACGACGAGAAACTTTGTTTTGACTTCCATTTGGAGGTTCCATACCATGATGGAAGGGATCGGAATGATGATTAGGTCCATGAAGATGCTTAGGGCGCATGATGTTAGGACGAAGGTGCGTGAGTCGATACATGTTCCACCTTTGATAAGAGTACCGTTGGCGTCCACGCGGTCCATTGCAGGTTTCATCCATGCATAGCGGACAGGTGAACATTGGAGGATATTGCCCATAGATGTGCCGACAGCATAAATGACATTAAGCCAGACTACGAAAGAAGATGAGTAAGTGAGGATGGTTACAAGATGATGTTGATACTTACAAACGACATGAAGGGAGTATCTAATCCGGCGACGGTTATCTTTCATGCGGAAAAGAAACATTATGATAGAGGCACGGATGCTAAACATGAGCGGGTGATAGATCATCTGAACAGCAAAGTTCCATCGGTTCGTGATGAGTTGCTCGGGGACTGTTCTTTTAGGTAGATCCCAGATGTGAAATCCTGTGCCACTTCGAAGGATAACTAGTAGTCAAATGTGAGCTTCTTGCAAAAAACTATAGAATATCTGGAAAGACAGCGACTTACATTTCCATATCGCGATTGTTTGTGCAAGGAGAAGCACCATGGACACAACAATGAGGTGATCATCCCAGGCAAAATTGCGTCCCAGAAAACGCGAATAAATTCTGCCCACGACAAAGATGAACGAGAAAACAGTGAAGATACCAATGATGGCTAAAACCTCCTCTTGCCGACTTTCCACCATGTTTGCCGCGGATACTTTGATTCAGTGCCTGGACGATCAGCACAAGACCTAAAGATACTGGATCCCGCTAGCGTAGCAAAATGAATGGCAGGTCTCGTAGATATAAGACGGCTCTGTCACTGGTCAAAGACCATTGAACGAACTTCAGTCCTGGCTACGGCGCTGAAAAACGATCGTCACGCCGCCACAGCTTCACAAGCCGTCTGCACTACTGCCCTTCCTTCCTTTTCGCTAATCTAGATCGATGGCCTAATGTATGTTTTTTCGAATGTTGATTCTCAACCCGTGGACGCCTGAAAAACCGATATGTATTAACCGCAGACTTGCTGGGTGGATGCACTGTTGAAATCGAAAACTTAATCGGAGAGAGTGTGGTTGTTTGTTAGGAAGAGATATGCAACCAAGACCACCGAGGCGAGGGTCCAATGTGAGGTAGCAAGCTCCATCTGGTTTTCTCTTGGACACCGTTGTATGGCCGGGAGCCTCCGTCTCCTTTTTGTTGGCGTCTGATGTTTGAGTCAGGCCGCTTCTTGAGGTTGGACCATTGTCATGGGGGCAAGGAAAGCAATCCTGTTCCTACGGTTTCGGGTCTACTCCATCTTCAGCGGTTTGGTTTGGTTGATGAAGGCGAAGGGTGACCCAACGTTCAATGGGACGGTCCATAGGTGGCCTAGCAAGACGTACCAGGGGAATTGCGGTAAGTAAACATGTTGATCTTACTACAAACCTAGAAATACTATTGTGTGGCTATCGGGTCTTGCTTCCGCTATGTTTGGCTGGTTCCTGAGTGCGAGCCGTGTGGGGTAAGCGTACTAACGCAAAAGCCGAAAAAGGCGTTGGGTAGACATGTTCGCCCATTGCGAATTTTGTTTCAGCTTCCCAGCCCAATGGTAGGAAGCAAATTGTGCGATAATGCCAATCATGCATTGCAGGGGAAATACAAGAAAAACTGCGATAACACAAGCCTTTGACTGGGAGTTTGACTCGCACAGGTCCGAGAATGTTTGACGTTTGACAGCTTCGAGTTAGAACCACAGTGATCAACAAAACATATACTGTAACAAGGTTACTGCAAGCACGTGCAGCCAGTACTCGGATTCACAGCGGTCCTTTTCAGGCGCGGACCGTCCCCTCAACTACCTGTGGCAACTCTTAGAACGAACAGCTACGAGTAATAATTCGTTTGGGCAACTGTTAGTTTCGCGCCGTTCTTGTAGTGGCGCTGCGGCAGAGCGGGCATAAAGTCCACCGTGTATTGTATGGGTTGGCTAGCATACATGATGCATTCCCAACCCTGGCTAGCCCCTTTCTACTTTGAGTCTGACGTCCCTGTACCTCGCCGTCTCCAGCCTGGGCTCTAGGGCACTTCGTCATTCTTGAGGCTGCTCACGGACGCTTTCCGCGTCTCCTTCTGTTGAGGATCGTCGCGCAGTATTCAAGGCTACGAAATGAATGTACAATGCAGCCAAGGACAGCATTTGGTATTTGCATCCTACCGTGGTAATTTATCGGAGACAAGTGGCGACATTTTCTTTCCATTTCCTGCTGTGCTTACGACGCTGCGACGGTGGTAAGTATCTGGGTCTTCCCTTCGAGTCGAATACCTAGGATCGCCTACCATCTACTGCGGCTAGTGGTTTCTGGTCCCAACGAACCGGTAAGTTTAACGATTAAGTAAACCGTACACGAGGTGTGAGGCTTGACCAAAGGTAGCTGACAGGTGTGCCAGGTCTGCAATCACTGGTTCCAACGTGCGAACTATTGATCTTGTGCAAGAGAAAATCAGTACAGGCAAACACGTTGGCGAATAGTCACGATGGCTTCACTACCAATCTGGTTTACAGCCTTCTTAGCCGCCTCCTCGACTGCATTTCCTATGCTCTCTGGAAGTCTCGAACTCGGCAGTCTTAACGTTGACATCGACTTGAAGGACGTCACCTCGTCTGTCAAAAACCTGTTCTTACCGCAATGCGGTAATACCCCAGTTAAGAGAACCTCACGATGCAAAGTCTACCCTGGTGACGCAGATTGGCCCTCCGATGAAGCATGGACTCAATTGAACGACCTGAGTGGTGGCCGTTTGATCGCTGAACCGACCCCGTTGGCAGCAGTGTGCTATCCCGATCAGCCAAGTTATGATGCAGCTAAATGCGCTACATATACAGTACCCCAATGGCAGCGTTCATACATGCACTTCAACGACCCGATTGAGGTCATGTCTCCCGTTGCTCAGGGTATGACTTGTACACCACCGAGTCTGTTCGACTCGCATGGCTGCTCACGTGGTGGCTTCCCTAAATACGTAGTAAACGCAACTGAGCCAAAGCATGTACAACTTGCCGTCAACTTCGCACGAAATTCTGGAGTCAGACTTGTTATCAAGAATACCGGTCATGACTTCCTAGGCAAAAGTGGTGGCAAAGATGCGCTTAGCATATGGACTCATTACATGAAGAATATTGAATATATCGAGAAGTACGAAGACAGGAAGCTTGGCTATTCAGGGCCAGCTTTCAAGTCCGGTGTTGGTGTGCAAGCTTTTGAAATCTACAAGGCCGCTCACGAGAAGGGCAGGATTGTTGTAGGCGGTGAAGGTGAGACTGTCGGTGTAATGGGTGGTTACATCCAAGGAGGTGGACATTCACCCTTAACTGGTCTTTATGGTACTGGTGCAGACAACGTGCTTGCGTTCGAAGCAGTCACAGCTGATGGTGAATTTGTCGTTGCGAATTCGACGTCCAACACCGACCTCTTCTGGGCACTCCGTGGGGGAGGTGGCAGCACCTTTGCCGTTGCAATCTCAGTAACTGTAAAAGCACATCCTGACCTCGAAGTCACCGCCGCGCGCTTCGGCTTCTCATCTGCGCAAACTGGTGTCGAGACATTCTGGGCTGCCTACCGCAGCTACATAGACTCGTGGGTTGCCAACGCCGATGCTGGCACCTACACCTATACCACCTTGATTCCTACCAATGGCACCTTTGCCTTCGCATTTTCACCTTTCTTCGCCCCCGGGAAATCAAAGGATGAGGCCACCGCCCTCCTTCAACCCTGGTTCAACAAGCTCAATGAACTCGGCGTCAAGATCGATCCGAATATCACCCACTTTGACAGCTTCTACGATGCTTGGCGATCATCTTTCCCTCTCGAAGCCGTTCAGAAGCCCAATGTCGCCACAGCATCACGCATGTTTCCACGATCAAACTTTGAGACAGCCGAAAAGCGACAAGAAGTCTACGAGAAAATTCGAACATCTACCGAAAAGAATCGCGTTCAAGTCCACTTCAACATGCAAGCCAAGGACCCCGCTAACAATGACAACGCCGTTAACAGCCACTGGAGGCCTATGACTTCTTTCTCCATGCAATCTGTTCGCTGGCCCCTCAACAGCACCGCAGCTGAGATTCTCAAGATCCGTAAGGACTTTCAGGCTGTAGATATGCAGTCCTGGCGCGATATCAGCCCTGGTGCAGGAAGCTACCTGGCCGAGGCAGATCGTCTAGAGCCCAATTTTGGGGAAGCGTTTTGGGGCGACAAGTACCCGAGATTATTGGAACTCAAGGCGAAACTTGATCCTTACGATTTATTCTTCGCAACTACAGGTGTGGGTAGTGAGAAATGGAGGGTGGAGAGTGTAGATGGATTGCCGAATGAGAATGGCAAGCTTTGCCGTGTCGAGTAAAACTATATGTTTCTATGTAAATACCATTGACAGAACACATTTATTTATGATACATTGAAGTATTCTCCTTGTTGCCTTTTGCGCCATGTGCTATTTAACAACAGATGGGTATAAAAGGTGGCATACCGAAGAAGAGATGATACCAACTGCATCTTAAATCTAGTAAAATATTCCTTCTGTGAAACTTTCTTCTTCATTCTTCTCATCCTTTTTAAATTGCATCCTTATTCAAAGCATAGCCAATACGCTCGTAAAAGGTCATAGTATCATTAGCCCGTTTAAGCTTCACTATTTACTTTCCTTCGCCCGTTAGCTCTATCAATCTCTGACAGAACCCCATCAATAAGCTTCTTAACCTTCTTGGATTTCTTCCCTTCACCATCCATGTCTGACATCCACATTATATCGGTTTCATTTGGCTCTTCGCTCCCTTTCACTTACATTCAAAGTTTGATTGTAAGTACTGGCTTCCTTTTCATTCCATTACAGTCACATTTACGGAATTTACTTCCCCAGAGTCGGGGTTAAGTGAAGTGGCCTTAGGCTGTGAGCAAAAGCAAGAAACATTTTGTATCTTCAGGTCGTGAGTTCAGCGAAGAAGCGTAGGTATAGAATTGAGGACGGATTGGTTTCAGTGCTAAGGGCGGATGTAAAAGTGAGGACAATATCTGGATCCTGAAGTTTGTTCGGGCTTATCTTGTATAGATAGTGCTCTCGATGTGTACAACCAGATCCCTACTCATAGCCACATTATAGATTCGCTCCGTTTTCAGATTTAACTTCTGTATCGTATTCTCGTCTAATCTAGTCACACCACGGCAGTACATAGGAGACAGGAGAGATGATTGAAGAGGTAAAAAGGTACAGGGATGGATCAAGCTGGACGAAAAGAATCAAGTCAAAAACCAGGCATGAGACACTTAAAGTAAGGATTTGTTTTGTTTGGAAATGTAATCTTATTGCCAAGAACCTTACTCAATATTGGCACTGACGTTGGATATGATCAGCATCGTTTTTTTTTAATAGTAATCTTGTTTACTTATTTCAAAACAAACTTTGAAATTTATCCGCATGCACACTTTCACTTGAATAATAGATATTATAGTTTACGTAAGCTTCTGCTTACTTACTCCATGGGCTATTGAAAATGCTGAAAAGGTTGATTCGTTGAAAAATGACATAAACTTTTTAGTTTGTATGTACCTTCATCACTTGTTAGTAATTTGACCTTGAAAAGACCGATTTTTCTGGAGTATGTCGACAAGTTTAGATGATCAATTTTATCTCTAAGGTAAGATCAAAGATTATATTGAATCTCTCTTATTGGGTCTAACCCCTTGTATTGTAGTAAGTCTCAGATATGAACAGCGCTCTGACGTATTTACGTCATAAAAGACGTGGATAGTCATTCTGTGAACGTAGCTCAAATTTACCCGTTTGTAAAATAGTTGACTTGGCTGTGCAATAAAAAAGGAAAATAAAATGGAGTGCAGCAAAAACATGATGGAGACCAATCTACTCAGCATCTGCAAAGTCGCTAGCTTCCAGTCGCCTTTGCGACAGCAAACTCAGGTCTGTAGGTAGGTAGGCTTTTGGCCTAAACATGAGAGTGAGGTGGAGGGGGAGATAAAGATAAAGCTAGGCACGGGTACTAAAAGAGATGCAGCCTCAAGACTTAGAAGTTGAAAAGTAGTACACGAGATGAGATATTAGTAACCACAGGCACATAATTCAAAGTAGGGTCAGATCAGACTGACCATATCTCAACTTCAGGGGTATAAAAGCCTTATAAATAACATCCAAAAGAAACGGCACCCCCTGTCAAGATCAATCAAGAAAGGGTAGTGCTTTAAAGCAACAACAGGCTAAAGGAGGCTTTAATTAAAGGTAACCTTGGAAAGCTATGTGTTGACAAAGACCCATTATACAATCTACTAGAGGGTACGATTTGTCTTCGGTAATCGAAACAAGAGATTGACTATTAACAGGCATCTATATGTCTCAGGGTAGTTCTGAAAGGTTCGCTCAAATGAGCTACCCGACAACTTCATTTTCGAATGTGTCAAGAGGGCGCACAAGATTGGGGCTACATGACATGTGAGGAACACCAAGAAAACGGGAGAATAGTATGAATGAGGATATCAGTTAACAAACCAAAGACGATGGGAAAATGAAATGACCATTTTTTTCAAATCCTATCAGCACGGAGGGAACAGATTGTGAGTCCACCATGCTCTCAGATCGTAGACTTCTCGATAAGAGACAAACCTTATTCTCTTCGTTCTGCATATCTGCCACCTCACAAACCACCCCTCTCACGAATCTATGGGGTCTGTGTGGCACGTGTCGAATTATGAGTGCCCAACCGCCGACCTAAGGGATGGTTGAGAGCTAGCATCAAGTATTAATGATCGTAGTGTTCGGAACTACCCATCTATGCACCTTATAACTACTAGCAACTTGTTTTGGATTCACAAGTAGAATTTCGTTCCGAAGAGTGTCATGGCTTCATAGCATGCATGGCAGCGTCTTTGCCTGGTGAGGGTTGACTTGAAGCTACAATCCGAATACAGATATGTGGCACATTTATTGTCCTGGCCTTGTATTGTGTATATGACGGTAATTCGATATTATTCTGAGGGTGCAGCGTCTCTGGCGAGCTCATCAAAAGGTGTGGATGAGCAACAGGGGTATCCGGCTCACAGAATCGTGACACTAACGTAGTATACGCCCAAGGGTCCCCCTGTGTCCTCTGCAGGTTCGTGAGAGGTCGTAGCAATGCTATAAAAAACTAGCAGGCCGTAGATTGTGTGAAGCTGGCAGGGGAGGAGTCGACTCCGGAAAAGGAACGTCGCGATGATTAAGGAGGACTAAGGGTTAGGAAGCGTAGCGCCCAGGGCTCGATGGATTCGCACTGGAATACTCTGGACACTTGAAATGATACAACACAGGTGTGGCTTAGCCTGAAGATGCTATCGAACTGGGTAATCAAGCAGCGGCCGACGCGTTGCCCGTAAGACGTGTCCACGTTGCAGTCTTAACACTGTGGCACTTACCCACAACTCAGCGATAAATAATCTCACTGTGTACCTTTACTGCCCCCCTGTGAAGCAATTCTATCTCGGGCTTGACAAGCGCGTAACCAGAGCTGAACACGACGCGTCTGTGAAAAGTCTGGGATCGCAGTCTACCATAAGAGATAAAAGTGCATCACACCCTAATTTTTTCCAACCAGTATATTCAACAGTATATCATTATCGTGCCGATACTTCGGAATTACGACGTGTGGATCGGAGGGTGGAGGTCTTTTCGAAGGTGAGCGGATGGGTATGGGAACGTTCGGACGATCGGGCTAGGGAGACTATTGTACATTAGCAGTATAAACATCAAGTTTTAATGCTACGACCAAAGTATGTTCTGATGCTGGCTAAGAGGTGTAAGAAGGTGTTATGTTGGAAGGCGGTGATGATGGTGAGACTTGGTCCATGTGACAGCGTGGAACAATCATCTCCTGGTGAATGAAAAAGCCTGGTCAAAGTAACTTCGACTTGCAAGTGGTGAAACTAAAGATTAGTAAAATTGATAGGAAATGACATAAGTGGTGGCTTGTATCGGCCACCGACGGACAGAACAGTCAATACAGCGTGCTCATAGGTCAGCTAGAATGTCATTATTGCCTGGCGCTTTCTTGAGGAGGCTATGGTTTGTGTCTAGTCTTGATAGCGGATATTTTTGACTGGGTGTCACTAATAAAAGATCTGCTGCTATAATATACTGTAGAGGATTGGTCAAATTATAGGTTCCCGTTGCCACCCCTTTCATACAACCTGCAATGCCCACCAAGCTTCCTTGTATTGCCCTGGCGAAGAGGAGCAGTACTAATTATTGTGCCCATGCCCCTCTCAGGTTGTGTACTGACTGAACAATTACCCGAAGAACGCCCGTTATGCATGTAGGGCTAAATTTCCCCAATCGAGGTAAGGATAAATAGTGCTCGTGCCACGTTTTACTGCATATTCACGGAAGGGCGGACACGGCCCGAGGCGCAGCGCTTCGATGTTACCAAAACAAATTATCGGCGAGGGCCTTATCAACACATCGTCTTTGATAATCCGTTCTTAGTATTTCGTACACTACACTAGATGTGTTTAGACACGGTGTACTCAGTTGATTCGGGTGTCGTTTGCACGCCTAATCCCATTATTCGTATTCGTATTTGCAACTTGTTATGTAAACACACGCGCAAAGTTTCCAGACTCCCGGGATTCATGCATTGTCGTGTCATAAGGGAGTCTTGAGTTTGTTGTACAACAGGCTTCACTGAGCATATCCAGAGCCTTGTAGCTCAAGATTTAGTAGAGCCGTTGTGTTTGCCCATCTGGTTTGTGTGTTGCGAAACGTTTCGATCGTCGTCGTTCATCATCCTAGCCAGCGAGGCAGTGTGATTGATTCGGGAAGCTATCATAGTGAATAGTGGTCTTCTTTGAACAAGATTTACCCCATCTTGCTGTTTGTTTTGCCCAGTTCTCTCCTAAATAGGTAGTAGTAATTCGAGCGACAACCTTGGAATACGGGCACCGTTCAACCTACGAGGCTTCCAGTCCCTGTAATAGATTGTGTATTCGATCTACTATTCAGACGCTTTTCTGAATGCTGCGTATGTGTATGTTTGCCACCGGGCAAAAAGAATTGTGGCGGCTAGATTTTGATCGATCGGGAGACGAACGGGAGGCGCGGTGGTCATAGTCGATACGAAGTGTCGGATACAGTGTGCCTTTGGAAGCGTCTAGCAGTGTATAAGAACGAGTCAAACAAGTCATTTTATACAGATCTCGTGAGGCTATATGGTGAAGCGTATTTGGCTCGGTGACGTTCATCCACGGATCTTTCAGCCTAGTGCTATCATTGCCATGGAAGCTGAGACTACGTTTGGTGAGCTACATCGATAACAAAGACAGTGCTGTTCGCCATATGCCTTGCTCTAATTTGAGGAGAATGTAAGCTTCGCTGTCGCGATCCGATGGCTGCACCATAAGGGGGGGTTCTTCGGCAAGGCTCTTGATGAAATGTGTGTGTGGGTGTGTGTGTATTTACGTTGTCAGGAGAAAAACAACCATTGAACTATTTCAACATGAGTCACGAAGAGATAGGTATGAATAAATGATAGAATATGTGCAGAGAAGAGTGTGAATGCCCCAAGGCGCCTAACGATGGACGGATGTGGTTCGGCCAATTTTCAACGGTCATGACCACTGTCCCGGTGACTCGCTGTGAACAGACCACGCGCATACAGCAATTGTAGGTCTCCTAGTTACATCATAGCCGCTGTGATTGATGGAAAAGAGGATTGTACTTCAATTCTATGGTCAAAACCACCTATCACTGGCTGGTTCACTTGCGGTCTTAAGGGCGGGCCGGCGAGGCTGAGAGCCTTGCAGGTTACTACAATCAAATTGCTTGCCTTGGCTGAGCTTCGAGGTTATCTGCAATGTCCAAAAGTGACAATGATACTGATAGCATTTTTTGCAGTGCTACCGCTTTATCTGTATCCAATATGACTTAGCTATAAGTTCTGTCAACTGGGGTGTACGGATTGTACAAACTGCGCGACTGCGTAGGCACGGTTTCTATTAGATTCAGACTAGCTTGTTAGGGTCTGTCCTGGTTTTCTCATCCACACGTTATCTGCATGACTCTTGAGGTGAGAACTGTGTGCTGACCACTCACGGCCAAGTGAAGCCTCGCATACTGCCTTGCTGACATGTGCACATGCTATGACCAATAGAAAAGACTCGGCTCCGTAAAGATATGGCTACGACTATGCATTTCAGAAGGACACACCTACCGGTATTCAGGGGGCTTGGTTGCTTAAAATGTGGATCATGTACGCATGACACTCATCAGAATCTGCCTCATGAGGGACAGGGTGTTAAATTACCTAAATGCACATGTACATTATTTTCATGCTGCCAATACTTTACTACGAGATACAAGGTTGCCTCAAGTTCGGTTGTTGCACCCGCATCCGCCAGTGGAGGCTGGATCAACCATACCGAAACATGGATCGATGCATCTCGTAAATTCCGTCTTCAAACATATTATTCGATAGCTGTGGAGCCTTGATGCATTTACCGGACTATTCCAGGGATAAATCCATGATTGAAGACCTGTCATTGAGTTTACCGGACACGAAAAACTCGGTGGGGGTTAGAAATGGTGCTATTGTTTTACCTTGTCACGCGCCCCTCAATTTTTCTATTTTGTGTTTAGGACAAGCCCAATACCATCGACAAAATATGTACAGGGAAAGCTAGGCAACCACATATTTATGGTTGCTGAGGCCTCAACACCAGCCACATAGTCCGTTGATGAATACCAAGCCCACACTGCAGTTGTAGGCTCGAGGGGGGGGTGCATCTCGGCTACGGGGAATGGGACCCGTTCCGCTGCCGTCCGTCCCTGATATTCGAGGGATGTGTTTAGACTAATACCTCATTCGTCATTGATGTGAAGGGTTGAGCAAATTCTCGAAGCGCCGGAGGCGTGACTGGACCACGTACCCATGTCGTATAGAGGACTAGCGCGTGGAATAAAGGAGAGTATTAAGATTAGATAGGGCTTCAGTCTACAGGTGCTGTGGCGGAAAGGATTGTTGGCAGAAAAAGGAAGTCGCGTTGCGCATGTTTGAGAATGACAGTGGTGTAGTACAAGGGTTCTACATTATTTTCTCCAATTGGCGAGGGACCATGATCCGACTACAGAGCATACGAGTTAGAAGGTTGGGCGCAAATGCATAAATTTTGTTCTTCACGCTCGCAGGATGAACTAATTGATGAAATGGCCACCTCAATATCTTTTGGCCTTGTCCCTATCCTAACGCCGATATCTCTATCAGAAAACCAACCAGTTTTTTACTCTCGGAGGGTGGCTTGAAAATAAGCAATCCTCCGGAATCCTTTTGTTATCTCCTCCAGATAATCAGGTAATAGCATAGTAGCTTGCTGGTGGCGGCTCAACAGTGGAGCCCAGCGTACCCGTCAGAGTCCTAAGCGCAATTTCTGCACAATCCTCTTTCGCTTGTGCTAAAAATTCCCCATCATACCAAAAGCGGGCGGCGTAACTCACGCCATTAATATAGATCTTACTAGACCAGGCTGTGCGACCACCTATAAAGGGTTTAGTACTAGGTATTCATAGTTGAAGCATTTTAAGCTAGGATGTACGACAAGGGTGGAAGGGATTCATGAGGCAGGACGTTTGCAGCAGCAGAAAACATACCTCGACGATCAGAGAGGTCTTGAAATACAGGGTTGGAAAGACCCCGAGCCGAGCAATGGTCTAATATGGTCATTGAAAGATCTGATAGTAGAAGAGTGAATGATACTGCATACCCACAAGTCGTTGAACCCATGGCCCACGAGTGGTCATTGTATGATATACTCTTCTTTAGATGAAGAATGAGATTGGAAACGTGTAAAGAAAAGCACAGAAGTGACTTCAATGATGTTATAACAGGAATGAAGCGCAGTGCAGGGCCAACAACTGGAGCGCATCGTCTACTTATACATCAGCCTATGATCCTAGAGAAGAGCCTCAATCAACTTTCAGCAGATGATACTGGGAAGTGACGAGAACGAAAGCTGCAAGCTCCCGAACCGTCAGTCATGCTCCGTCCTACTGACATGCTAGACGCCAGATGCCAGAAGCCGTTTGCCGAAAGGGGCTAAGAGCAGTGAACCAATTATGGCTTTTTACCCAGAGTCTCAAGACACACACTGCCCTACCAAACATGTTCGGTACCCGGAATACTGGGACACCTTCAAGCGAGCCTGGCTTCTGGCGCTCCAAGGAGCGGGCCGATGAATGTAGCATGGGGGCCAAGTTTCTGTTTAAGTCAGAGGATATCTTCAGGGTGCAAGCCGTAGGGCGAATCGCCGACGGCGTGCCGCGAACAAAGATGTGGCTGACTGGGCCTAAGATAAAACCAATAGTGTTGGGATCGAAGCTAGTCATACATGTTCTGTGGGGAGACCCAGTATCCCATGCAGTTCCACTTGTTAGATGGTGTGCTGATACCTTCTGCGCAGGCAAGACGGTTTGCGTACCCACCACCTGCAAGACATATTCTAGTCTTACGAACAACTCACTATGCAGCGGGAGGCATGATACCCTGTTGCGGCCCTACTTGACCTTACCCAAACATCTGTAGAACCATACGACAATCTAGAACCACGAGTATCTGAATTGGCCAGAAATCATTTGTTCCGCTAACATAGTGATGCGGATCCCAATCACAGCTGTGATGAACAATGGCATAAGCATGAAAAGCAACAATAGTCCTCGGTTAATGCTTGGCAACAAACATTTAAGGCTCAGGTGTGTAGACCTAGTCGTGGTTGTGACTGGGGCGGGTACCTGTTAGTGTCACTGTGCGTGAACTCAAAACTAGGAAGAACAGCAGCGAAGCATGCTAAGCGGCCCACCTTTACCGATCATGTGCAGAATTAATTCATGTCAAACGTAGCAGGCCAATTATTAGAGGAATCACACGCGCCTAAAGGGAACTTACTTTTGCAGCCAATGCCGTCTATGGTCACAAAGAAGGGTCTTCAGCTGAAACAGTTACCTTAACATCAAGCCTTGCACAAGACGCGTAATATGATGGGAAAGCTTTGTAGGTTGGTCAGTTAAGGGTAACACAAGGATTAGCTTTCAATGCCGCCAGCCGCATGGGGTGGCATCTTGATTATCGGCATTCCAATTCATAAACATGGAGACCAAACGGGATAGAGATTGGAAGTGTTTGAGGGAAGGATTTCCCAAACCAAAATATCGAATTCGTAATACAAGCCTATGTGGCTTTGGTCGTGAGCTCATTATTAAAAAGGGTCCCAAATAGGGGCCTCATATGTACCAAATGACGATTTGTCCAAAGTGAAGACGCTATAGCATTTCCGCAAGGCTTTGCGGAAACAGCTCAGCACACGCAAGCAAACAACCTGCCCAACTGCTACGCTATGCAGGCAAGGAACCTAGCTGCCATGCATCATGTGAGCCCCAGCATGTTCGAAACCCAAAGTACAAAACAAGTCAAGGTGACTACAAACCAACACACGTACAGCGGGAATGTACATTTCCGTATCCCAACGGACGAACTTTGATAGCTCGGAACAATTATGTACTAGATTGCGTGAGGTGCCGCATAGGCGGACCCGCGCCAGTGTAGCGGAACTCCAAAAAGTCAACCAATTTCCCTGATGAGCGACGTCAACTACGCCTCTGCTAGAGCTTGGCGTAACGACGATGATTGTTTTTTTGGGCTGGCGTTCCGGTGGAACACCTCGTCAATAAGTTTCATGGGGTCAATGTACTCCATGTTCATTTTGAAGCTTGCACTGCGCATGAGGGGGATGTGCAACTGTGTGCTTTGCTTTGTGTGGAATCGACGCTTGATGCAGTCGTCCACAAGGGCCATGAGCCCTGTTGCAACGACAACGCTATATGGTGCATTAGCGAATGAAGCTGTTTCCGGCCAGGTTATCACTTACTCTGAAATATCAGTCTCGGAATTTAGGATGTCGTTGTCGGTAATGCGCATGTAGCAGGGCGGAACCCAGCCTCCTCGTGCTTGTTCGTCATACGTCTCTTGTTGAGTCAGCCGTACAGGGCAAATATGAGCTAATGGCTCTTTGTCGTTGTCGTCACGGACAAGATAGTACGAAATACTCTCGTGTTCATTCTCCTTCTTGACAACTCGCTTCCAGGAATAGTCGTTACCCCAGTGTTCAAAAGCATAGCGCTTATATTGTTTAGCGCCTCTTCGTTTGACGTCAAGTTGGGCATAATTGGAGAACTCCAATTTGATAGTGTTGGTAGGCATCAGCGCGCGGCCTTCGGAGTAGCCTACGGACTTGGGTCTTGAGTCATACTCTGACAGATCCTGTCGAATGGCGGGTACCGACTCGTAACCAGAATCCGAGCGCTTGAGGCCTGCTGACGTCGAAGGTCTGGAGTCAGACTTGACTAAGCTGGCGAGGGCGGTGCTGGCTCGTTGCAGGACAGGTCGCTTCTCTGCCGGGGGCTTTTGGTACTTCCGTATTGAGTGGCATATTTCGCGGCCGGACTCACGGCAATACCGCCGCAGGGAGAACTCGCGGGTGCGTAGGTCCTGCATGCGCAAGTGGAAGAGTGTATAGCTCTGTTTCCTGTGCCCTCGCTCTTCAACCTGGGTATCTACGCGTAGATTCATGTTGCCGTCAATTGTGGCATCGTCGTGTCGTATCGATATGCGCTTGCCGGTGGGGAAGAGCTCAGCAAAGTCGCGGGGAGTTGTAGGAATGGCCTCGCATGCTTGTGGTGCGTGGTGGTATTGTGGGACTTGGTACTCTGGTAGATCATCTGTATCGTCAACTACGTCCTCCTCACTTGTTGATGCGTAGGTCTCAACGGACGAGCGAGGTGGCGGGGTATCATATCGGTCGCTGTTGTGACCTTCAGCAAAGTAGTCACAATCGATGCCCTCTATGCGGCCATGGCAGGTCTCATTATGGACTAGTGACGGGCGTCGGTCGCTGTATTCGGTAGGATTTGTATCGTAGGAACGTTCGCTGTCGCTACGCCCCGAGTGAGTGCTATTACTCGACTCGTAATGTGGCCAGTGTACATTTCGCGACATGTTGAAGATGCAATGGCGGTGATTGATGGTGATGACGAAAGGGTGTTATATTAATAAAGAATAGTAGTCCAAGGTACAAATGTGTTACTCAAAGCACCGACATATGACGCCTAGGCCTATATGTAGGAACACACAGAGTAGTGAAGCAGGCAGGCGATGGTAGGTGCAGCGATCAGAGACAGCGCACGAACGGGTGACCTGGCACGAGGCGTCGGTAGGGCCAAAACGAATTAATAGACGGAAAACCCAGACTATTCACAGGCACACACCACGAATGAAGGCGCAGCACATATGGCGTGGGATAACGGTAACTGGGGCTGCCTGGAGGAGTGGACGTTTGGTGCGGGTCCAGATGTCTGCGAAGGACCTGCCAGTCCGATTGGGGGAGGCTTTTTCGACCACCACCAACGAATGCCCTTGCAAAACCAGCACCACCTCCACTGCCCTTGACCTCACACATAGCGAATCCCGAGGGCCAAGCTGCGCCATGGCGTCCAGCCCCCGGCATTTGGCTGCCCGATGCATCGACCCTCAGCTCCATGGGCGAATGAGTCGCAGTCTTCCAACACCATTTGGTCGCCTCGCGCAATGCTCGCCGCACCGCTTCTGCAGCCTCTACAGGCAGCCTTCATCTAGAGGCACTCTGCAAAGAGTGAGCACATGCAGCTGGCCCAAGGCGGTGCTCACTCAGCGGTGCGCAAAAATTCAGCAATGCCCACCAAACGCCAGCAACACCAGGTTTGCCCTGCGACGATGCTTGAGATGGTGAAGTGACCCTACAAGGTAGGTATCTCATCAATCGAGATTGACTTGAAATGTCAAACTCTTGCATTTTGCATATTCGGACCCGGACGCCAGCGGGACGCTCCCATGGATGGTGGCTGATCGCTCCCACGTGCAGAGTCCGCGCCTTTCCAATTTCAACGGGCTCTCCCGACTGTCAGCAGACTATGGCCAGACGAAAGCGCGGTAGGCGTCGTACTTCTAACGTCATCTGCTGCAGCTGCGAATATCGGCAACTTCGAGTCACATATGTTACCTGATACTGTCTCTTTTCTCTAACCGTGGATTGTGCATTGTACTGTGTAATAGGATGATGTCGTAGCGATAGGCATCTCAATCCTTTGGGCGGCTCATAGGGACCAGCGTTTGTCGTGCCGTGCGAACATCCCATCAAGTTGCAAGCGGCAACCTGACCAAGTACAGTATGCTCACACGACTGATACTAGTATACCTACTAGTAATAAACTGCAGATCGCCGTCTCTTGGTTTATGTTGAAGCAGGAAATTTCCCGATCGCCATCCCCTTTTGGAAGGTATCATGCAGCATTGGGCTCTCTCTCGCTAAGCTCACCTTCGCCACACGTGATTGTGACATTCACCACCAGCGCCAATGGCTCACTCACAGGCCCAGCATAATTACTTTCGATTGTTGAGAGATCCTGTTCCTCCTACGAGATGTTACGTGTAAATTTTGAATTGATTCTATCTTTAATATCGACAACTGCCTCATTGTGCGTTTGTTGAGCCAATCAACGCCATGTACGTGTAATGGCAGCCACGACAACCACGACACCACAATGCACGATCTAACCTAGCACAAATTTCTCAAGATTTTCTCTGCTTTTGTCGACTCATTTGTTTTAGGCTGTACAAAAAACAAGGCGTTGACCCGGACCAATACCGTCATGCACCACGTTCTTCCCACCTCCACGGGTCCTCCTACAGTTCCCTCCTTGCCTCAAAGTATGCTCGCATTGGGCTGCATATGCCAATCGAATCCACTTGAGGCTTTCAAGCCGCTCTGTGGGAATGAGCGCCCCGTGGCCCTGGGTATCCACACGACGACACCATTCGTGAGGTTGTAGGTTGGCCCACACTGACCAAACATCTCTGAATGATTAACCTACCTGCAGCTTCTAATCTAGCCCACGGACGACTTCTATATCGAAATGGGTTCCTCGCCTACTGCTGTTACCCCACGTCCTAGCCATCCTGTAAGCTCTTAATACGTCAGTCAATGAGGCGATGGATCCACACTCTTCTCCGCAATCAACCGCATCAAGTAAGAGTGTTACATACTTCCTTGCTCACCCTGCCGAGTGCTTTAGGCACCAGCGGATTCTAATCACATGGAGGACTCATCATGAAAGATATTCCACCTCCGGGGAGCCACCACCCTGAATGTCCTTCGAATTAACCCCTGGCTACGCAAGGGTTCGTTGGACATCTCGCTCTCACCACCCGTTGCTTCAGCGGCAGGCCATGGCATTATTCTCTGATGTGCTGAGACATCAACATCCATAATGCATATCGCCACATTTGTGATTGGAACAAAACGAAAAGCTTCCTTGATGCTTGCTCATCTAGCTCCACAGTCATACCCATCACACTCACCGGTAGATCTTCAGCTAAACCTCGATAGTAACTAAGCCTTCAATTTCCTAGGGCCCTGTTTGTCAGCCCTTTAGGCTCACAACCTATCAGCGTGTTCTCCATGCTCAAGTTGGCAGCAGCAATGTAATACTGGGCAGAGCACAAGCGGCATGCCCTAAAGATCAACACATACAAGATGATGCGGCTGCAGAGTAGCATTGCCCCGGTGCCACCACGCGATCGTTATCCTCGTCTACTTTCCACCCATCCTGTAAGATGTTGCACAGCTCATTCGAGTTAGCACCTTGCTTCCGTAGATTGGCTGCCCTTACTCTCCTCTAAACTATCTCTGGCGCCCCTTCTTACAGGGCTCAACAGTGCCCTCAACATTTGGCCCTTTCGTATTCTTGATGTTTACCGGCTTTGCAGCTTGTGATCGGCACCTCACTCAGCATAGCTGGGAACAGGGGGTTACTCTAAAACATTCGGATTGGTCAAACCCCAGGAGTACATTGTTCTTGTACACTTTCTGTTTTTGGTGTCAATCTTCTTTTGATCTAATGGGATGCCTGCGGCAAGCGCTTGGACTTTTAACATTCTTTCGTTTGATCTAACCTTACATCAAGGTTTGAATACTAACAGCCTCTCATTGTCAGCATAGCCAGAACTATGATCTAACTACAATGTGATATCATGGCCTGCGGATTTTTAGAACACAAAAAGGCAAATTGAGCCAGCAGCTAGATGTTCCGTCCAAAAAGTAGATCAGAGAATCAAAACTTTAGTTCACCTAGGGAGTAACTTGCATCCATATTTCTTTGCATCGAAAGTAAGCTTCAAATTTGACACGTTATTTGGAAGGACAGGTAGAGATGTAGAAGTACAGTATCACACAGAGGCATTGGGCGATAGCTTGGAACAGGCATCGATCATTTCATTTCCCATTTCATTTCCCATTACAGTACTAAGAGTGATCCGCCCACTATTGTCGTCATGTCGTCATGTCATGATACTTTTGTGTGTCATATGGCCTCCGTTGACGATCCGCGCCATTGAACCTCGTAGCAACTGCGCCTTCCATTTACAATTGGCCGGACTTCTCGATGGTAACGGTCTTGGAGGTCTTGCCAGTGCCGGATCCGACGCGCTCAACAGCCTGGACGACATCAAGGCCCTCCTTGACCTGACCGAAGACAACGTGCTTGCCATCGAGCCAAGAGGTCTTGACAGTGCAGATGAAGAACTGCGAGCCGTTGCTATAAACTGGTCAGATACAGCCAGACGAATGGAAAGGGTGTACATACGTTCCGGGGCCAGCGTTAGCCATGGACAGAACACCAGGGCCAGTGTGCGTTAGGTTGAAGTTCTCATCCTCAAACTTCTCACCGTAGATGGACTCGCCACCGGTACCCTATCAACAATCAGCCTTAGATCTAGGCTTGTATATATGGTCTTGGTATAGAGAACGTACGTTGCCACGGGTGAAGTCACCACCCTGAAGCATGAACTGGGGGATAACACGATGGAACGAGGAGCCCTGGTAGTGGAGGGGCTTGCCAGAGCGGCCGGTACCCTTCTCACCAGTGCAAAGGGCACGGAAGTTCTCTGCGGTCTACAGTATTGTGGTCAGCCCTGAGCTACAATCTCTGATGGCGGGGTAGTCAGTAGAACATAAACTTACCTTGGGGACCTGGTCGGCAAAGAGCTCCATGACGATGCGGCCAGCAGGCGCGCCACCGATGGAGATATCGAAGAAGACGTGGGGGTTTGACATTTTGATGGAATTGGGTGTGTAAAGGTGAAAAGTGGTTGAATGTTGTTGATGAGGGACAAAGTTGAAGAACAAGAAAAGAGTCTAATGGCGGGGCAAGCTCGATTCAAACGCCGTTTCCTTTAATAGCTTACTGCCTCTCACTACCTCCTCACCCTGCTGAAGCTGTCGCTGGCCAATGATGTCACACGTGGACCCACATAGGCAAGGCGGAGTGAGGGGCAATTTGATTACGCTATCGGGTAGCTTCGGAGCTGTTGTTGATCTATACGCGTATGCTTTCACACTGTTGTTCCGCTCTCCTATGTCGATGGAAGCTGATAGGTAGCCGTTGGCTGTTACAGCGCTCTCGTGTTCGAAACGAGAAATCTGTAGAGGAGGATGGAACGGTAAGACCGCTAGGCCCGTAATGGCATGGCGCGTCGTACATGCACCGGTTCCTCATCGTGTGCCGACTTCCGAACAGCTGAAGTCCAGCTCCTTTTCCTTTGTTCCATATAGGCCTGCCCAGATATATCTCTTCTTGATGCAAATTTCTTTTCTTTACAGCTTTATAACATGCTATACAACGCGGCAAGAGGTTTCTTAGACCCTGACATGGGAAAGAGCTGATTGCCAAGGACCAGGAACGCTACTACCCTTTACCATAGATATTGCTAACATAACATACACTCACTTCCAGTTGAAGAAACTATCAAATTTTTCAGCGTTGCTATCTCAAATCTATAGACGAAACAAACATCGTGGAGCACTTCGCATCTTTGCCTATCCTAACGCTCACTACTCATCCCTCAGTAACAACACAAATATCTTTCGATTGCACAACTACCTCATTTGTCTCTACTCTTCTTAGGAACGCGCTTCTTTCTTCGCGATCGACAGCTTCAGCCACCTTCCACTGCTCAAGCACCTCAGCTCGTCGGGCAGCACTTCGTGGCTCAAATGCCATTTCGAATGGATCAGGTTTGATGATAAGAAGTGAGTTTGATTTCTCTGTAGGCACTTCAATTTCTCTGTTGGTCACTGGGTTTATCTTTCTCTTCAAATTGAACGCCCACATCAGAGCTCCACAGCCAACGATAGTCTCGTCACGTGTCACCGACATGCCCAGGCACTGACGCTGGCCCCAACCAAACGACGACATCCCCACAATCGTTGGGTACTTCGTAAGGGGTTCTTGGAAAGTTGGCCACCCGGCCTCAAGCCATCGTTCGGGTCGGTAAGAATCGGGGTCTGGGTACTTGACGGGGTTACGAACGAAAGCCCAGTCAAGGGGGAGGATACGAGTGCCCTTGGGGATGAAGTATCCTTTAAACCAGTCGTCGGCTTCAGCTTCATGTGCAACTCCTACATCACGTTAGCCAGGAACTGTGTTGAAAGAGAGAATAATGTCAACTGACCAGTTGGCACCGTTGGTTTCCACCTCATGGTCTCCTTGATGCACGCACGTAGAATGGGAAGGTTCGCCATATCCGAGATCCTTGGGGCGCGACCTTGACAAGTAGTATCAATTTCCTCCTGGCATTTGCGCTGCCATTCTGGATGATGTACCATGGCGATCAGGAAGTAGTACAATGGGCCAGCAACAGTGAAGATGCCAACAAGAGCCAGCATGCCGAGTACACAAGAGGCCTCATAATCTCCGGAGATACTTGTCTTCTCAGCAGCCTCCAAATAGTTTCGAGTATAGCAAGCTCGCTGCTTGCCCTTCTCCATCAACTTTCGAGTCCTGAGCAAATTTTCCATGAAAAATGCCTGTTGTATATCATGTCGCTTACGCTCTCGGATCTTCCAGGGGTTGATAAGCTCTGGGAGCCAGTCCCACAATGGCGTGAGTACGTTGGTGATCGGACCTGCCGGCGACATCTGGGTCAGGAGGCCCCAAGCACTCGGGGTTAGCGGGATACTCAGCGTTTCGTCGTCCCAGGTCAACTTAGACATAACCTTAGAACACATATCCTCAAGCGAGAATGCAAAATCGTCAGGATTCTCGACCAGTCGGGCCATCCATCTTTTCGCCTCGTACTCCATGATACCCCAGTATTGGTTATTGGTTCCTTCCATTAGGTACGAATGGGTAAATTTCCGTTGGCGAGCCCAATACACTAAGAAGCAGTTAGGGGAATGAAAGCAACCAAGCAACCTAGAACGAACGTACGGTTTTTGCCCATCAGTGGCAGATACTCCATTGAACCATATGTACTCTTCGCATCGAACAAGCTCTTGATCTCGGGACGGTCAGAGTATATCTTAGCTTTCTTCACCAGCATCTCTTCCGCTATCCCCTCGTCAGATATGACAACGAAGTTGGTACCTAACATCTTTGTCCAGTATATTGGTCCATATATGTCGGCCCATTCTTTGAACTTTAACCACATGAAGTCTATTGGGAGATCATGAATGCGACCCACCCATGGTATAAGTGTTGGCCCAGGAAGTCCTTGACAGTTGTACTTTTTGTCGTATTTGTCCACGATGTTGAGAACGGTATAGACAAGAAAGCCTGCAACGGCGACCCCGAATGCACCAGCCGTAAAAGAATGCATTTTGAAGAATATTTAATCAACTGTTCCGTGTAGGTAAGGTCTGGGAGATACCTCGGTGGATGTTTTCCTGTCGTACTCACGTGATGGGATAGGGCACAGGAGTCACCCGATGGTCGGAGACCAAGAGTGCTCGAGTCCTACGCGAACTACTAACCGAAAGAACTTCTCGAAAGCGACTCGCAGCTGTCAATGAGGTAGCACGATTACAAAAAGGTCGACCAGAAACGCAGTGAAGCATACGACAGGAGCTGGGAGACACAACCACGGACAGCATATACATAATGCATGAGACCATCTCACTACCTACCAGCCTCGTTCGGCTCCCCAACTCTTTGAGCCATATACATGTGAGCCAGGCCGTTGGTGCAATGAGCCAGCCTAGCACACTACAAGATTTTCAGCTTGGCCAGCATATTCGTAATACCACCTCACATATTCTTAGTATATTAGCAAGAAATCTATGATAACGGGCTGACTGTCAACCGTGGCTTAGGCTTCGAATATAAAGCAATTTGAAGCACTGGCAATCGTCTAGTCGAGGATCCAGCAAACCTGGTAATCGAGTGTCGGTGTTGAGTGGCGCCGACAATGACATATTGACTACAATGGGTGGATCGGGGTGTAACGGACAGCGAAGGTTGCTTGAGGCCATGATCGTTGAGATCAGCAAGGAGTTTGCTAAGCCCCTTGAGGTAATAAGCCCACGATTTTTCTTTGTGATAACGCTAATAGAACCTGTCCATTGGTGATAGACTATCGAATCGGTAGTGTTTACCAGCAGAGGCGCTGTGTTTGCTGCCATGAAACTTCAAGAATTAGCGAGGAGCATAATGCCGTTCCTCGGCAACCAGTACGTTGGTGAACTTTGCTGCCACTATCTAAGCTGTTGATCTAAAGTTTTTTTTGGTGTTTAATATCAATAGCAATCCACTTTAGGCTTCCAGATTATCTCAACGAATTGTCTACCACCTCAACTCATATTCCTGGAGCGCGGAAAAAAATTACTTCGCCGATCTTACCGCGACTACGCTAATCTCACTTGTACGACTTAATGGAATCCGAGTTTACGCTGCAGGAATGTGAACCGACGCACGTACATTGGAAATCCAGCGCCTTTGCTAATTCCTCCACATCTGCGGCATGCACTCTGTCTTACCTACAAGCAACAACTTATCTAGAGGAGCCAAATAAAAGGCCACAATTTTAGCTATTGCCAGATTGGTAGTACTTGTGGTGCTTGGGAGGAGGTCTAAGTGTCATCATAAAAGTGGACTATGCTTGGCATAACGAGGTACCACTCGCTACACGTGGAGCAGCATCATGCTCGTGTTACAGCACACTCCACTTATCAATCTAGATGTATATTGACCAGACGTTACATTACAGCTTCGCACACCTAATATGGGTTAGCTTACCACTGCACAGTCTTAGCTTCCGGAGTTGTGGGGAACCATATTAGTGCTGACGTCTCGACCTTAATCGGGAGTTTAGGAAACACTCGTAGTATTTTGTTTGATAACTCTGGCCCGCTATATTACCGAAAGTAGCGCATATTTGACAGCTAGTCATTAGGTGTAACCACCATAGCAGATGTTTCTCGGACGGTGGTTCGACCTTTTGCACAATAGATCTCGCAAAAACAAAAGCTTGCAAAATATCGGCAATTCGGATGTCCGATGCATATGCCTTCGGAAACGGCCATAGTTGGAGAGCCTAACCCGAGATTCATGAAACCATTCTTAAGATCTTTGAGTACACGCACGGAAAGTTGACTTTATCTTTGGCATATGAATTGCACGCGATATACCGAACTCGCTTACTCAATAAACATGCCCCATGCGCTTACTTCCCGAGACTCCACGATGGAGTCGAAACCAGTTGGTTCATATGAAACGACTGGAGTCGATGTCCTAATTGTAGGTACTGGTCTGGCAGGCTTGGTTGCGGCCCTTGAGTGCACACGCAAAGGACACAATGTACGAGTTTTGGAGAGAAATGCGGATATCAACACAGCAGGTGAAAAGACTGTCGTATTCTCAATTGATATTTTGCTTATAGTGTGAAAAAGGTGACATGTACTTTATGGGTCTAAGTGCAACACGCTTTTTGAAGCACTGGCCTGAGCTCCTCAAAGAGTACAAAAAAATCTCGCTTCACAACGCCTGGATCGAGACTTTCAAGCACTCCGGCGAAGTTGTCATCAAACCGCAGAAAGTTGCGGACCGTCTACGCGCCCAAGGATTGGACCCTGATACACCACCGGGAGAGTTTCAGATGCGCCCACTCGTCTATAAAATGTTTGTGAGCGCTGTTGAGAAACTTGGTGTTTCTGTCGAGTTCAACCGCAAAATTGTTGATTATTTCGAGGACGAGAAGACTGGAAAGGGCGGCTGCATCACTGACGATGGAAAGAGATATGAAGCCGATGTTGTAATTGCGGCCGATGGCGTTGGATCCAAGAGCCAACAGCTTGTTGGTGGACAAGTTCGAGCAAAACCATCTGGAAGAGCTATGTGGCGTGCTGCCTTCCCGATTGAAGAATTGGACAAGAACTCCAAAGTTAAAGAGGCTTTCAAGATGATGCCCGGCAATGAGCCAATTGTCCGGACATGGCTAGGGTGAGTTATGGGTGCGTTTCTTAGGTCGCGGCTGGACGCTGAATCTTATAGCCCATCTACATATGCTTTGACATTGACTCGCGAGGATGTCATGGTCTGGATCATGAACCATGATGTAAGTACACTGGCATACCGTGTTCATTAGAAACTGATGATTGTAGGTGACTGGTACGGAGATGGAGAGTTGGAACCATACCATCGAAAAGGAGGAGGTCTTGCAGGGTATGGATACTATGCCTGGCATGGAAAAGATAAAGTGGGCACCGATCTTCAAGGAGCTTGTCGAGGTTACGCCACCAAATACCATCGTCAACTTTGAGCTTCTCTGGCGAAATCCTCAGCCCAGCTGGACATCTCCCGGTGCACGAGTGATCCAGATTGGAGATGCAGCACATTCGTATCTTCCAGCGTCTGGAAATGGCGCTACTCAAGCTATTGAAGACGCGATATCAATAGCCTCGTGCCTCCAGATTGGCGGAAAGGGAAACGTTTCCCAATCTGTCCGCGTGCATATTCGATTCCGGTAAGATTTCTCTTTTCACGAGTAGAAACGGCGATTTTTAAGACATTACAGCTTCATTCGCAATGCCTGTGCTCAACGGCTCGGTTTTTCCAACGCCGAACTCCTCCAAGACACTGACTGGGACAAAGTCAAGCTTGATCCGCGTCGGGCGGCTCCCAAACTCCCCAAGTGGGTCTGGTCGCATGATCCTGAGGCTTATGCATATGAGAACTATGCAAAAAGTGCAGAGAGCTTGAAGAACGGGATTGATATGAAAGATGAAACTGCTTTCGAGCCGAACTACCCCAAAGGCTACAAGTTTGAACCTTGGAGTATCGAAGACATCATGGCAGATATGCGCGCTGGAAAGCCGCTCGATCTGGGCGCTGGAGACTGGGAGTGATTCGTTCGATTGATTCTTGAATTTTGATGGAGCACAGTTGATTGGTAGTTCAAACCTCGCGATAAGTCTAGTTGGGAATGTTCAATATTACAGATTTTACAATACACACGGTTATAATCTTCCTGCCCGTTGCCGTTATGCTTTGAACTAGACAAAGTTTGGCAATAAATTGACCGCACACTAACCTTGCATATGAGGCTGTCATGCTGATTGCTGCGGATCGTTACACCGGTGGTACATGAGCACGGAACTAATATCACTATGCGTGTACTGCCCTTGCACGGAACGTTTTACCGCATCAGTTGGATCCTCGATAAACGGCCCAATTCATGGCAGCTAAATGTTATCAAGATAAGATGAAGTGGTCTGCTGACTACCACTTAAATTTTTATGTCTTGCTGATTCGGGGATAGAATGAGCCAATTTTCGGATGGGTTTGGCAACCTTCACCTCAGCAAAACGTTTCAATGAAATAATTGACGCAAGATCAATTTAGTTCCCTTGGCTTTTCTTGGGCAGAGTTTGTGCAACAAAATATGCGTGGAGGCCATACATGTGGAAGTTATCCCAGACGAAGAGAGCACGACGGAAAATTACAATGGGAGCACTACATCTTAACACGCACAGCATGCTCTGTCCTATACAACAATTATCTATGAAGGAAAAACTTCGTAGATATCTCATTGTTTATATAACTCTAACTTGCGTGCGTTATGATTTATTGCCTAGGCGTCTCTCGCGACCCAGCTGACTTCTCCCCCTTTCCCCTGCATCCACCAACACAAGACGATGCAACCACACACTCAACGGGTGCATGTACGGCTCTCCAAAGGTGCTCCGGACGGGAGAACGAAGCGGTAACCACGGTGCTGGGTTGTTCTTACTGTGGTCAAAGTCTATGACGATGCCGAGGCACGCTAGTGCATGCCGCGCTGTGCGCTGAGATTAGATATGGTTCGTGAAGCAGGAGTACGTGTGTAGTTCGGTAATCAGGTAAGGGGGCTGGGGAAATGTGGATTAGAATGGGGATGCGATGTGATGGGAGGGGAAGGTATACTTAGGTAGGCAAAATGTCATGACTGGTTTAACGGGTGCATTGCTTCAAAATTGAATGACATATTGGAGATAGGTTTAGCAAGGGAAATTATGATTGGGACTGGTCTTGATGGAGTGCTCACGGATGCTCACTGCTAGCCTGAGTAGTGAATAGGTGAGCATGTAGCTGTGCGTTTAAGCCTCATTTCAGCTGCTAATTGAGGATGTTACTTACTTTGGACATTGATTAACTACCTAGGTACTATTCAACTATCTCTTTTCACAGGCAATGATAATGTCCAATTCTAAAGTTGGCTTCTTTCGAAATACGCATGTACTTAGAACACTTATCCCAATGTTATACCATCCCTAGTACAAGCCAATTATTTCATCAAATTTACATATGATGGCTAGTACGAGTAAAGGCCTGTAATGTGTTGTATAAAATCACTCACAGCTCCCTCTACGATTAGCTCTAGGTTTGGGCTGTGGTTTCTCATTGATTTTGCACTGTTCTAGAAGCACCAACATCTTATTGTTACAAAACTTTGGGATGAGCACTATTAAGTGGCATAATTAAGTGGTGAACGGGATGTGTGCCCCTTTTCAGGATGGCTACGAATTGTAAGATTGTTCGATTTCACTTTTGGAAATTCCCCAATATTTACTTATCGTTGGCTATATTTGAGTGTGTACATAACTAAGGCAGTAGAGCCATAGGCACGATGAACGCTACGCCTATCTGAGTTTCTTGATGAAATTTGAATATCCTTGTTCTAAAATAATTTGAAGCATATCTCGTTATCAATGCCAAAATCAAGCTTAGGAAAATGTCAAGCGATACTCGCTCGATATGACATCATGAGAAAAGTATTTCCTCCGCGGACCTTCAGTCAGGTTGTTCATAAGTATTTTTCCACGTCAGCCTTGGTCAGATATACTTCTGGAATATAATGTATACCTAGGTATCTACCATCCCTCCACCCCTGGTAAAGGACCACATCGCGGTACACACAAAAGTCTAGAGTTCTCGCTTGCGTAACCCGTTATGCCTAAACTTTGGCGATCCACACGGTATGGCAATACCGGAAGCCTCATTCACCGATGACTACTCATATGTGCGCGTTTCGACGCTAGAGTGTATCTAGTGTTGATCGGCAAATCAAGGCGTACTCTCAACCATGAGCTCAAATTCCCCATCAAGCTCCGCAAGTTGCGGAGCCGTAGCCTCTCGTGTCGTGCAACATTTGTACTGGTAAAGCGTTACATATCATAAAACTGTGTCCCAAGAGCCTTACGCGATTCTCGATTCAATATTATTCCCTGATCAAGTTTTGTGACAGCATATCATCTCTGCATAACACCAAAAACCTGTACTTCCATACCTACCTACCTACCTAGGTGCCAAGGTATCACAAAACTTTTGGCCATACAAGCATCAACATGGCGGCCACGACGAAGGCTATCTTGGTTTGCGGTGCAACGGGAAAACAAGGTGGCTCTGTACTCAAAAGCTTCGCTTCACACCCCGAAAGCTCACGATTTACCCTCTTTGCTGTTACTCGCGACGCCAAGTCAACATCCGCGTTACGGATTACGGAAACTTACCCAGATGTCATACTAGTGCAGGGTAATCTTGATAATGTTCCAGCTCTGTTCACATCAACCAAAGCCGCCCTGAAAGAGGCTGGCAAAGAGGAGAAGATATGGGGCGTATACTCTGTTCAAATCTCCCACGGCGCAGGAACTAGTATGGAAAATGAGATAAAGCAAGGCAATTCCCTGATCGACGAATCTGTGAAGGAAGGAGTAACACACTTTGTCTATTCCTCTGTTGACAGGGGTGGCAACCAAAGGAGTTTCGAGAACACAACACCAATCCCACATTTCCAAACCAAGTACGAAATCGAAAAGCATCTCCTTGGGAAAGCAGGTAAGAGTGGAGAAATCATGGGCTGGACTATCTTGCGGCCAGTTGCCTTCATGGATAATCTGGTGCCTGGCTTTCCTACCAAGGTGTTCCTTGCTGCTCTTCGAGACACGCTGCAAGGTAAGCCTTTGCAGTGGGTTTCTGTCGAAGATATCGGCATGTTCGGCGCAAAAGCCTTCATAGAGCACGAAAAGTGGAATGCCCGCGCTGAAGGCCTTGCGGGCAGCGAGATGACCATGGACGAGATGAGTGAGTGTTTTAAACGGACGATTGGCAGTCCAGTACCAGCTACGTATGGTGTATTTGGTTCAGCACTCAAGTGGGCGGTTACCGAAGTGAATCTGATGATCACATGGTTTGCAACTGAGGGATATGGTGTTAATGTAGGAAAACTGAAGAAGGAGGAGCCAAAGCTGTGCGATTTTGAGACGTGGTTGCGTGAGCGCAGTGATTGGAAATCACAAGTCCTTGTGAAATAGGCTTTCCGGAACACGCTTGTCTTTTCAATAGGTTTTCTTTTGAAGATTCGACCAAATTATAATGCTACCGACCATTCACATGAAAAATACAATGCTACCTGTAACTCTAATGCTGGACAATGAATAGAAGTTAGAAATGAGAAAGTATCAGCTGCTATTGAAAGACTAGACTAGACTAGACTAGACATAATTATCTGATTCAAGCGTTTATAGAGAGAGCAAGTTCCACAATGCTAGCCCTCCCGCGACGACCGGGGTAACCAACCTCAACCTATTCCAGCTTCCCCACTTCCTTGCAATGGCCTCTGCCTCTGTTAACTCTTTATCGTTTGCTCGCTGGGTAAGTGCCTCCAGTTTGTTATTTAGAGGCTGCATGTTTAATGCTGAGTGCAGAATAGTTGTCAGGTGCATAATTGCTGCAACGCCAAACAATTTCCAATCGCTGCGAGCGAGTGCACCCTCTCGGAAAACCGAGTAGCCTGCGTATGCATAACCAAGAAAACCCAAAGATGAGATAGGACGAAAGAATTGGTTGCCAACTGTCCAGCAAAGAGGCCATTGCCGGCCTAGCAGCTTCGCGCGTGCGGAGTGCTCTGGCGAGCCCGGTGGTGGGAAGTCGACCAGAAGTGCTGGCACGGTCATGTAGGATTGAGTGATCGCATTTCCTGGGAAGTGTAAGTTTGGCTCCTCTGTAGCTTCCAGGGGCACCTACCAGCCAAGATGAACGAGAATGTAACGCAAGTGCCCGCAACTACCTTCACAATTATGTTGTCCGACATGCCTGTATGTTCGATGTTGTGTTGGGACTCGATGCGATTTCGAAGGGAGACGAGTAGGGCTGGAAACAGAGTCAGCGCTTCAATCGCAATAATAACTTTGACAAAAACATAAACACCGGAACTTTGACGACTAGTAACGCCTTTCCGTTCCCGAGATTCCAAGACGTTGCCCAACCAAAGTGCGTTAATCTTGTGCACGATCAGCATTCGTTCCTGGCGTGATATCGGTTCCCCACGTCCGTTGTGCGCGCCTACCAGGAATACCAAGATTGCATCATGACATTTGACAAATACGAGGCTTGCAGTACATCTAGAGTACCATGGATGATCCTAATTTATCATGCGCATATGCTTGTGCATGTCGTTTCCAATGAAATATGATTTTGATGAAGAGTATCGACCAAGCTGCGCGTTGTTCCGCAAGGGCATCGGGCGTTAGAGTGTGCGACTTCCGGACGGTGACATCTCAGCACAGTCAAATTTTACAAAGATACGTGGAGTGAGGTGAGATGGCCAAAACTTCACTTGAGGTTTTGTAGTGACTACTTTTGCGTGAGATATATCCCGGTCAATATTATTGTGTATGGTAGAATCAAAGCACGATTTTGCAAAAGTCGCTAGGATTGCTTGAACAATGCATATCTTATGTCACCATATAATACAATTCCGGTCCAGCCTTCCCTAGAGTGGTGTACATTCATTCAATCCCATTTCCGAACGCCAATATCTCAAAACTAGTCAATAAGAACTATCCTTCAGGTCTACAACGGCGCAGTGGCAATTTCCCCCATGACACCAACAATATAACATATACCCCCTACCCATATCGCTGTTTTGAGCACACTGCCTGCCCCACCTCTTCTTCTTCTCTTAGGCTCCTCTGGACGCTTTTCCTCGTCTAGTTTCTCTCTACTATTGAGACTTTCAGCTGCCTGTCGTCGTTCTTCGAATTCTCTTTCAAGCTGTTCGGGCGATTCGTCAGGACCGACATAGCCAGTGGGCGAAAGGCGCGCCGTGCCATCGATTGGGTTCACAGCTCTGCGCCAATCGCCGAGGTCTTCGTTTGGGATTATGGGAGAAGGTTTAGTGACAGTTTTAAATGGACGCGTTGAGGCTGCCAAATCAAGGGCATCACGAAGGACCAAAATGTCTTTTTTAGCACTCACGACTTCCAGACCCTCAGTAATAAATGGAATGAAACTCGCTGGGCTTTCGAGAATGGAAATCGCCTGATGGAGAGGCATTATAGGTGAAGTGTCACGCGGCGGCCCCATTGACGAGACTGTCATTGATATGGTGTTTGTTTGCGGATCGCGGACGAGTATGGTATAATGTGTCGGGAGATATGCGACTTGGGACTTGGGGGCGATGGTTTTGGATATTTCTGCTTCGGGGTTTAAGTTTGATTTGGAGTTCAAGGATAGTCCCTTAGGTGAAGACCACTCATCTTCATTTGTTGATCGTACAATTACGTTGGAAGTGGCAGCTTCTGACGTCTCCGTACCCTTTAACCTATCGGCCTCTGATTTTTGGGCGGTTTGGACTACTGGATCTAACGCAATAGCGGCAGAGTTTACGTTCAAAAAATCACTTTCCCTCTCCTCTTCTTCGCCAGTGGGCTTGGTCTCTTTACTCTCAGGCGCGGCTGGGATAGGAGCCTTTGGCTTGGTTTCATATGTATCCTCGGACGCATTCTTAGCTTCGGTGACTAACCTCAGGTCGCTAAGAATCTTTTTCTCATCGTCCTTTATTTCCTCAGTTGTAACATCTGTCACCTGTTCGTTGGAAAGCTTTTCGAAAACGGGCCCAAACGGCCTGAATCGACTGTGCGCGAGAGGGCTTGGCTCATACCGATCAGCTCTGAAGGTTGACTCTGGTGCACGCGAGTCACCTTTCTCTGTGAGCCCTTGAATATTCTGGCGGGGCGATTTGATTTCGTTGATGAGGTGCGCGTCTGCCGCTAGTCGCGCACGAATGAAGGGTTCGTCGCAGGTCTCGTACGCAAACTGTTCGCCTCCTGCAAAAGCCCCAGATTTACTTATTCCGTCCTTCGCATCGACCTCACCAGTCGATATTGGCACAACACCGTAGATCAACATGGCCTGATCGACCAGTCTCACAAGGTTCATTTGCGTATCCCTTAATGACAGTAAACTATCCACAACCACTTTATAATTCAACAAGATGTTCCTGTCTGCCTTAGGATCTTCAAGGCGTGCCTGTACACTCCAAATGAGCATGCGTAGCAGTTGGGCATTCTTATAAAAAACTTTTGACGAGGTAGCCAGTCTTTGTTTAAATGAATCAGTCGCGTTAACTGCGCAATCAGTATTTGCCAGCTCGCGGAGTCCTCCGTACGCCTTCTCCAATTCGCTATTTGTATCGGTAAACCTATATTTGATGGCTATGTTCCGGAGTTTCTTTGGAGTCAGTCCTTGAGCAGTTCCGTGCAAAGAGCGCTGTCGGAGATGATGAATCGCGAAGTCGAGAGTCTCTTCGTCGCTCTTGAGACGCTTCAACAACTCTTTGGAGGCGGGAATATCTTTTGCTAGGTCCTCTGAAATTTGGCGAGTTGTAGTTTGCCCCTTCTTCAAATAAAGTGCTGCCTTATCGAAGAATAGTCTAGTGTTTGTGACGTCTTCATCATCGGTAGGGTCTTGCCAGAACTGCTTCGCGAAAGTAGCGCCCGTAGTCTCGAGCCACTTCTTCATTCGATCGATGCTAGACTCCATTAGAGCTTCTGTTGGCGGCTCGAGCGGCACCTTTGTCGTCTCTTGTGCAACCTGGGCGTTTCGGATTTCGCGTTCTTTACGGCGCACGTGTTGATCATTGATAATTCTTGCTTTAATGGCCTCATCGATAGACGGAATTTGACTTGCGTTTTCGAACGCTATCTCAAGGTCTTGTCGCTCCGCCTTCCTTTGGGTATTGACGGGAATTCTGCTACGCCTTGTACCCATAGATGCTCGAATCTCAGATGCAGTGAGAAAATCCATGTCATCTTTAAGGGGCTGGTTGATAACATGAGCATTAAAAGGTGGAGAGGCAGTGTCGCCTCCACACTCAGCTTCCTTTGTGTTGATATGTATCAAACTATCGCTGAATTCTTGTGAAGAAGACGTCGTTACCGTATTGCCTAGCTCTAATACATCGTTGCTCGATGTTGAGATTAATGGGGGTTGTGTCCGATCATTAGTTACTGGTCTAGCTGCGCGGTTTTCCAATGCCGTATGCCGCCAAACTGTACCCTTGCCTTCTGTTTCAGTACTAGTATCCCGATGCTTGGATGCATTGATGGAGGATTTCTCAGCAGAAGAAGAGCCGCTCAACGCTGCTTCCTTCTCAGTATCTCTTATTCTAATCTGAGCTACGTTGCTTTGCTTCATTATCTGCTCAACCGTAGGATATTTCGGCGGCAACTCAAGGGTTGGAGGAGCAAAGACGGTCGATTTATCAATGGAAGATGTCTCACAAGTTGTTGTCATTTCTTTGGCAGGAATATCACTCGAGGTTTTTGCCACCATGTCTATATGCTTGTGCACTCTAGGTCTCCTAGGATCTGATGGCGATATAATACCCGAGAACTCGCCACGTTCGAATCGAGTCGTCCTGAACGATGGTTGGGGAAAGAGAGGCTCATGAGTTTTAAGTGTCTCACTGTGCTGATTTACGATTTCAGGCTTCTTGCTGTGCTTTGCTTGCGCAGTATTGTCCCTGGATTCCTCTTGACGTTGGCCATTTATGTGTATCTCCTTCAGCATCCACTTGGGAAAGGTTTTGTACACCCATTCCCAGTTGTTCAAGCCCTTCCCATTTAACATATCGTTACTTGCCCCGAATAGCATCTTGTAAGGTTCTTGTTGCCATCGTTTACGCCAATTCTCATAGTGCTGGAGCTGCATCCACTCGAGGTTTGATATGTTCGTTGGGCGCTTTCTCTTGCCATCCTCGTCATGTTGGGCCAACTTGGGAGATGCTCGCGAGAAGCAGCGGTTGCGAAGGGCAGCTTCATGGTCATGAACAATGCGTTCACAGTGACGAACGGCAAAGCGGGAGTATTGGGAAGGGTCACGACGCCACCAGATCATGGTGAAGACGTAGTCCTTCGTGAAATGGATAAGGTATAAAGATGGAAACGATGGCTAGCCTGATGCGCTTCAGGTCTGTACGGTAGACTTTATATGTTGTATGAGTGACTATTAGGCGTTTATACTTTGGTCTTTCTGCACGACCTCTAAGGCATTAAGAGCTCCGAGGAGCAGGCCTGGAGGGCACCACAAATCATCAACTATGGCCGGCTGACAGGGACGAGAGAGTCTGGAAACATTCAAATTAATTGAAATTCAGTCGCTTTCTTTCATTCGAGAGTGTATCAAGGTGTTGAAACAAAGGTGACAACGAGGGCGAGGTGTTATTCACGGATGGCCGCCTCTCTCGGTAACCCCGTAAGCTCCGAGCCGGCGCGCCATCTTGCATCCAAGTTCGCGGGGTATCTACATTGGCAACGCGTGACCGTATCGTTCGCGCACTCTCTTGAGCATTTTCTAAACAAGATCGCTTTTCTAGGTTTCCCTGATAATTAATCATCTATTGTATGACCGAAGTCGCAATATATTACGTCCTCCCATTTAGCCCATAATAAGGCGATACCTTGGTAAGGCGCCCCCTAACACAACAAATTTAACACGTCCTTGTTGGGAATGTCTACATAGAAGTCTCGTATTCTCAAATATCATTAAATCGAAGTTTCGGGTTCTAATAGGTACAACAGACCCCTCCAAACGTACTCAGCCGGGCTAACGTACACACGCCGGCCACAGGAAACATAATCGGTAAGTGCTAAAATGAGGACGTGTCGTACCCCTACGAAGTCCACTTCATACTCACTACCTTTAGATTAGGCCGGTCGGAAAGAAGCAGAATATCAAGGAGGAAAATCAGGAACATAAGGGCAATAAAATGGATGGGAAGCTGGAGGCTTCCAAAATGCTACTTTGACGGTACAAGTGGCTCGCCACGAATCTAGGTGGCGCACATCCACTGACCAAATGTTACTGCCTACCAGTAATAGGAGCCCTCATATAATCAATTCAAGGATTGCCCACCGATATACTAGACTTACATCGACGCCATTGCTGCTGGAGACGCTACAACGAACCCGAAACCAATCATGACAATCAGTCAACGCCAATTCAGGCCAGTGGTCCCTTAATTTGAGAGAGTGAAGACAACTAGTTAAGAGCGTTCTAATCATTTTGGAGCAATAGCTCAAATGTTTCGCTGTGGTCTAGAATTACATACGTTCTTTTGGCTTGATTTTTTGAAGCAAATTGGAATGTACCTACCCAAGTGAGAAGATGTAGTGTTTGCGGATTGGTGGCGTACCGGTTTTATGGTTCTATACAAAAATGCCCAGGATGTCGTTATAGAGCCTAAGAGAATGTGGGGCCTTGGACTGTCTTATTCCAACTGTGCCGCACATATGCATCCTTCGATTACCACCACTTCTTAACACGCATTTATGAATTTGAGTAGAAAAAGATCTCCGCTTATTAAAAAGGGCTACTGCGCATGACTAGGGTTCGCTCGAGACCAACTTCCTGTATTCCTTGTTCCAAGGTGGCCAGTGGTGTTATTTTATCAAGTGCGTTGCACAATCATCGTGGAATCAACAATGACAAGCACTCAGGCAACAGAAATTCAGAAATCAAACCCACCAGGTCTGACTAAGCTCCGTGCAGCCCGTTTCGCCGATCTTAGCTCTATAGCTCGGGTGTGGACCTCAGCGTTTTTCGACGATGAGATTATCGGTGAGATCATGCATCCACACCGAAAAAAATACCCCGAGGATGTTTACTGGTTCTTACTTCGCGGTATTCGTGAAAGATTCTGGGACTATCGACACCGATTTATTGTTGTTACTTTGAATGATGAGTTCGGACAGCAAGACAGAATTGTCGGTGCAGCAGAGTGGAGAAGGCTGGGGAATGGAGGGAAGAAAATGGAGCTGTGGAGTTTAGACCCACGTAAGTTCTTCCTGTTGATTTAGGGAGTGCGAAGACACAATTGACCTCTATTGATCTGAACTACAGGGAATCTCCTGTCCCCACTCTTAAAAATGTACCATAGCATTACGCTCGCCGTTTTCCCAAATCGTGCAGCAGATCCTTCCCGGGTTTCTTTTCTCGATAACGCTGTCGCAAAGTCAGAACAGTACTGGACAGGTCATCGCACTGAATGTTACGATTTACACGTCTGTGGCGTACATCCGAGTTTCCAAGGGAAGGGTGTGGGCAGGTTGTTAGCGGGATGGGGGGTCATAGAGGCTAAGAAAGAAGAAGATGATGTAGTCGCGAGCGTTCTATGCGGAGAGAAGAACCGTGGGTTTTATGGAAAGTGTGGTTTAGAGATACAAGCTGAAGGAAGCTTAGGAGAGGGTGGTGGCATCGCATTGTTTACCAAGTAAACTACGAAATTATCAAATAGTAATTGAAAAATCAAACCTAATCCCAAGTATATTTCTCTCCCACTATCACTTGCCACCTCCGTTACCAAAATTAGATATGAAAACCACGAGGACTGCGCAGTACGCCGCACTTGCTGCAAATAGTTCATGACGCTTAGCCTTCGTGAGTAGGGACATGGCTGTGGAAAAAAGCAGAGTGAACACCACCAAGATTCCCACCGCATCGAATGTAGAATTACGATCTCCCACGGATGTCAACTTGTACATCGCTACTACTGGTAGTACGAGGAGGATGAAAATGATGAGTGTGATAATGAGGCCGACCAGTTTCTCAATTCTAGACTGAGAGTAATAGTAAACGCACTGGTCATTTGTTTTCTCTCGCAGCTCTTGGGTAGCAAAGAGCTTCTGTGTTAGACGACAATGCAGCTTTCGAATGCAGCTTTCGATGAGGCCATCGAAACTAGACCACTCACGTCCATGACGCAATGAAACAAGATCTTCTCTGCGTTTAATAAACTCTTCTTCGAGTTCATAATTTAATGGCTTGACATTCCAGAACCATGTTCGGAAGCTACGATAATCCCGATTTGATGGTCTCTGAAACGTATTGATCTCACGAGATTTCACCAGTAACTCGTCTATGAAATTATTAGTAACTTTGATGCAAGAGAATAGACTTTTCTTACCATATTTGACAAGTTTATCCCGGATAGTGCTGATCAACCCTGCGCGGATACTAGGGTTCTCCTCGCGCCTAGCTTGCTGTAAATCACAGTGTCTAGATTTCAGTCGCTTTGCGCTTCCATTATTTTGATACATTTCCTCCGTCTCCATCAGATTTTTCTCTAGGCATCGCAGCTCATCTTGCAACTCTAGGATGACGCGCGAATGCAAGTAGCTGAAGCCTCGATAAATAGACCAACTCTGTTCGCTCGACTGAAAAGCTGCCTGGAGTGGGTAACCTACCGGGTAGGCTTGCACTGATCAATGGATAATTAGCTTCAGCATCTTAGTTTCATATATTACTTACAAGGTGTAGTTATGGTCCCAGTAATTTCTTGTCTGATCTCTTCAACTAACAATGGTTATACTATCAGCAGGTTTTCAGATCCACTACTCTTTTGAGGACGTACAATCAGGTACTTTGTTTACTGGAGTCGATATGTGGCTATCTATGTCTATGATGGCATCTCCAGGGCCTGGCACATTATTTATACTGGTCTTCTCTCCGCTCTCCATTCTAGTGTAATGCTGGAGAGATATGAATAATTTGAATCGGATGAGGTAAAACAAAAACACGGAAAAATGACAGCGAAAAGGCAATAACAAAATTCATATGAAAAGAGACACAATTTATATTCCGTATCAAGTTTCCTTGGCAAGGCTGAAGATCCTTCAAAGTACGGACTGTGTGGAGGACTGCGAACACGACAGCAAATGAATATAGCAGGTGGCGAACAACTTCTGCTCACATCATGTCCAGTTGTCGCTGAGACTAGATTCGCCAAACCATTTGCCTGAATCATGTAGCAGGTTGGTTTTTGGATCTTTAATTTGAAACTCCCAGTGACCTTTAGCAAGCCGTGATGCAGCGATTGTGAAAGTCTTAAAATAGGTCCGTTTTTTCCCGTCATCACCCGTCTCTGTGACAGATTTCTTGACTTGATCCCCCGCTTCGAACATACTTTCTCTCTTACATCAATCAGTTGCAGCTAATATTACCAGGTATTTAGTCCTACCTCTGCTGGCCTTGAGTTGAGTTGAACCCCAGATTTATTTCTCTCTT